>JADLZL010008185.1:1200000-1800000 GCA_015844335.1 Chrysopogon serrulatus | reverse complement strand
CTCCGCCGGTGCTCTGCCTGCGGTCCGCGAGCACCACCTGGGGATTGGATTGGAACTGGAACTGGTTGTGTCTGCGGCTCGATCCGCGCAGGATTGATCAATCTTGCAGCCGTGCGGCCTCCGGAAACGGCGGAGGTGAGCGAAAAGATTGGATTTTTGACGGCCGAGTAGGGCGAGAGAGTTCTACACTGCTCGGATTGAGGAGTTGGAGTGGGAGGGGTTTGGTTTGGGGAGGAGAAGCGAGAGGCGGCGAAGGAGGCGGAAGGACGCGGTGTAGAAGCCTCGTGGTGAACCAAAACCAAAAAGCAGAAGAAACACGTGACCAAAGCCAGGCCAGCAAGCTATCTTCGCAACGCAGCAGCTTGAGAGAGGAAGGGAAATATCTGCTAAAAAAAGTCAGTTTTAGTCAAATGTTGGGAGCATAAATTATAAAAAAAATTTAAATTATTGAGTTTAGAGATGTGAAAATCATATGAATAGGTTTAGCTTAAAAAAAAATATTTTTACAAAAAATACTCTGCCACCATCCAAAACGATTTATTTTAAGAACTTAGAAGGAGTGATTGATTAAGCAAGGTGGCATGTGAGAGGAATATTCTAGTCTAGTGCACTAAACTATAACTTGTCTTGATCAAACTGCCATGTTATAGAAGCTAGATTTTAAAAGCTAGGATTATTGAAGCGGTTAAAAGGTTGTTGATTATGAAAGCCAAGATAAACTGTTTTTTGGGTAAAGTTAAGAAATATTCTTTTTAGTTTTTTGTTCTTATTATTGTAAAGGTGAAGAGAAGGATTGCCTTTGAAGTCCGGAAGAAGTTGATTACTAGATTCCATAAGGCTAACTTCTTTAGACTAACCGCAGTGCTGTCCGGTAAATTCATCCGGTGCACTCCATGTCAGCATATAAGGGAAAGAAACAGCTGCAGCGGCTCCCGTATATTGATGCGCCACGCTCCAGGATCAACAGCAGGCCGCCAAATTTGGTGTTATTCTGGCTGTGCGCTATACATGGGCCCGTTGACGCAGCTGTTGGGCAAAGTGAGCTGGGAGGCACAGAGCGCCTGCGCACGAGGTGACAGAGACGGGCCCCACCATTTTCCGTAATAAAAAAAATGTTGTAACTCACAAACCACAAATCTAAATTAAATTTTGATTGCACCATTAAATTCATTGCAATTAATCCTTCAAAACTAGATCCCACATGAATATATTTAGATAAAGTGACCAGTAGGCCCCACAGTAGATAGAGTATGATATAGAGGATGGATGGATGCGGAAGAATTGAATATAAAGGAGAGAATCTTGCTGACTAGGCAGTATAGAGGAGAAAAATAGAGGACGATGAGTGCGGATAGCCTTAGATTTTATATTTTAGTTATAAGCTAAGTTCACACGCTTTTCTAGAATTCATGGGTGCATTTTTATATATTTTTCTATACTAGGCTCTCCATCTCAAATTACAAGTCATTCTAATTTTCTGTGAGTTAAAGCATCTCAACTTCTCAACTTTGACCAATATATAATAATGTAATAATATTTATGATACCAAATAAGTATCATTATTATATTTTATGAGAAAATTGGTTCCTTAGCCTAAAAATTGTTGCTTAGATTCTTAGCCTTTTTTTTATCGAACTTGATTATTTGTCTCTAAAATGAAATTCGTTTTGGTTCTTGGGCCTTTCAATAGCTTGACAAAGTAACGATGTTAAAAGCAATACGAAATGACTATTTTACTGTTGGTGCTAAATGTGTTTTTTTTTTTTCTTTAGTGTGTATAGTAGACTTTTGGGAACTATTTTTGAAAATAAGGTATAATATTTTTCCATGCATGAACATAATTATTCATGCATGAAAAAATATTGTACCTTATTTTCAAAAAAAAAAATTGATAATGTACAACCTTACCTTCTCAAACTAACAAAAGAGCCAAGAACCAAAACAAATTTCATTTTAGGCCAAATAACCAAGTTGGATAAAAAAAAAAAAAGGCCAAGAAACTAAGCAATATTTTTTTAGGGCCAATGAACCAATTTTCTCTAATTTTATAGTATATGTATTCTATGTCATATTTGGTCAAACATGAAATTCTTTAGTTTGATTCTAAAAAAATAGAATAATTTATAGTTTGGAAAGAAGGGAGTAGCATATTAGGTTACTCTATCTTATTTTCAGTTTATACAACTAAAAAGTTGACTCTACTGTTATGGGTGCCCTTAGCATGTTTTTGATTGCATTGGAACTATGCCCGGTGTCTCTTTTTCTTTTTGCGCTTGAGAGCGACTAGCAAACATGCTCCTGCATTAGTAGGGAAAAAACAATTAAACACCAGCAATATTTTTGGGCCTTTTCTCCGATTGATATTGGGCCAACGACTTGTAAGATTCATTCCAAGTTAGTAGGCCCAAATCTAGATACAAATCGTCTTGGGTCGCTCCGATCCTATATTGCATTCCTAACTGGCCCAATTTCATATTATCACCGATGGGACACTTGGGCTAGGCTTCTGTGCTACTGTTGGACAGGCTCTGTAAAAAAAAGAGAAAAAGTTTTTTTTTCTCTCGACTTTTGCGAAAAGCCATTTTTTTCTTTTCTCGAACTCTAAAATCGAACAAACAATCTTCATCGCTTTTCAAACCATGCGCATTACCTCCCGAGAGTAGTTTTGATGGTGGTTTTGCTACCGTGACAGTTGTTTTGTCTTTTCTTATTTATTTATTTCGGCTGAATTTAGTAAATTACAAAATAATCATAAAATAAAATTTCTAATTTTATTGGACTCCACATGAGTAGATTTACACAAAGTGAATATATAATATGGTATACTTTAGTACAAAGTTTGTGCTAGTCTTTTTCCTTTTTACTTATTTTGTCTGAATCTTCAAAAAATCATAGTAAATCATAGAAAAATCATAAATTAGACTCCACATGAGTAGATCCAAAAATGAAAAATATAATATGGTATACTTTAGTGTAAAGTTTTTGCTGTAGCTTTCGATCTATGCTTTTTTATAATTAATTAAAATAATTCATAATTATAGCTTCTATAACTAATTTATTGGACTAAGCATTCCATATTATGTATTTGCCAATATTATCCAAAGACTATCCTAGCTGAGTATCAAGTATATTGGATAACATTGCCCAAAGTTGTTTAGCTACAACACATTCAAAAAAGAGGTAGCGTTTTTCTTCTATTTTAAACTTTGTTTTTTTTTTCTTTTGTTGCTGTCAATTCGAAGAGGATTGTTGGGGACGCCCTAAAACTTTCTGCCATGTGCTTAGTCGATTTGATAAAGCAACTGCCTCTTAAAAAGAAAAGGAAAGAAAGCTACCCTTGTGGCTGCAGGCTATGGGCCCTTGGATCGATCATGGAGGCTGGAACAGCGTGCTTTCACATGAGAAAAGTGAGACTGATCAAGCCAAAAAGCCATGATCGTAGACTCGGGTGCATCACAACACACTCCGTTCTCTCTTCATCTCTGGAGAATGCTGTAGCTATACCCGCCGTCAACCGGTAAAGAGGAGAAAAAGACCTACAGGTTTATTTTCTTAATTTTGAGATTTTTGACATCATGGAGTGACGCTTTTGTTTTGACATCACCAGTTGCTGTTCGTGTCATGCTTATTATCTATGCTACGGTCAAAGTTGCAACTCCAGTCATGCATAAACAACGCGGATCCTCCATAGATCTCCTCTTTAATCGTTTTGTCGTCTCCTTTTGTGTATAATATAATTCTTTACAGTGCGAGTATATTCTAGTCTAGCTAGCGTAATCAATCAGTACTGTTTTCTACACGCGATGCACGTACATGGCTACTCCAATAATTTTATTTATGTACCCGCGCAATCGCTTTCCACAAGAACTTCATACATCATTAGCGATATTAATTATCGATGTTTCTTTGTCACCACGCGGCACTAAGCGATGAGAAATATATAGCTAATTTTGTGGTTTTGCACATGGGCAGCTGTGCCTATACCACGTCAACTTGCTGACATGCGGTGCAGTGTGTATGGTACTACTTAAAAAGAGTCGCTACGGAACTCGTACTAGTTTGACTAGATTTATAGAAAAATATTAGCAAATATTCGTATCTCTAAATAAATTTATTTTAAAAATATATTTAATGATCTATCAATGATATACCAATCATATATGTACTATATATAAATATTAATATATATTTGAGAGTTAAAAATCTAATATTTATTTTTCAGAAAGCGAGAATAACACTTTTTATGGGACAAATTAAGTATAGTGGTGTTCGTGTTTGTATGTTTTTTCCATCTATACCGCCGTACTGGCCAGGTTTTTTTTCATTTCACTTTCAATTCTCAACTTTTGTCTTGTTCAACAATTAATATTATTTCATCCAACACTCCTTCTATCTCATTGTACCATCACTACCATTGCTGCTTGAGTTCCACACCGCGTACCGCTAGCCTAGCCTTGCCCTCCTCCCATTGTCTTCGGTACTGCCTCTCGCCATCAAATTGATGATACACTCTACTACATGCTAACAGTATAAAAACATCTCCACCAGATTGAACATTCCATTTCTCTAAACCATATAGTAGTATAGGAGACAACGGGATTGGAGATGTTAGAAAAATTTAGAACTGTAGCATTTCGTTTGTATTTGGTAAATATTGTTTAATTGTGGTCTAACTAGGCTCAAAAGATTCGTCTCGTGATTTACAACTAAACTGTACAATTAGTTATTTTTTACTTATATTTAGTGTTCCATGTATGCGGCTAAAAATTAATGTGTGATGAAAGAGAGTGAACAACTTGGAGAAGTCGGTGAATCTAAACAATACAGCAAATTGGGAGAACATCCATTCTCTTTCCATCTACTGCCATGTGGGACCTACATGTTTCATTGGCGATGTTTATTTTTCTCCACAGTCTATTTTCTCTCGTCCATCTCTTGGCTCAGAACTCCAAAGCCAACACAACCCCTTCGAACTCCTCCCTCATGTGGCACCCTGCAGGGCACGGTGGTGGCCTGCCTAGTGATCGACTCATGCGTGTTGCTCTGCTTGCCAGCGTTGCTTGCGGGAGCGAGGCTGATGCGGTGGTGCGGCCTTGGGAGAATGCTAGCAGGGTTGTGGAGGGTCGATTTCAGTCGGCTGCCAGCCTCTCCGGTGGTGGATTTTGGTGGCCAGCCATGCGGCGAGCGGCATGAAAGTCAGTCGATGTGTGGGAGATGAAACCGACGAATGAAAGGGAAAATGGGACAGAGGAGAATTTCCTTTGTTTTAGAGAAGAGTGTTTTCAGGAATAATTTAGAAAAAAATTAGGGAAAGGGAATCTACATCTATTGCTGAGTTTTTTTATATCCCATTCCCTATATGACATGTTTTTTTTAAAAAAAGAAGATTGTTTTTGTAACACCTCAGTGTTAAGCATGCATTAGGCATATAATTAATTAACCTTAAACCTTCTTTAAGCATGGCATAAGCATCATCAAGCATTAACCCTAAATGCATCATTATTTTATGTGTTGCATTTGTTTTAATTTAATTAATTGCTTGAGTGTTGCGTTGTTAATTAATTGTCTTGCAAACAACTTGATCAAGTTTGGATCCATGTGCCTAGCCTTTCAAAATGATTTAACAAAATTTATTGCAAAAGATTTGGTGCATTTTGGAGCAAAAGAAAATAAATTGGAAAAATTCCCTTTTATACCCTAAATTCAAAATAAAATCGTGTTTCAAAATTTATTCAGAATTTTGAGATGGGCCTTAAATGAAAGTTGTTCATTTTAAAAAAGATCTACAACTTTTATTTTAGAGCTTCTCTTGAAAATGCTTGCAAACTTGTCAAAAAGTTGCATTTGGTTTCAATTTCAATTTAAATTCAAAAAAAAAAAAAAAGAGCCGCGCAAAGCCACCCGGGCCGCTGCCCACGCCGCCCACCCGCCGCTTCCACTCCCCGCCGCCAAGGCTGGAGCCGACGCCGTGGCCGACCAAGGCGCAGGGCGCGTTCGCCACGCGCTCCATGCATGCCGCCGCGCGTGGCGCCAAGAAAGGCCGGCGAAGCGGGCCCGCCCGCCATGCCAAGCGTCACCGGCCGTCGCCTCGAAATGGAAACGCTCGTTTCCATTTTTCGCTTCGCCGCTTCGCTACGCTCTCTCGCCTGCCCTTGCTTTCGCCCGGCAACGCCGCAAAGCCGCCGCCCGCGCCGTTCCTCGCCGCCCGTCGCACTTCGCCAACCAGCGCCCCCTCCGCCTCACCTTGCTCCGCCTCGCGCACCGCCCCCGTCGCCGCCGTGCAGCATCGGTAAGGGCGCGCGCGCCAAATTCACGCAGCCGCCCAATGGCGAGCTTCCGCGAGACTTCGCAGCGCCACCGCGTCACCGTCTCACTTGCTCCCTCCCCTTTCGCCAAGCTCTGCGCAGAGACGGAAAGCCCTGACTCAGAATCGAAAGCATCCATACGCTCAATCGGAACAATACGCGCATGAAGCCCCGCGCATTGCTCGCGAGCTTTCCCCCCGCCGCCGTGCCGCCATGCACGGGCCGAGAACCTCCGGCGCCCGACACACACCCCAAACCCTAGAACTAGATCCGCCTCGCTTTTCGCGCCAGCGGTCTCCTCGGCTTCGCTTTTGCCGGGGCGGCGACTCCACCGCCGTGCCGAGCCGCCGTGCCGCCATCACCGCCGCCGTTGTAGCTAGGGTTATTTGCAGCGCCAAGACGCCGAGTGCGTCACCGGTGCGCCTCGTCCGCCTGCACGACGCGGCGGTGTCCTCGGTTACACGGGGAGCTCGTCGCCGGCGAAAGCTCGCCCGTCGGACCACGCCCCCGGCCGACCGCCGCGGTGGGGCCGTGGACCGCGGGGTCCCGCCTGGCAGTGGCTCATGGTCCACTGGACCGAGTCCACGCAGGCCAGGGCTCGGCCCTTTTCTTTATTTTGTTTTCCAGAAAATGCATGAAATGCTTTTTGATTTATTATTTGCACAAATGTGATCCAAATTTGATGGGGATTGTTTTGTTAGGTTTCTACTGAGTAGATCTACCTAAGAAAAATATGTGGTGCAATTTTTGTGGTACTTTTCTGTATAGATTTATTTAATTGATTAAAAGGCTGAAAACTGGTTAAATGCATGGTAAATTGTATATTGCTCTGAAAAATGTGATTCTTGTTTTGCTAGACTCTATTTGTGATGTAGTTGCTGGGAAAAATAAATGGCATGCAGTTACTGTACAAAAATATTGGAATATGATTTAATTTCAATTCTGGGCTAATTCTTTTATGATTTTTAATAAATAAAAAATGTGGAATTATGCCTTGATAATTTTTACTGACTGCTCTTGTGCTAAGAAGTTTTAGTTAAAAATATGAAATTTGTTGTTTAACACTTTTCACTGTGCAAAGTTATTAAATATGCCTTTCTGGCCTGTTGCTTCACTTTTTTGTGTAGACTGTTATACTGGATAAAATGTGCTATAAATTTTATCATGGCTCTGTTATAGCATAGTGTAGCTCCTGTAATTTTTGTAGAATTTTCTGAACTGTCTAGACAGAGGTCACAGTTCAAGCCTATTTATTCACATGAAATGATAAGTAATTGGATTAAATGATTTAATGATTTTTATATCAATTCTTGTGCATTTTCAATTACGTAATGCTTGCTGGTTCCTTGATTGAGCATCATAGCTGAAATGTGATGTTGGAGTGAATAGTGATATCGCTCCCATCTTTTTGTAATAAGAGTATATGTATATGTGCATGTCAAACACACCACTCTTCTTTATGCACTTCTCTAAGTGTTTAGAGAAGAGGTATGCACATACTCAGTAGATGAGCTAAATTATTAGTAGAGAGGAGATATGCACCTACTCTGTCAAATGATCTGTTAATCATCTTCCTACATGAGCATCATGTGTTATGCATTCGCCATACTCATACACGTGCATCGCATCATACAGGTTCGCAAGTGGACCTCCCGTATTCGGAGACCGAGCAGAATCTTCCGGAGGAGCCCCAGCCGGAGGTTCCACAAGAAGAAGGCGAAGAAGAGCTGCCTGAGTGCCCTGATCACCGCGCGTCAGACTTCGAGCAAGGCAAGCACCGGAGCATCTACTTACCTATGCTTTCTAACAGTCTAATTATGCTTTATGATTGTTGCATTAAGTATAGGAGTTGTGTGACACCGTTGATGCATTATATCCTTGCTTTACCATTGATTATCCCACCTTGATACACCCTGCTAGTCTAGGGCGAGTGATATGCTTAGCTTGCTTAGACGGTAGAAGTCGGGTGATTTCCTGTCATCCGCAAGTATAGGTGGTTACTTGCTATTGATGGAAAAGCTTATGTGGATATCATCTGGTTGATGGTTCGGTTATGATAAATGGAGACCGGACGGAGTCTTATGGGGTTGTTGGACCATAGTGATTCCGTCTGTGTCGATTAAGGACCGTACCGTTGTTGTACCCCAAGTCATATTGAACGCATGCCTCACATTTAGCCGGGCCGGATAAGCACTTCCGACCGCGAAGCCTAACACTATCCGGCCGGTTCTCGACCCGCTCGCACCGTATTGGAGATGGATGGGGGACCACAGGGCGCCAAGAGTAAGTCCGAGGTCCAAATTTTGGTCGGGTAAGGCAATCGGGCGGTCCCTGGGTACGGTGGCTCCATGCGAGACCGCGCTTTGTTTTCTTGGATACGTGCCACGGTGATCTGTAGCTCACTTTAGCGGGTGAGTGTGGTTTGTGTGAGGAATACCCCCTGAGCTCAGTAGTAATCGATTCGAATCGCCATCGTTTCTGGACAGTGAACACCTTGACTTGAGCTGCAACATCGTAGTAATGATTATGGAAGATGGTTAATGATGATGATGAGTTAAGCTAATGTTTATGGCTACGGTTACTACTTGCTTGCTTAATCATGAATAATATACTATAATGATGAATAGTATAGGTGCTTACCTAGCTTAAATAAGGATAAATTAAGCTGAGCTGTCCCTTTAAATATTACTACCGCTTTTATGCAAAATGAGTCGAGCTACCTCCCGATAAAGCCTGTCATACTCCTTGGAGTCTTTTACTTTTGAGTCAGTCGGGTAAGTCTAGCTGAGTACCTTCTCGTACTCAGGGTTTTTCCCGCTTGTTGTTTGTGCAGATGGCCATACCTACCACGGGTATTGTGAAACCTGCTTATATCCAGTGGATTAAGCACCAAAGGGCTATGGTCGTTCTTACTACTCTTCCCACTTGCTTTTGTGGATTGACCATCAGGCTGGCATTATTTTATACTCAAGTTGTTGTGTGTGGGTTGAGCTTTCAAAACTATCTTGTTTCCGCTATTTGTATTTGAAGAACTCAGGTTGTAATAACTTTATTTCCGCACTCTGATGTTGTTGAACTATTTGTGAAATGTTGTAACATGCGAATGGTGACGCTAAACCCATACGATCTTGGTTGATGATGTTTGGTTTGAAATCCTTCGAGATTTCCGGACTACCGGGTTTATAACGGCTTAAGTGTGACAATTGCTTGCTTAGCGGGTGACTTTTCACTTATGCTTTTATAAATTGGTCGGTTCTGTTACAGTTTTACCCAATTTGGTGGAGATGCTCTAACTCATTGGATTGAGTTTCTTGATCCCAACCTTTCCCTACCAGCTATATATATCCTCCTCAGTGTTGGGATTGCTAACCAAGGCTTGTCTCCTAGCCCAATGTCCCACACCATACATCCACTACCACACCGATATTCTTCCACCAATCATCCCATGGAAGCCAAAACTGCCAATGAATCCTTGGCTCTCCAAAATCCTCAAATCTTGAACTGATGAGAAATATTGAAGGTAAGAGTGTGAGTATCCAAAATTCTTGCTGGAAGGTTATGAATCTCACTAAAATTGGAGAGATTTTGAAGGCCAGGAATCTCTCTACTATAGTTTTAGGGACTATGCATGTGACCCTTGATATCATTAATAACTTCGCTAAGGACCATAGCTTTGCTTACAACTAGGCTGATTTTACCATCGAGAGGTACAATCAGTTATAACTTGGGACATACCAAATAAAATTTGGTATAGAGATACTAAATCTTAAGTTGTAATTACGGTACCTCCAACATTTTCAGTGGTGCACCGCTATGATATTGTCAGTTGTTGCCTTTGTAGCTACGAACGCTTTAGCTCCATTAAACATCATTATTTGGCTTAGTTTCAAACTTTTTTTTCCTCCCCAAGGTAAATATTCATTCTTTGCTCAAGATAACTAGGAATCTTGCTCAAGATGACTAGGAATCTATGTCTCTCCGTTATATTCTTTACTTAATAAAATGATGTAATATGAACCATTGAATAATTCTTAAGTTATTAACCGTCGAATGCAGAAGTAATGGACTTGGAGACATGTTATCTTATTTGAGTATTTGTGTGCTTGAAATTTCGTTAACTCTATGTTTACATGCATAATGAATTGAGATTTCTTAATGTTTTTTAAAACAACTAAATGAATGCCTGCTGTTATATTCCAGTATAGCTTTTTATAGATTTTGATTGAATGGGGCCACCACTAAATAGTTTATCCTGGTACTGAAAACTTAGGCACCTCTCCAAGGACCATAATAGAGTGCTTAAACTGTTAGGCACCAGCAAACCAAAATATAAGGTGCCGGACATTATATATCAAATGATGATTTGTTTTTGTTTTTTTTTTCTGTTCAAATGATGATTTGTTTTACATCTCATGCACACTCCTATTTTACTGGATTTCTTTTTTCACTCTACAGATCACTGTATTATTGGCACTACTGCCCTAATATAAAAAAGAGGGAAGATCAAACTATATACTTCTACTCTCATAAATCTTGTTAATTAGTTTTCAGATCCAGCTAGTACGTACTAGTAGTCCATGAAGAGGAAACGCTCGAGATCGTGGAGAGGGTCATCTTCAGCCACTGCCATGTCCCCAGAATGGTACCCATCCCAGCAGCTGGTCTCGCCGGAGAAGCACGAACCAGTAGCCGACGGGATTTCACCATCGTTATCGTCTCTGAAAGCACCACAGATAGCTGCTGCGGCTGCTCCCTACTTAGAGCAAACAGCGGCTCTTGGCACTGTGGAATCTGCTCATGAGGAAAACAGGCAGAAGAAGGCTGGAGGTCGACCAGAGCAGGCAGCAGCAGCAGTGGTGGTTGTTCTTGCTTCATATTCATGGCCGCCGCCGTAGCATGCCCAGTTGGTTCTTGCTTCATATTGCAGAACGCAGCGAGGTTGTTGTTGCTGCCGGTGTTGGCTTTGGCACTGCTGCAGGTGTGGTCGTTGTTGTAGGTGACGTGGAACATGGGTGGGTCGCTGCTGTTGTCCATCTGCTGGACGTGCTTGCGCATTGGTGGCCTGGCAGCTGCAGGCGTCGTCCTTGTAGGTGCACCTGAAGTAGCTCCTCGTGAAGGGCGTCCCGTTGATCTTCTTCTCGCCGTACTTCCTCCAATCGTAGCCATCGTCGTAGGGCACGGCGGTTTCCATCACCCATGACGTCGAGGTCTTCTTCTTCCACTCCATCGCCGCTGATGATCTGCACAGCAGTTTCAATTGGAAGCAACAGTATACGTCAGCGAATAAAGTGGTTGCATGCGGAGAGCCCAGCAGTGGATTGGAGTCGGAGCATGCACACACCTTCTTCTTTTGGCGTCTCTTCTGGGTGCCATGGCGTCTCGGGAATCGGCAGACGCCGAGCTGGGCGGCGAGATCAGCTGACGATGAGGCTCAGCTTTGATGACGCTTGCTGTTACTGGTGTCGCTGGAGGAGCAGGAGGCTGCAGCTGCTGCTGCATGACGGAGAGGGCGACGTTGAGAGCTCGCAGCGCCTGGCTGAGGAGGCTATGCGCCAGCTGGTTGTGGGTCCTGGCCGTCGTCGACGGCGGCTGCTGCGAGTGGAGGAGGAGGAGAGGCTGCTGGAGCTTGATGTGCTCGTACACCTCCGCCACCTCCCTCACCGCGGCCTCACGGTCCGCCACGCAAGCCATCGATGACCTCTTCTTCTCGCCGAATGTAGATCGAGCAAGTGCGAGAATTAATGGATGTATGTTTGTGTTGTATGTTGTGGCAACTGATGAACTCATCCATGGTAGCTCTCGAGACGAGCTTACATATATATGCCGCCTCCATGTGTTGTGTGGGTGGTGGACCAGACCAAATTAAAGTCACCAGACTACTATAGTGCGTGGAATTCTCGATGGCAATCCGTGGATAGATTGGTCGTTAAGCAGCTAGCAAGGAGCAGGTGATGAGCTAACTAAGGGCTTGTTTGGCTGCACTAACTCAAATCTATACTGTTTGAAAGGGATTGAGATAGAATTTGAACTAAAATACACCTCTATCCCTTCCAAACCGTATGGATTAGAGTGTATTTGAGTGCAGCCAAACAAGCTCTAAAATACGGTTCAGATGGTGGTGGATTATTGTAGCCTCCAGGTCCAGGGCAGGCATTTGCTTCCTTTGTTCTAAATGAAAATACTTTTAGCTTTTCTATATATGTATTTAGATATACACTATTTCTAGATATGCAGTCAAAACAGTATATTTAAAAAAGTTAAAACATCTTATAATTTGAAATGAAAGAAGTATTATGTGTGGTCACATGCTATTGATCGAACATTTAGCCAGATGATATTTAAATTGCTTGCTCTAAGATAATTCATAAAGTGGCTTGTCTATTGTACTTAATTTCTGTGTTTTTGACAATTGGAGGGTAATCCCTGACCTAAGTGCACTCGTCATCACGTGCCAACGTAAGTAAGTAATTTAACAGAAAAGGATTAATTGAGTGATAGAACGTTGACGACGACGACTATCCTCATGATCTATCTCGCGACTAGCTACCTAGCTCTCCTGTGGTCCTGTAAGATCGAGAGTGAATCCTGCTAGATTTGCCCCTCACCTTTTCTTCCCTCCTTTGCAATTTGTTGCCGCGCTCGCTTTGTCTCTGCTTTCCAGCTACTAGCTAATTGTATACATCAGCACTCCTGTCCTGTCCTAATTAAGGTACCTTCCGTGCATGTCATGTGCATATATGTGGATTGACGACAAATGACTGAATATACAATGAGTGTGTCTCTTTACAAGTGGCCTATATATAATTCGAACTAAACTTCAAATTCGTGTGCACGCATGTCAAAGATATACATATATAAATTAAAGCTTTGTTTAATTCTTTTGACGAAAGCAAGTTAAACTGCATGCTGCTTTCAGGTGGAGTGGCGAACCGTCGACCTGGCTAGATGCATGTACTGCTACAGTACTACCTGCAAGTGGAGAGATAAACTAATTAGGGTTTGCTAGTTTATGTTGTCCACTAGCGTGCAGTGGGTCCCATTCGTTTATCAATCTTGGTGCAGCATGTATTCACACAAAGACGCCAGTGGAGGTACGATGAACTAGAAGGGATCTAGGGCGCACAATCTTTTTTAGGAGCGGGAGGGCACGGAGCAGTGGGCACTTTTTGACTACTTCCTGTCTTTTAATTTCCTTAAAAATCAAAATAATTAGTCAAACAACTTTATAGGATGATTTTGATTCACAAAAAAAATGTTTCCAACAAGAATCCTCATCGGAGCTTTCTTTGAAAATTAGATTCAATGCCAATGTACCCATCCCCGCCGGATCCTTAGAATTGAAATCCATTAAGCACTTTGCCGATATATGGATCGATGCGGGAGTGCGGAAACTCGGTTGTCTACTACGCGAGTAGTCCGCTAGGGGCAAGCTAGGCTGAGCCGATTGTAAATCATTTCCGCCCTAGCAAACGAAAACTATCTTTCTCTTTAATACAAATGATACACAAGCCTTTTGCGTATTCAAAAAAAATAAATCCATTCTAATAACATAATTTAGGCTCAAATCAATTAACTTAATATGGTTGTATGTGGAATATATTTTTATATTCCTATTGGCCATATGAGAGAGATATTTATGTGCTGCAATTCTACTATAGGAGAGCGAGCGAAAGAGTATGCTATAAGTTACGTTACACTAGAATTTAGAAATCCAAGGTTCTTTCATGCATATATCATTTCTCCTGTCCACATGCATATTAGGGCATGGGGTCAATATAAAATGTCGTTGTTTGGGTCTTATGCATACGTTGGAAACAACTACCTTGTACATGCTCTTTTGAGAAGTATATGGTCATCGATCATGTGTTTGGAATTGTGAACTGGATGTACATACTTCTTAAATTGAATAGAAATACCAAAAGTAAGGGTGTGAATATCCGAAATTCTAGCTGGAAGGTCATGAATCTCACCAAAAGTAGAGAGGAATTTGAAGGCCATGACCCTCACTAAAATTAGAGAGGAATTTGAAGGTCATGAAACTCTCTACTACAATTTAGGGAATTGACGACGCCAATGTCATTGCCTTCGCTAAGGACCATAACTGTGCTTACAACTAGGTTGATTTTACCATCGAGAGGTACAATCAGTTATAACTGGTTGGGTGATTTTACCATCGAGAGGTACAATCAATTATAACTGGTTGTGACGTCCTAGATATCGAATCTTAAGTTGTAATTATGGTACCTCCAACATTTTCAGAGGTACACCGCCATGATATTGTCAATTATTGTGTTGTTGTAGCTACAAATGCTTTAGCTTCGTTTAACATCGTTATTTCAGCACAAACTCTTTTTAGCTACACTAATCCTTACTGATGTAAATATCCATTCTTTGCTCAAGAGGACTATAATAATCTATGTCTCTCCATTACTGACGTAAATATTCAGTCTTTGCTCAAGAGGACTATATTCTAGGTCTCTCCATTATGTTCTTTAATAAAATGATGTAACAAACCGTTGAATAATTCTTTAGGTTGTTTACTGTTGAATATAGTACTGTGAATATGAATATACTGTTAATTACAGAGCTAGTGCCAATACCAGGAATGTCCATTAATCTAGAAAACTGCAGATGTAGTGCTTAAACAGTGAAGTAACAGCAAACCAAAACATAAGGTGCGGCCATTATTATACATACCAAATTATGGTTGTTTTACATTTAATGCACTGCTCCTATTTTACATCTCATTACAAAAACCACTAAATGATCTTTTCCCTACAAAACACTGCATTATTGGCACTACTACTGCCCTAATTAAAAAAACCAAAAAAAGGAAGATTAAACTATACTTCTACTTTCATAAATCCTGTTAATTAGCTATGTTGCGCAGCTAGTTAGTACTAGTAGTCCATGAAGCTATCGCATTGGAGGAACCGGTCGAGGTCGTGGAGAGGATCGTAGTCTTCAGCGGCCATCTGATGCACCGCGCGCCATGTCACTAGAATACCCATCCCACCAGCTGGTCTCGCCGGAGATGCAGGAACCAGTAGCCGACGGGATTTCACCATCGGCGTCTCTTGAAGCACCACAGAACTGGTGCTCCATACTTGCAAATAGCAGCTCTTGGCACTGGGGCATTTTGTCATAAGGAAATCAGGCAGAAGGCTCCACTAGAGGAGGCAGCAGCGGCGGTGGTTGTTGCTTCATGTTCATGGCCGCCGCAGCAACATCCCCAACTGGTTCTTGTTTCATGTTGCAGAATGCAGCGAGGTTGTTGGCTGCAGATTTTGCACTGCAGGTGTGGTCGTTGTTGTAGGTGACGTGGAACATGGGTGGGTCGCTTCTGTTGTCCATCTGCTGGACGTGCTTGGTGGCCTGGCAGCCGGCGTCGTCCTTGTAGGTGCACCGGAAGTAGCTCCTCGTGAAGGGAGTCCCGTTGATCTTCTTCTCGCCGTATTTCCTCCACTCGTAGCCGTCGTCATAGGGCATGGCGGTTACCATCGCCCATGACGACGACGAGGTCGGCTTCTTGCATTCCATCGCCGCTGATAATCTGCACAACAGTTTCAATTGGAAGCAACAGCCAACAGTACGTCAGCGAACGAAGAGGTTGCGGCGTTGCGCAGAGAACCAAGTCGAACAATTGGAGTTGGAGCATGCACACACCTTCTTCTTTTGGCGCCTCTTCTGGGTGCCATGGCGTCTTGGGAATTGGCAGACGCCGGGCTGGGCGGCGAGAGCTGATGATGAGGCTCAGCTTTGGCGACGCTTACTGGTGTCACTGGAGGAGCAGCAGGCTGCTGCTGCTTCATGACGGAGAGGGCGACGTTGAGGGCTCGCAGCACCTGGCTGAGGAGGCTCAGCGCCAGCTCAGTGTGGGTGGTGGTCGTCGTCGACGGCAGCTGCTGCGACTGCGAGTGGAGGAGGAGAGGCTGCTGGAGATTGATGAGCTCGTACACCTCTGCCACCTCCCTCACCGCGGCCTCACGGTCTGCCACGCAAGCCATCGACCTCTTCTTCTCTCTGGATGTAGATCGAGCGGGTGAGAGAATGAATGTCTGTTTGTGTTGTGTGGCAACTGATGAACTCATCCATGGTAGCTCTCGAGACGAGCTTTATGATGCAGCCGGAAATGTGTTGTGTGGCCTGGGTGGTGGACCAGACCAGCAGGCTAGAGTCACCAGACTACCAGAGCGCGTGGAATTCTTGATGGCAGCAATCCGTGGATAGATTGGTCATTTGGTTGTTGAGCAGGGAGCAGGTGAGCTTACTAAAGTGCGAACACAAGGTTTATACTTGTGGTTCAGTTGTGATGATGAGTGATTGATTCAACTACTAGCATCTCGGATGGGGTGCTACTGACCGTGGTGAAAGCCACGAGTTCCACATGTGCCTTGACTTGTATTGTGCAGGTGTCGAGCATGGAGGCGGTGGCCGACGGTGAGGTGAAGGTCAAGTGATGGCGGACCGTGCCAAATGGACCGGGAGCGGTGAAAGGGCGGACGCATCAAGACTTGGACTGAGGGACCCGGAATCGTCGGGCGGGATCGCGTTGCTGGCACTTGGCTTCGACAAGTGCAAGGACATGGGCCGGTTTGTTGGTTTGGGCCTCAAAACCAACGGAGGCAGGTTTCGGTGGTTTGAGCCTCAAAACCATCCGGCGGATTTCTGGGTTGAGCCTCAAAACCCTGGCGGAGGTCCCGAGGCGGACGGACGACACGTGGCGGCATCGGGGAGTTCACGTCGAGGCAAAGCTACCGGTGAGAAGGCGCGGTGGCCGTCGGATCAAAATATCTATCCGGCTCGGTGGAGTTGTACTATAATGTCCTTGGGCTAGGTAGTACGCTCAGTGTCATGTAAGGGCAAAACTGGAATTTAAAATAAACCCCGGTCGATAAGTATGGTGAGGGGAGCTCTCTTACCCCTTCACCTCTTCATTTGCTCATTTTCCTCATTTTCTAGGTTTTCTCCCTCTAGAGTGCTTGAGTGTGAGAGGTCCACTAATTCATTCAATTAGTGTGTAAGAACTCAGATTGCTCATGGGAAAGGAGGTCCTGAATCTTCCTTGTCTCCTCGTGGGGTTAGATTGATGTGTTGATTCGCGTTTTGATTGTTGTTCATCACGTTCTTCATTTCTCTTCTTCTACCCCTCTTATTTCGAGTTGATTTCTTGAGTTGTGATCCATCTTAGCACGTGCCACTTGATTCTATTTGATCCTTGCTGTGAGGAGATACTTTCCACTGAAGGATTTCATCCGATTCCTCACGAGCGCATAGATCGGGTCAAATCAAGGTGCAAGGGCGTTTTTAGTGGTGTTCTTCGTTCCCTTTCGATTTTCCATTGATTGGCTTCAAATCGAGCGATGACCTCTTAAAGGTAGCTCCCCTACTGCCTTGTGATCATGCTCACCAAGTTCATGGCAGTTGGTGAAGATTTGGGCCACCAATCAAAAGATCGAAGTGAGGAGACGATTTTTGGGGCGTTGTTCCTGTTTTGGATTGCTCCAACCAGAAGTTCCTGTCATCCACCGGAAGTTCTGGTCCAAGATTGTGTTTGAGTTTGCGCCATTTTAGTTGCGAAGTGCTCTTACCGGAAGTTCCGGTCTCTGACCAAAAGTTCTGGTCCAACTTCTGGTCGCTGATAGGAAGTTCCGGTCCAACTTCCGGTGCAACTTCCGGTCCCTGACCGGAAGTTCCGGTCCAACTTCTGGTCTGCGCAGTTTTTGATGTTTCTTCTCGTTTCTTCGAGGGATTGTCTTCGGTCTTTCTCGATAGTCCCACTGTGCCTCTAGGACATCTCCTAAGGTAGCCAGCCACCTGTTGGCTTGTGGATTTATCGGTCGAGTGTGTGTTCATTTTGGGGGTTAAATTTGGGACACTTGGTCGAAAGTTTTGAAAGAAATTTTAGGCTCCCATTCACCCCCCTCTGGTTGCCACTCTCGGTCCTTCAATTGGTATCAGATCCAGGTTAAGGATCATTCCACCCTAACCGGTTCATGATCCGCTAGAAGGTGACATGGAGCGCGGTTCAGGCAAGCCGCCATTTTTCGTTGGATCGAATTACCCTTACTAGAAGATACGCATGTCAGCGTATATCCAGAGTCTTGGGTCACGAGTTTGGAAAATCTGCGAGGATCCGAATTATGTTGTCCTTCCCGCTCGTGTTGGTCAAGAACAAATGGAGCAACATGATGCCAATAGCAAAGCTCGCAATGCTCTCTTTTCGAGTCTCTCTCCTTCTGAGTTTGAGCGAGTTTCTCACTATACTACCGCTCGAGAGATCTGGGTGAAGCTTCAGAGCTATCACGAGGGGACTCCCCAAGTTAAGACCAGACTCTTTGAAACATACAAGCGGGAGTATGAGAACTTCACTCAGTTGGATGGTGAGACCATCGATTCGATGTTTTCTCGCTTTTAGTCGATTGTGAACAAGATGCGAGCAAACAGGGCTCAGCTACCCTATGATGATTATGAGAGGGCTCTCAAGTTACTACACGCCCTGAATCGGAGGGTTTGGGATTCGAAGTTTCAGGCCTTGGTTGAGTCACCCAACTACGCCACTCTCACGGTGGATGAGCTGTTCAGCAAGGTCAAGTCAAGTGAGATCAACAACCAGACCCATGCCAAGATCCGTAACCCCTCTGCTCCGACTATGGCGCTGGTGTCAGGTAAAGGTGTCTGTAGTTCTTCCGCTAACCCCTCCTCTACGATGTTTGCCTTGTCTTCCTTGATCACAGTGACAGAGGAGCAGTTGGACGTGCTTAGACTCAGAGACGATGAGCTGGCTCTCGTCATCAGCCGGTTCTCGCGGTTCCACAACAACCGCTTGAATCACCGGCGGGGTGGACCGAAGGATGGATGCTATGGATGCGGCGACCCCGACCACTTCATCGCCAACTGTCCTAAGCGGAACAAGCACTCCTTCGGCAAGTCCACCTCCGACAAGCACAAGGAGAAGCACGAGTACACCTCCGGCAAGCACAAGTTCAAAGGAGGCTTTGACAAGTAAGCGATGAAGTGCAAGTTCGTGAAGAAGTTCAAGGCAAGAGAGCGCGCCTTCCTCGCCTCTCTCAGTTACCTCGACTCCGACGACGAGCGTGCTTCTTCCTCTTCGACTGATGATGAGTCCAAGAGGAAGGTCGAGGACAAGCTGAACGGCCTTTGCTTCTTCGCCGACTCCACCCATGGAGGCTTCTGCACCATGGCACTTGGTGAGGAGGTGGAGAGCGGCAAGAGGGATGCTCCCGACGACGACACATCTAAGGTATCACTTTCCATCGATGCGCTTGCCGCTGAGGTTGATGATTTGACTGCCACACTGCTTCGTCAGGATAAGTTGCTTAAGCGTGCTGCTAGTGATAGAAAAGAGTACAAATCCAAGCTAGAAGTAGCGCTTAAGGAGCTTGAGCTAGTTAAGAACACTCCCATAGTGTCTGACGAGCCAGAGTGTGAGTTTTGTAGCGTTTACATGGCTGATCTTGCTAGTCTGCAGTCGAAGTATGCTGAGTTGGTTGATGAGTTTGATAGCGTGTGTACTTCACCTGTCCTATTGAGTGCATGTAAGTCTTGCTCAGACTTGCAATCTGAGTTGGCAGAGAAGAATGCCAAGCTTGCCTTACTTGAGAAGGCCAACTTAGATAGCACTAGTGTGGCTAGGTATGCACTTTGTGAGGGTTTGGAGCTAGAGATTGCCAATTGCTGGCATGACAAGGTGCGTACCGAGGAGAAAAACACATATCTTTGGACCATCTTGAGTTGGGTGTCTTGCAGTGAGCCGCAACTTGGCATGATAGTCAACCAATTTAGGAGGGAAATTGGTGGAACGGGATTAGGCTTTGCTTCAGGTGGGAAGGATGATGATCTTTATGGCAAAGTTGGTGAGTGTAGTGGTGTGCTCCTGAGTGAAAAACCTACCACTACTCCCAAGCTTCTTAAAATCACACCACCTAAGCCACTTGTGCTTCCCACCAAGGATAGAGTGTTTGAAGAACCTCCAAAAGCCCCACCTCAGAAACAAGTGTGGATTCCAAAACTGAACCATCTAAGGAACCCACTTGACACACTCCCTTCCATCTCTGAGGAACCCCTTCCTAAAGCCAAGCCACCTCCAAGAGTAAACCATACCCACAAGAAAGTGAGGCAAACACCTAAAAGAGAGGTGTACCACTATTATGAGTATTGTCATAGGCATGGTCACTTGGTTGAGTTTTGCTTTAGGAGGAAGAGAGATGAGAAGCGTGAGTATGAGTTGAACCATCCTCCCTATGGTGTACATGTACCGCCTGTTCAGAGGCGCACTACTAGGCCTAGAGGTGCAATGAATCAAGGTGCTAGGCCTCAGGCTGCGAGACCACGTGGTGGTCGTGCACGGTGAGGTTCAGGTCGTGGTCAATATGACTATGAGCCTCATGGCGGTGCTTTTGTGTTCCACAGCTCTAGCGGACCACGTTTTCCCTCTCATGGTGATCGCTTTCCTCAAATGGGACATGGCATGTTTGGTGTTTTTTCTAACACTTTTTTAGGGCAAATGATGCATCACTGGTATCCTTCTTAGTTTACTAACCCCAGTGGTGTGCATTTGCTCATCCTATGTCTTTCTATTGATGTAGGACGAAGGCTTAGAGAACACATGGCTCATTGATTCTGGGTGTTTACGGCACATAACCGGAAGTTCAAAATGGTTCTCTAGCCTTGACCCCGTGCAACACAAGGAGTACATTACATTCGGGGATAATAGCAAAGGTAAAGTGGTCTCTCGTGGAACCATTCGGGTTAACGAGAGCTTTGTTCTCAAGGATGTTGATTTGGTCTCGAACTTGCATTTCAATTTGCTCTCTGTTTCATAACACCTTGAGGACGGCTTTGAAGTGCGCTTTAAACATGGCTTTTCTCGAGTTCTTGACTCTCAGGGAGATCTTGTTTGTCGGATCGTCCCATTTGGCCGTGTCTTTCGAGCTGATTTTTCTCACTCTTTTGGCTCTTTCCGCTGTTTGGTAGCTGGATCCTCTTCTGAGCTTTGGAAATGGCATAGGAGACTTGGTCATTTGAGCTTTGACTTTCTTGCTAGGTTGAGTTCACTTGGCTTAATCCAAGGATTGTTTAAGTTGAAATTTGAGAAAAATCTTGTTTGCCACCCTTGTCATCGTAGAAAGATGGTAGCCGCTTCCCACTCACCTGTGAACCAAATTATGACCAAGGAGCCCGGTGAGCTACTTCACATGGACACAGTTGGTCCAGCTTGGATTCGATCAGAAGGTGGGAAGTGGTATGTTTTATTGATCGTGGATGACTTTTCGAGGTACTCTTAGGTGTTTTTCATGGAGAGTAAGGATGAGGCTTTTTCACATGCTCAAGATTTGATTCTTCGGTTGAGAAATGAGTTCCCTAAAAATACTATGAGAGCTATTCGCAGTGACAATGGCACAGAATTCAAGAACACTCATTTTAAAACCTTTTGCAAGTCTTTGGGTCTTGAGCACCAGTTTTCCTCACCTTACGTTCCGCAACAGAATGGCATTGTTGAGCGCAAGAATCGGACCCTTGTTGGGATGGCGAGGACGATGCTCGATGAGCATAGGACTCCTCGAAGGTTTTGGGCCGAGGCAATCAACACGACATGTTTCTCCGTGCTTTTATGAAGAAAACTTCTTATGAGTTGCGATTTGGGAGGTTACCAAAGGTGAGTCATTTCAGGGTGTTTGGGTGTAAATGTTTCATTTTGAAACAAGGTAATTTGGACAAGTTTGAGTCCAAGTCCTCCGACGGTATCTTTTTTGGTTATGCTTTGCATTCTAGAGCTTATCGAGTACTTAACCTTGAAACTAACCGTGTTGTGGAGACCTGCGAGGTCACATTCGATGAAACTATGCCTTGTACAACCTCTGTCTTTAAGTGTGCAGGTGATGAAGAGCTTGGTGAAAGTATTTTTATGGAGGAGGAGCAGGATGATGCCAATTGGGGTGATCCCGAGCCGACTCCACCGGCTGCCCCTATCGAGCCTACGATGACTACTTTAGCTCACGGTCCAGACCCCTCTACTTCCACTTCTTGGGGACCGTTCGAGTAGCTTCCTCAGCCTGCGTCGGCTGGACCTGAGGAGGCACCAGTTGCTGTTGAGGGGGAGGCGACTTCTTCAGAGAGGCTCCACGACACATTCAGCGTCGCCACCCCGCTCAGACGATAATTGGTGATATTGACCAGCGAGTCACGCGGTCTAGGTCCTATACTATCTCACACTTTGCTCATTCTGCATTTGTTGCCTCTTTTGAGCCCCGAGATGTTGGACACGCTTTATCTGGGTCTTAGTTCCTCCACCTCCAGTGTCATCCTATAGGTACAAAGTGGGTGTTTAAGAACAAACAGAGTGAAGATGGGGTGGTTGTTAGGAATAAGGCTAGGCTTGTTGCTCAAGGGTATTGCCAGAAAGAGGGGATAGACTTTGAGAAAACCTTTGCTCCTGTAGCTCGCTTAGAGGCTATCCGCATTCTGTTAGCGTTCGCTGCTGTTAAGGGCTTTAAACTGTTTCGGATGGATGTCAAGAGCACTTTTCTGAATGGGTACATAGAGGAGGAAGTGTATGTTAGGCAACCCCTAGGCTTTAAAAATCTCAAGTACCCTAACCATGTCTTCAAGTTACACAAAGCTTTGTGTGGTCTTAAGCAAGTCCCTAGAGCGTGGTATGATAGGCTGAAAACCTTTTTGCTTAAGAAGGGGTTTAGGATGGGATCAGTAGATAAGACTTTGTTTGTCCTCAAGCAAGATAGACCTTCTCTTGGTTCAGATTTATGTGGATGATATTATCTTTGGTGGCCCTTCTCACGCTTTGAATGCCAAGTTTGCAGAGTTTATGAGCAGTGAGTTTGAGATGAGCTTGATGGGCGAGTTGACTTTCTTCCTCGGCCTTCAAATCAAGCAAACACAGAATGGAATGTTCGTGCATCTGGGCAAGTACACAAAGGACGTGCTGAAGAAGTTTGATCTAGGCGAGGCCAAGCCTCTTTCAACGCCCATGTCGACTACGACGGCCCTCGACGCCGACGAGGATGGAGAAGCAGTCGATCAGAAGGAGTACCGGAGTATGATCAGATCATTGTTGTACCTGACGGCGATAAGACCCGACATACAGTTTGCTGTATGCCTCTGCGCATGTTTTCAGGCTTCCCCACGCACGTCTCACCGTCAAGCGGTGAAGCGCATCATGAGGTACCTCCGGTTTACCCCCGAGTTTGGACTTTGGTATTCTGCTTCTTCCTCGCTTTCTCTTTGCGGTTATTAGGATGCTGATTTTGCTGACTACTGTTTAGATAGAAAGTCCATATCGGGGGCTTTTCAGTTTTTAGGGTCATCTCTTGTGTCTTGGTCATCCTACAAGCAGTCTAGCGTTGCACAATCCACCACAGAAGCTGAGTATGTCGCTGCTGCCGCTTGTTGCTCCCAGCTGCTTTGGATGATAGCCACCCTACGTGATTTTGATCTTGAGTTCTCTAGAGTGCCCTTATTGTGTGATAGTACTAGTGCCATCATTGTTGGTCAGAACCCAGTACTTCACTCCAAGACCAAACACATAGATGTCCGCTTTCACTTTCTTCGTGATCATCAAGAGAAAGGCGACATTGAGTTGCATCACGTAGCCACCCAGGATCAACTTACAGATCTTCTCACTAAGCCCCTCGATCAAGCGACCTTTGCTCGCTTGCGAGGTGAACTGGGTGTGTATTTCCCTTTTTAGAGGAGGGAAGCACTTTGTTTGTTGTACACTAGTTTCGACTTATTTTATAGTCTAGGTTTTGATTTGTCTTTGTATGATAGTGCATTTGCATTGCATTTTGTGATATACTTGCATTTTAAGTTTCATGTATATAACACTTGGAATGAAACTATGCTCTTATTAATATGCCATGTGAATACTTTGTGGTGCTTGTCAGCTTAGACTCTCATTGATCATCTGCTATATGTTATGATTGAGCATAATTTTCTAATGTGAACTTGTTTAAACTTGCTGAAATTGAAAATGTTCACCGCCTGAGATGGTAATTAGCATGTGTAGGATGTTGAGATCCCTTTATGCTATATTATGCATGCTTGGTTACTATGTCCCATGTTTTGAGTCCCACACTTGCTTAGATACTTTACTTATACTAAAATCTGAAATCTAAGTAAGTTGAATGAAAAGATCGAGATGGGTCCGTATTGTCCCACATCAAGGTATCGAGACTGCTTCCAATTGCATATTTGGATGAACTTGAGCCTTGTAGTGGATGATCGAAACCATTGCTTTGAGCTCCTGATTGTCTTTTGACATAGGCTCCGCTTGGTTGAAAAGTTAGGCTTGACAGTACGGATAACCTCTCACACACACATGCTTGACCAATACTTGTAATTTGCTGCCAACTCTGAAAATCTGATAAATTGACAAGTTTGAGATCTTTGACATGATGTGTGTAATCCTTAGGGATCTCACTAAAAATGATTTCACATTATCTAAGAAGGAAGTCAATAAGGAACTCATGAAGGAACTAAAAGAAAAGTACTTGGTGCTGATAGATGGTGAGGTTAGCATCACTAACAGGAAACACATTCTAGCTGCCCTTCCTTGTGTAGAGCACAGCAAGGTAGTAAGAATGTCAAAAGAGAGGCCAGAAGACCCACCAGGGAACTATGATCATCTTGTCATCCAACTTGACCGTTTTGATGAGACAGCGACCATAGAATTGTTCCAGCAGTGAGTGTGCAGGGAAGAAAGCAGCCCAAAGTACAAGGAAGCTGTGGGGAATGGTGTCGGAAAGGATTACAAGCAAGACATATTTGACATCACGGAGGGGCTACCACTAGCAATTGCTCTTCTTTCAGGTCTTCTACGAACAAAGGAGTTCCCGGTCGAGTGGAAAGCTGTGTTTGATCATCTTAGATCCAAGCAATCAAAGAGGCTTGACAGCATATTGTCTTTGTGCTTTGATGACCTTCCATATGACTTGAAGTCCTGCTTCCTCTACTTTGCTGCACTGCCAACAAACATGCTAATTGAGGTCAAAGATTTGGTGTGCATGTGGATGGCAGAGGGCTTCCTAAGACCACAGGAAGGGATGACAATGGAGAAGGTTGGCTACCGTTACTTGAAGGAGTTGATTGCGAGGCATTTAATAAACCTCGGGCAGGAGCTTGTGTCCATCCAAAGCAAAGTACATGCCTTTCTGCAGATCGAAGCACAAGAGGTAAATTTTGTTGAGATCCATGCTAGTGATGATATTCCGGACCTCTCAACTGCTCGCCGCCTCTCCCTGCAAAATCGCATAGAGAAATATGCTGCACTAACCACCCCTATGCCAAAGCTAAGGTCCATCTTGAGAAGGAAGAAGTAAGCAAGGAAGATGAAAGCAGTGATGAAGAGGAACCCAAAGTGCAACAGTCTTCAACATGTCTACACTGCTCACAGCATGGAACCAAGGGCAATCAGGAGAAGGGCATCGCATCGTACATATGAAAACTTCTGCAGATATCTAAGTTCCTCCGCGTCATTAACCTGCAAGGCCTTGAATTTGGTAGCAAGTTACCAAATGAAATTGGGGATATAGTGCACCTGCAGTACCTTGCTATCACATCATGTTCTTTGAAAGAGATACCACCATCAGTCGGAAGGCTCACTAGTCTTCAGACACTTGACGTCCGGGATACTGCGGTTGGGAAGCTACCTCAAACATTCTAGAATATTAAAACACTAAGGCATGTGTTTGGTCACCATCTCATATTGCCTAGACGGGTTGGTGACTTGAAGAATCTGCAGACACTTGATACCATAAAACCTGATGAGTATGGATGGGATAGAAATACTCTTGCAAAAATGACCAATCTACATTCCTTGTTCATTCGGGAACTCTCCAAAGGTCATGGTAAGGTGCTAGCCGCTGCTTTGAGAAAACTCAAGCACCATGTGACGCTAACACTACTACACAAAATCTTTTGCTAGGCACTTCAAAACTGGCCTCAGAGGCGGTTTTGACAGACAACCGCCTCGGTTAATCGATTCCAACCTAGACAAAGCCGTCGGCGCAGCAACCGCCTCGGTTAATGCATTAACCAAGACGGTTGTGTTAGAAAAACCGCCTCGGTTAATTCCTATTAAACGAGGCTGTTATTTTAAGCCAACCGCCTCAGTTAATCAAAGAAAACCGCCTCGGTTAATAGGAATTAACCGAGGCAGTTTTTCTAACACAACCGTCTCAGTTAATGCATTAACCGAGGCGGGCACAGTAAAGGCCCGCCTCGAAAAATACTTGGCCCATCCCAGCCCGATATGTCGCTCAAAGTATATAAGCGAGAGTTAGGGTTTCTCACTCCCATTCCTCTCCTCCCTCTCCCTCAGCGAGCCGTCCACAAAGACAGCCGCCCCCCACCCGCCAAGCGCCACCGCCCCCACCCTCCACAGCGCCGCCACCCCTTCTGTCTCCATAGCACTTTGCCGCCCCTCCCTTTCTCCACGGCGGCACCTCCCTTCCTCTCCCGACGGCCATCTCCCTCTTCTTCTCAGCCACCGCGGCGCCCCCGCTCCTTCCCTCTCCAGATCCAGTTGCATAGGCGAGCTCTCTATGGTGTGTAGGGCTAGATCCAGTGATGGTGGTGGCCCGGCGGCGTGGGCGCGCCCACCCGGCGCGGGGCGCGCGGCCACCGTCAGCGTGACTCCGGCACCCAACCAAGGGTGTCTCTCCAGTGCGTCCCTCCTCTTTACTCTCTCCTTTCTCCTCTCCTCTCTCCCACACTTTGTCTTTCTCTCTCTCAGGTGCTCCACCGGTGGCGGCTACGGCGATGAGGCACCCACGGCGGCGGCGGCGGCGACGAGGCACCCACGGCGGCGGCTCCGGCGAGGAGCACCCCCATGGTCTGCGGATCTAGGGGAGGGGGGGATCCACGATGGCGGCGGCGCATGTCGGGGTGGCGGCAGATGCGGATATGCAGGCCCAGATCCAGGCCCATTTGGGCTAGGGTTTGGGTTTGTTCTTTTTTTTCGTTCGATTAACCAAGGCGGTTATTCTAATGTAACTGCCTCGGTTAATATATTAACTGAGGCGGTTGAACAACCGCCTCGGTTAAGGCCACGATTAACCGTGACCTTATGTTCGAGGCGGTTACGAAAACCGCCTCGGTTAACTAAAAAAACCGCCTCGGTTAAGTTTTCTGTGGTAGTGTAACCATACATGGTGATGATATTCCATCAAATGTATTCACTTGCTCCTCGCTTCGACACCTTGAGGTTATGGAATTGGATGGGAAACTTGACATTCCATCTGAACGGAAGGACATCAAATCGTGCCTTCCCAATCTACTTCTTTTGTCACTAGAGAAAACAATGGTTTCACAGGACTTCATCGATAAATTGGCTGAGCTGCCCTTCCTTGCATGTCTCACTCTGGATGGTGGATCATACAAGGATGAACAGCTAGTGTTCTCTCCTGGTGGATTTCACAGCTTGAGAAGATTGATGGTTCTCTTGAAAGAATTGAAAAAACTTGAAATACATGAATCAGCACTTCCCAGGCTGGTAGATTTGGATATTTCAGACTCTGATGACCTCAAAATAATTGAGATTATGGGCAAGCCCGACATTGTTGAGAAGCTCCACGGTAAGGATGAAAACCTTTATAACAAGATCAAACAGACTCCAAGGACTGAACGGGCTATCGATATTGAATGAATGGTTCTTGCTAGTTACCTATCTGTAAGTGCGCTAGATATATCACGCACAATATATAATGTATATATTGCCTGTAAGCACGCTGTATGTGTTGTGTTTTTTTTTTTTTTTGGCCGGGGCTGTATGTGTTGTTTTGTCATGTAACAGTGTGTGTGTGCCTGCGCTTAATGACTGAAACATGTACTTGCATTGTACTATATATTTGGTCTTATGGTGTTTATTATGAAGGATGTAACAAAACTTGTTCTTGTATCAGTTTCAAAAAACTTGTTCTGCTTGTATAGTAGAATCATGTCGCTGACCAGTGACATTCTTTCAGTTCTGTTCAAAGTAGCAAGTAGATCAATCCAAAGTAAATGGCTAAATGCCCACCCAACGAAGCTTTTTCACTGGTCAGCGACAAGAGGTGACGAACTGAAGGGTACTGACACCTGAATGTGTACTTATGTTGCTATTCACTAGCATTGCCTGACATCAGTCCCCTATATATCTAGTCAGCACATTATAAAAAAGGAAACATAATAATATTTCTTTGTAAAATTATCGTTTTGAGTCAAAAGCATAACACAGACTCTGAATGTATCATTTGTGCTTGGACATCATTTGTCCACAGATAGAAATCAACCAGAGCTATTCTGAATAATCTACGTGCAGCTAAGCAGCTTCCGGCGCGTCGTCGTTCTCCGTGGGCAGCGCATGGCGGCAGAGCGGGCAGAGCGAGGTGGCTGAGCGCCAGCCACTCGGCGACGCACTTCCGGTGGAACCTGTGCCTGTACGCGCACGGCGCACGGCACCACGCCGATCTCGTCGCCGGCCTCGTAGCCCACGCCGCAGATGACGCACTCCTGATCGGCGTCGCCGCCGCCGTCTCCCGACGCGTGGTGCTCTGGCTTCTCAAGGCCGGCGATGGCCGCGGCGGAGGCCGGCACGCCGCCGAAGCCGCCGGCACGGTACGCCGCCTCGCCGTCGCCGTCGTCAAAGCTCATGGTGACGACGATGGCTGCCTGGATGCGCGGGACGCTCGGCCTCCTGGCGGATATAGCTCGGTCGATGAGCTCCGGGATGCCCTCGTCCCGGAGCTCGGGGTCCATCACCAGCTCGTGGAGGAGCTCGACGTCCTGCGGCTCCACCCGAGGGACACGGAAATGGCGGAGGTCAAGGTACACGGGCTCCCACATCCGCCTGTCTCGCACCGCCGCGTGCAGCTCGGCGATGAGCGACGCGTCGAACACGTACGAGGTGACGACGACGACGGGGGCGTGTTCGTCGGCAGCCGCGACGGCCGTCGTCGTGCCGGAGACGACGGGGACGATGCTGAGGCC
Organism: Chrysopogon serrulatus; assembly: GCA_015844335.1. Lineage (NCBI taxonomy): Eukaryota > Viridiplantae > Streptophyta > Magnoliopsida > Poales > Poaceae > Chrysopogon > Chrysopogon serrulatus. The sequence goes on along the minus strand of JADLZL010008185.1, from coordinate 1,770,688 downwards.
GTGTGCGACGTCGACATGCGCGAGCTCGGGTGTGACTACGCCGTCTCGTCCGGCGCCGGCGAGCTGGTGGTCGCCGCCGGTGGATGGCTGAGCAGCGTGAGGATCGTGCGGTGGCGTGTCCGTGTGCAGGTAGGTGATCGACGGCATTGCAGCAGCGGTGTACGTACGTGCGTGTCGATGTGTTGGTTGGTTTCCAAGAGTTCGTGAGACTGATTGATTGGTTTATGACTCGATACTCTGGTAGAGAGGAGCATGCTTGAGTGCATGTATATAGGCTTCGCTGACGCGCGTCCGAGTCCGATTCCCGATTCGGATTCCATGTCCGACTCGTGCCCGTCGATCTGGAACTCTGAATCACGGCGTGAGCTCTGTTTTTCCGACTAGGATTCGGACTAAAACGGCTCCTTCAGCACTCCTCCTTGGGATGCAATTTTGCAGAGTTCGGACGAGAGGGAAATGGATGCAGGGTTGCAGATAGCTCTGCTCCTTGCAGACACAGGAGGTGGCCAGGCTGGCTACGCACGTTACATTTTTCACCTGCCTTGATCTATCCCTTGTTCGTGGGTAATCTTTTTTGCTTAGGCACTTCGACTGCTGACATTCCTCCTTCCCTTCCTTTCACCTTTTTTACTCAACCCATCTGTGAATAAGTGTGTCACTGTAGACTTGCGTTAAGTCAAACTCTTTGCAGGCTTGAGTAAAATTAAAAAAACAAATGTCCATAATAGCAAATAGCAAATAAATATTATTAGGTTCATTACAAAATATTTTTTATAGTATACTTATGATGTCTTAAATATTGATGCTTGTCTCTATAAATTCAGTCGAACTTAAAATAGTTTGAGTTAAGACACTATTTTGTGTCTTAAATATTGATACTTATATCTCGATAAATATGGTCAAATTTATAATAGTTTGACTTAGGACAGGTTTAAAGTGACACTCTTTTAATAACCAAGAGAGTACTAATCGTAGGGCTTGTTCGGATAATAGGTAGGGAACGTGATGGGAAATGAGGTGGGAAATCTCATACATTCATTCTTTCTTTTCCATCTTAAAATCTCAACTCTCCATTTCTATCTCTATTTCATTCCTAATCCCTTTTTTTATCTCAAAACCCAAAAGAGCCCTAAAGAAGTATACTGGATTGTCGGCCCAAAATCAAAGGGCAACTTCAACAACGATTTTTGATTAAAAGTCTCTCAGGATTTATAACGAGTCTCTATCTCGATCTTTATACTTTGGGTTTGTTTGGATATAGGTAAAAGAGGGGTGTGAATAGGAAATGAAAATGGAAAATAATACATGGTTGAGATTTAAAAGGGTGTCAAAAAGAATGGTTTTAGATTTCTCAATACCCCTTCACGATTCCCATTCTCATTATTCCCCTTCGCTTTTGCCAAACGAAAAGTGAAGACAAGAAACTAGCCAGAAGTGTATGTATGATTCTTGTATCTACGTATAGCTAAACATGAAGTGGAAAAACTGCATTTTTTTTTTTTAGATAACAAAAAAACTGCATTTTTGTAAGTAGATGATCCGTTCAGATTTGTTGGAGTATGACCCACAGTTCCACGTCACTTTGGTGGCCAAAACATTGTAAAAGCAACCTTCAAAGCAGCAGCTACAGCAAATCAGTAATCAGAAGCCTGCTGCTTGTTGCACTGTTCATCCTCGGCGGCCGGCAGTGCATGGCGGCAGAGAGGGCACACGTTGCTGCGTCCCAACCACTGGGCGATGCAGTTCTCGTGGAACCTATGCGCGCTCGAGCACGGCATCACGCTGACCTACTCGCCGTCCCCAAAGTCCTCCGCGCAGATGACGCACCCCACGATGCCACGGACGACGTCGCCGGCGCGAAACTCCTGCCTTTCCAGGCTCGCCACGGCGGCGGCGGACGCCGGGACCCCGCCGAACCCGCCGCCACGGTACGCCGCCTCGCCGTCGAACGTAGTGACGGCGGTGATGTCATGCCGTCGTCGTCGTCGTCGTGGCATATGGAGGCCGCCGCCGCCGGCTAACGGGCTGGCCATGATGGCGGCCGGAAGCATCGCCGTCAGCTCGTGCATCTGCCGGTCGAGGCCGTCGAGCCGGCGGTCCAAGTCGCCGAGCCGTTGGACATCGCGGCGTTCCCCTCGTGCAGACGCGCGCTGCAGCTCTCGCCGCAGCGACTCGTGCTCGGCGACGATGGCGTCCAGGCGCGTCGCTCCATGCCCTCGCCGGCCGTGGATGGATCGATGCAGATGGGGTGGATGTTGTATCAGACGTTCAGGGTTGGTGTATGGTTAAATTATGTAGCTTGATCACGCGAGAGCTGTGCCGGTTCGTACTCGGAGTAGCAAGTCCGGTTGCATGCCGTGCCGTTTCCGGATTTGCTCAATTGTTGCACGTGTGACAATGCCCTATGCTGCATATATGCACCAACACGGTTGTCGCAACCTAGCTAGTGTATCAATGTGGCATTTTGTAGGATCCCTCTGGAAGGGACCTATCTCGATTATGGCCTCCTAGAAGGGTGACAAATCATAAATAAACCCGGCATGAAGGACCGGAGTTCATTCTGACAATTAGTGGCCAGCCACGAGTGCAGGAAAAGCTCTTATGTGAATATATACTTGCAGAGATAAAATCTCAGTTCTTGAATCCTCGGCTGGCGCCATCCTCCCTCGTCCTCGTAGACGTAGGCGTGTCGACATGGCTACCATGTCGCCCTTCGCCTTCACCTTCGCTGGGCAACGCATGGCGGCAGCAGGGGGCGCAGGCGGCTGAGCCCCAGCCACTCGGCCAGACAAGCCTCGTGGAACCGGTGCGCGCAGCGCATCGATCACGCTCAGGACGTCGCCGGCCTCCAAGTCCTCGAGGCAGACGCCGCCGCACACCGCCGCCGCCGCGGTCTCATCCTCGCTCTCGCCCACGCCGCGGCGGCGCTCTTGCTCCACGGCCGCCCGAACTCCTCCCTCTCGAGCCCGGCGATCGCCGCCGCGGAGGCGGGCACGCTCCCGAACCCGCCGTCACGGTACGCATCGCCGGAGCCAGCAGGTTCGTCAGGCGCGCCGGCCGGTTCTTCTTCTTCTTCCTGGTCGTCGACAGGGACGCCGACACCGTCCAACCATCGGAAATCCTCCCGGCCCGGTGCTCCAACCAAGGAAGCTCGCTGTTTTGGCACGGTCGTCGCACCAATCGTCCAAACCCCCATCACTACTACTCCATGACCGTGCCACTGCGGCAGCAGCACTCCGCCCACCATCATCCAAGTCCAACCGTACCACCGATCCATTCTTCCGCAATCGTACAAATGATCGATCCAATTCTCCCACTCAAGCACGGAAGGGCCGCCGTCGCGCGATGCCTCCGCACATTCATTCGCCACCGCCGCCGCCCGTGGCGCCGAGTTGGTCACCAGCAGACGACGGCCCAGGAGCACCGTACCGCGCACGTCGGCGTCCATAGCTGACGCCCATGGCTTCGCGTGCTGCTATGGACGAACGCTTGTTGTGTACTTGTAGGCGTGCCATGAGCCCATGAGTCGTAGCAGATAAATCGGACTCAGGACGCGGAGATTTTGCTTGTTAGAGATAGAATTTTAGGTAGGAAATGGTTGAGAATTGAGATACACTCCCTCCAGATTTTAATATAGGGAAAATTGCAAACCCCCCCCCCCCTCTGCAAGTTAGGGGTGCTTTCATTTACTTACCTATAAGTACTTTTGTGTTTCAAAAACACCACTAACTTGTAGAGGTTTTTTTTTTTTTTTTTTTACAATTTTTCCCTTTAATATAATGTCGTCGTATATCAAAAACCAGGTGTACGTAGTCCCTCCGGATTTTAGTATTTTTCCTGTTTGGAACGCGAGATTTTCTCGCTCGTTCCTACAGGAATTGAACAGATTCATGTAAAATTCCTGCGAAATTCCTATGAAATTCATGCGTTCCGAGTCTTGGCAGAGTTTATTTTTTTCACTTTTGGCCTCTTTGACGTCCAAGGCAACTTTAATCATTATTTTTTATTAGAACATAATTATAACATCTATCTAATAAAAATATAAACTAACTAGAATTATGCCCGTGAGCAAAATATTTTGTAAACTCTTTCAGTTATGAGCAATAAACTTCCCAATTTATACCTACTATATAAATAATAAAATCAATGTATTTGTTAAATTACCATGTATTGAAGCTATTAACAGCTGCTGGGAATAACCGCTATGCTTAGGCGTAGGTCGTCCGTTGGGGCCACTCGAGAGGGTCATACGGGCTTTTCAGGTGCGGCAACACAAGAGGTGCGAGCGCGTGCGGTGGACGCGGCAGCAGCGATTGACCAGCGAGGTCGCTCGCATGGAAGGAGTGAGGGAAAACACAGGACAGGATACGTCGAGAGAAACTTGCAGGCGGCTGGCGATGCGGCCATGCAGCTGGAGGCGCGAATGGCGTTGCAGATCGCGTGTCGTTGCTCAGGACAATTGGGAGGGATATTATACCTATTAGCATCTCTGACAATTGGCCGGCGGTCGGGGAGGGGCTGGGTGTGCCTATGCGGTCGATGCTCGAGGGGCGATTTCGGGAGAAATCGGTGCACATCTCTGACAATCGGACCAGAGGGCGGAACGAAAACAGGCCAGGACGACCCTTGCTCGTTTCATAAGTAAGTAGGAGAGATATTATACCTATTAGCATTTACATCTTGTAACAAAATCATATGCAGAATCAACTAGCCACATAAACCCTCTTTAGGATGTCGTCCTCCTCTGGAGGCCCAAACATGAACTCCATCACGCAGTGGCGGATCCAGGATGAGCTCTCAGGGGGGCTAAGTATGAGGATTAAGGGCTAAAGCTGGAGATTAAAGGCTAAGCTACAGTAATTTGCGCGGGGGGTTGCTGCAGGCCCCCCCCCCCTGGATCCGCCAATGCCGTCACGTCACCAACACACTCGATCGACTTCTGATCCAGCTTGGCAGCTCGCGTCATTGTGCCGTCGGCTCAAGCTGAAGGGTGACCTTCTGTTTATAATCAAAGCCATGCATTGCTGATTCCAAAATGCAGCTCTTGTATTATGCCATTCTAGTTGTCAGATAACACCCCCGTGAAAGTAGAAGTTATTTCCAGCTAGTAATGCAGAACAACATTTAAGAGTAATTCAAGTATAAAATTAGCACAAAAAAATGAATATTAACCTGCTACACCAGCTTAGGTGCAATAGAAAGGTCACCAAAACCTCTGGCAGCAAAGCTACATTAGGCAGGCTATCACAACAGCAAGTCCGAGGACATTATCAACATGACATCCAAAGGAAAACGACGAACAATCAGAAAGGCAAAAAAGCTAAAAGCGAGATGAGGATGAATGAACAATATAATATTTGTAAAAGCATGAAAATAATTTGCAGCTTGGGGTCTCTTCATTCCACAACAATGTAGCTGGACTATAGTAGGACCATATTCTAGCATTGCTTACAGTGAAGCAAGCAAAACATGGTACTGTCCATTGAATTGCAAGCAAACTGACATAGAAGTGCTATCTGCCTCTGGTAATTAGGAAAACACATACGCTACGTAATTCGTGAAGCAGTCACTGACCCATAGGATTCCTCATTCGTGAAGAGGGGAGTGGCCAGCAGAAAGATCAAACAGCCCACGGAGTGAACTGAAGTTTCAGCAGTGAATTCACTGACGTGGCAGGGCAGTAAGAAACCACACGTCGAGCAGCCAGCAGAACCGGATAAAATCACCAGGCTTAAAGGTTTATTATAGGATTTGAAATTATTGCAGCCAATAAAAACTGATGAATATATTGCTGCTAAGTAACTTGAATGGCTACAGCCTACAAGTCATGACTTTCCAGATTGGTATAGTATGTTTTTTCAGATGTAACAGGACCTTAATAATTGGGACCTTTATAACTAGTAGAAAATATTTTATTACACATTAGCACAATTGTCAAGGGGCCTTCCCAACTGTTCCTGTAGGAAAAATAAAATCCAAAAGAAAGTGTGGTTCTAAACATTGATATGGCCACAAAAATAATAATCTTGACCACTAGTTTTTATTGCTCTGAACTTCCAGAACCTAGTAAACTTCTGGTATATGGATGCATTTTCCGAGATGAATGTGCACTTATTACGTTGATATATTTCACATATCGATGAAGCTATTGACGAATACAAGTTTAAATTCATGCATCACAAAGGATATTCTTTTTTACAGGACGGAATGCTTGCTCATTTGCCATTTTCTCATATTAGGCTTAGCTATTGATCACTCAAAAATACTATCTACAAGTATGACGTCTATGTTATACATATTGAAAGCTCTAATGGAACTTCAGATTTTAATGAAAGAAATATTCTCCAATAGGGAAATACTTAATCAAAATGGGACAAATCACGAAGAGTAGTAACTATGTGTTTCCTTTTTACTCTATTGATCACATAAAATTATTCTGAAACAGGGAAGCATGGCATACCGGAAAATATCTATTGTATCTATAATACAGATATCTATTTATTCAATCCCAAGCACAGAGATGTGAAACTGGGTGTTATCCATATGGGAGCTGGCCAGCTGCACCAAGACTCAGGAGACACAATTTCTTCCATCCTGTTATTTTCCAAGTTGAAAACACCAATATCACGGCAACTACTCTTCCACAATGCAAAACCATGGGCATCATCGGTCAAGTAGACATGATTTCCCTTCAATTGTGGATATTCTTCTGCGTTTAAACAATGCGATTGGCTAAGCCCAAGAAACAGCACATGCTCATGCAAGCTATTTATTTTGAAAAGCTCTTTTGCTGCCATGTCGATTTGATATAGCATTATTGCCCTAGTTTCTTCCACGATCTCCGAATCATCAAGCTCTCGAGCATCCATCTGTGCATCATCCCTAACTGCAACATCTTGATCCCTCCAAACTTGCAGCAAATCACCTGATGGTGTCTGTACAATGTACAACTGTTCAAAAATGTAGTTCTTCATCTTCTCCATAACTACCTTCCTTACGACAGTAGGGCCAGTGAGATCGAAGGCATCTATCCCACCATTAGATGCTACTGCATACAGTATACCATCCATGTAGATACAGTCTTCATAGCCTGCACTTGGTGGTAGCCACGTCCATCGAGAATCTCCGGCCCTTGCAAATGAAAGCTGGTAAATTGGATTGTGGATTAGGACCACAATGTAGCTTCCCGTGGAGGAATCAGAAAACACAAATGCCTTGACATAGAGGTAGTCACGCAGATTCTCTAGATCATGGACAAATGGGATGGTAATCTCCTCTTCCCCAAAGTACTGAGAGAACTCATATTGCTTAAGAACACCTGCATCATCAAAGATGGGCTTCACCTGCTCGATGGTGGCCACCGACGGGAGAGCCAGCTGCTCACCGGTGACCAGATTGACAACATGCAACTCTGACCTCTCATCTGCAGTAACCAGCAAGCCTTGGGAGGACCCGATCACATTCCTATGACGGATCGGCGGCTCGGGGAGAGTTAACTTATAGACCCTTTTCTCGGTGAGGCTGTAGAGGCAGGCAACATTGTCACCCGCAGATTCAGACGTGTAGAGAAGGCAAGGCGTCTGTTGCCGCCGGTACCTCCCAGAGCTGCGAAGGCTGACGTATGCAGCATGCCACGAGGAACACACAGAGCTTGCACGGACAAGGTCAGGGATCTCCAGGAGTGCAAAGATGTCCTCGAGGATGTCCTGCGGCAGAGCCAGTGACATTGCAGCCATTTCCCTGAGTGGTGGATGAACATACTCATCATCTGTCTGGATTGTAAGCAAACTGGGGGAAAAAGTCAACATCTTGGGCCAAGCTCGCATGACCAGACGGAAGAGACAGCGCAGGCTCATCATCCCGGCTCTGCTGCAGACCTCCATCGGCGACTGGATCTCTCTGACTTGCTTCCGCGGGGGCCAAAACACCACACTTGCAATCAATCGGTGAGAGGAACAAACACAAACGCAGACACCAGGTACAACCTCCTCCTGTTGGCTCTCTACTTATAGATCAGCAATTCGACTGGGTGAAGGGAATCGGAATCCGAATCAACCCACACGAAATTCACCTGTGGTTGGTGGAACACGGACTTCCCCCGGGAAAGACTCGGACTTTCCAGCCGCCGGAGAGCAAATCCGAGTTCCCCCGCGCACACGAACTCTGGTTCCGATTCCGGATGGAACCTGGAGATGCTGAAACCGAGGACAGAGCACTGACCGGCGACTGGCACAGGCCCGCGCTGACCGAAGCCGCGCTTTTGGCCGCGGCGTCGTCGTCGCCGGCGGCGGCGGGTAGGGGTGGGGAATGGATGGTCGGATGGAGATGTACAGGGGCCGACCTACCTCACCTCCGATGAGACCCCACCCCGTCCCACCCCCCCACACAACCCCCCCCGCGGCGCCCCCTCTCTCATCGCTGCAGATATCTCCGGCGAGGCTCCTGTCTCCTTTTTTTTTTTTTTTGAGAGAGAGCCTCCTGCCCTACCCCATTGCGTTGGGGAAGAAGAGATGGAAAATCGAAGGTGGGCTGGCCCATTAATTTGCAAGTGAAAGCTCGTTATTCCTCGCAAACACTATACTCCCTCCGTCCTTTTTTATTTATCGTCGTGGTATACGTGCTATAAGTTTGACTTGATTTATAAAAAATACGTATAATATTTATATCTCTAAATAATTTTATTAAAAACTAGATTCAAATATCTTTCCGATGATATTAATTATGATACTAATCGATGATATTTATTATTTATTAAAATTGTCGGTATTTATGTCTCGGCAAGCGAAGCGACGAATAAAAAGGAACGGAGGGAGTATATCGGTCGAGTGATTGCTGGGTCATTTTGAGATCCGTGCTCCGTGTCGTCCGATGAAACAACGCCCAGCGCAGCGCTTTTTTTCCGATTTTTATTTTGTAATTCTCTCCGGTTCGCTTCCTCCCGACCTGTGCATCAGTAGGGCATCCCGACCTGTGCATCAGTACGCCATCACGTGAATGACAGTGAAGAAAGCTATTTTTGTATTTCTAACTTCAAATGCACTTTTCTCTTTAACTATTAGCCCGTTTTAAAAACCGTTTGCAGCACCGTGTTCCTTGTAATTAATGCAACAAAACAACATCTCACATGAATATTTTTAAAGTTATTTAAAAAAATCAACATTTCATATGAACTATTTCAACAATTACTACGTACTATTTCAACATTTTCATATGATTTGTTGTAATGCATAGTTGATCTTGTTGAAATTGTTCATTTAAAAAGTTGAATATTCGTTCTGATTCAACTTCTTTAGAACATGTTCAACAATCAATATGCTTTAATCCAACATTTTATACTAATACGTTCAACTTTTTATATGATTTGTTGAAACAATATATCTGAATTATTGAAACAGTTCGTTGAATATGTTGACTTTTTTATGGCTTAAAATATATTCATGTGGGATCTTATTTTGTTGCATTAATTGTAAGGAACATTATGGTGCAATCGGTTTTTTAAATGAACTTTTTGTATCAAGAGAAAATGTATTTTTAAGTTTTCTTAACATATTTCACTACATATTATGGGTCCTGTGGGCTGAGTTGATGACTTTGGCCCACGAGAGCACAGTATTACAATGGGCTGACCGATGTGAGGGGCCTCCATCGGTCGACCCCAATATAGGGCGCCCCTTCCCGTTATTCCTTCCCCATTACATTGATGATGAAGCCCAATTTGCTATTATTACTATTGTTCCGAGTCTGTGTGGTGTAGCGCGGTTGACGTAGGAAAAAAATCACGGGTATTTCATTACATATATTTTCTTCCATCTGTTTTCATCCTCAGCACCCTGTCGGAGCCTTTACCATCGCTTATACGCTACTACGCTGCCGGCGTGGCATGTCTGAGGCCATGTAGCCACACCTGGGCGTCCAACCACGTCACAACGCAGGGGCCGCGCCTCGCCGCCTCCATATCCACGCGCCCTGCCGCGCAGTCGCGTAGTTGGGATGGCCCCCAATTGCATTGTCGCCACCCCGACCCCATTGCGTCGTCCTCCAACATTGTTGCCGGGGGCCCACCGCGGCCCGTCGCCAGGATTGTTCGCATCACTCCCGATGACGAGCACATCCACTTCCACTCTGACGATGACGTTGAGCCGACTAGTACTGTCTGGAGGTCGTCTAGTCCGCCGGGTCACTGGGTCACCACCACTAGTATATAATGGCCTAAAAGCGACGGTCGTTTAGATGCAAAAACGACAGGTATGGCAGCCATCTTTGTGCGGGCATCGCTAATTAGGGCTTCAAAAGCGACAGGCCTTTACCCATCGCTTTTAACACACAAAAGTGACGGATGTTACTTATTAAAAGTCTGTCGCCTTTGATGTCCAAAAACAACGGGGATTACTATGTAGCTGTCGCTTTTCGCCTACAAAACAATGGTTTTTCCTTTACGGTAGTCGTTTTTTTACCATTTTTCAGAAATTCAGAAATAAAAAAAAGTGTTGATCGCCTCGCTATTGTCGAGCCTGTGCCTCGCCCCGCCGTTGCCGCTCCTGTGTCGTCACCGTTGCCGCGCCTGTGCATCGCCCCACTGCCCCTCCACGCCTAGATCTAGGGCCCGGCGGCGCGAGGCGGCGTGGTGGGAGAGAGAGGAGAGGAGAGATCTGGGCCTTCGCATCATGGCTGCCGCCACGCCGGGCGTGGTCACTCACCGGGAGAGCCATCGCGCCGCGCCGCCACGCCAGCGCCATGGCCCACCGGCCGCCCGCCTCGCGCCCGGCCGTGGCCCCGCGTCACGCCAACGCTTCGCTGGTCGCCCCTGCCGCCGGATCTGGGAGGGGTGGAAGAGTTGAGAGAAAAATGGAGAGTAGAGAGAGAGAGGAAGACCTCCAGTGCCCCCCTTCCTGACGCAACCTCCAGTGCCATCTCCAGCGCCGCCGCCCACGCCTCCTCCAGCGCCGTTGCACGCGCTTTTTATGAAAAAGTGAGGTGACGGATCGTCGGCCCGTTGCTTTTATGGGAGGCACATAAAAGCGATGGGTGTTCCCTGCGTCCGTCGTTTTTTTGGAAAAAGTGGGATGACAGATGTTTCCTCGGCCCGTCGCTTTTATAGAAGACACATAAAAGTGACGGGCATCACCTAATGTTCGTCGTCAATGACCTTGCCACCACCAGCCCGGGACTCTAATAGGTGATAGGCATTAAAATGAGCCTTTTACCTATGTGCCATTAAAAAAGTTGGTCGCTACCTACATACCACTAAAAAGTTGGAGCGCACCCAGATGCCACTGCGTTTATATTTTTTACCCCACACGCCACTCCATCCACTTTTGTTAGTTTTTGCCGTTTGCAAGCCCTGTCATATGGGCCCGATCAAATGAAAACGTCTAAACTACCCCTCTCTCTAACCCAATCTTCTTGCTTCTTTTTCTCTGTCCGATGGGGCCAAGCTGTCAGTGACTCCTAGCACCTTCTTCCTCATGCTATCAGTGACCCGTGACACAAGGACGGGGGAAGCTCCAGCCGATGGTGAGAGCAAACCGGCCCCAATGGCGGCGCTGGGGGCGCGACGACTGGCGGGCGCCCGCGGGAGGGGGTGGGGTGAGCGGACAAAGCCGGCATCCGGCAGCGGACGGAGCCGGCCGGGGGAGCTTCGCCCATGCGCCACCCGCCCGTGGCCCAGGCGGAGCTTCGCCCGCTTCGCCCGTCACCGTGGTCGGGCGAGCTTCGCTTCGCGCGCCCGTCCGCGGTGGCCGGGGTGGACGCGGACCTCGCCTGCGCGCCACCGGTGGCGGCCAGGGGGCTTCGCCCTAAGCGCCGTCGCCGCAGCCGGGAGGGAAGCATGCCCCGCGCCACCATGGGGCCAGCCGCCGAGAGCCACGCCGCGCCCCGCAGCCTACAGGGTGGCGCCACGTGCCTCGAGGCTGGCCGCGATCATGGAGGACAACCACGCCCCGCGCTGAAGGCGGGCCGCGCGCCGCCTCGGGGTCGCCATGAGCCTCGCCGCACCATGCTTTGGAGCTGCGGAGCTTCGCCGCGGCCGCCTAGCGCTGCTGCCACTGCCACTGCCACCACCACCCGCCCGAGCTTCGCCACGGGCGGCGGCAAGCTCGGCCTGGCCAACAATGGTGGCGGCGCCCGCGCCCTGTGTGTTTGAGCGAGAGCGTGTGAGGAAGGGAGAGCCGGAGGGCTGGGGGCGGACGTGACTGAGGCCCTCCTTGCCCCTGTCCTTGTCCCTGCTGAGGAGGTCCCAGAGCTCCACTTTGCCCCTCGCGCTCATGGTGCTCGCCGGCGCTGGCGCCGGGTGTAAATGCCGAGAGGGAGCTGCTGCTTGTGCCATTCGAAAAGGAAAAAAAATTTAGAGGCCGGCCAGCTGCAGTTAGAGAGAAACAGAGCACAGGGCAGAATGGGAGCACGAGGGCATGGGTGCCTGCACCGCTCCTCCCCTCCTGCAGCTTGCACATGTGCTGCTGCTATCTTTTTCTGCTGCTACTACTGTTCCTGTGTTGGCTTTTGCGACAGAGAGAAAAGGCAGAGACCTCAGCAGCTGTCGTTCGGAGAGCTTCTTGTCCTGAGGGCATTACAGTCTTTTGTCAGCACCGTTACTCACCGTTAGCAACACATCTGGACGGAATGGTGTGTGAGACAAAGAAGATAAACACAGTGGCACCTAGGTGCGTTTCAACTTTTGAGTGGCTTGTAGGTAATGACCAACTTTTTTAATGGCACACAGGTAAAAGCCTCCATTAAAATACCCGTCACCTTTGACGTTAAAAGTGACAAGCTAACGGCCGTCATTAAAGGCTGAATCTATACTAGCAGTGCGCTGCGCTGCCGCACCATCGCTACACCATGCCCACGATGGGCTACATCCAGGCTTGTGCGCAGCACCAACCCCGCCCATGTACCGTGCCGCGGCACCGCAACCATGCTGCGCCGCCGCAGATCACCTCGCGCTCCTCTCCGTGCAGGCCACTGGGCCCGCGTAGGAGCCATAGCCATGCCCTCGCACCGGGCTGCCCTAGGCGCCGCGCCTGCACTACTCCATGCCATTGCCGTGGCACCACGACCGCACCGCCTCGGCGCCGCCACTTCTGCTCGCTCGCTCTATGCAACGCCTCCCGCTCACCGTCCAAGCTCCAAATCTATGGGTGGAATAATCACTTAATATTATGCTACATTGAGAAGAGAAATTTAACTTGTGACGAACGATCGTATTAGAGAAGTTTAAATTCCTTTTTAGTCCTCACCTTGGAGCTTGCATAGAATCTTGCGGATTTTTTTGTAGCACTGACGGCAATCAAGTTTTAAACGAAGTTTTACCATAACATTCCTCTAATTTCATTGCAAAATGGTATCGAGAATTGATCCAATCTGGATGGAATCATGAATAGTCATTGCTTTTGTATACTAAAAAAAAACCCGCTATCTATGGAGAAAATTGGATAAAAGAAATAAGTATTTATTGGGGAACACTCTGCAAAGATACAATTTATTTAAACCCATATTCTATCATATGAATGAAACATAGTTCGAAAAAGAGGAATAAAATAGTTTACTTAAGACTTATTTATTATTATTGAATTTCCATTCTCAACAGAGAACTCAAGATGATCAATCCTGAAATGAGAAGGATCTACTCTTTCCCAACAAATAAACTATCAACCTCAAAAAAAAAAATTAATTTAATGAATTAATATATTTTTCTGTAACAAAAAACAATTAACTATTAAACAAATAAGCTATGCCAATGAAAAAAAAATTGGTAGTTTTGGGGTAGTTATAAAATTCTCATACTTCTTCGACTCGAATAACAAAAGAAAGAAATTTTTTTGTTTTGTAAAGTAAAATTAAGGTCTTTGCTTTTACTTATAGCATTCTTTCTTTTAGGTAAAAGAAAGAACTCAAAATAAAAAATAAGAAAAGTACGATTTTTTTGAACCCATTCTATCCAACGAACAGTTCTTACCTTAACCTTACCAAAATGGATCATTCTGGATATTTAAAGAATCACAGATCGAGATCGTTTTCGCTTAACCAAAGAAAAGAAGGACGCTTCTTTTTTACTAAATAATACAAGAAAACAAATAATACAACAAAAATCTATTTCTATCATAAAGGGATAGGTCTCATTTTCTATACAGTGTTTTACCTCATTAAATTTTTTTTTAATCAATTCGAAAGTAGAGTAGACAGAATATATGAATTTATCTCTAATCCTCACATTCCATTGATTTATAAATGGATATTTGCCCATTGATTTATAAATGGATATTTGCAAATCAGATAATACCTAAAATAGAAAAAAATAGGAGTCCCTCCATGGAAACCTTTTTCTTTTTTTTTTTTTCGATCTTGGTCAAAAAAAGCCTGTGCTGAAACTAAAAACATCCTACTCTTTAATCTGGCCATGAAACATAGAATTCGAATACTCTCCCTCTTTTTTTTTTTTTCCTTTAGTTTTTTTTAGTTTTTAGTTTTGGGAAAATAAATAGGGGGGAGTACTTCTTTTCTTTCATATTGGGTGTCAAATGGATCCTGTAAGAATTCCCACTTCATAGATACGGGGTATAAAGTTTATCCAAAAAGTTCCAATTTCAAAACACATATTCAAAACACATATGAGTAATGAGTAGTAGGGGCATATCCTGAATGTGCCTGATAGACAAAAATTTTTCATGAAAATAAAGATATTAAATTTGACTGGACTTGACACTTTATTTTTTGTTTTCTGAGAAAGAAAAAAATGCTTAGAAATGCATCTAATCTACGAGTTCATAAGAGATAATTATTCTCTTTAATAAACTTTTGTGTCGTGCAGGGCACAATACGATTCTATCTTTCGCTTCATCAGAAAAAAAAAAAAATGGGACGGAAGGATTCGAACCTCCGAGTAACGGGACCAAAACCCGCTGCCTTACCACTTGGCCACGCCCCATGTCATTTCGTTTTATGAAACACTAATAAACACTATTATTTTTATATATTATTCGTCAATCCCACTTCAATTACCTAAAAAAATGAGGGATATTTTCTTGCTAGGATTCTAGACATGTAGATAATATAGAATCCAAAAAATGCATTGATCATTACATGGAATTCTATTAAGATATTATATGAAAGTCGAATTTCTTCCATTCTCATTTGAGAATGTGAATACAAGGAGGTATTTTTTGTTTGGGAAAGTCCGAAGAAAAAAGGATTTGGAATCTACCTTTTCTTTTGCTTTTTCCCTTAGAAAAATAACTCAATCAAAATCCAATTATCTACTCTACAAGAATGAAATGCTTGTTATGCCTAATATACTTAGTTTAACCTGTATCTGTTTTAATTCTGTTCTTTGTCCGACTAGCTTTTTCTTCGCCAAATTACCCGAAGCTTATGCCATTTTCAACCCAATCGTGGATGTTATGCCTGTCATACCTGTACTCTTTTTTCTATTAGCGTTTGTTTGGCAAGCTGCTGTAAGTTTTCGATGAAATCTTTACTATTCTGCCTGCCAAATTGAATGATGTATTCATTCCAAAAAAAAAATGGATAAGAGCCGAGAAGTCTTATATTATGAACCTTCGATTCTAAAATTCAAATTCTTCTACATTGAATGTATAGCTGCAGCAATACATTTTGATCAGCCTTTCTACCCCCTGCACCTACGTTGAACGTACCTTTAGGTACCCACACAATACCTAAACTAATTTTTGATATTGATAAGAGTGCTTATCATAAAGCAATTCTTGCAATTTTTTTAAGAATTGATTTATGCATTTTTAGGTGTCAAAATAAAGAAAACCCATCCTAGTGGATCCGTGTGGTAAGGAAAAATGGGTAATCTATTCCTTAACAAAAAAATTTTTGGAGATTATGTAATGCTTACTCTCAAACTTTTTGTTTATACAGTAGTGATATTCTTTGTTTCCCTCTTTATCTTTGGATTCTTATCTAATGACCCAGGACGTAATCCTGGGCGTGAGGAGTAAAAATCCAAAAATTTTTGGAATTTTTTCTTATAAATTAAAATTGGATTTATTTCGTACATTTATTTATGATAAAATCCGGGGGTCAGAATTCCTTACAATTCGAAAGTCCCAAATGATCCGAGGGGGCGGAAAGAGAGGGATTCGAACCCTCGGTACAAAAAAATTGTACAACGGATTAGCAATCCGCCGCTTTAGTCCACTCAGCCATCTCTCCCCGTTCCAAATCGAAAGGTTTTCATGATATGACAGAGGCAAGAAATAACGATTGCAAAAAATTCTTCCTTTTTCTTTCATTTCAAAAGTTTCAAAAAAAAATTATATTGCCAATTCCATTTTAATTATATTCTTTTTTCTTAATGTTAATAAAAAAAAGAAGAAAATTCTGGTTTTTTCTTTCCAAAATTCGATATAGGCTGAAAGACAATCAGATCTATTTTCTCTTCAGCGGGCAGTTCCATATGGAATTTGTTAGAATAAAACAAGCGGGTTATAAAAAAAACTCTTTTTTTTTATCCACAAAGCAAAAAAGGTTTTTATCAAACCCACAATAAAATTGGAAAGAAAGATAAAGTAAGTAGACCTGACCCCTTGAATGATGCCTATATCCGCTATTCTGATATATAAATTCGATGTGGATGAAATTGGTGTATAAGCGCATTTTTTTATTTCCTTAGACTTAGATCGCGCAAGGCAAGAATTTTTCGCTATTTACGATTTCATATTCTTGTTACTAGACGTTCTATAGGAATAAGAAGAAATCGCAACTCTTTTCCGTTACACATAATGAATAAAGGGTTTCAAAAGTCAATTTTTCTTTTCAATATCTTTCTTTTTTTTTTAAGAATCCTATTTTTGTTCTTCCACCCATGCAATAGAGAGCGAATGAGAAAAGAGGGGTTGGTTTTCCCTTAAAAAATAGGCTTTGAAATGAGAAAAGAGGGGTTGGTTTTCCCTTAAAAAATAGGCTTTGAAATAGAAATCATGGAATAATGCTGAATTCAAATGTTTATTTCTTTATTTCTTTTCTATAGTATAAGAAAAATGAATTAAATGAAATTCGTGGATTTAGCACGACCTTGGTTGTGACCCCATAGATAAAAATGCAAAATTTCTATCTTCGAGACGACTGAAAAAGGGCATTGAACGAGAAAGAAATCGTCCACAGATAATCAATCGTATGCCCTGGAAGTAATATGAGGTGCTCGAAAATGGTTGAAGTAATTGAATAGGAGGATCACTATGACTATAGCCGTTGGTAGAGTTACTAAAGAAGAAAACGATCTATTTGATATTATGGACGATTGGTTACGAAGGGACCGTTTCGTTTTTGTAGGATGGTCCGGCTTATTGCTCTTTCCTTGTGCTTATTTCGCTTTAGGGGGTTGGTTTACAGGGACTACTTTTGTAACTTCTTGGTATACCCATGGATTGGCTAGTTCCTATTTGGAAGGTTGCAATTTCTTAACCGCGGCAGTTTCCACACCTGCCAATAGTTTAGCACACTCTTTGTTGCTACTATGGGGACCGGAAGCACAGGGGGATTTTACTCGTTGGTGTCAATTAGGTGGTCTTTGGACTTTTGTCGCTCTCCATGGAGCTTTTGCACTAATAGGTTTCATGCTACGTCAATTTGAACTTGCTCGGTCTGTTCAATTGCGGCCTTATAATGCAATTTCATTCTCTGGTCCAATCGCTGTTTTTGTTTCCGTATTCCTTATTTATCCACTGGGACAATCTGGTTGGTTCTTTGCGCCGAGTTTTGGCGTAGCAGCTATATTTCGGTTCATCCTTTTCTTCCAAGGATTTCATAATTGGACTTTGAACCCATTTCATATGATGGGAGTTGCCGGAGTATTAGGCGCAGCTCTGCTATGCGCTATCCACGGGGCTACCGTAGAAAACACTCTATTCGAAGATGGCGATGGTGCAAATACCTTCCGTGCTTTTAACCCAACTCAAGCTGAAGAAACTTATTCAATGGTCACTGCTAACCGCTTTTGGTCCCAAATCTTTGGTGTTGCTTTTTCCAATAAACGTTGGTTACATTTCTTTATGCTATTTGTACCCGTCACCGGTTTATGGATGAGTGCTATTGGCGTAGTTGGTCTGGCTCTGAATCTACGTGCCTATGACTTCGTTTCCCAGGAAATCCGTGCAGCGGAAGATCCTGAATTTGAGACTTTCTACACCAAAAATATTCTTTTAAATGAGGGTATTCGTGCGTGGATGGCAGCTCAGGATCAGCCTCATGAAAATCTTATATTCCCTGAGGAGGTTCTACCACGTGGAAACGCTCTTTAATGGAACTTTCGTTTTAGCTGGTCGTGACCAAGAAACCACCGGCTTTGCTTGGTGGGCTGGGAATGCCAGACTTATCAATTTGTCCGGTAAACTACTTGGAGCTCATGTAGCCCATGCCGGATTAATCGTATTCTGGGCCGGAGCAATGAACCTATTTGAAGTGGCCCATTTCGTACCAGAAAAGCCCATGTATGAACAAGGGTTGATTTTACTTCCGCACTTAGCTACTCTAGGTTGGGGAGTAGGGCCGGGGGGAGAAGTTCTAGATACTTTTCCTTACTTTGTATCCGGAGTACTTCACTTAATTTCCTCCGCAGTCTTAGGCTTCGGTGGCATTTATCACGCGCTTCTGGGACCCGAGACTCTTGAAGAATCTTTTCCATTCTTTGGTTATGTATGGAAAGATAGAAATAAAATGACTACAATTTTGGGTATTCACTTAATTTTGTTAGGTCTAGGTGCTTTTCTTCTAGTACTCAAGGCTCTTTATTTTGGCGGCGTATATGATACCTGGGCCCCCCGGGGGATGTAAGAAAAAAAACCAATTTGACCCTTAGCCCCCCCGTTATATTTGGTTATTTACTAAAAAAATCCCCTTTTGGGGGAGAAGGATGGATTGTTAGTGTGGATGATTTAGAAGATATAATTGGGGGACATGTATGGTTGGGTTCCATTTTGTTTTTTTTTTTTAGAGAGAGTATATATACCCTGTAGAGTAGTTATGTAAGTTGACCATGTTAAGTGCTAGTAAAGCTTACTCGCGCAAAGCCACGAGAGGAATCCGAAACGAGTCCCCAGCCATGCAGAGGCCACACCGCCCATATTATTTTTTTTCCGTTCGTTTCGTCAGGGCATTCCCGCTCTTTTCTTTCTTGCGTGAACCACCCTGTTTTTTTTAGTGACTATTCAGCCAGGGTTTTTTCTCCCGGTCGGTAACCGGTCGGTTTGGCCGGTTACCGACCTTACCGCCGCGGCCCGGTACGGTACCGGCCCGGTTCAAACCGGTTCAAATTTGAAAATTGAAATTTAAAAAAAAACCCTAAAAAATTCCTAAAAATAGTTCACGATTTATAGAATCGAATGGTGTCAAATTTTTTCAAATTTGAGTTCGTTTAGTATTTTTATGGACGTATGGAAGTTTGAATAAAAAAAACAGGCGCGGTCCATTAAGGCCCATGAGGCCCAAGTGGCCCGAGCGGCCGGATAAGGGTTCCCTGGGGGGGGGGGGGGTCGTATCCCATCCCCAGACCCCCCACCCGCCCCCCTGCTCCCTTCCGCCGCCGGCGACCGACGAAACCGGCAGACGCTGGCCGCCAGCCGCTTCCCCGCGGGCGGTAAGCCGGGCGGTTGGAGCGGTTTACCGCCCGCTCCGGATCAGCCGGCGCCGGGCGCGCTGAAGCGGTAAACCGCTTCGGTTTGGCGCGGTTTACCGACCGAAAGCCGCCGGGCTGGCCGACCGAGGTGCGTTCTCTTTTTTTTTTGTTTTCTTTTGTATTTAGGTAGGATTTTGGTAGTTTTAGATAGGTTTAGGTAGGGATTTAGGTAGTTTTAGAAAGATTTTAATGTGCATTTGATTTAGGGTTTAGAAAGGTTTTAGGGAAAAAAAGAGTTTAGGATTTAGGTAGGATTTGATTTAGGATTTAAGATTAGATGTAGGATGTGTAGTTTATTTTGCTTTCGGATTTAAGATTAGAGGTAGAATGTGTAGGTATGAATTATTTTGTAAATGATTTATTTCGTGTGACATTGTCTACATTTTATATATGTGACTGTTTTTTATTTTTTATGTTGCATTTTCGTTCGTAGGTGCACAATGTCGGGAAGACAGAAAAGACATTGTATGGGAACATGGCGTGAATCTTGCTCCCGGATGGCGATGCAACTACTTGTCTTACTCGAAAATCGTGGTGGTGGTTGCACGAGATTGAAACAACATTTGGCTGGGCGAGGGACTGAGGTGGTGCATTGCAACAAGGTGCCACCGGATGTCCGGGCGTATTTTCAGCGGGACATTGATAGGACACAGAAGGCAACTTCTGACCGGGCTCGAAAGAAGTTGGCACGAGAGGATGCTGCAACGGAGGGAAACACTCCCCTCGATGATGATGAATATGAAGCTATGGTGCAGCAAGCACTCCGCCAGTCCAAAGAAGACCTGGAGTACCGACGGGGGGTGGAAGCGAGAGGAGGTATTTACGAGCGAGGAGGGGGTAGTTCACAGGGTGGTGGTTCGCAGGGTGGTGGCCCGCAGGGTGGTGGTTCGCAGGGGCGCAATCCTTTCGGGAGGTTCTTTGGTAGATCAGGTTCACGGAGGGAGAATCCTGTGGTGGTGGAGGACTATAATTTGGCAGCCGGTGGGAGGAGAGGAATGGTGCAACCAAGGATTGATACGGGCAAATGGACGCAGAGGAGTAGGCAAGCGAGGGAAGCTATTGGTACAGGTTGGGCAAAGTGGTTCCATTTTGCAGGAATCCCTGGACGACAGGCCGATAGTCCGTACTTTGTGAGTGCGATTAGAGAGACACAGAAGTGGGGTAAGTAGCTATACTTGGACAACTTGTTGTATTACGTTTGTTTCTTTATTTAATGATTTCGTTATTTTTTTGCAGTGAAGGGATCACGTCCCCCACTGGAAGGGAAATTGATGGCAAGTACCTTGATAAGAACGTGCAGGACTTGAAGGCAAGGTTCGCAAAGTTCCAGAAGGATTGGCCCACTTTTGGTGTCACGTTGATGTGTGATGCTTGGACTGGCCCGACTAGAATGAGTGTGATCAACTTTTTGATATATTGCAATGGGGTGACGTGGTTTCACAAGTCTATTGATGCGACTGAAAAGAGTCAATCGGCCACATACCTGTACTCGGTAATTTATTTGGACATGTGTCTATGTATTTTTGGGAAGTGCACATTCTTGCCACGTTAGTAATAAATGTGCCTAATATTTTCAGGAGATTTCGAAGGTGGTGAAGGAGATTGGATCGGAGCATGTCGTTCATGTGGTAACCGACAACGGTGCAAACTACAAGAAAGCATGCAAACATGTTTCGGAGGAGTATCCGCACATTGCTTGGACACCTTGTCTTGCACACACCATCAACTTGATGTTGAAGGACATTGGTGAGAGGTTGGACCATTCCGGTATGATATCTTGTTGCAAGCGTATTTCAACTTGGTTGCACAACCATGGTTCGTTGAATGACATGATGAGGAAAGCTATTGGTGGTGAGTTGGTCAAGTGGAATGCCACTAGATTTGGGACCAACTACATGTTCTTTGAGAGCTTTTACCGGAAACATGAGCAATTCATGCAGTGGATGGGATCTCCTGAGTTTTTACAGAGCAAGTGGCCACAGACACGAGAAGGTAGTTATGCTCATGCAAGGCTGTCAAGTCTGGAGTGGTGGGCAGGTTTGAAATACATCATCGACACGGTTCAGCCAGTGTACAAGTTCCTTCGCTTTGCTGATCAAGATAAGCGGCCGAACTTGTGTGATGTGGTGTATCGCTTCCAGATGGTCAAACAGGAGATGCAGCAGTTCTTCGGAAATAATGTGGAAACATGGAGGGAGTACAAACAGATTCTAGAGACTCGGATTATGGATGTCTACGTAGGCACCTATGTTGCTGCAGGTATGATCATGCCTTATGATTATACGAACCTGTTTTGATTCAATATGTAACGTATGTTGTTGTTGTCCAAATACTGCAGCTGCTGTTCTTAATCCGAAGCTGTCATACAAACTAGATCCCACTCTAGAAATGTTCCTAGGATTGAAGGATGCATTCGCTCGCATGGTCGAAGTTGAAGTAGCAAATGGCATTGCGTGAGGCCGAGGTATTTCGACGTAAGCTTGGTGAGTTTAGCAAATAACCGGCAATGCGAATGGCGGAAGACCCAAAGACAACCCCATGTAAGAATTTGTCCG
Source organism: Chrysopogon serrulatus (assembly GCA_015844335.1). Classification (NCBI taxonomy): domain Eukaryota; kingdom Viridiplantae; phylum Streptophyta; class Magnoliopsida; order Poales; family Poaceae; genus Chrysopogon; species Chrysopogon serrulatus. The sequence goes on along the minus strand of JADLZL010008185.1, from coordinate 1,748,497 downwards.
TGCTTATGGGTTTTCCCCTTTTCTTTCTATGTCTACCTAACATCAAATTTGAATTCACTTGCAGCGGCCTGGTGGATGCTGTTTGGTAGAAACACGCCGGCGTTGCAGCGTCTTGCTTTGCGGCTTGTTGCACAGTGTGTTTCCTCTAGTGGATGCGAGCGGAACTGGAGCACCTTTGCCTTGCTCCATACGAAGGTTCGCAATCGGTTGTCGCACAAGAAACTAAACAAGCTTGTGTATGTCAACTACAACCTTTGGCTACGGCTTGCGGAGGTCGACGGCCCGCCAACGCGTGATGAAGTTGATTTTATTGACCAGTTTGCGCATATTTCTTTCTATGATCGGGAGAATCCGGTTCGGGAATGGATGGAGTATGGGAGATCGAACGCGGATCCAGTCTTGGATGAGGATGATGATGATGATGATGTCCCGTTGCCTTCCCATCTTGTCAGGTATTTTTTTTGTTCTTGTATCAATTAGCCACTTATGTACCACAATTTTTTCATGCCAATTTTTGTTTCTGTTAGCAGAGACCAAATAGACCCTGCAGATCTACGTGGGGGGCTACGGGGGATGATTCCATCGCTGATTGGGCCCGTAGACATGTGGGTGACACGCACCTAGGAAAGAGGAAGTTCCGTGACCGACCAAAGAAAACTAACCCCAAGAAAGGAAAAAAAAAGGAAAACAAGTACAACAAGTAGTGAGCAAATGACGCAGAGACGGACGAGGAGGGTGAGCGTAGTCCACCGTATCGGGAGTCCCAAGATAGCAGCTCTGGCGACGATGATGATGACGGTGATGGTGATGGTGACGGTGACGGCGACGGCGGTGGCGGTGGTGGGTATGGTGGTGGTGGTGGTGGTGGTGGTGGTGGTGGGTATAGTAGTGGTGGAGGAGGTCCTAGCGGTGCTGGTGGTGGTGGTCTTCACTTCACAGGTATCAATTGCACCTGCTTACTTATTTTTATTTCTTTTATGTGAGTTCTAATTATGGTTCATTGCAGGCGAGACGTATTTCACACATGCTACTCAGGATGAAGACCATGGACAGCCGACTTCACAGAGGACAGCCTATGCACCGACGGACTACGATACTCCACAAGACTCTTCTTCCTCCTACAAATGATACCTCACAGGCTCCTTACAACTACCCTGTTCCTGACATGACCATGCAACGGCCGACTAAATGGGTCTATGAATGGGAGGACCCTCATTTTTACGCTTTGTTAGTTCAAAAATGGGAGACAACGGCGGCATGGACGGGCCAATCTTGGCAAGAATTCAAGGCCGACCTCCTTCGACTGCGAGGTATCAATCTTATGTCCACCGCCGAGTATGAGCAAGGGTGCGCAATGGGGGTCTTTCCATTCCTATCACAGCGTTGATATGTGTATGAGATCATGTATTTGTATCGGACTATTTGTTGTTTCGTTGGTGTGACTTTGTTTGCCACCGGTGGGTACGGACTTTTATTTATGCACTATGTATTTGTGTGACAATATTTATTATGACTTTGTGTGCTCTTCGACATTATTTTCTGTAAAGGTCATGCCGAAAATTTTAATTTTTCTAGCCAAAATAAAAAAAAAAGACAGTCGGCCGGTTTGCACCGGTTACCGTTCAAACCGGTCGGTAACCGGTACAAACCGACTGGTTTACCAGTCCATACCGTTTGACCTGCGGATATTTGAATTTTGAAATTCAAATTTCAAACCGGCCGGTATTTGGCGGTTTTTTTCGGTAACCGTCCGGTTTACCGAAACCGGCCAGCTCCGGTTCGGTAAGTTGAAACGGTAAGTGAAACCTTGTATTCAGCACCCTGTTACACAGTACAATATGGAAAGGTTCCTCTGCTGCTTCCTGCAATAGTTCTGTGACAGCTTGATGGTGTGTGACTTTGATGCTGTGCAGGAGGTCTCGAGTTCGACTCCAAGCTGGAACGTTGTTCATGGCACTACTTTTTACCAATTTTTTTTAACTACCGAGGACGCTGTGTTTGACCACGTGGCAGGAGGACCCTACAGCCAGGTGGGCCAGGAACGCCAGTGACAGATATTGAAAGAAGTTTTTTTTTTAGAGTAGATATTGAAAGAAGTTGTAGTACGTATGTGTTCATAGCTTGGTCGATGGAGTCCTTAGGAGATTTTACTTGTTCAATTCTTGTTAGTGGTGTAGGTTCCTTTTTTCCCATCTTTCCCCCTTATTAGTACTCGTATTAACATGTGGCCTTGCACTTGGGATGCCCTTCTTTGTCTTTTTGTTTCTTAATAACAGGTAATGCACTGACACGTGGGACATGATAGTCAGTGCGCTTGCCTGACCAATGGGCCACACTACATGAACTCGTCTTATTGGTGGGTCTCGCTTGCCACTTGGCTGCGGGAACAGGGCCGGTCCAGAGGTTTTAGGGGCCCGGGGCGAAACTAAAAATAGGGACCCCTAGTATAAATATCAAAATTTTAAGCATCACACTTCAGACATTTATCTTAGAATTTTCTTCTAACTTCCCTAGATACCCTCACTGCGAGATGTCTATTTTCTATATGTCATGATGTGCTGAAAAATCAGGAAAAGACCATGAAACTAGTTGCCTAGTGCCGGCGCTGCACATGATCAAGATGGCTAATTAATAACCTAACCTAAATAAAATAGTATATTACCGTCATTGTTCTGCCAAGGAGTTCGAGGCTCCGATCCAAATTCTGAGTCTATGATCCTCTCGTCCGCTCGCCGCCTTCCTCATGTGAGTCGAGCCGTGATCGGAATTTAGAATATCGGATTGCCGGAGCCCGAAGACTGGAGTTCGTCGCTGTCGCTCGCAAGTCGCAGACTCGCAGTTGCTTCGTTGACGGCGCGGTTGTGCGGCACCTGAGCAGGAAGCCTAATGTAGTAACGCCCTCAGCCTGCCTGGCCTTGCCCTTGTGGGCAGCAGACGTAGATGCATGCATGCTTTATGTGCAAGGCCCACGGAGCAGCCTACAATTTCCTAACGTATATTCGTTAAACAAACAAACAACGGAAAATCTACCGCGCGTGCGGTCGCGCTCCAGTTGGAGCGCGCGACTCTCTCGGCCTGCTCCGTGCCTCTACGTGAATTCCTGGCCCATGACTCCGCTGCCCTTATCTCGATGGTCCAACATGCGCGTCTGACATGCACTCTAGCTGCATGGTGGGCTGGCCTTTTTTTTTTTTTTTTTTTTGAGTTGAAGCCTTGCAAGTTGCAGCCTAGTCTCTCTGTGTTCACGTGCGGGAGACAAGGAATGTAGCACATTTCGAGTTTCATTTTTCAATTTGTGTGTTGCTTTTTTCATTTTTATTGTTTATTTTAGTTTCAGTTTAATAATGTTTTTTAAGTTTTCAGTTGTTTGGTTTTTTTTTTTTCAGTTTCAGTGTTCGTTTCATATCTGTTTTTTATTGTTTCATTTTTTTTTTATCTATATGAGGTTTCTTTTCAATGTTTTTTATTTTCAGTTTTAAAATTTTTTAGTTTTAGTTTTCAATCTAATTTTTTTTAGTTTCAGTTTTGAGTCTCCCTTTTAGGTTCGATTGCAATTGTAAATCCTACATGCCAGTTGTATCATAAATTACCCTCTCTAGTTGGCACCTTATGGAATGCTTCTTCTAATAATTTGTTCCTCAGAGTGCAGCCTCTCTTATTTTGGATCCCTACTCTTGTCTTTTTAATAAATGTCCCTCTAGTTGTCAGTTAATCATGTTTTCCGGCTCATATAGTGGGTTATACAGTAGCTTGCCCTTCTAGTGGCAGCTTATACAATGCTTGTTTTAATTATTTGCCCCTAGCTTGTAGCACGTCTTATTTTATGCCCCTGCACTTATTTTTAATAAATGCCCCATTTGGTAGCAAGATATGTTTGCCTTTTTGTAATGTGTTGCACAAGAACTTGTTTTCCCTAATTAGTAGTTTATGCAATGTTTGTTTTAATAATTTGTCCGTTCAAGTTGCAGTTTATATTGTTTTAGTCTGATACTCTCTTTAACGGTTAGCACCTTTATATAAATAATATATAGCAAATTACAGTCGATGTGCATATCATGTAAAAAATTATTATATTTTTGAATAGCAAGTTTAGTATTACATGGTAGCAATTCTCATAATCTTCTAGCACATATTTATGCATAAATTGCTATTGGAATTGAATTATTTGAACGTAGGCAACTGGGGTTTAGATTTGTTCGTCTCATCACGTAGAATATACCGGTGTAAACGGAATTGAAAACGGAGATATCATTCAAAAATTATATATAACCGTTCAAACAAAATATCGTGTTTTTTTTTGTTCGTGTCAGTTGACGTCGTGGTTTTGCTAAAAAGCTGACGGGTTTTCACATTTCTCGAATGCCGTCCACTGTGGCCTGTGGCCGCAATAGGCAGCCGATCAACTGAGTTCAGTTAAAACTGGGAAGGAGTGGGGCGGCGGACGTGGAAGCCTGAAACGGAAAGGAGGACGGGTCGCGCGCTCAACGCTATGCGCGATAAGTCGCGCTTTAACGCCGTCCAACAAACAACTGGGCAGCATATGTACATACATGTAATGAAGTACTACATAGGTAGGGGCCCCTTGGAACTGGGGGCCCAGGGCGGTCGCCCCGTCCACCTGCCCCCAGGGCCGGCCCTGTGCGGGAAAGGTGGTCGGCTCTGTAACGCTAACTCTCCTGGCGTTACTAAATTAAAGCAGGGTTTAGGGCCGATGCCTCTTCTTTTCTTCTTTCTCTTTCCTTTCTGCATTCCTTTTCTCTGAACTGTGAAGTCACCCAAAGCTTCCCCTCGTCGGATCTAAAAATCAAGCTTGGATTTCCCACATCTGAAGGGGAATCATTATGGGAAAGTAAAGTAACCAAAGGGTCTCTAGCATAGTGGTTAGGGGCTCCGGCGGCATCCCTTATGTCCTGAGTTCAAGTCTCCATGGGAGGCGAATTTTAGGATCATTTTAAAAAAAATCCTCTCGTCTGTCCCCCGCCAAAGCACAGATCCTTAGGTTGTTTTTTTATTTGAGTGGATTCGGTCAAACCTAACGGTGGAAGTTTAGTTGGGTGAATCCATTGTTTCTGAAGTGTTGAATGGTGTGCCACTTTGGCGATTATTAGGCTATAGTGAGAGAGCCTAGGTTTGGAGTGATTTATTGATTAATTGTTTGTAAGAAGAAATAAATAATGCAATTAGGACCGTTGAGAGTATTGGAGAGGTTAGTTGTGTAAGATGACTGACGGTACGACATTTTTTTGTGTACATGAACTAGGAACTCGTTCAAGAATCGATGGTCATACAGGATGGATGTGTCCGATGTTTGGGAGGAATTCAGGCGGAGATATTAGATGTGTGACAATTTTGAATTTGATGACACCCAAAAAATACGTTACAGGTTGGTTTGGCAACACCTCAGGGATGATGTTACGAAAAAGGCTAGATCTTGAAAATAAGTTTCACCACATGTCGTAATTAAAATAACATTTTTTTAAAAAATATTTATTAAAAAATCTCTTTGTTACTCTAGATCCACACGTAAGTGTTCTAAGATGTAATAAGAAAGGAAAAGAAAAAAAGAGAGAGGTGCCATGCTAGCAAGCCCATCGTCCGAAACTACTTCAAGGGGTGAAAAAAGAAGGAAAAACTCCAATTTACCTTCCTGAACTATAGGCTGAGTCTGATTTTCCTCTCTTAATTATAAAACCGGGTATCCAACCTCCCTCAACTATCAAAACCGTTTGTTTTACCTCCCTCAGTGGTTTCACGAGCGGTTTTTGAATTTTTTTTAGATTTTTCTTTCTTCTCTCTTTTATCACTCAATTGAGGTAGCAAACGTGGTTCAAAAATCATAAAAATTATTATAGTGATAGAGGAGAGTACATACAATCTAATTTTGTAAATTTTTAAATTTGAAACCCAAAAAGATTTGAAAATTAAAATTTTAAAGAAAGAAAGAATTCAAACTTCATTGAATTTTTAAGGCATCAAGATGAGCTCCATCTTTGACAAAAGGTTTTGATAGTTGAGGGAGGTTGGATACCCGGTTTCGTAATTGAGGGAGGAAAATCGGACTCGACCTATTAGGGAGGTAAATTGGACTTTTTCCAAAAAAAAAGGAAAGAGTTTCAGAAGTTTATAGAAGGACAAAACCAGACTACTTATTGGGCCCTACGGATTTACTGGGCCGGCCGTTAAGCCTGCACTGCATTGCTGGGCACCGCCATATTAGCTACAGCTTCCTCGGGCGGGATCCCAAAAAAAAATTCCCCCAAATCCCCCCGCCTCTCTCCCGCGTCACCCCACCCCGAACACCTCGCCGCCCGCCGATCAACCGCCTCGCCCCGCCGCCCGCCTGCCCAGCAACCGCCGGGAACGCCGCCCCGCACCGGCGTCCACTTCTCCGGCGCCCGATGACGCGGCGCCCGCGGAGGAATCGGCGGGGGCGCCGCCTCCGCCGCCGGCGCCAGTGGCGCGGCGCACGTACGCGCGGGCCTTCCGCTCGGCGACTGCGTGGATCCTGGCGGGAGGGGAGCGCCTTCTCCGGCTTCCCTCCGCCGGGTGGGGCTGGGTGCGCCGGGCCGACGCGGCGCTGCGCCGCTGGGTCGTCCTCTTCGCCACGCGCTTCCACGGGCCTCCGCCGCCTGCCGCGCCAAGAAACCAGGCCCGCGACGGCGCCGGCCGCCTCCCCCTGCGGATGAGGCCGCCGCGCCGCTCCAAGAAAGCGAGCCGGGCGGCCTGGTGGTCGGTGGGGACGCGCCCGGAGCAGAGCACGCGGCGGCGGATAGCGAGTGGGCTGCCTCGACGTCAAGCACAAGGACGGCGTCTGCTGCCGACCCGCAAGAAAATGCCCTCCAAGAACCTGTCTCGTCGGCGCGCGAGTACGTCGGCGGCCTTCAAGAGGTGGTCTCCCAAGAAGCTGACCTGCAAGAAGAGATTCTCCAAGACTCCCAAGAAGCTGACCTGCAAGAAGAGACCCTCCAAGCCTCCCAAGAAGCTGACCTGCAAGAAGAGATCCTCCAAGTCTCCCAAGAAGCTGACCTGCAAGAAGAGTTCCTCTTACCTGTCTCACCGGAGCACAAGTACGTATCCCAAGAAGCTGCCTGGCCGGCGTGCGAGAGGGTCGACCTGCGAGAAGAGGTCCCTCAAGAAGCTGCTTCGTTGATGCCCAAGAAGACTGCTCATGCTGCGCACTATCAAGTAAAAGCCCGCCATTTCAGCAATAAGGTCAGAGTGCATGACTGATTTTGTTGTTAGTGTCAGTCAAACTTTGTGGCCGCACAATGCTGATCTATTGATTGTGGTTTGTATTGTTAGTCTGCTCCGGTTACCCACGGCGTTTGTGGGAGCTGTGCTCTCTTAGGACCCTGTTGTGCTTATGGAGATAGCCACGCTTGATTTGCAAAAAGTAGCCATGCTATGCATGATTTTCTCTTGTGATTGAATATTGTAGGAAATCCACCGTGTATGCCTGTTTGGTAACTTGTTTTATATTCAAATAGCGGTGCTTTGTGCCCATAGTACCTTACTCATATGTGTGAGTAATTTATTAGTTTCATATTCAAATAACAGTTCTTTGTACCCATAGAATTAGTAGCTTACTCATATGTGATCCTATCTGTTGTAGTCCTGTCCCAAGACTCCAAGAGCTACAAGTTAAAAGAGCTACAAGTTAAATTTGTACTGAGTTTTTGTGGTTGTTGAAACTAACAGTATACTAGAGTGGGTGTTGGGTCAACCTTGGTCCTCAGTGGTAACTAACAAATCGGAAGGTTTTACAAATGGACTGTGTTTCTACAGAGCTCTTTTTTCTTGCTCAGCTTAATAATTTACAAATTTATAAAAAATGATTTATTGTATTAGGAGAACCAAGCAAAGAGATATGAGCTAGGTAAAATCTTGTGGTTACTACGTTTTTAGCCATAAGGTATAGTTCTCCACTTCTCCTAACTCTAATGATAGCTAATTCAAATAGCAACATAATAGCTTTACTTACAAAAATTTAAGGTTTTATAGTAATATGTTTTGGTGTAAAATTTCGGTCATCTAGTTGTAAATTCCAGTTAATTATTTTCAGCATTGACAATGATGAATACGTCCTGATCATGGCTTTATCTTTTTATTCAAGACGGTCGTCTTCTTTGTCAGTTGAGGCCTTGAGGGGATAATCACCTCTACTTTGGAGAAGAACAGATTATGTGCCAATACACTTCTTTCTTAGCCTCCATGACTGTTTCTCTGTTGTTTCTGTGTCCTGTAGGGTTTATTGTTCGCTTTGTATGTGTATGGTCTCAACTGTATATGTTTGTGTGATTCTTATCTGCTAAATTGTTTGCTTTCGGATTAGTTGATCCGTTCAATTAACTTGGGGCTATGTGTTACCTGTTTGTCTGACTGCATTTGTAATTTCTTATATTGGATTTGAGATTTATCCTTGAGCTCAATAGAGAAACAGCCAACAGAAACATACAGAGCTCACAGAAACATGGAAAGACCCGTTACAGTCTGTACAATTTGTTGGTCTATAACGGCTGCTATCTTTTAACGGGTTTGATGAACCAGACCAACCTATTAAACTTAGAGCTTGACTTGATAGCAATCAGATGAGAGCAACCCATGCAGCCCTGATAATTGGGATTTTGTGCTTTTGTTGTGGGCTGTCCAATTTAAATGATATGGCTGTAAAATGTGATAGCAATCAGATGTATAACCCAAAAATCAGTCAGGTTAAAGGTAGACAGATCCTTTTTTGCCTTTGTGGGGTTGATATGTTTTGCTTTCTTAGTGGTGGATCAAAAGTAAGTTCAACTAAATTGCTTTTGTTTATTTATATTTGAGTAATTGACATGTAACTTTGTTGCCTTGGAATAGCTTGTTGGATGAGCTCAAATCTTTTTGTTAGATGCAATCAAGTACTTACCTCCTACTTTTTGTTGCAGCAGATTGAGGATGAGGATGAGGATGAGCTGATGGATGATCCTGAAGAACAAGCTCACAGAACATACTGGGAAAAGGTTCAACGTTGCAAAAAAGGATCCACATTGTGTCTCATTTGTCACCTGAACGGTGACGAGACCTTAATAGAAAGGAAAAATCATAAGGTGAACTTACTAAATTGGATAGTTATTTTGCAATTATTTGATAATGTTATTAACTTGTATGTTTGGTTTCAGATAAGGAAGCATTGCCATTCCTCACATCAGACGGAAGGCTTTATGTGCGATAAGCAAGGATGTGTTGCTCGTGCAAAAACGAAACATGACATTGGAGTACACCAATATGTCTGCCATGGCATATAAAGAAGGTAAATAATGTTATTCCAATTATAATGGAAACAATTTAGAAAAATCATATCCCGTTTGCATTTTGTAAGTATGTCATGTCCTTGTCTTTGCAGAAGAACATTGAATTCAGGAACTACACGCTCAGAAGAAATTCCTGCCTAGGTTCAAGGTTTACCAAAAATGTAAATAGCAGATTGGCCAACCCTTATCGAGCCAGGGACTTTCATAGAGAATATGCATGAGTCACCTATTATACCTCTAAAGTCAGCACTCGTGTGCATTACACAAAAGCAAGATGTGTTGATTTGTGACATTATGTAAATAATTTTTGCTTACATAAACTGCTTGCTTCATGTTCTGATTGTGGTCTGAGTAATTGAATGTAACACCTCCTTTGCACTGATTATGCAATTTAGTTTTAGCCATTCGAGCATATTTTTTCTGTTGGTGTTTGAATTAATATGCCGGTAAGGAACCTTGGTTGTTGCAACTTGTAAGAACATATCAGTTTTCATTGGGCGGGTTTCTCGTGGGCCTGCTCTCTGAGTGGTTAATATTTTAACGTTCTGAAATGTTGCCGCCATAGGTCACGTGGAACGTTTACTCAATAGAAAATAGCTCATTTATATTGAATCAAAGTATAGGAATTCTAGATTTACATGGAAACTTTACTGTGGGAGGAGCATAATTCCGATGATACAAGCTACCTTATTTGCGAATCAATTTTCGAGATAGAGATATCGAAGAAAATTTGAGACTTCCGTTAGAAGCTGAATTACTAATATTAGTATAATAGAAAAGTCTATTTGAGACAATGAGCATATGTGGCCATTTTTTTGTCACTTGCCTTTTGGGAGAAAGTAATACACTGGAATTATTAGGGCCAATGGTTACTGACGCTGTCCTTATTCTTTCAGTGAGCAGATATATTCAAGCTCTCGACAGTACACCTGCTCACCCGGGTGGAGCTTTACGCCTAAACCGAGAGCACAACACATGTAGAAAAAAAGGCAGTGGCTGTAATCACGAATACCTCGCAAAGCCGGAGAGGAATTGTTCTGTTCGGTTCTGTTTACAGCAACAGATGAGCGGGTCTTGGACGTTTTCCAAAGATAAGGGATGAAAGATGTCTGGTTTTGCAGTGGACGGATTTTAGACCAATTGGTAAGATAAGAGCAAAAATAGATCATATTATAATCTGGTCACACGAAGCCACCGAGTTGTTTGTAGTTTCAAGAGCATAATGACAGGATTGCCAGTTGACCCGTCCCAAAGCTGCTACTTCACTCCTCGGAATACAATATTCAAGATTTCACAAAAATGAAATGTGCCTAATAACAATTTCAAAATAAATGAATACAATGTGCAGCATACAAGGAATTCTTGTCAATCATCGTGCCGCCGACTCCTAATCCATTACTGTTAAGCTTCAGCCAATTTGGCAGAAACGTGATGCGTTTGCCTCTGGCTCCTGAAAATCAAACAGACATCTTACTGGCAGTGTAATAAAAAGCAGATGAAAAAGGATCACAACACTCCAAGATTTTTACATCATGCATGGAAAAATAATTCAGAACCTCATGAATAGAATGCCAGTATACATAACATTTCAAATAGTCCAGAAAGTAGAAACATTTCACAACAAGCAAGGAGATATCAGAGTGCACACTGCATCTCTGTATACATAGCACGAGCCTTTCAAACCATGTCACTTTATTACTCTGAATGAGAGTTGACATCATATCATTTTCAGCTATAACTCCTGACTGTACAAATGAAAAAGGAACACTACAGTTAGGTGTATGGTGTACCACCACCATAACCTTGCTAATGAAATAAAACCACACCTACAGGCACGAGTGGTGGTCTACATCTCATATCAGAAACAGTAACATGTATATTCCATAGGATGTCTTGTTTGTAGAATCTGACAAAAGATGGCGACTGCCGATAAACATGCTATCTCGCCAGTACTATGGAATAAAGCAAAATCAAATGGCAACAAGATGAAGGAAAGAGAGGACACACGAAGGTTAAAGGGAATATTAGTTTTCTCCCAATATCAGTGGGTCTGGCCAATTAAGGCATGTTTAAGTATAAAACTGTTTTTTTGGGTGATATTCCATGGGAAAATTAGCATTTGATGTATGATGCTTCGGAAATAAAACGTCAACATGGATGTCATTCATTATGCGTTTTCCAGATTGCACCGCAAATAAAGGATTGGATGCTATTATTTTTTTACCGCCAACTTTAGCTGCAGTTTGGTTCAAATTAACAGTGCACTTGAATATTTAAATACCACGAAATATATGCATATTTGAAATTATTCCACCTAATAAAAATTGGTGGAATATATTGCTGCTGAGTGACTTCAATGGCTACAAGTCATGGCTTTCCAGATTGGTATAGTCTGTTTCTCAAAATGTAGCAGTACTTTAATACTTGGGACCCTTCTAATGAGTGCTTGTACAATACTACATTTTATTATACATATAAGACATTATCAGTAGGGATCTTCCCAACTGTTCCTGAAGGAAAAATAAACCAAAAAATAAAGTGATTCTGGAGTCTGGACCTTGATATGGCCGCAAAAACATAATGTTGGCCATTAGTTTTATCTATATCATGTATAAAAACGGGAGTTGGTGGTGGTGGGCGGTGGTCTGTCACCCCCACCCCAGCATTCTAACAGCTGGACTCCTGTTGCCGGTCTATTTATTTGTCAAAGTAGTTTTGCGAATCCATTTGCAAAGGTACAAAATGTCATGTGTGCGACGATAGTGAAATTTACATCACACTAACCCAAAAAAATATTCGAGTATTTCAATCTTGTGAGTATCTGTGTAAGATATGTAGCAAGCATGGCCACACCAGTGCTCTGAACTTTCAGAACCTAGTAAACTTGGTATATGGATGCATTTTCCGAGACAAACAAGTACTTAATATGTTGATATATTTGACATAACCGTGAAGCTATTATGATTAAACGTTTTACAGGAGGAAGTGCTTGCTCACTTTCCCATTTTCTCATATTAGGCTTAACTATTGATCACTCAAAAAAAAAATAGTATATACAAACATGGTGTCTAAATCAGACATATTGAAAGCTCTCATGGACCTAAAGATTTCAAAGAAAGATATATTCTCCAATAGATTCCAAGGATAAATACTTAAATCAAAATGGGACAAATGGACAAAGCACGAAGAGTGGGAACTATGTGTTCCCATTTTATTCTATTGATCATGTAAACTTATTCTGAAACATAGCATACCAGAAAATACCTAATGTTGTGATAATACAGATACCTATTTATTCAATCCCAAGCACAGAGGTGTGAGACTGGGTATTATCCATATGGGAGCTGGCCAGCTGCACCAAGACTCAGGAGACACAATTTCTTCCATGCTGTTATTTTCCAAGTTGAAAACACCTATATCACGGCAACTACTCTTCCATAATGCAAAACCATGGGCATCATCGGTCAAGTAGACATGATTTCCCTTCAATTGTGGATATTCTTCTGCGTTTACACAATGCGATTGGCTAAGCCCAAGAAACAGCACATGATCATGCAAGCTATTTATTCTGAAAAGCTCTTTTGCTGCCATGTCGATTTGATATAGCATTATTGTCCTAGTTTCTTTCACGATCTCTGAATCGTCAAGCTCTGGAGCATCCTCCTGTGCATCATCCTCAACTGCAACACGTTGATCCCTCCAAACTTGCAGCAAATCACCTGATGGTGTCCGTACAATGTACAAGTGTTCAAAAATGTTCTTCATCTTCTCCATAACTACCTTCCTTACGACAGTAGGGCCAGTGAGATCGAAGGCATCTATCCCACCATTAGATGTTACTGCATACAGTATACCATCCATGTAGATACAGTCTTCATAGCCTGCACTTGGTGGTAACCACGTCCATTGAGAGTCTCCGGCCCTTGCAAACGAAAGCTGGTCAATTGGATTGTGGATTAGGACCACAATGTAGCTTCCCGTGGAGGAATCAGAAAACACAAATGCCTTGATATAGAGCTCGTCACGCAGATTCTCTAGATCATGGACAAATGGGATGGTAATCTCCTCTTCCCCAAAGTACTGCGAGAACTCATATTGCTTAAGAACACCTTCATCATCAAAGATGGGCTTCACCTGCTCGATGGTGGTCACCGACGGGAGAGCCAGCTGCTCACCGGTGACCGGATTGACGACGTGCAACTCCGACCTCTCATCTGCAGTAACCAGCAAGCCTAGGGAGGACCCAATCACATTCCTATGACGGATCGGCGGCTCTGGTAGAGTTAACTTATAAACCTTCTTCTCGGTGAGGCTGTAAAGGCAGGCAACACTGTCACCTGCAGATTCAGATGTGTAGAGAAGGCAAGGCGTTTGTGGTCGCCGGTACCTCCCCGAGCCGCGAAGGCTGACGTATGCAGCATGCCACGAGGAGCACACAGAGCTCGCACGGACAAGGTCAGGGATCTCCAGGAGTGCAAAGATATCCTCGAGGATGTCCTGCGGCAGCGCCGGTGACATTGCAGCCATTTCCCTGAGTGGTGGATGAACATACTCATCATCTGTCTGGATTGTCTTAAGCAAACTGGGGGAAAAAGGCAACATCTTGGGCCAAGCTCGCATGACCAGACGGAAGAGACAGCGCAGGCTCATCATCCCGGCTCTGCTGCAGACCTCCATCGGCGACTGGATCTCTCTCCTGGCTCTCTACTTATAGATCAGCAATTCGACTAGTTGAAGGGATCCAAATCCGAATCAACCCACACGAATTCACCTGTGGTGGGTGGAACACGGACTAATCCCGAGAAAGACTCGGACTTTCCAGCCGCAGGAGAGCAAATCCGAGTTCCCCCGCGCACACGAACGCTGGTTCCGATTCCGGATGGAACACAGACTTACCCAGCAGCCGCAGGAGATGCTGAAACCGAGGACGGAGCACTGACCGGCGGCGGGCGTGGCACACCACAGGCCGGCGCTGACCGAAGCCGACCTTCTGGCCGCCGCGCCGTCGTTGCTGGCGGCGGCGGGGAGGGGTGGGGAATGGATGGTCGGATGGAGATGTGCAGGGCTGGCCCTACCTCACCTCCGGTGAAACCCCACCCCCGTTCCCCCCCGGCGCCTCCTCTCCCATCGCCGCAGATCTCTCCGGCCAGGCTCAAACCTGTCTCCTCTTTTTGCGTTGGGGAAGAAGAGACGGAAAATCGAAGGCTGGCCCATTACATTGGTATAAGGTTTTTTTTTGTTTTTAGTGAAATTAGTGAAAGCTCGTTAGGCCATTACATTGATGATGATGATGATGATGATGATGATGAAGCCCAATTGCCTATTATCGTTGCATCCATCGTGAGAGGAGAGATGGCTCACGTGGCCCGAGGAGAAGCTCTGTAACGCCATGCGGTTGGACGTTAGGCTATCCGCACTCGTCGTACTCTAAATTCATGCTCTAAAAAATATTCCGTCCTGATCAGCGAGATTCACTCCACTATATCACTATCTTCCGCACTCATTCATCATCTATATCTCTACTCTATCGACTGTGGGGTCCACGTATCATTTTTTTAATAATAAAATCACCCCTACTCCTCCATTCCCACTCTCTTCACTCTCTCAGCAGGCTCCTCCCTCTGCCTCCATGCTCCTCCTCCCTCTCGACAGCGCGCACGACGGAGGCCCCGGCGCCCGATGGCGGCACCCACGGCCACACCACACCGCCGCACCAGCCGAGCGACCCCCGCGACGGCCGCCGCGTGGTTGGGCCGCCACCACTTTGGGCGTCGCGTCACGTGAGCCGGCACGGTGGCGTCCCGCGCCCGACGAGCTCCCGCGGCGGCGGCCCGTGCTCTTCCTCCCTCGTCCCCCGGCCCCGGCTATCTCCCTCCCCGGCTCCCCGTCCCCCGCAGCGGCCACGCGACCCCGGGCCCCCAATACACAGCGCTTCGTGTCAGCAGCGCCATGGCTGAAGGCGGGGCGCGGCGAGCCTCCCGTGCCGGGCAGGCACGAGGGCGAGGCGAGGCGAGCCGGGCGAGGCGATGCTCCGGCCGACCAACGCGATCTCGGGCATCGGCGAAAGTGAGGAAGTCCCGGCGGAGAGGCTCACGAGGCCGGGCGACGGCCCTCCTCCCTCCTCCCTCCTGGCAGAGCCCGGCCCGCGATGGTGGAGAGAGCGCACGCATGGCGCAACGGCCGAGCCACCACCGGCTGGTCGCCCGGCGACCGCACACTGCCGCCTCACGTGCCTCTACGGCCGCCACGGCCAGGACTTGCCACCGGCGCCTCTCGAACCGGGCCGGGCGAGGGGCAAAGAAAGAGGCGGCCGAGCATCAAGGCAAGACGTCCCCCGCCGCCCGACGCTCTGGACGCGGCCGTCCCGGGCTGCCTCCTCTCGGCGCCAGTCCCCTCTTCTCTCTCTCAAGCGGGCCCAGCGGCGCCCACCGTCTCCCTCCATACGTTCGCCCACGCATACACCGTTGCGAGGCCGCCCGCAACCATACCATACGGGATACCGTTCCCCGCTGCGGGAGTTTTTTACGATAAAAGGGCGTACCGGATGCGTTTCCAGTACCCAGTGCGGATAGCCTTACAAGCGTGACACGTCAGCGTCCGATAAAACTCGGTGCCACCGTGGCAAAAAAGTTGTAACGCCAGTATAAATGACGTTACAACTTGATTTGGTAACGCAAAGGACTAGATCTTGAAAATAAAATTATATACGAGTTATTATTAAAATATTATTTAAAAAAGATTATTTAATAAAAAAAAATTCTCTACCAGAGGGTGTATGGCGGCATGCCGGCATCGGGTAATATAAGGTAGGGCTGTAAAAAAAGCTCCTACTCGACTCTTAGAGCATCTCCAGCAGGGGCTCTCAAATCATGCCTTTGACTCCAGCAGGACCTCCTATTTGAGAGCCCCTACTATTTCCCCTCTTGCCACTGACCATATGGGTCCACCTGTCATCCTACCAAACACACACCTCTCACACGCGTATGCACAAAGCGAGCGGCGCCGCCGGCTGCCCCATCGACGGGCAGAGGGCCGGTGAAGGAGAAGAGCGGCGGCCCGGCGGAAGGGCGACGTCGGGCAGAGGTGGATTGGGTCGAAGAGGCGGGCAACTGGGCGGAGGTGGCCGGACGGCGTGGATTTTGGCCCGGCGGCGGCGCTCGTTGCTCGGGTCGGGAGATGACGGGGAAGAAGTGTTCCGTGCGCGCCCACTCAACTACCGAGTAGGGGCCTCCTTCAGAGCCCCTGGGAATAGGGGCCTGAAGCAAGAAAGTAAGGGCCCTTCTTTAATAGGGGTTTGAGTAGGGGCCCTGCTGGAGGGCATTATTTTGCTTGGGCTCTCAAAATGTGAATAGGGCCCCTGTTTAGGGGCCCTGCTGGAGACGCTCTTATATATGGATAGTGGTGGTGCAAAGGAGGGGCCCAAGTAGATCATCCTAGCCACCAAGTTGCTTCTAGTCTCAAGAGGTAGCAAATATACATTCATCTTAAGCGTACATTGCAACGGCAACACCTACAACTGAATTGTGTGTGACCACTAAGGGACTCTTCCCGAAGGGTTACGCTCTCCCCCCCTCCTCTACAGTAAAAAGGGTGAAAGGAGAGCGACTTGCATCCCGCCGCCGATCCCATCGGTTTCCCCTCTCCTCCTCCGGGGGGGGGGAGCTACGAGATCGACGGGCGGTGTATATAGCTCTACTCCTAGGATACTAGTAGCTAGGCTAGGTAACCCTTGTCCTGCGGCGGCGTCGCCGCCGGGACTTTTTGGCCTTCTTCTCTGCTCCGGCTTCGGTGATGGCGGCTGCGATGGCTACGTCGGTTGCTTCATCAACTCCAGCGACGAGGAGATGAGGAAAGTTCTGCTCCATGGTGGTTTTGAGGATGGCGGCGGTGGAGGCACCGGCGATTCAACTCAGCCACCCATGTTGAGTTTCTCCTGCCCGTCGTCGTCGATGGTGGGGTGTGTGATGCTCGGCGACGGCGTTGGCGGCGGGGGCTTCAGATCTGACCCTCGCTGTGGAGAACGCGGAGGGGAGACTGGAGGGGAAGAGGAGATGCGGAAGGTGGGTCTGTTCGTCCAGATCCAGGGCCGGAGAAGACCAGGGAGATGCGGGGAAAATTAAATCAGAACTTCATGAACAGAATGCCAGTATATATAACGCTTCAAATAGTCCAGAAAGTAGAAATATTTCACAACAAGCAGTGAGATATCAGAGTGCACACTGCATCTCTGTATACATAGCGTCAGCCTTTCAAACCATGCCACTTTGTTACTCTGAATGCGAGTTCAGATAATGTTTTTAGATATAATTCCTGAGTGTACAAATGAAAACGGAACAGAACAGTTAGGTGCACGGTGTACCACCACCATAGCCTTGCTAATGAAATGAAACCACACCTACAGGCACGAGTGACGTTCTACATCTTGTATCAGAAATAGTAACATGGATATTCTATGGGAGATCTTGTTTGAGAAAATATCACAGATGATGACAATCGCTGCTAAACATACCATCTTGCCACTACTATGGAAAACAGCAAAATCAAATGGCAAAAAGATAAAGGGAAGAGAGGACATAAGAAGGTAAAAGGGAGTATCAATTTTCTCCCAATATCAGCTGGTCTGGCTAATTAAGTATAAGCGTTCTTTTGGATCATACTGCCTAGGAAAATTAGCATTTGATGTATGAATTATGATGCTTCTGAAATACAACATCACAAACATCGATGCCATTCATTGTGTGTTTTGCAGCTTGCAATGCTCGAGTGATGAAGGATTGGATGCTATTACTTTTTTTCCTGCCAAGTTTAGATGGAGTTTGGTTCAAATTAACAACACACTTGAATATTTAAATCCACTGAAATATATGCATACTATGAGTAAATCAACAGTAGCATGTAGATAAAAATTTTGCCAAAATTTTTAGATAACAGAAGTTTAATGTGACATTACCAAAGCAGAAGTTGAGTTGTAGGTGAAATGAAAGAAAGATGACATTAAAGTTGTACTTCCCATTGTAGGGCCAAAACAGAACATACCTATGAGCCTGTTTGGATTGATGCATAAGCAACAAACCAGGCCCCGTAATACACCCTCGAGTTTTTTGGTTTCTTGGCCAGGGGGTTGGGCCTGACCTACGCTATGCAGCTGTACCACCCGAGGGTGGTCCATGAGAACAGGCTGCGTGGACATTCTACCTAGGCCAAAGCCATGCCTGGCTTAGCCGCCTAACGTCTGGGTGGAACGTTCCCATCACCACCCTCTGCACCTCCGCTGCCACCACAGTCGCCAACCTGAAGCTCGCAGCCCGCCATACCTGCCTTCGATTGCCGTCGAGCCACACCAGGAGTTCCTCCGCGTGCCGCCGTTGTGCCCACCTCTAGCTGCCACCCCGTTGCACCCAAAGCTCCTCCATGCAGTGCCCATGAAGCTCCTTAGGACCTTAGCACGCCGCCAGCCCGCCACCGTGCCTCCCTCTGGCTGCCACCCTGCTGCACCCAGATCTCCCCTGCTTGTAGCCGCCGCCACTGGTCAAGCCGTCCCGCACGCCGTTCGTGGCCGTCGCCGGTCGAGACGCCTGCCCGCTGCTCCAAGTCGCAGCCGCGCGCATCCCCCTCAGCCTGCAGCTGTTGGTCAAGCCAGCCCGAGCACTGCTCACAGCTGCCGCTGAGCTCCTGGCTGTTTGCTGCCACGTTGCGCACCTCCACGCCCCCTGACCTGGCCGCTACCTCATCTCCTGATCGTATCGCAGCCTTGCTGCTTTGGCTGTCATGAGGAGCCACCGTCCTGCCACTCACCGCGCGCCTCAGCCGACACGTTGACCAACCACCGCACCGCCCGCCCTGCGTTGCTTGGCTGTCACATGGCTCAGCCTCCGCGCTGATCGTCGCCGCGTCGCTAGGCCACAGCGTTGACTGCCACAATGCCAGTCAGCCCCCACTCCACTCACCACCGCTGGGGCGAATCTAGCGGAGATCGACGCCGTGGTCAGCTCCATCGCATGTCAGGGTCATTTCCTTAGCGGAATAGTGTAGAACTGTAGAATTCCACTGATTTTGCAAAAATTCGTCGGGGTCGGATGACCCCGGTAAAATACTCTACATTCGCCCCTGACCACTGATGTGCCGCTCGGCAACCAAACAGGTGTGAGTTAGGCTTAGCTAATATGCCAAACCAAACAGCATGCCATTGCACCGAGGTAGCTAGTCCTGGGCTATCCTAGTTTAGGACCTAGCCTCGTTGGATCCTAAATTCCTAATACAACAACCAAACACACCCTACAATTCTAACTGATAAAGCAATGATCAGATTGCATGTACATATATATAGCTCCTGGTCAAACTTGCACTTGTTGCAGCAATACTGATTGTTAAAAAGATTAAGACTACAACCAGTAATTAATTTAATGTGATTAACAGTGATAGTTTGGGGGCATATTCTCATAGAAATGAAAAATGGAATTAAAATTATGCTGCAGTTATTTATTCCAGCAGAGCAGAGCATTGTATTTGCAAATGAAATCTATTCTCCATGTAAGTTCATTATTCTGGTGATCCTTCATTTTGGTACTTCAGGGCAAAATATCAAACGCCTCAAGCTGAAGGGTTACCTTCTTTCTGTTTATGATCAAAGCATGCATTGCTGATTCCAAAATGCAGGTCTTGTGTTATGCCATTCTAGTTGTTAGATAACACCCCCATGAAAGTAGAAGTTATTTGCCGCTAGTAATGCAGAACAACATTCAGACTAATTCAAGTATGAAATTAGTAACAAAAAAAAAAAAGAGAAATGAATAGAAGAAAATACATTAACCTGCTACAACAGCTAACGTGCAATAGAAAGGTTACCACAACCTCTGACAGCGAAGCTACATTAGGAAGGCTATCACAACAGCTAGTCCCAGAACAGTACCAACCTGACATCCAAAGGAAAAATAGGAATGATCAGAAAGGGAAAAAAAAGATGAGGGTGCATGAACAATATAATATTTGTATAAGCAGGAAAATAGTTTGCAGCTTGGGGTCTCTTCATTCCACAGCAATGTAACTGCACTGTAGTAGGACCATATGCGCACTACTTACAGTGGAGCAAGCAAAACATGGTACCGCCCATTGAATTGCAAGCAAACAGACATAGAAGTGCTACCTGGTAATTAGAAAAACATACACGCTAGGTAGTTCGTGAAGCAGTCACTGACCCATAGGATTCTTCATTTGACTCAAACTGCCACAAGATCTATGCCCTATCCATTGACCAACAGATTGTTCACCTGATTCAAAATTGAACCAATCTAGATACAAAGCTAGGTAGTGTGCTCAGCAATCATAGTTAATCCAAAGATTATTCATTCCGTTCAAAACTGAGCAAAATTAGTGAGCAGGCCAGCTGCATGTATCTTTCAGCACTGAAATCATAGTCACCTGTGCACATATGAGCATTCTTTGATGGGCAGCTAAGAAGGCGGATAGGACTACTCCAGTTTTCCAGATCCAAATCTAAAATTCAACCTCCTATGTAGGCTGCTAGAAGCGAGGATGCCACACACAAGTAACATATATCCTGCTCGAGAAGGAACAAAATCACAGAAAGCTTGTACCTTGTGGCCGAATTTAGGAGATGTAGCCTGTTTGCCACATGCGCGCTTTAAAATCAAAGATGATCCATAGTGCTGAGAGCTGACTGCTACTGCGGGAGCAAAGAGTACGGAATCTTATGGGCATGAATATATTGCTGCCAAGTGACTTGAATGGCTACAAGTCATGACTTTCCAGATTGGTATAGTCTGTTTTTCCAGATGTAACAGTACTTTAATACTTGGGAACTTTCTAACTACTACTTGTACAAAATATTTTATTACGCATACATTATCAAGGGGCCTTCCCAACTGTCCCTGTAGGAAAAATAAACTCCAAAACAAAGTGTGGTTCTAAACCTTGATATGGCTGCAAAAAGAATAATATTGACCATTAGTTTTTATTGCTCTGAACTTTCAGAACCTAGTAAACTTCTGGTATATTGATGCATTTTCTGAGATGAACGTGCACTTATTACGTTGATATATTTCACATATCGATGAAGCTATTGATGAATAAAGTTTAAACTCATGCATCACAAAGGATATTCTTTTTTTACAGGAGAGAATGCTTGCTCATATCCCATTTTCTCATATAAGGCTTAACTATTGATGATCACTAAAAAAAGAAACTATCTACAAGCATGACATCTTTTTTTTCTCGAACACTACAAGCATGACATCTAAGTCATACATATTGAAAGCTCTAATGGAACTTCAGATTTCAATGAACGAAATATTCTCCAATAGATTCAACAGGGAAATACATCAAAATGGGACAAATCACAAAGAGTAGGAACTATGTGTTTCAATTTTACTCTATTGATAATGTAAAATTACTCTGAAACAGGGAACCATGGCATACCAGAAAATATCTATTGTATCTATAATACAGATATCTATTTATTCAATCCCAAGCTCAGAGATGTGAAACTGGGTGTTATCCATATGGGAGCCGGCCAGCTGCACCAAGACTCAGGAGGCACAATTTCTTCCACGCTGTATTTTCCAAGTTGAAAACACCAATATCACGGCAACTTCTCTTCCACAATGCAAAACCATGGGCATCATCGGTCAAGTAGACATGATTTCCCTTCAATTGTGGATATTCTTCTATGTTTAAACAATGCGATTGGCCAAGCCCAAGAAACAGCACATGATCATGCAAGCTATTTATTTTGAAAAGCTCTTTTGCTGCCATGTCAATTTGATATAGCATTATTGCCCTAGTTTCTTCCACGATCTCCGAATCATCAAGCTCTGGGGCATCCACCTGTGCATCATCCCTAACTGCAACATCTTGATCCCTCCAAACTTGCAGCAAATCACCTGATGGTGTCCGTACAATGTACAAGTGTTCAAAAATGTAGTTCTTCATCTTCTCCATAACTACCTTCCTTACGACAGTAGGGCCAGTGAGATCGAAGGCATCTATCCCGCCATTAGATGTTACTGCATACAGTATACCATCCATGTAGATACAGTCTTCATAGCCTGCACTTGGTGGTAACCACGTCCATTGAGAGTCTCCGGCCCTTGCAAACGAAAGCTGGTCAATTGGATTGTGGATTAGGACCACAATGTAGCTTCCCGTGGAGGAATCAGAAAACACAAATGCCTTGATATAGAGCTCGTCACGCAGATTCTCTAGATCATGGACAAATGGGATGGTAATCTCCTCTTCCCCAAAGTACTGCGAGAACTCATATTGCTTAAGAACACCTTCATCATCAAAGATGGGCTTCACCTGCTCGATAGTGGTCACCGACGGGAGAGCCAGCTGCTCACCGGTGACCGGATTGACGACATGCAACTCCGACCTCTCATCTGCAGTAACCAGCAAGCCTAGGGAGGACCCAATCACATTCCTATGACAGATCGGCGGCTCTGGTAGAGTTAACTTATAAACCTTCTTCTCGGTGAGGCTGTAGAGGCAGGCAACACTGTCACCTGCAGATTCAGATGTGTAGAGAAGGCAAGGCGTTTGTGGTCGCCGGTACCTCCCAGAGCCGCGAAGGCTGACGTATGCAGCATGCCACGAGGAGCACACAGAGCTCGCACGGACAAGGTCAGGGATCTCCAGGAGTGCAAAGATATTCTCGAGGATGTCCTCCGGCAGCGCCGGTGACATTGCAGCCATTTCCCTGAGTGGTGGATGAACATACTCATCATCTATCTTGATTGTCTTAAGCAAACTGGGGGAAAAAGGCAACATCTTGGGCCAAGCTCGCATGACCAGACGGAAGAGACAGCGCAGGTTCATCATCCCGGCTCTGCTGCAGACCTCCATCGGCGACTGGATCTCTCTGACTTGCTTCCGCGGGGGCCAAAACACCACAATTGCAATCAATCGGAGAGAGGAACAAACACAAACGCAGACACCAGGTGCAACCTCCTCCTGTTGGCTCTCTACTTATAGATCAGCAATTCGACTGGGTGAAGGGAATCGGAATCCGAATCAACCCACACGAAATGGAACACGGACTTCCCCCGGGAAAGACTCGGACTTTCCAGCCGCCGGAGAGCAAATCCGAGTTCCCCCGCGCACACGAACTCTGGTTCCGATTCCGGATGGAACCTGGAGATGCTGAAACCGAGGACAGAGCACTGACCGGCGACGGGCGTGGCGCAGCACAGGCCCGCGCTGACCGAAGCCGAGCTTTTGGCCGCGGCGTCGTCGTCGCCGCCGGCGGCGGGCAGCGGTGGGGAATGGATGGTCGGATGGAGATGTACATGGGCTGGACCTATCTCACCTCTGGTGAGACCCCACCCCCGTTCCCCCCGGCGCCCCCTCTCCCGCCCCCTCTCCCATCGCTGCAGATCTCTCCGGCGAGGCTCCTGTCTCTTTTTTTTTAGAGAGAGAGAGAGAGACCCAGCCTCCCGCCTGCAATCCTACCCTATTGCGTTGGGGAAGAAGAGATGGAAAATCGAAGGTGGGCTGGCCCATTAATTTGCAAGTGAAACCTCGTTAGGCCTGATGAAGCCCAATTTGCAATCTCTATATATGAAAGCTGGAACAAAAGAAGGCCAATGAGAGTGGCCACGTCGCCGGCGATTCTGGGCCGTCCGATCGGTGAAAGCTGGAACAAAAGAAGGCCAATGAGAGTGGCCACGTCGCCGGCGATTCTCGGCCGTCCGATCGGCCGATCGGACGGCCCAGATCTAGCCAATACCGGTAGTTTTGCAAAAAAACCCTCTAACTTTTCATAATAGAACCCGCCGTCCACCCTCCTCTCACAAGAAATTTTGCGAAAAAGACCTCCAGCTTTTCACAAATCAACCCGCGGTCCTGACAGGCCTCTCCCCATGGGTGGGCCTTTCCATGGGCCGGATTCCCCCCGGTTGGGCCCTTTTGTGGCCGAAAATGGGGCTCGGTGGGCCGAATTTGGCCCGACGTCATTTTCTATTTTCCTGAATTTAGTATTTATATAAATCGGCTCAAATTTTGTAAAAATCATAACAAATCAAATAAAAATCACAAAAATACCAAACCATGTTTGTTGAACTCCATACAACTACCACTACAATATAAACATATTTTATTGTGATTTTATTGCTATAAATATAGATATAGATTTGTCCACGGTTTTCTAAAAATAATTAATAGAGTCAATTTAGATTGCTACTAAATTTTAATCGTACCATACCTACAACACATATAAGTTAAACTATTCATTATTTAAAAAAATAAAAATCCTATTTACTCATAAAATTCTCCTCTCTCTTAAAAAATATTTTAAACATTTCTTTCCCTACAACAAATATAGCAAAAAAAATATTTCCTTTTCGATACCTAAGATAAATACCTAAGATAATATTTTACTTAAACAATATAGTTATTCAAAATACATACCATGACAACTATGTGAGAATAAAAAATTGACGGATTTGTCTTACCTATATTGCTTAAAAAAAGTATATACCTACCTGTAAACAATTACTATTACTCTACGTATGAAACAAAGTCTGCAACAACTATAATACTACGACGATGGAATACAGGCCCTAAGCGGCAACGCGGTGTGCCTTTCTAGTTATTACTATTGTTCCAAGTCTATGTCGTGTAGCGCGTCGTCCTCCAACACTGTTGCCGGGGGCCCGCCGCGGCCCGTCGCCAGGCTTGTCCGCATCACCCCCGATGACGACTTGACGAGCACATCCACTTCAACTCTGACGATGAGGTTGAGCCGACTAGTACCCTCTGGAGTCTGGAGGTCGTCTAGTCCATCGGTCATCGGATCACTGGGTCACCACCACTAGTGTAGAATTTACTATTGTTCCAAGTCTGTGTCGTGTAGCGTGTCGTCCTCCAACACTGTTGCCAGGGGCCCGCCGTGGCCCGTCGCCAGGCTTGTCCGCATCACCCTCGATGACGACTTGACGAGCACATCCACATCAACTCTAACGATGAGGTTGAGCCGACTAGTACCCTCTGGAGTCTGGAGGTCGTCTAGTCCATCGGTCATCGGATCACTGGGTCACCACCACTAGTGTAGAATTTACTATTGTTCCAAGTCTGTGTCGTGTAGCGCGTCGTCCTCCAACACTGTTGCCGGGGGCCCACCGCGGCCCATCGCCAGGCTTGTCCGCATCACCCCCGATGACGACTTGACGAGCACATCCACTTCAACTCTAACGATGAGATTGAGCCGACTAGTACCCTCTGGAGTCTGGAGGTCGTCTAGTCCATCGGTCATCGGATCACTGGGTCACCACCACTAGTGTAGAATGGTTTAAAAGCGATGGTCGTTCAGCTGCAAAAGCAATGAGTATGGCAGCGCGGGCGTCGCTAATTAGGGCTTCAAGCCATAATTAGGGTCACCACCACTACTAGTAAAATCAAGACCGTTAATTTTTTTTGTCACTAATTAGAATGTGTCTCCCATCGCTTTTATGTGCCTCCCATGTATAGATGTCCAACAGGCCGTGCCGATGCGTGCTTCGGGCCTGGCCTTCGGCCCAGGCACGGCCTATGGGTCTTTTTTTTTTGTGTCGGGCCAGCCCGTGAAGCACGACAACTTTCACGGGCCGTGCTAGCCCACAGCCCATAGTGGGATGAGAGGGAGACCGAAACCCTATACATTGGTCGACCGATTCTGGGCGCAAGATCGGTCAGCTTTAGGATTCGTGCACTAGAGCATCGGCCGTCAGATCTTTATCTGCGGGCACCTGAGACGCTCACACTTCGTTTTCTTTTCTTGTCATTTTTCTTCGTCTCCTCAAACCGGTGCCTCCAGGGAACGAGTGCTCCGCCTCCGTTCTCCCCTCCGCCGATTGCTCCGCCTCCGTTCTCCCCTCCGCCTTTGGCCTCCCCTCTGCCATTTTTTTTCTTCTTCTCTCTGCCGAGCGTTTTCTCCTCTCAGTCCTCTTCTCCGCCCACCTCTATATCCTGATCAGGCAACCTTTTTTTTCCTCACCTGAGATCTTTTTTCCTCTGCCTTTTCTCAGTTCACAGTACAAGATCTGCAACACGTGGTGCAGATGCTGCTCCTCACTTTTCCCTTCTTCAATCGGGTGCTCTTACTATCCACTTTATTTTTTGGTTAGGGATAGGGTTTAGTGTTTTTTCTATTTGTGCTGGATATGTGCTCTCAGTTGGTCTGTTAGAAAAATGCAACTGCGGTACGATGTATAGCTTAACTGTCATGTTCCTAGAATAACTATAATCTTTAGCTCAACTTGTCATTCTAGATAGTAAATGTTCATTGCATACATCATCAGTTGAATTGGAATTTTTATTTCTATGTGTTGTTCCTTCAGGCATTGACTGATTTTTCGGTGATTGATAATGTGACAAGTTGTGGTTAATTCTAGAACCTTGCTTGGGGTAAATCCATTTTGAATAATTGTTCAGACACGTTTGATAACGTGACAAGTTGTGGTTAATTCTAGAACCTTGCTTGGGGTAAATCCATTTTGAATAATTGTTCAGACACCTGATATCTCCAATTTCTCAGTGTTAGTTACTGTGACAAGCTTTGAGTAAGAATTTTTATTTGTGTCTGCTATGAATTATGGTTGGACTAGTTTGTGCAGCTAGATACGATGGACTAATTTACTGTAAAGACATGCACTGTTGAATGGCTCTGTTTCATCTTGCTGCTATGAATGGTTGCTTGCGTGCTAATGATCTACAATTTGATTGCATCGATCCTTTCTGCATGAGAGGATCAAGAATATGCTATTTTGTAGCTTTGAATAGAATTTCTTTTTTTTACATTCTTTTGAAATAGAATGTCTAGAGTAATTGGATATCATGATCTAGCCTTTTTTTTCTTGAGTGAAATGCTTGTTGTGGGTCCTTAAACTTTTCTCCACTTCTCACCTAGGTCCAGGTACTTTTTTTTTCGCTCATCTAGGTCCATGAACTTTTCCCACTTCTCATCTAGGTCTAGCTACT
The DNA here is from genome assembly GCA_015844335.1 of Chrysopogon serrulatus. Taxonomy (NCBI): domain Eukaryota; kingdom Viridiplantae; phylum Streptophyta; class Magnoliopsida; order Poales; family Poaceae; genus Chrysopogon; species Chrysopogon serrulatus. Next base: position 1,721,237 of record JADLZL010008185.1, on the reverse strand, counting down.
TTTTTTCCGCTCATCTGAGTCCACAAACTTTTTTTCACTTCTCATCTAAGTCCACAACAGGTCATGTGTTTTTTTAAAAAATTCATAAACTGGTTCAAACTTTGAAAAATTGTATAAAATTATAAAAAAAAATCATAAAAAGGAAAATTAAATTATGTTCTACTCCACATGAATAGATCTATGCAATAGATATATAATATGATATGCTTTAGTTTAAAGTTTTTTGCTTTAGATATATGTTTATGTAGACCTATATGTTTCTATTTTTAATTTATAACTGGAGCTCCTGTGTTCCAATTACAGTGAAATTTTTATGATAGACTAATCATCATATGCTTAAACTATGATAAAAATTTTAGATTTAATGGAGCATGTATGACCGAGTCATTGATTTTCCTAGGTTTATTCTTGTTTTATAGTTAATAAATAGTCAATTGGAGTCATACATGCTCTTTTAAATCTGAAATTTTTACCATAGTTTAAGCATACACTGATTAGTCTATCATAAAAATTTTCCTATAATTGGAGTAAAGGACCTCCGGTTATAAATTAAAAACAGAAATACATAGGTCTACATAAATCTATATCTAAAGCAAAAACTTTAAATTAAATCATATCATATTATATATCTATTGCATAGATCTATTCATGTGGAGTCTAGCAAAACTGGATTTTCCTTTTTATGATTTTTCTATCATTTTATAAAAATTTTCAAAAGTTTCAACTAATTTATGATTTTTTTTAAAAAAACACATGACCTGTTGTGGACCTAGGTGAGAAGTGGGAAAAAGTTTATAGACCCAGATGACCCAAAAAAAAGTAGCTGGACCTAGATGAGAAGTGCGAAAATGTTCATGGACCCAGATGAGCGAAAAAAAAGTATCTGGACCTAGATGAGAAGTGGAGAAAAGTTTAAGGACCCACAGCGCATTTCACTCTTTTTTCTTCTTTCCTACTGTTCAGTTCAAAGAGTTCTCCAATGATCTATTTGTTACTGTTTCTGATTTATTAATGTCAATCAACCGTGAGATAAACTACTCCGCGCCTGAGTTTTATTACCCGAATTGGACGAAGCTGATGAGTGCAGGGTGAATAGTCCAAGGAACTGCTTCAATTTTTAAAGATAATCCATTACTGTTTTCTTTCTTGTTAAATTAAAGTTTTCTATTTATAGTGACGCCTTTTCATTGATTATTTTTCTATGGTACGGTAAAGAACGAACCCATCGGTTATTAGCTAACTCACATCAGGGGCCTAGTGTTACTTCTTTTTTGAAATAAGAGTTGACAAACTATACATAGCTTGAACTTATTAGTTCCTTGTTAACTTCCCTAAGGATTTGGCCTGATATAATTTGATAGGTGCGTTTGGCGTCCTGTTGTATAACTGCACTGCTGCTGCAGCTAATCAGCACCGCTGTTTGGCTGCAATCCTTCCGCTGCACGCTCACTGCAAATTCAATTGTGCTGGCCACCGAAAGTTGCTACGCGCTGTTGCTTGCTCTATTCGCTATAAAGCCCAGCCGCAGGGCAACTGTAAACTAAGCTACCGAACACACCTGGTGGTTTTCTGATCTTGATATAAAGGTATAGATGCATATATAGATGAGCATGATATGATTACTTGCAATTTATCTACTTGTCATATTACAATTTCTAAGTGACGTGGTTTTTTCTAAGTGGAATTTAAGACCTGCTCCAACATTTATGCCAAAAGAAATTAGTCAACATTTATTTCCATCTTTTCCAACTTTAATTTTCACCTATTCCAACATTTCGAGGAATAAGTTGACATTGGTCAATTTTTTTGTTGCATTGAGTTTTCATTATTGTTCCACCATCCTGCTCATCTCATACACTTATGTGGTACAAATCTCATCTATGCTACTTTCTTTGTATTTTGTTTAGTATCATGAGTTTAATTTTAGTTGATCATCTTCTATTTTGTATGTCAATCGCACACAAATTGAAAAAGTTACCGAGTGATTATACTATTTTCCTTGGATCTCCAAATGCAAATGGTTGTTAGAGTATACTAGCCAGCGGAAGCAATTTTAGGATCTACTGAGGGGCACATAATGCAAGAACGTAGACGACACCGAAGACACAATGTTTGTTAACGAAGTTTAGCCGAAGCCTACATCCCCGGGGCATGACTACGGGCGCTCCTCCCTAATACGCAACACCGGCCGCTCCGAGTCCCCGGCGGTTGTCCCGGCACAGCCGCCGGCCTCCCCCTGCGAGCCTGTCGCTATGTCGTCATGGTTACAACAGCAGCCCCCCTCTCATATTTATGAGGAGGCCGGGTCAAGAATCCGACACCGACTCGACCCTATACTGCTAATACAACTTAAGTCTAACCGTAACCAATTCGTACATCATATTCGACACAAACTCTAGCAATGGTCACATTTTCCGAAATCCAACTTCCATTTCACGTGGATCAATGTTTCGGGAAAGCAACTTTGATTTTAGTCTAGTTCAACTTTAGATTTCACCTATTCCAACATTTTTAGGAAAAAGTTGACTTAGTTCCAAACTTTTGTTGCATTGGGTATTTATTACTGTTCTACCATCCTGGCCATCTCATACGCTTAAGTAGTTAAGTGGTATAGATGTCTTACTTTGTCTACATTTTTTTAATATTATGAGTTTAATTTTAGTCGACATCTTCTATTTTGTGTGCCAACTACATGAAAATTGAAAAGTCACTGACTGATTATACTGTTTTCCTTGGATCTCCAAGTAGTCAGTAGTCACATTCTTCAAAATCCAACATTTCACTTCACATGGATCAACATTTCAGGAAAGCAACTTTTATTTTACTTTAGTTCAACTTTGGATTTTACCTATTCCAACGTTTTTAGGAAAACAACTTTAAATTTCATTTTTGTTCCACCATCAATCCTGCTCATCTCATATAGTTAAGTTGTATCTCATATAGTTAAGTTGTACATATGTCATCCATGCTCATTTTTCCACACTGCTTAATATTATGAGTTTAATTTTAGTTGATCATCTTCTATTTTGTGTGGCAACTACACATGAACTTTAAAAGTTACTAGGTGATTGTACTATTTTCCATCGATCTTCAAACATTTACTTCAAGTGCATCAACATTTCACCAAAACAACTTTCTCTAATTCTACTTTAAATTCTGCCTATTCCAACATTTCTAGGAAAAAGTTGGCATAATTCAAATTTTTTGTTGCATTGAATTTCCGTTGCTGTTGCGTGCAAAAAAGTTCAAATAATATGTCAACTCTAAACATTTGCTTGAATAGCTTTGAACGTAACTCTATATATTCCATGCAATCTCAATCTTATATTATGGGCAACCATTCATATCAAATCTGAAATAGTGAAATAATTTTTCCAGCAAAATGTAAGCTTCATTTTTTTTTCTGAAATATACATTTAACAAATGAATTTTAACAAATGAATTTTATTCCAAATATGTTGACTTGGTTGGTAACACTTCTTCCAAGTGCACAAGGATTATTGAGACTCGGCATGTTCTTGCTTCCTAGGAAGCATGACAACGATTTTATCCTATTCATTTCTATGAACCTGGCATCCACTACCTTTTGACGAAAGTTTATATAAAAATTAAATTGTTAGCTGACGCTATATCTCCATCTCAAATTAGTGAGCAGTTACCATGATTTAAATCTTGATATTTTAATTGTCTCAAATGTTGTTGGTTGTCATCTGCACTAATAAGTCCCAGTTACGATGCTTTTTTCCAGTATATAGAAATACAATATGCAACAAAATATTTTAAACATTTCCACATTTCTCATAAAATTTTGAATAGGGTGAATTAAATTGTTGATTCAGTGACATGCGAAGTTCACTCCTTTCTACTGTTATGGCCATTTTTGGATGTTGAATTAGTCTCAAGCATTAACTAGTTCAATTTCAATGAAAATTATTTTCAATATTTAGAAATACAATATACAACAAAATGTTTCAACCATTTCAACATTTCTGATAAAATGTTGAACATGGTGAAATGAAATGTTGAAACTGATGACATATGAAATATTCACTCCTTTTCACTTTAATGGGTATTGTTGGATGTGACTTGCATAAAATAGTGTCAGTATGATAAAAACTGTTTTCAACATTCAAAAATACAATATACAACAAAATATGATATTTTAGTCAATTTGATATTTTTAAAAAATGAGTCCTTCCATAAATTAGTAGGTAACTTTCTAAGTACCTAGCTACTTTAAAAACAGTCTTAGACCGAGCGTGCCCTAAAAAAGTCAAAAAACAGTCAAAACCGTAAAAGAAAAAAATCCATCAAACAAATAGTCAAAATGAAGTAAAAAACCAGAAAAAAAAAACCATGAAATCCTATGATTACAAAGTAACCGGAGTCGCACAAGAGCACGTACCTGATCTCGGTATTTGATGGGCTGGCCCACGAGCGCACTTGGGCTGACCGATTTCCTCTCTCCTATCGGGCGGTCGACGATAGTGTGCCTCGAGGGAGAGGGGGCAGGGGGGTGGTGGCGGCGGCGGTGGCGCCCATCCGAGCCATCGGCCGGGAAGGACGGGCATCGTGGGCGGCGACGATGGCGGCGGGACCGCTTCCCGGGTGGCGGCGGAGGAGGCGGGAGGCCGGCGGGGGAGCGCCGAGCGGTAGTCCGGGAAACGTTTCCCGAGGGCACGGCGAGGCCGAGGAGGCCGCGGAGGTTGGGCGGGAGCTGGGGCCGCCGAAGCGCCACCTCCGCGAGCGCAAGCTCGGTGGCGGAGAGCCTGGAAGCAGGGTTACTCGGGCGGGCGGCGAGGTGAGCGAGAACGGCGGCGGCGAGGTGAGCGAGAACGGCGGTGGGGGAGGGAGCGAGGTTGCTTCCACTTCCGGGCGGGGGACGGAGACGGAGACGGCGGGCGCTGGGTGGAGGGGCGCCGAGGCGCGGGTGGAGAGGCGGCGGAGGGCCGGCGGTGGGGGACAGCCGGATGCGGGAGGCCATGCGGGAGCGTGGGGTGGAGGTCGACGACTTCGATGTCGGCTCTTTGGTTAGGGTTGCGGGGGACGGGGGGGGGGAGGGGAGCCGGAAGGGGGGCGCCGAGCCGGTGGGCCGGGTCGGCCGGGAGGGGGGACCGGGCCGCCAACGGGCCGACCGTTGGGAGCGGGCCATGCCCGTGCCGGGCCACGTGCCTAGCCTTCGCCCAAGCACGGTCTGCTCCCCCGGGCTGTGCCAGCCCGGGCCCGTAGCACATCGGGCCGGGCCATGCTTGGGCCGGGCCAAAAAAGGGCCTCGGGCCGGGCTAACGGGCTCGGGCTGCATGGCCACCTATACTCCCATGTGTCTCCCATAATTAGGGTCACCACCACTAGTATAGAAATTTAACGGTCTTGATTTTACTGCTTCAAGCCTTGAAAAATTGCACAAGCCCCCAAAATGGGCTTAGCTTTAGCGGCATACTAAAAGAATAACATTCTAGGTTTCTCGTAAATCAAACTTCCAACTCTGTCTAATAAGTTCTAAAAATCCGTACTTCAACAACATAGGTTCATTTGTTCGTATTCGTTATGAGAAATAATTTTATAATATATAATTCATATATTGTTGAACTATATGGATTTCTAAAAAAATTATTGGTCAAAGTTGAAAAGATTTGACTTAGAGAAAATCTGGAATGCCATTTTTAGAAAGGAGCTGAGGGAGTATCTTCTAACATTCAATATATTTTTCATAATACTGTGACTTAATTATTACTTAGTTGGCGGGCTCAGTAGCTCATATATCCCTGATTTTTGCTGCATGTAAAATTGGTGCTGCAAAAACTAGAAGTATCATTATACTCTTATTATATGACACGAGCCATGATATGCCATCTTGAATCTTGTTATATGACTTACCTTTTGTATTTTCTCATATATCATTTATTTTCTGTGATATCAATATGAATGTGGTATTCAAATGTCGTTTAACTCTGCTCTACCTAACATTTGTTCCTTGGTTCCGCCGCGGGAGATGTGGAATCATCCGTTTAGCTTAGCAATGCATGGAAAATTACGGCAGTCGAGTTGCCTTGTTGGGCTTCCTTCCGTTAGAGGCCCATATCGAACACCACGACAGCAGCCTGGGCCATCGCGTCGGAGAGAGAAACTCCGCATGATAGGAAAAAGTCACTCTAAAACCAGACAAAATACATCTCTTAACTTTTAAAACCGTTCATATTGGATCCATTGGCGGTTTTCGATAGTGGTTTTACTACAGTAACAATGATTTTATTTTTTTTATTTATTTTGGCTAAATTTTTAAAAAAAATTATAGTAAATCATAAAAAATTATAAAATAGAAAAAATCTAATTTTGTTGGTCTCCATATAACTAGATTTACATGGTGAACATATAATATGGTATACTTTAGTACAATGTTTTTACTGTATAATTTATTTGAATTATAGAAATACACATATCTAAAACTACAGTAAAAACTTTATACCAAGTATATTATATTATGTATTTACTATGTAGATCTACTTATGTGGAGTCCAATAAAATTAGATTTTCTATTTTATAATTTTTATATGATTTATTATGATTTTTTAAAAAATCAGCCAAAATAAATAAATAAAAATAAAAAATACAAAACCACTGTTACTGTAGCAAAACCACTGTCGAAAACCGCCGAGGGATGTAATATGAATGGTTTTAAAAGTTGAGGGATATGTTTTGTCCGGTTTTAAAGTTCAGGGATGACATGCAGACTTTCGCGAAAGTTGAGGGACCTAAAGTGGACTTTTTCCCCGCATGATTTGGTGGTTTGAAGCAAAACTTCTTCTACTTCTTTTCTCTCAAACATATAATGTTTTATAATTCTTCCTGGCCAGACTTTCCTTTAACCATAATCGTCGATATAAAAACATTGACTTAGAATGACAATGCAATACTCTGGTTACTAGCGAGATTTTTTCTAAAAAAAATTATTTTCTATCTTTTAAGAAGATGTAACTAAATGCAAAGCCACCATATCACAAGATAGGATGTAGAAACAATCCCTCCAGTTGATGATGCCATACTATTGTATTCAAAGCAAGTAATTATTATTGATATCTTATTGTGCGTTGAATCCACCACAACGTGAGGTCACTACAAGAAACTACATATTTTCCGACAGCTTTTTTGTGAATGGCCGACAACTTTAGTGAATATTCACATTTTCTCAATTGGCTGACAGTTTTCCTATTATAAATTATATCTTTCCCTACAATGTTATCCGTGACAAACACATTAGCAACTATACTATAAATCGTCGGGCACTTAAAAAAACTGTCGGGAAATAGTATTATTTTTGTAGTGGGTAGATATACCCAGTAAACTGAAATACCACGTGTTGGAGAGGTGGATATCGAGCTAATTTACATTTTTTTTGAGTATTTTTGAAATTGATTTATTTTATTTATAACAATCTCCAGTGTTGTTTAAGACCCAACTTCAAATGAACTAAACGGTCCGAACCAAAAAGTTGACAATGATCCAAAAATAAGCTAATTTTAGTTATAAAAGAAAAATAAGTGTAATCGGAGCATTTTTGTAACGAGCCACCGAGTTAGCCTAACAAATTTTTTATCCAGCGACGTCTCGAACTATCTAAGGGCCCCTTTGGATTGAAGGTGAAACACAGGAAAAATGTAGGATTCAGTTTCCTTTGGATTTATTCCTATCCTCCTCTTTGGTTCCCAAAAAAGCAAAGGTTTTTTCCCTTAGGAAAGCATTCCTACACCTCAATTCCATAGGAAACAAAACAAGAGCTCAGAGCTCATGGAAGGAATCCTGGCGGGAAAGGAATGACGCGCGCGGCCACGTGGCGGCGGAGGCGGGAACGAAGGCCTGTCTGCTCAGCCCGGCCCCGGCGTACCTCTTGGGGAACGTGGCTTAGGAGAGGTCCGACGGCTGGAGCAGCTCCCTACTCCGCGGCCAATTCGTCCTTTGTGTGGATCCCCAGCGACTACGGCTTCAGTGGCACTACCGCCGGTGCCGTCCTCTCCGCGGGCTTCGACGACACCACGGCAGTCGTCGCCGCCGGTTTCCCGTTATCCTTCCCGCGGCCGTGGCTCTGGGGGTCCTGGTTCTTCTCTCTGTGGATACCATCGGCATGAGCTTGGCGCTCGCCACGGCCGGAGCCAGAGCAGGAACGGGAGGCGCGGACCCTGGCGTTCAGATGCCGCGGCGAGCAGCATCGGTGCCATGGCGCCGTTGAGTAGCCGTGAGCAGCACCGCTGCACCGGCACTGTGGCTGCCGAGGAGCTCGCCGGCGCAGGTGTCGAGCTCGGCCTCGCACAGGTGCTGCACGTACGGGAGCTCGCCGGCAATGTAAGGCGCGGGGCCGGCTGGTGGTTGGCACAGCCCAGAACTCGTCCGTGCGGATGCTGCAAGGAGCATCGGCGAGAAGCAGATGCATGACAAATTGACGACGGGAAAGAGAGAGGACCGAGCTGCTACTAGCACAAATGGGATAAGGCAAGTCACTTTGGCAGATGGATGGAGATGGAGAGAGAGAGAGAGAGAGAGAGAGAGGCACTTTGGCACATGCGGATGCTGCTGTAGTTTTTCAGATTTCAAAAATATAGGAGCAGTGAGCAATTCCTTTGTTTCACCTGAACTCACTACCAATGGTCCATGTTACCCCTTTCCTTTGTTTTCAGTTTCCACAGGAATAGAGAAGAGTGTCATCCCAATTCCTGAGTTTTCCCTATCCTATCCTTTCCCTATCCTACCAATCCAAAGGGGCCCTAAACCGGTCATTTTTCCTTCGATCGTTGGGTGGTTTTATTTGACGTTGATTTTGCTACATCAGCCTCCATGGAAGCGAGTGGGCCCACCCAAGTCCTTGTCTCTCTATTCCATCTCTCCTCCCTAAGGGCAATCCCAACCCAAGACACATCACATGGTTTACATACTAGCCATGTCATCTATACTCTATATGTAGAAACTGCACTCTCAATGACTGGTTTCTTCAAAACAAGTGTTCATCCAATCCCCTCTATTTCTCTCCCAATCCCGTTTCTCCTCTTCTTGGTTCTCGTGTAGACTTGGTGTCTTGTATGAAAAACTGTCCTCCTCTTCGTCCCTCATTAATTCCCTTGCCACATAGTTTCAAAAAAAAAATCCCTTGTCCTATCGCTATATTGCTTACGTGGCAACTTATTTGATTGTATGAACCATCCTAGTCACTGCCTCATCTCCTTCCTCCACCGCCGCGCCCGCGCACTAGCATAATTGCTAGTCTCTCTCTCCGATCAACCCTTGAGCTGCGCCTGGCTCAAGATCGACATTTGGCACAGGGGCGATCGACGCTTGAGCTGCGCCCGGCTCAAGATCGACACGTGGCATAGGGTCGCAAAGCTGCCGCAAGGTGCTCTACCAGAGGGCGATAGGTCTCTCAAGCTGGTCGTTGATCGCCAAAGGTTGGTTCATCCGCGTATGGGGGCGGGAGAGCAAGCACGGACAGTGGCAGCGCAAAGGAGGAGCCCAAGTATTCTTAGCTGCTTAGTTGGATATATGCAGTGTAGTCTTGCTCCCGCTTCGGCGGCCTCAAGGTCCAGAGAGCCTTGGATGGTTTTCAAAGGGATGAAAGATTTCTGGTTTTGCAACGGATCGGAGGGACGGATTTTAGACTCTTTCACAATCTGGTCACCTGAAGCCACCAAGTTGTCCAAGTTGTTTGTAGTTCCAAGGGGTAGCAAATATACAGTCATCATCCTAAGCGTACATTGCAATGGCAACAGCTACATCATACAATAACGTGCCGTTTTCGTTTGGGAAAACTGATCATAATGACAGGATTACCGTTCAGAAGCTACTTCACTCCATATAATACAAGATTCACGATTTCACTAAAAAAATGTGCCTAATAACAATTTCAAACTAAATTAATACAATGTGCATCATACAAGGAATTCTTGTCCATCGTCCTGCCGCCGGCTCCTATTCCACTACTTTTTAAGCTTCAGCCAAATTTCCCAGTGCGAGGTCTTTTACGGTGTATGCGTAGTTAAGATCCAACGGTCCACGATCAAAGGTATTAGGTGAAAGATACTTAGGTATTTGACTAAGTACTTAAGTACCTAAGGGTAAGAAAGTAATTTCTTGTGAGTAGTATTAGGTACCTGAATACCTCTCGTAGGGCAAAAATGTCAACCTACATTTTACTTTACATAGATCTGTAATCTTTACTTGGTAAGTTTTTAATATGACGTGGCATATGGGCGCATATTGAATCTACGAACCGCACGCCGCCATGGTTGAAGCACATGAACCTTGCCGTGCAAGCTCCCACGGAGGGAGCAAGGGCTCTTCCCCCACGGGCAGCGGCGGCGACGAGGAGGATTGCGACCTCCTCCTCATCTACGAGTTGCCGTTCACCATGACCCTAGAACGACCTGCGGCGGAGAGATAACCTAAATTTACTCGGTTTCAATTTGTTTGCATGGTAGCGATGGTGATCAGATCTATTCGGCACCGGTCTCCTACCCACAACAAAAGGACATTTCAATGGCAATAATAACACCATTGCCACTGGTTACAAAAATTCCCACGCCCAAAATACCCCTTTACAAATAGACGGTTAGCTTCCGGCTAGATACCTCTAGGTACCTCGCAAACACCGTAAAATTTCTCTTTGCGAGAAACCGGATGCACTTGCCTCTGGCTCCTGAAAATCAAACAGACAAAGCATCTTAGTGGCACTGTAATAAAAAAACAGATGAAAAAGGATCACAACACTCGATGCTTTTTACAGCGTGCAGGGAAAATTAAATCAGAACTTCATGAACAGAATGCCAGTATACATAACACTTCAAATAGTCCAGAAAGTAGAAATATTTCACAACAAGCAGTGAGATATCAGGGTGCACACTGCATCTCTGTATACGTAGCGTCAGCCTTTCAAACCATGCCACTTTGTTACTCTGAATGCGAGTTCAGATAATGTTTTTAGATATAATTCCTGAGTGTATAAATGAAAACGGAACAGAACAGTTAGGTGCACGGTGTACCACCACCATAGCCTTGCTAATGAAATGAAACCACACCTACAGGCACGAGTGACGTTCTACATCTTGTATCAGAAATAGTAACATGGATATTCCACAGGAGATCTTGTTTGAGAAAATATCACAGATGATGATGATCGCTGCTAAACATACCATCTTGCCACTACTGTGAAAAAACAGCAAAAATCAAATGGCAAAAAGGTAAAGGGAAGAGAGGACATAAGAAGGTTAAAGGGAGTATCAATTTTCTCCAATATCAGTTGGTCTGGCTAATTAAGTATAAGCGTTGTTTTGGATCATATTGCCTAGGAAAATTAGCATTTGATCTATGAATTATGATGCTTCTGAAATAAAACATCACAAACATCGATGTCATTCATTGTGTGTTTTGCAGCCTGCAATGCTCGAGTAATGAAGGATTGGATGCTATTACTTTTTTTTACTGCCAAGTTTAGATGGAGTTTGGTTCAAATTAACAACACACTTGAATATTTAATCCACAGAAATATATAAATACTAGGAGTAAATCAACAGCAGCATGTAGATGAAAATTTTGCCAAATTTTTTAGAAAACACAGAAGTTTAATGCGACAGTATCAAAGCAGAAGTTGAATTGTAGTAGAAGTGAAACAAATATGACATTGAAGTTGTACTTCCCATTGTAGGGCCAAAACAGAAGCCTGTTTGGAGCGATGCATAAGCAACAAACCAGGCCCCCGTCGTACACCCTCGAGTTGTTTGGTTTGGCCCAGTTTAGATGTCAAAATTTGATATCCCAAACTTCAAATTCCCGCAAACCGAGAAAGGAATCTTGTCTGCATGGAGTACTAAATGTAAAATAAAAAGATAATTAATGACTAGGATAGGAGTGGAATTACGAGACGAACGTTTTGAGCCTAATTAGACCGTGATTGGACAAAAATTTTTACTACAAACCAAAAATGCTACAGTGCAAAAATTCTTCAAACTTCACCATCTAAACCCACAGCCTGACCTGCGCTATGCAGCTGTACCGCCCGAGGCTGGTGGTCCATGAGAACAGGCCGCGTGGGCGTTCTACTTCTACGGTTCTACCTAACCCATGCCTGGCTTAGCCGCCGAACGTCTGGTGGAACGTTCCCGTCACCACCCTCTGCACCTCCGCTGCCACCACAGTCGCCAAACTGAAGCTCTCGCAGCCCGCCATACCTGCCTTCGATTGCCGTCGAGCCACACCCGGAGCGGAGCTCCTCCCTCCGTCCGCGCGTCGCCGTTGTGCCCACCTCTAGCTGCCACCCCGTTGCACCTGAAGCTCCTCCATGCCAGCCCGAGCACCGGTCGCAGCCGCCGCTGAGCTCCTGGCTGTTTGCTGCCACGTTGCCCACCTCGGTGCCCCCTGACCTGGCCGCTGCCTCATCTCCTGATCGTAGCGCAGCCTTGCTGCGTGCTTTGGCTGTCATGAGGAGCCACCGTCATGCCACTCGCCGTGCGCCTCGGCCAACGTGTTGACCAGACCAACCACTGCACTGCCCGCCCTGCGTTGCTTGGCTCAGCCTCCGCGCTGATCGTCGCCGCGTCGCTAGGCCACAGCGTTGACTGCCACCATGCCAGACGCTAAGTCGCTGCTAATACAAAAGCAGCTGACTGCTCTTTGTATAGTTTATTAAAGCAGGTATTCCTGATGTCTTCCAAGCTTAGCGAATGATATGATTAAGCGGCAGCCAGTCCATCACCTGGTAAATTTGAGTTATTATTGTACATGACTGTCATCAGCGAGTTATTTGCTGATGACCGAGCCCTTGCTTAATCCGAAGTAATTTCTCTTTAACAATTCCCATGGATATGCTGTCTTCCTTGATAACAGTTTGAAACTGTGGTGTAATGACTTAGAACAATGGGCAAGTTACCCTTTTTCAGCAATTGCACAGCGTGGAAATGGGCATGCATACATCTTTGTGCGAGTAAAACCTCTACACTATACCGTTGAGTGGCAATGTCATGTACCACGGGATGCCGACCTATATATTGCATCATTGGGCCCGAGTATTTGTGGGATCTTGAAATTAGCACAGCATAAAGTTATCATTTATAAGCACCCAAACCCCATTAATTATCTAATGAGTAAAGTGCACCAGGAGTCCCTAAACTTGTGTGTCATTCTAGTCCTGTTACTCTCGAAACCTTGACTTCACATCCCTAAACTTGTCTTGGTATGTCATTCTAGTCCTCGTACTCCCGAAACCTTGATTTCGCATCCCTAAGCTTATCTCGGCGTCTCATTCTAGTCCTCATACTCCACGAGCTGACGTGGTGGGACACATGGCGCCTGACGTGGAAGGGGCGCGACATGTGGACGGCAATTTCGCAGAAAACCCACTGTGGCTGAAAGTGCAGATTCAGAATCTCTCCATTATTTGTAAATATGTATTTTTGGTGACCGATATTTCTCTAAATGTGTTTTATACTCATACTTTAATTGATATGATAATTTTGTCTTTCTAAAATCATCGATGGTTAATGGATACTTGTAGTATTTCGTATTCGAACTACCAAATTTGTATTTGTATAAAAAAATATTTCAATCCAATCCGCATCTGACTAAAAATATGGATATCTAGATACGTATACAAATAAATGAATAAATAATTCAGTAAGTATATGAATACAAAATAAATTAGAATATATAAAAATAATTTAGGTCAATAAAAAATAAAAAAGTTATTTAAAATAATTTACATCAATGAATATATTGGTTTTATAATAAATTAAAATATTATATTTTTAAAACAGTTTATAGATATGCTTTATTTCATACAGATGAAGATAAACATACTTTACTCTTATTTAATTGTACCTTCATAGCATACTAGAGCAAATCGATTTCCAAACTCATAATGGAGTCGTCCATCTATCTTTTTCTGCAAACAGAGAACAGTTCTTCTCCCTCTAGTTCTGCTAATTGTGCTTAATTGCTATAGACATAACCGAGCAGAGCAAATTGCTGAGCTAGCTGAGGCCAATCAAGCGAGATCAGAGGCTGGTTTCGCTACATACAACATGCAAATTGTGCTAACCGAATTCCTTGTGCTTCCCAAGCCTATAGCACGCACATAGTGAGTCATACTTTACTATATGTTGGGAAACTTGGGAGTGTCACTCATTTCATGTTAGTTTTCTTCTTTGCCACGTACGTGCATGCTTTGGATACGCAATACGTAGTAACACGGAGATCAATGTAGCACCTACCAGTGAACTGAGCGTAGCTCAGATGGTTAGGTTCCTGATGGTAGAACCAACCCACCAGAGTTCAAGTCCTAAACTTGGCACTAGTGCTCGTATTTTCTAGCTAATTATTCTTTTAGTGGTAGGCGACGTACCCGTCGACAGCGAGGCGCCTGTGGCGACTTCGTCAATCTACGCCTGTAGTGACTTCGTCAATCTCAAGATCTGTCGGCCCAGTCTTTCGTGTATGTTCTTATAGGGGTAGGGTGTGCGTACGTGTAAGTGAGCGTCTGCGTCTGTATTGTGTTTCTAAAAAAATTAGAAAAAATGTAGCACCTACCAGGCTACTATACCACTGAGAATTTGCTTATTCGAGGATGACATGAATGCATCCATCTAGTCCCAGTTTATCGTGAATCTACCAGATTACCTACCAAGATGAGACTTGTTATGGAAAATATATAGGAGATGGTATGTACTCCCTCCTTTTTTTAATATATGATGCTGGCTAGCTCAATTTTGAACTACTCAGTGTCATATGTTAAAAAACAGAGGTAGTAGTATATATCATGAAGAGAATTTGAAAAAGTGTACGTGAAGTTTCATAGCAAACGACTTTGGGTATATGGCTAATTAAGCACTAATAGGAATTACTCAACTAGCTATATTTGGGATCTTTTTTTTTGTGGGGAGTATTTGGGAGCCTCTTGCGTCGGGGACCTTGTGCCATCGCTCACCTGCCACATGGTCTGAACACCCAATCGGCCATCAATGAAACAATGGTTAGGATTTTAACAAAGGTTACTGTGTGATAGTGTGATGTGTGCTAATCAAAATTTAGATTCTTTTTAATGCTCTCTCTTGTTCAGCACTGTATAAAATTTTAAACTGCACCAAATAAGGGTCACACCGGTGGATGTGTGTAGCTTGCGTAGATAAGCCCCTAATTCACGTTGCAAGGTGTGCAGTTTCGAATAGCGATATCTAGCTGGAAAAGTTGAGCTTAAAAGCCCGTAGATATAAGGGCACTGTTAAAAGCTTGTATTCATTATATCAAAGAAGAATCAAATAACATGACGTTAAGTTCTGTGATGCCTATGATGATGATCATCTCAACGACAATCAGGGGCGGAGCTATGTTGGTGACTGTGGGTGCCCAGGCACCCATAAAAATTCAAAAATTCTATGTTAGGAACAGATTTTTACCATGGTTTCAGATTAAATTTTCATATCTACAAGAGCCAGGAACCCCTCTCTAATTTGCGCTAGCTTCGCCCCTGACGACAATATATCTATATGACGCTGTTTATTATACAGGCTTCGAAGGGGGAATACCGTACCCCTAGTATAGAATGGAAAGATACAGTGTAAGTTATGAAAGATAAGCTGGTAAATCAGTGTACCGAGGAACGGTATCCCCTTTCTCAGGGCAAACGGGATCCCCTTTCCACCTTTTCAGGATATTGGGGAGAGTTGCTGCGGCAGATCCCCTTTTCCTCATCCCCTTTCCACCTCTTCTCCCACCATGCCATTTCATCGAACACCTTGCGGACGGTGGCTGCTTGGCGCATAGAAAGCAGCACGGCCACCGGGCGTGGGGAAGCGGCCGTGTCGCGAAAAGCCCGGCGGCGCGCGACATTAGCACGAGGCGGCGGCGGCGTGTGGCATCGACACGAGGCGGCGGGTATCTAGAGCACCGCGGCGCGGCGCCGGCGCGACGAGTAGGCACGACGGCGGGCGCCGACGCGCGGACCGGTGGCGGGCGGCGGTGTGAAGCGCGGGCACGGCGGCGGCGGGCGGCGCGACGAGCGTGCAGCCCGCAGGCGCTCGAGCATCGCGGGCGGCGCGACGCGGGCGCACGAGCATGGTGCCGGAGACGCGACTCGCTGGCGGCGGCGGTGGCGCGACGCGGGCGCACGGGCACAGGACGACGCGAAAGCACCGTGGGCGACACTTCAGAGCGCGTGCACCGCGGGCGATCAAGCGAAGCAGGAGGCGCGACATGGCGGCCCGCCCTGTGAGGCAAGGATGGCGAGCAAAGCGGCGGCATGCGGTGTGCAAGGCGATGTCGGCAAGGCAGCGACAACTCGAGGCCTCAGCGTGTGGAGCCGGCCGGGCGCACTGGGCGGCGGACGCGGACGATAGCGACCACCGCGCGGCTGGGCGCGCTGGGGTGGCGGACGTGGACGACGAGCGTCGCGACGACCTGCGCGGAGGCACTTAGTCACTGTTGGCACTTGTTATGCACACGATTTATAAACCGCAAGCGCACGGTGTCAGCTGTAGCTTTTCCCTAGGAGTATAGTCCTAGGTTTAATATCGAATCACAAGGATCGACGGACATATGCTAATGAATCACCAAAGGTTAGACTAGAGCCAAACTATTCACTCTAGGGTTTTTTTGGTTGGTGGTTGTTTCTAATCTATGAGTTAGATCTTCCTAATCTAATCTAATCTATGGTTAAGTTCAGTCAGGGATAACTTGAGGAATATAAAGATAGCAAAAGATCGTAACCAAATCGTAGCTCTATCCAAGGCTATGCTAACTAGTTGTACCGTTCATATCACAAGCATCTTTAAACCCGTACTCCCACCCTATGCCTGCTCGTCGCTTACATGGTGCCCTATGTATGTCACGTCAGGAGCCCCGTTGTCATGACTCCTGTATGCACCGAGGGTTCTCTACTTATCACGTGAGCCCGCCACCATCGCCCTTACTCTGCTGCTCTGCCATCACCTCCTTCCACTTACGAGGTGGCCCGTTCGATATGTAGACCGGTTGTCGCATGTCACGATCACGCTCTTGGCTTCTCTACTTGTCATGATTGGCCATGATGGGGTTGCAGCATCGCTCAAGGTCAACGTGCTACTCTTGCTCCATCTCTACACAATAAGACTAGCCACCATGGCTAACCCTTAACGCTTGTGTCCAACTCGCGAGGTTAGATCTAGACTAAGCACACTGAAACAAGGGTTGATAGGAGCGTGGGGAGACATTGGCTCGCTATGGACGTATTTGGTACTACTAGAAAACATAGAGTTTTACATGCAATGATCCATCGTTGGGGTTTGTACACACCTTGCCGACTAGATCGGATGTAGCGACCTTGGACCCTAGATGATCGACCGCGCAGGGAGATCACCTAGGTGGGGGACCTTCTTGTCCCTCCTAGCAGCTAGATAGAGATCAGATCGGCTCCGCGCAGGGCTTCGCCGCTGGTTCTTGATCGTCTTGCGTCTGCGTTGAAGCGCTCCTCTGGGCTCCCCTTCACGACCCTCTCGTCGAGTTTCGCTGGAAACCATGGCTTCTTCTCTGGTTGCGAACCTCTCGGACCATGCCCTGAAGTCTATATTTATAGAGGTGTATGTCGGCGAAGGGGGGAGACGTGGCGGCCAAGGAAGGCCTGGCGCCGACCGGAGAGGCCCTGTGGGCCCGGTCGGCGCCAGAGGCTCCTGGCCCTACTCCGGGTCGGTTTCGTGTTGTGTCGGTCGTCTTGATTTCCTTGTTCCGAATATGTCTTCCTTATCCCGCGAAAGCATCCAAAACAGACGAGTCTTATAATAGAAGGAAAGTCTGGATATCGTCCGCGGGCCTTCTGGGTTTTCTTGGAAATCTTAGACTTGGGCTTTGGGCATGTATATTGGCTGGGCCAATAGTTGTGGCAGCCAATATATTGGCTTCTCTTGCGGTCTTGGCCCGGTTAAATTTGGTCCTTGGGCTACATCGACGTGAAGTCCCTGTTTTGGCCAGAAAATACCTAATTTTGCAATACAGCTCATAGAGAACAACACTTGGCAAAATGGTTAGTTTTGTTAGTATAGATCAACAAGTGGGGTTCAGATTGGGGTGAATTCATAGGAGAAACTGACGCTTTTTAGGCACAATAAGGAGTGTCAACAGACCCCCCATACTTAGCCCCACTCGTCCCCGAGTGTTTGAGGCAATATAAATAAGTTTCTCCTATGTGAAAATCAGCTATGCAATATAAAGACTCATCCTCGAGAACTATATTGACTAGAAAAGAGCTCTCAATCATAAACCTTTATGTTTGCAGTGCTAATCTACTCATAAAAGCCGTACTCCCACAGGATCATAGCTATGTTTGACTCTAAACCTTACCTACTACCTTAACTAAGGGAGTTCAGAGATGAAAGAAAAATAAAAACAAATAAAATATTAGAGCTATGTCAATTAGCAAAACTTATCACTGCCTATTATCCGAAACAAAACCCTCTTCTTGCAAGCTCTCAAGATTGTGATGGTGGCTAAATTTCCTATCCAAGGTAAGGGCTGTATGTGGAGCTTGGTAAGGGAAATTTCCTATAAACTAGAAACCAGTCCCCACTGGATTTATTTAAAGACTTGTCAAAAAGGTCATAGGAGATCTTGGCTCATTGTACCATGGTACAAGTCAAGTGATAAATAAGAGGGAAAAGCAGGGATTTTTAGAAGGTGGACATGTGCAAGAGGTAGAGAATTGATTCAGAGGCACTAGTGATATCCTCATCATCGGATTGCACATGGTTGGAATGATTTTCTGGAGATAGATATGCCATGATTTTGTCTTGATCTCGCGACTTGAATGTCTTCCCCCGGTGCGCTTGCCATACCTCCGTCACAAGCCTCTGTTTTCTTCTTTTTCCTTCCTTTTTGTGTACTTGTGAGGGGGCATGATTCTCCGCAATCTTCGGAAGGTTACTGGAATGTCCTCCCCCCATACTTGAGTTGTACTCAAGTGTGGAAGAGTCTTTTGGTCGTCAAACTTCTCCTGGAAGCTCCTAGATTTGTGCATAATGTGCCAAAGAAGGGGCATCGCCGTTTGATTAAAATTTTGCTGGCGCCGGCCGGGCCAGGGACAGGGCTCCGGTCGGCGCTAGGGTATTATTGCTCCTCTGGTCTTCTTCTTTTTATTGTGCCTTGTTCTCAGGATTACTTCTCTATTTTGCTCTGTTTCCTTCGCTGTTCTCGGCCATATCTCTAGAAAATTGAATAGGTTGTGGCAAGGAGTAGGGATTCAATGATATTTTGGTTTAGCGAGGATATCCAGCAAGGATGCATATTCTCCAAGGTAGAGAACAACAATGCATGAGTTAAAAGGCTAGCAAAAGGTGGGGGAGAGAGAGAGAGAGAGAGAGAGAGAGAGAGAGAGAGAGAGAGAGAGAGAGAGAGAGAGAAGGGATGACCAACTTCCAAGCTTTAAAACCAGGGGGACTAATCTCTAATCAAACTCACCCGAGAGAGGAGTAGTTCTTTTCCAAAATTTGTGGACTAACATCTTGAAACTACTAGGAGGGAATTTCAGCAAAGATAAAAATCTACCAAAAGACTAAACTCTGAGTTTTCAAGAATTTTGAAAGAGAAAAGAACTCCCTAAGCTAATTTTCGAATAGAGAAAAGAACCGTACAAAGCAAGAAACATGGTGTTTATAGCCTATCATGATTTGACTAGCACTTAGTATAATTATCATGCATTGAGGAAAGAGAGCTCTAATTTAATCTAGCAAAGAGGACAAGGCATTATAAAGTAAGCATCATTTAATCACCACCCACCCTACTCATTGATCTATTTCATGAAAGCTCATAAAGGGTGATGGATACATTATATTGCTCTACCCAACTCGACTCATGCTAAAGAAAGAAATAAAATAAAGCTACAACCCACACCGCTGCCCTGGCACACACTTGGAAAAGGGGAAATTGAAAAGAAATAAAGAGAAAGAAAAGAAAAATAAATACTTGGATCGCCGGTGTGGGGGTCTTCCTTGTCGCCTACAGGTGCCAGTGCTTCTCAATGCACTCACAGATGTCCTGGGTGTGAGTAGTTGCTTCGTCCTGCATCTCCTCCGCGGCCTCAAGCCTCTCAGCCATGTGGTCAAGGTGGCTACGGGCATACTCAAAAGATGCCCTAGCTTGTGTAAGGTGGGCGTGGCTCCTCTCCTAATGGTGGAGCACATAGCACAGATCCGGCGCCACTCCTTGTGGTGGCGGAATGAATGGCGGCGGAGGAGGTCCTGCGTAGGGGATGTACGCCGGTGGGGGACCGTAGTATTACGGTGGCGGCGGCGGCATATTTGGCCCATGCCAGCTCTCCCAAGGTTGGGCGGCGGCAGCCATGGGATCCATGGTGACGCTGGCGTGGCAGCGCGGAGTGTTGATGCGGAGGCGGTCGCCGAGAATGTCGTCCTCACACCATGAGTCCTTCCCCTCACGGAAGACCTTGAGGCCTTCACAAGGGAGAGGGACGCAATAGTGGCCGACGGTGTAGCCTTCCCTCGTGCTCCCGGCGATGAGCTTGCCTTGGATAAGGCTGTAGGCATCGATGATCTTGGGCCCAAAGATGATGTTGCTCTTGCTGCGGGGATGAAGTTGTCGCTCCCAATGGGCGAACATGGCCGCCGTCGGGTTGACGTTGCTCTCATGGTAGAGAGCGTAGTTGAGCCACCGCAGCTCGTTGTTGTTGACATTGGTGTCCCCCTCCTGGGAGAGGACACGGTAATTCATCCACCTATGGAACAATGCGATGATGGAGTTGATGATGTTGCCACGCTTCTGCTCGGCCTACTTGGAGATGGCACCCCATGTGTTGACGAGGAGGTCGGCGGCGACGGCGGGGTCGGAGAGTCGGGGTCAAAGCTGAGGAGGGTGGCGAGCTCGCTGAAGTTGCACTCGTGCTCGACGGAGTTGAAGCGGAACTTGAAGGTCCCATCGTTCTCTCCCGCCGTCAGCGTCATGGCCACCTCGAGGGTGATCTCATGGTAGAACTCCATGGGTAGAGTGGAGAAATCACCCCACCCAAGGTTATGGCCGAGAGTGAAGACTTCGCCGAAGCCTATCTCCTCGATAAAGGTGGCGTCGTAGATGTAATTGGGGCCGAGGCGGTTGCACAGCGACCCCAAGAGGTAGTGCTCGTCGACGATGTTGACAAGGGAGCCTTCCGGGCTGGTGTATGCCTGGAAGGAAGCACGGCTTCGGGTGTCCAGCGCGCCGGAATGTGGTTGCTTCGGCGGTCGGCTCTCGTTGGGCTCGGTGTTGCAAGAGCTCGAACCGCGGAGGTGGATAGTGAAGCGCTTCATCTTGCAGAACAATGGCTCTCCTCTACAAGGCCGGGGTGACAGCCGGAGCACTTGAGGAGGAGAGAAACTACTGAACTCCTAATAGGCCAGGGTGCTTTATATAGGCCAGGGAAGCTTGCACAGGAAGGAGGAGCGTGGGAGAGAGAAGAACGGCTGGCGCCTGCCAGGCCAAGGGTTGGGCCCCGGTCAGCGTGAGCCAAATTTTGAATATTTGAACTTGAATTTGATTCCCAGACGCTCCTCTCTGCCTGGTGATTCTGAAAAGCCCAAAGTTTTGGACAGTTGCCGCAGAAAAGCCTGGCGCCGACCAAACCTAGGGGCAGGCCCCGGTCGGCGCCAGAGATTCCTTTGGAATCTGGCTCCAAAATTTGGAATTTGAACTCCTCCTGGTGTGTTTTGTCTGCACATGGTAAAAATCCATGGTAAAATTTGAAGTTATAGGTGTGATATGTCTCAGTTGCACACTCGCTGCGAATCGTGACCTGTACGACTCACAGCATAGAGCCATGTCAAGACCTGCGTGCATGGCAGGCCCGTAGTAATCTCGTGGTGAGATTCTAGGGTTTGTTAGGTTAGGCAAGAAATTAACGGGGGGTTGGACCTCTCGGGGCCTCCCCCCATACTTGTCTTCTACGACAAGTATGGGTTAAGCAAAGCGTACAGAGGACGGAGGAAATAAAAGGTAAAGAATAGGTCTGGTTCTACACGATTGATTTGTGCGACTTTGCGTGGTTTTAGGTAAGCTAGCAAAAAGGGTTTAGAAAATAATCTAAAAAGAATTAAAAGAAGGGAGGAAAATAAAATAAGATTAAGGGCTAGCATCCTATAGAAAAATTCTCTGGTTCTAGGCTTCATGGCCAGACAAGGTTTTGCTGGAGAAAAATCTCCAGCAGAGGGCCTTCCTAGGCCTGGCGCCGGCTGGGCCAGAGCTCAAGCTCTGGTCGGCACCAGGGCTTCTTTAAGCCCGTGGCCTCGGCCCTTCCAGAAGTGGTTTGTTAGGTGATATATGGTGCGAAGGTAGGAATAAAATGTGTGAAGAGAAAACAGAACAGAGGGGTGCAAGTCTATTAAAAGAACGGTAATTTAAACGACGACGAACGGTTTACGACAAGGAAGATAAACTAACCTACTCTAAACAGGTTGAACTTCTGCAAGCATGCAATCTATTAAGAAATTTAAATGCATCAAACCATGGGTTACCTCCCAGTAGTGCCTTCCTTTTGAGTCGTCGGCCAGACTTGCTCCTTTTTGGTTTTGATGTTAATTGCCCCTCGAGCCTTTAGGGCAATCTTCTTGATCCTTCCTCCACGATCCTTCCCTTCTGGTATTTGCGTGCCTGTATTTTGCTTGAGAGATCTCCACTTTGTTGCACACCTCATACTTAGGGCGGAATTTGGCAGTGCCCGTTGTTGATTCTAAAATCTATCTCCCCCTTCCCGACATCGATGTTAGCGTTGGCGGTGCTTAGGAAGGGGCGTCCAAGGATCATTGGGTTCTTCATGTTGCTGGTCCCTCTCATCTCTAGGACGACGAAGTCAACAGGCACGATGTGCTCTTCAATCTTTACCAGTACATTTTCTGCAACTCCATTTGGATAGCGAACTGATCTGTCGGTGAGCTCTAAGCACATAGCAGTAGGTTCTGGCTCTGGCAAGTTGAGGTCTTCAAAGATAGATCTTGGCATCATGCTCACACTTGCTCCCAATTCACATAGAGCTCCATTGAACTGCAGTTCACCAATGGAAATTGGAATAGTGGGGCATCCAGGATCTCCCCTCTTCTCAAGGTTGCCGCGTTGTATGACGGCACTGCATGTAACACCCCGGTCCAGGGCTTAATAAGATTAATATGATACTCATACCAATAAGTTGCAACTTCTTTTCCGGAAGCTCATCTTGAAAGAACTCCAGGGTTAAGCGTGCTTGGCCTGGAGCAATTTCAGGATGGGTGACCGACCAGGAATTCGTTCCCGGGTGCGCATGAGTGAGGACAAAGTGCGCAGATGTAGGGTCAAGATGGCTGACTAGAGGGGGGTGAATAGTCCTTTCTAAAATCTAATCGCAGCGGATGACCGAATTAAATGCGGAATTAAAACTATCGGTCTAACTAGGACTACACCCCTCTATCTAAGGACCTTATAAAGATTCTAACAAGGTCACTAAGGTGCAAGGCTAGGTAGTGCTCGCCTATCCAAAACTAGGTTGCAAGGTCACACAAACCTAAGCAACTAGTACTCAATCAAACTGGGGAGCACCTATACATACTAGTGGGCAAAGCGCACAAAGCCTAAGCGCAACTAGTACTTCTCACTAGCATGGCTACACAAGCCTAACTAGTGAGCTCAATTGCTTAGCTACACAAACTAAGCAATGTGACTAGCAAGGCTACACAAGCCAACTAGCCACGCAATCGCTACTTCTAAGCTACACTAGCTAAGAAGGTAACTAGCAAGCTACACAAGCAAACTAGCTACACAAGAGCAACACTACTCACTGGCACAAGTAATGAAACAAGTAATGTCAAGCTAGTGAATGCAAACCGACGAGAAGAGTAGACAAGATGACACGCCGATTTTTTACCGAGGTTCACTTGGTTGCCACCAAGCTAGTCCTCGTTGAGACAAGCTCCAAGGTTGTCGCCGGTCCTCTTGCTAGTGGTGACCCACAAGTCACGCTCTTCCACCGGAGTGCTCACCACGAGCTCTAGCACTTGACCGCCCGAACCACTTGTCGTTCTTCGTGTCTCTCTTTTACTAGAGTTGCTCTTCGCGATCCCCGCGGGGTGAGCACAATCCCCCTCACAATGTCACTCCACGTGACTAGCAATCGGAGCACCACTCAATCTCCGAGTGTGCTACAACGATGCCCACAAGCCTCCAAGCCGTCTAGGAGGTGGCAACCTCCAAGAGTAATAAGCACCACTGGCTTGCAACTCGAACACCTAGTGCCACACCTTGCAATCTCTCAATGCAACGCACTAGGATCACTCACTCACAATCGGATGTAATCACTACAAGCATATGTGAGTTAGAGGGCTCTCAGGCACCACCAAGCAAGGACACAAAGTCCCCAATGTGCTCAGCAGCCAGCCCAAGCTGGCCAAGACAACCTCTTATAGCCCCAAGGGCTAAAAAGAGCCGTTGCCACGAAACCCGGTCAGCGGAGGCGGCCGGGCCTTCGTCAAGTGACGGCCGGATGCGTCCGTCGCGGCGTCGATCGCTCCCCGATGCCGCGTGTCCTCGCTTTTCAAACTAGCCGTTGGCGCGCAGCGGCTAACTTCGCTGCGCGCGCCCGCCACCATGACCGGGCCGCGTCCTGTCCACCGGCCGGGCCCAGCGCGGCGCCCGCGTCGGTCACAACTTCGAAAAACTCCAGCGATTTTTCCCCGCCGGGCAGCGTCCGTCGGTATAACCGGACTCCCCAGCGTCGGTCCTCCACTTCTTCGCCCGGCGCCTCGCTGCCCGCCCGGCCGGGCCAGCGGCACGGATCGTCCCGTCGCGCGGCGTCGATCGCACACCACGCGCCGGGGCGCACACTTGACCGGACGCGTCTGGTCCTCCCATGACCAGCGTCCGGTCGAGTGTTTCTCAGCGAGAAACACTCCGACGACTTCGCCTCCACATCCGGCCTCCGGCGCAATGGAAAATGAGCACTTCACTTTCCCAAAAGCGCAATTGAAATGCCCTAGGTTATACCTTTGCCTTGCGCTTTCCATTCCATCTCCTCCAATGCCGATGCAACACATGCACCGACCTCTCCACATGAATGATATGATCCACTTCATATCATCACATGGCCTTTTGGTCCATCGATCTTGACCTCACTTGCTCTTCACCATCGCCTTGGTTTATCGGCGCCAAGTCTTTGCTCAAGCCTCCCGGACACTCGGTACCAACGGCTTCAAAGCCTCCAACTTGCCCTTCACCTCGCGCGACCGGTCCATCAAGCCAAGTCTTGTCTCGATCTTCACTCTTAGCCATATGACTCCATGTCATGTATCATGCTTTAAGCTCCTTCATCTTCACATGTGTGAGCCTTGCAACACATCACACCACCTCCATGGTATAGTTGTTCACACACATGTACCTGTGGACTAAATCTCTGCAAATCTCACATAAGCATAATTAGTCCATCTAAGTTGTCACTCAATTACCAAAACCAAACAAGGACCTTTCAATCTCCCCCTTTTTGGTAATTGATGACAACTCTACAAAGATATGGAAATTAAGCATTTTGGGATTTTATGCCACTTATCCAACATTTAAGCTCTATGTCTATGATTTGGATAAGCACCATAAAATCAACTTGGTAGTGATAACTCCCCCTACATGTGTGTTCAAATGGTTTGGTTTCAAGCTTGCACACATGCATAAATATGGAATTTGTGGGAGCGTTACCACTACTAAATGATGCTAAGGTATACAAGATGGAGAATAAACCTTTGTAGCGTGTATACCATGTTTTCAACATCCTTAGCGTCAAACCTTGCTAGAAACAAGTGAAACTAGATACCACGTGAGATCAACATTATAATCAAGGTTCTAGTTAACACTTGCTATACTAAGACTAGGCTCTAGATACCACAAGAAATAAAACATCAAACATCATCCAAGTCTTAGTTCTAGCAAATATTTGCACACAAGCATGTAGGAATGTAAGATAAATGCAATGCAAGCAAGCAAATGTAATGCACAATTAAATGCATCAAACATGTATTCATGAGCTTGCTCCCCCTACTTGTGTGCTTCTCTTGTCCAAGAATTTTGATCCCCTTGAATTCTTCAATCTTGCTCCCTCTTGGTTATATCCATCCAATCTTGCTTCCTTGTCCAAACCTCTCCCCCTATGTTCTTGCACATATCTTTGTCCACAATTTCTCCCCCTTTGTCATCAATGACCATAAAGGGTGTGCCTCTTCTTGACAAATGGTTGTACTTGGGGTGTAAATGGTTGACACATGAATCTTGTATTTTTGATGGACACCTTTGGGATGACACCACTTGTAGGACTTCTCCTTTTGTTGTATGGTCACCCACTTGACACTTGAGCTCTTGAGGGTAGCTTAGCTTGAATTTGATCACTTAAGGTTGAGGATCACTTGAAGTGTAGGATATCACTTGAATGCTTGATCTAGACACCACTTGTAATACCACTTGTATGAATGATGAGTCTAGATACCACTTGTAAATATTGAACTTGATATCCACTTATATTGTTGTCTTCTACTTCT
The DNA here is from genome assembly GCA_015844335.1 of Chrysopogon serrulatus. Classification (NCBI taxonomy): domain Eukaryota; kingdom Viridiplantae; phylum Streptophyta; class Magnoliopsida; order Poales; family Poaceae; genus Chrysopogon; species Chrysopogon serrulatus. Next base: position 1,694,715 of record JADLZL010008185.1, on the reverse strand, counting down.
TGAACTTGATTGTTTCCATGAGCTTTCTTCTCTTTTAGTTCAAACTAGCAAATTTGCATAAGCAATCTAACTCGGTTTGAACCAATGACAACCTTCTTCACACATCTCACAATGGTTATCTTGTCAATGTTGAATTAGATCCTTTCATGCTCATCTAGCTAGATCAAACATTTAGGTTCACATGCTCATGAATGAGTCATATTTAGCCACTAGATCAAACAAGACATAGAAACAATAGTGGCATGATATGAACTTAGAATCATTTGATTTTTCATGAATGCTCACTAGGTATGTCTATATGCACTAATCATGTCCTTAGCAAATATGAATGCATATGACAACCAATTTCACCTTTGCTTTGTTGGAGTAGAGGATAGTCATGATATTCTAATTTTGGCTCCGCAAAGGCGATGTGAAGTCCATTTCAAAGCTTGGTGAAGATCAATGATCAATAATGAAATCCATTCTTCACCCATATGATCAAGTGCACTCTCTTGTTGTGGTTTGCTTGCTTCTTCTTTGATCTATGCTTGCATGAGATTACTATGATTGATATCCACTTGTGTATAAGATCATAATAGTGAATGTGAATACCACTTTGAATTGCTCATGAATTGCTCTCAAATTTGGGTGTTGCTTGCTTCTTTTGATCAACCCTTTAGATTTGCTTCAACTAAGCATCTTAAATGTCCTTTAGATCAACACTTCCATGTTAGCCTTCCAAGCCTCACTTGGTTAACCTACAAAAGGCGGCAAGCCCCTACTAAAGGGAGAAGTGACCTCTCTCCAAAGAACAATCTTGGTACTCACTTGAATTGCCTTTGATTGATTGATCCATAGACTTAACATGATGAATAACCTTGATACCTTCTTTAAGTCATTTTCTTTCTACTAGTTTAAGTCCTTTTCTTTCTATCAAATGATCTTCATTCATCACTAGAACTTAAACTTTATCTTCATCTTGAGTTTGGTCTTGATCTTCCAATTTGAGTACTAAATTGTGTGCCAAACACATTTTTCAATCAAATGCCTTGTACCCATTGCTTGTCATGCTTCTAGATCAAACCAAAATCAAACATAGGTCCCTCAACCACTTGTAAACATGATTCCAACTTGAGGGCCTTTCAATTGAAGTGACTCTTGATCAATCCAATGTTTGTCACTTTTCTGGTAGATTCTATACACTTCAAAGAATAATTCATATCTCATAATGTACAGCTCCAATGACCATGAAATTTGGTGGAGATGTGCATCACTAAGTCATCTATCACTCATAAAAATTTGAACTTCATTGGACTTCTAGATTGCTACCAGATTTCAAATCTTTCTCAGTAGGTATATGCTGAAAACTGCTGTACTATAGCTGACAAGATCTACTCCAAAACCAAAGCATTTCTTGTCCAATTCTCATAAAATTTGAACAGCAACAACTATCATAAGTGTAGAGCATGCACACAAATTTTCAAGCCAATCCAAATAGATTTGGTCCTTCAAACTTAGACTTGATCACAGCTAGCTCAGATTTTCAACAATAGATAAATTTGACATATTTAACTATTCTTAAAAAAATGTGAATCAAACTTGAAATCAACTTGTTTGAACATCCTCACAAGACATATATCCATTCAAACCACTTACTCAATGAAGTCTCATGATCATATTCAATCAAACTAATCCAAACTTGATTACTAAGCATGAAATTCATTCAATCATCTTATAGCAAGCAACATATGCATATATATCCAATTCAATCAACTCATATGCACCCAAATGAATTGTGATCAATAAGAGATATACCTTATAGCTTGTGATCATCCATTAGCAAGCTTCAACTCAATATTTGCAAGCCATCAAAAATATCACCGATAAATCACCACAACTAGAAAATTACACTTGTATGTTGTAGCACTTAGACTTCACTTCTTTTGACTTGGCATTGGGATAGTGATGAATATTCAATAATACTTGGTTCAAACTCATGATCAACAAGATGAATTCCACTTGAACCAAGCCTCCAATGCCAATGGTACCTACAAACAATCATCCACTTTTTGATGGTACCCAAACTTGTTTGGGTCCTCTCAAGTTAGGAGCAACATACTTAGGCAAAGCCTTAGTATGGATAGCGGGATGTTTTGCAATAGCAACCAATGAGGTACCATTATCATCATTCCTAAGCATAGTATTTGCATCAATTAAAATAGGCTTAGGTTTCTCACCTAGGGGGCATGAATTTGCATTGTGTCCCCTTCCCAGCATGAGTAGCAAACTCTCTTTGATTGAGCCTTTTCTTCCTTGCTCATGTGTTGCTTCTCATTGCCTTGCCTCTTGTGAGTTGCTTGATCCTTCTCAAGCTTGTTGGGACACTTCGAGGCAAAGTGACCCATCTTCTTGCACTCAAAGCACTTGATGTGAGCATAGACTTTCTTCTCTTGATTCTTGCTCATCATCTTGGCATCTTGATTTGGAGTTGGATGCCTTCTTGCTTGTCCACCCCTTCTTGTTCTTTTCTTCATCTTTAAGTCACCATCTTCATGGTTGATCTTGACTTGAGCTTGGGGTGTCACGACTTGTGGCTTTGGTTGAGGCTTCTCTTGTTGCTTCACCAATTGGTTGGTTGGGCACATTGAGGTGAGATGACCCCAAGTGCGGCACTTGAAGCACTTGACATGTTTGAGCCTCTCTTCTTTCTTCTTCAACTTGAGCTTCTCTTTATTGGGGCAAGCATTTGCAAGATGTCCCACTTCTTGGCATATGAAGCACAAGAAATGAGAGAGCCTCTTTTCTTCTAGCTTCTTCATCTTCTTTGCTTTCTTTCTCTCCCCTTTTGTCATTTCTCTCTTGCTCTTGTTGAAACCAAGGCCACACTTGTCACCATAGCTTCTTTGATTCTTCATCATATGCTCAAAGGTGACTTTGGAGTTGTAGCACCTCTCTAACTTGTTGCTCAAATTCTTCACTTCCTTTTTGAGCTCATTATTCTCCTTCAAAAGGTTAGTCCCACAAGACATAGAAGTAGAACAAGAATCTATATGTGAAGAACAAGGCATAGCTAGTGGTGGATACATGCTTCTTGCCTACATCACATGGGTTAGCAACAATATGTGATTGATCATTTGACCCAAATGATGAGCTCTCACTAGTTTTGATTTCTTCATTAGAAAGCTTCTTAGTGAGAAAAGCATGGTCTTGCATCAAGTTATTATGATCAACAATAAGCTCTTCATGATGCAATTTTAGCTCCTCATGTGAACAAGTAGTAACATAAAGTAGATGCCTTGCTTGTTCACATGTGGTCTTTAGAAATGAGTTTTCATTTTGTAATTTCTTTGTTTTAGCCATCTCATTTTCTAAAGCCTTAGTGAGTCTACAAACAAGCTCAAGACTTGGATCATCACAATCAACAACCACATTTGGAATTGATACCTTAGTGTCACCATGTGACATGAAGCAATGTGGTGTTGTCAGAGAGCTTGTGGAGACATCACTCTCATAGCCATCATCACCATCAAGTGTGCTTGAAGTAGAATCATCACTTGCATCACTTGTGGCATCATCATCCTTGTCAAGTGATCTTGTGGTAGAATCATCATCATCATCACTTGACCATGAGGTGGAGCAATCTTCCACAACCGTGGAGTTGTGAAGATGCTCAACATCCTCATGCACCTCCTCCTTGTGATCAACCTCCACCTTGAATTTGCCATCATCATTTGTGGAGTCATCACCATAGAGGGCTTGGAGTGCCTCCCATACTCCATGAGCACTCTCGATGTCCCACACGCGCCTGTAAATGTCTTCATGCAAAGCACATGTCAAATAGTAAAGGGCGCGTGAGTCAAGTTGCAAGCAATCCTCTTGAGCTTGAGTGAGATTGCTCTCATTCAAAGCATCCCGAGCAAAGCCTATAACAATGATCCACCACGCCTTGGGACCCTTTGCACGCAAATGATCAAGCATATGGTGTTTCCACCGTGCAAAGTCCGTGCCATAAAAAATGTGCGTGTGGCAATCATCATCTAACCAACTAGTCGCCATCCTCTTGGGTCGGTGAAGACCACAAATGAGAGACCGGGCTCCGATACCACGTGTAGGGTCGAGATGGCGGACTAGAGGGGGGGTGAATAGTCCTTTCTAAAATCTAATCGCAGCGGATGACCGAATTAAATGCGGAATTAAAACTATCGGTCTAACTAGGACTACACCCCTCTATCTAAGGACCTTACAAAGATTCTAACAAGGTCACTAAGGTGCAAGGCTAGGTAGTGCTCGCCTATCGAAAACTAGGTTGCAAGGTCACACAAACCTAAGCAACTAGTACTCAATCAAACCGGGGAGCACCTACACATACTAGTGGGCAAAGCGCACAAAGCCTAAGCACAACTAGTACTTCTCACTAGCATGTCTACACAAGCCTAACTAGTGAGCTCAATTGCTTAGCTACACAAACTAAGCAATGTGACTAGCAAGGCTACACAAGCCAACTAGCCACGCAATCGCTACTTCTAAGCTACACTAGCTAAGAAGGTAACTAACAAGCTACACAAGCAAACTAGCTACACAAGTGCAACACTACTCACTAGCACAAGTAATGTCAAGCTAGTGAATGCAAACCGACGAGAAGAGTAGACAAGATGACATGCCGATTTTTTACCGAGGTTCACTTGGTTGCCACCAAGCTAGTCCTCGTTGAGACAAGCTCCAAGGTTGTCGCCGGTCCTCTTGCTAGTGGTGACCCACAAGTCACGCTCTCCCACCGAAGTGCTCACCACGAGCTCTAGCACTTGACCGCCCGAACCACTTGTCGCTCTTCGTGTCTCTCTTTTACTAGAGTTGCTCTTCGCGATCCCCGCGGGGTGAGCACAATCCCCCTCACAATGTCACTCCACGTGACTAGCAATCGGAGCACCACTCAATCTCCGAGTGTGCTACAACGATGCCCACAAGCCTCCAAGCCGTCTAGGAGGTGGCAACCTCCAAGAGTAATAAGCACCACCGGCTTGCAACTCGAACATCTAGTGCCACACCTTGCAATCTCTCAATGCAACGCACTAGGATCACTCACTCATAATCGGATGTAATCACTACAAGCATATGTGAGTTAGAGGGCTCTCAGGCACCACCAAGCAAGGACACAAAGTCCCCAATGTGCTCAGCAGCCAGCCCAAGCCGGCCAAGACAACCTCTTATAGCCCCAAGGGCTAAAAGAGCCGTTGCCCTGAAAACCGGTCGGCCAGAGCTGACCGGACGCTTCGTCAAGTGACGGCCGACGCGTCCCGGCCGCAGCGTCGTCGCTCCCCGCGATGCCACGTGTCCTCGCTTTTCAAACTAGCCGTTGGCGCGCAGCGGCTAACTCGTCTTGTAGCGCCACACCACCGTGACCGGGACGCGTCACGTCCACCGACCGGACGCGCGGCGCCCAGCGTCTGTCACAACTTCGAGAGAGCTCCAAAACGATTTTTTCCCGGCCGGGCCCGCGTCGGGTCAGTGCTGCACCGGACTCCCCCGGCGTCGGTCCTCCACCTCGCCAGGCGCCTCGCCTGTGCACGCCGACCGGACGCGGCACCGGATCGTCCGGTCGCGCAGCGTCCGGTCACACACCGAAAACGCCCGGACGCGCACACTTGACCGGACGCGTCCGGTCCTCCCATGACCAGCGTTCGATCGAGTGTTTCTCAGCGAGAAACACTCCGACGACTTCGCCTCCACATTCGGCCTCCGGCGTAATGGAAAATGAGCACTTCACTTTCCCGAAAGCGCCGAATCCCTTTTGCAAATGTGCCAACACCACCAAGTGTACATCACCATGTGCATGTGTGTTAGCATTTTCACAAACATTTTCCAAAGGGTTAGGCACTCAACTTGCCATGCCACTCGATCCTAGCAACACAATGCAAAGTTAGATCGCTCAAGTGGCACTAGATGACCGATATGCAAACAAGTTTGCCCCTCTTGATAGTACGGCCATCTATCCTAAACCCGGTCATCAACTTCTCTACACACCTATGACCGGTGAAATGGAAACACCCTAGGTTATACCTTTGCCTTGCGCTTTCCATTCCATCTCCTCCAATGCCAATGCAACACATGCATCGACCTCTCCACATGAATGATATGATCCACTTCATATCATCACATGGCCTTTTGGTCCATCGATCTTGACCTCACTTGCTCTTCACCATCGCCTTGGTTTATCGGCGCCAAGTCTTTGCTCAAGCCTCCCGGACACTCGGTACCAACGGCTTCAAAGCCTCCAACTTGCCCTTCACCTCGCGCGACCGGTCCATCAAGCCAAGTCTTGTCTTGATCTTCACTCTTAGCCATATGACTCCATGTCATGTATCATGCTTTAAGCTCCTTCATCTTCACATGTGTGAGCCTTGCAACACATCACACCACCTCCATGGTATAGTTGCTCACACACATGTACCTGTGGACTAAATCTCTGCAAATCTCACATAAGCATAATTAGTCCATCTAAGTTGTCACTCAATTACCAAAACCAAACAAGGACCTTTCAGCAGAAAAGACTGGTGTTGGTCTGTGAGGGTAGTATTGGTCCTATTAAAGCTGTCAGATGTAAGCGGGCCCGGTCTCGAGGAGGCGGGACGTTACAAATGGTATCAGAGCCGACTCTTGCGGTTTCACGGGCGCGTGTGTCGCAGTTGCGCAGGCATGGTGCGCATGGCTGGTGTGGATCCGTCGTGGTCAGACAGCATGGCACATGCGCTGACACTGGATACACGGACGTGGCCAAGAGAGGAGGTTCCTGGCCTGGGGGTGATCGACGAGGATGTCGATCGCTTAAGGGGGTGAGGATGTAACACCCCGGTCCAGGGCTTAATAAGATTAATATGATACTCATACCAATAAGTTGTAACTTCTTTTCCGGAAGCTCATCTCGAAAGAACTCCAGGGTTAAGCGTGCTTGGCCTGGAGCAATTTCAGGATGGGTGACCGACCGGGAATTCGTTCCCGGATGCGCATGAGTGAGGACAAAGTGCGCAGAAAAGACTGGTGTTGGTTTGTGAGGGTAGTATTGGTCCTATTAAAGCTGTCAGATGTAAGTGGGCCCGGCCTCGAGGAGGCGGGACGTTACACTGCAGTCTTCTGCCGTCTTGACCACCACTTTAGAGATTGGCTTCTTGTGGTTCAAGATATCCTTGAGGTATCGCGCGTACGTGGGTACTTGAATAGCCTCCAGTAGTGGCACGTTGATGTAGAGCTTCTGGATCATCTCCACGAACTTGGCGAATTGCTCATCCTGCGAAGAAGAACGAACGCGATATTTTGGAGGGTTTACCTTAGAGTCATCGGTCATGAGGCCTTGACCAATTTCAGCAGCAGGCTCCGTGGTTTCCTCCTCTCTTTCTTTGACAGGCTTGTCTTCACTGACTGGCGTCTTCCTTTTAGTATTCTTGATTCTAGACCCTGCAGCTCTAGTGGGTTCCTCTGTATGTATCCCAGAGCGTGTAGTAATAGCCTTCAATTGCTCAATAGGCTGTAGAGTCTTGCCAGGCAGCTTCCCATCTTCTATTGGCAGCTTGGCAGTGAGCTGGGCTATTTGATTTTCAAGCATCTTGAAGCCTTGACTTATTTGTTGCTCTGTAGCTCCCAGCTCGTTCATCTACATTTCTATCTTCTCTAGGACACCTTCATGGGCCTTGAAGTGGCCGTACAGCTCCTTGTTAACCTTCTCCTGTCTATCCATGAATTCTTGTAGTTGAATGCGGAGAGGTATAGTATTCTGGGTTGCTGATCCAGGGTTGAATGTAGGCGGCCTCCTTCCAAAGTTCATGGCCTTAAGTGTCTCAGGGCACTTTTCTTCTCGATGGCCGAATTCACCACACTCCCCACATGTTGAGCGTGCCACAGCAGCCTCGACAGTGCTCTTGTCTTTATCCAGCCTATGGGTGAGTGAGTCTATCTTGGCTGTCAGTACTTCTAGCTATTCTACTTCTAGTACACTCTTCACCTTGCCCGTAGAAGGTGGGGGCAAGTGTTGAGCTCTCTCGGATCCCCATGATTGGTTATGGGTGACGAGCTTCATTAAATTTGTGAACTCAGCATATGTCTTCTCCATCACTGAACCTCCTGCTGACGCGTTGATGTATTGTTGAGACTCCCTTGAGAGCCCATTGAAGAATGATGTCATGACGTCAATTTGAGAGAGCATGATGTGGACAATTCAGTAGTAGGTCTGAGTAGCGTTCCCAAGCTTCTCCAAGGGATTCACCGGTTTGCTCCTTGAAATTCTGTATTTGCTGCTTCATTGTATGAGTTCTCTCAAACGGGAAGAACTTAGCGAGGAATGCTTGCTCCAAGTCACTCCATGTTGCGACAGCTTTGTCATCCAGGGTGTGAAACCAAGCTAGGGCCTTTCCTGTCATGGAGAAAGGAAAGAGCCTAACCATAGCAGCATCTGCAGTGACATTCTTCATCTTGAAAGTGTTGCACAGCTGCTGGAATCCTTGCAGATGATGTATAGGGTTCTCAATCCCTATGAATGGGTCTTCACGTAGAGAGCGGATGTGAGATGTGTGAATCTCAAAATCTGTATCAATTACTGGCAGCTTGGGTGAGACTATGCTCGCTGGACTGATCTTGATCAAGTCCGTCATCTTGGTGTTGTACTTGTTGTCACCCATTGCTTCTGCTTGTTCCTTCTTCCTCTTCTCTTCTTCCTCCCTTGCTACCCTCTCTTGCTCTTCTAGCCTTTTCCTTTCAGCACGGCCCTTCCTGAGTATCGAGTCTGGATCAGTGTTGCCTTTGGTCCATCCATCTCCTGTCATGGTTAGCTCAAAAGAAAGACTACTACTCTACCATGCAAGTGTATGTAGCATTGATGTAAAGGAGGTGGACTAGAGGGTTCATGATCAGAAAACAGAAAGAAAAACACAAACTAACCTAGGTTAGACTGACGTAGACATTAAAACTATACTAGAAATCTACCCCTAGCTTGTTCTACGTTATGTCAGAGAACTATGCAAACAAAAGTTAGAAACAGAGTTAGCATGCAACAAAGGGCATCCCTACCAAGTTTCAGAACGAACAGAGGCAGGAAGCCCTGGCGCCGGCCAGGCCAGGGACTGGTCTCCGATTGGTGCCTAAGGTTTTTCAGGCGAAAAGCGTCAAAATTTTGAAGGTGGAGAGGTTTTGAGGAGAAAAAGCGAGAAACAGAAAAATTTTAGACAGAAAGAAATAAATTTCTAGGAAGAAATAAAAAAAGAAAAACTAGCACGGGACAGAAAAAGGAGTCGAGTGACTAGAAGGAGTCGAGTGGCTATGGCCTAAGGTTATCATTGAACATGTATCGTCGATCCCCGGCAAAGGCGCTAGAAAAGCTTGTTGGCACTTGTTATGCACACGATTTATAAACCGCAAGCGCATGGTGTCAGCTGTAGCTTTTCCCTGGGAGTATAGTCCTAGGTTTAATATCGAATCACAAGGATCGGTAGACATATGCTAATGAATCACCAAAGGTTAGGCTAGAGCCAAACTATTCACTCTAGGGTTTCCTGGTTGGTGGTTGTTTCTAATCTATGAGTTAGATCTTCCTAATCTAATCTAATCTATGGTTAAGTTCAGTCAGGGATAACTTGAGGAATATAAAGATAGCAAAAGATCGTAACCAAATTGTAGCTCTATCCAAGTCTATGCTAACTAGTTGTACCGTTCATGTCACAAGCATCTTTAAACCCGTACTCCCACCCTATGCCTGCTCGTCGCTTACATGGTGCCCTATGTATGTCGAGTCAGGAGCCCCGTTGTCACGACTCCTGTATGCACCGAGTGTTCTCTACTTATCACGTGAGCCCGCCACCATCGCCTTTACTCCGCTGCTCTGCCATCATCTCCTTCCACTTACGCGGTGGCCCGTTCGATATGTAGACCAGCTGTCGCATGTCGCGATCACGCTCTTGGCTTTTCTACTTGTCATGGTTGGCCATGTTGGGGTTGCAGCTTCGCTCAGGGTCAATGTGCTACTCTTGCTCCGTCTCTACACGATACGACTAGCCACCACGGCTAACCCTTAACGCTTGTGTCTAACTTGCGAGGTTAGATCTAGACTAAGCACACCGAAACAAGGGTTGATAGGAGCGTGGGGAGACATTGGCTCGCTATGGACGTACTTGGTACTACTAGAAAACATAGAGTTTTACATGCAATGATCCATCGTTGGGGTTTGTACACACCTTGCCGACTAGATCGGATGTAGCGACCTTGGACCCTAGATGATCGACCGCGCAGGGAGATCACCTAGGTGGGGGACCTTCTTGTCCCTCCTAGCAGCTAGATAGAGATCAGATCGGCTCCGCGCAGGGCTTCACCGCTGGTTCTTGATCGTCTTGCGTCTGCGTTGAAGCGCTCCTCTGGGCTCCCCTTCACGACCCTCTCATCGAGTTTCGCTGGAAACCGCGACTTCTTCTCTAGTTGTGAACCTCTCGAACCGTGCCCTGAGGTCTATATTTATAGAGGCGTATGTTGGCGAAGGGGGGAGACGTGGCAGCCAAGGAAGGCCTGGCGTCGACCGGAGAGGCCCTGTGGGCCCGGTCGGCGCCAGAGGCTACTGGCCCCACTCCAGGTCAGTTTCGTGCTGTGTCGGTCATCTTGATTTCCTTGTTCCGAATATGTCTTCCTTATCCCACGAAAGCTTCCAAAACAGATGAGTCTTGTAATAGAAGGAAAGTCTGGATATCGTTCACGGGCCTTCTGGGTTTTCTTGGAAATCTTGGACTTGGGCCTTGGGCCTATATATTGGCTGGGCCAATAGTCGTGGCAGCCAATATAGGGCTTCTCTTGCGGTCTTGGCCCGGTTAAATTTGGTCCTTGGGCTACATCGACGTGAAGTTCCTGTTTTGGCCTGAAAATATCTGATTTTGCAATACAGCTCATAGAGAGCAACACTCGGCAAAATGGTTAGTTTTGTTAGTATAGATCAACAAGTGGGGTTCGGATTGGGGTGAATTCATAGGAGAAACTGACGCTTTTTAGGCACAATAAGGAGCATCAACAGTCACGACGAGCGGCGCACGGAAGCAGCGAGAGGCAGGGCACGGCAGAGCGGCGCTGGTGAAGCTGTGGCGGCCACCTCTCGTCCGTGGTCTTGTTGCTCGCTAGCACATTGTGTGGTCCATGGGCATCGCCAAGGGTGGAGGAGCTCGGGGGGGCTGTCAGGTTGCCGACCCTCACACCGGTCGGCGAGGTGCTCGGGACGGCAGCTTCGAGCGGGCAATGGCGGGCGCGCGGCCGGCCAATCTCGGCCATGCGAAGCCGCGCGGTTGGCCGGGGCGGGCCTTCGGTCGAGGCGGCTGGCTTCCTCAGGCCGGTGGGGGTTCGAGGCGGCAGGGCGTCGGCGGGCGGACGCTGGGGAAGGGCGGCGCCGGGCGAGATCCGGCCGAGCGGAAGAGACAGGCAACGGTTGGAGGGAAAGGGATGACAAAAAACTGGGCCTCATCCCCTTGGTTTAGAGGAGAGGAGGGGTGGGGAAAGGGGATTGAGGAAAAAATAAAGAGAAAGGGTGGCAAAGGGGATCTGTTGGGCAAGAGCAAATCCCCTTTATGGCAATTTTTAGGGAAGGGGATCTGTTGGAGTTGCTCTAAAGGCACTTCCAAACGGTGGAGGCATAACTAGAGCGCATAAAGCCCAATCGTCTCCTACCCTGGCACATCCAGATGGCACTATTATTACATAATTCAAGACAGATGCGTAGAACAGTACATAAGCAAGGCTTTCTAGCACAAACAAAGGAGCCAAATACAAATGTTGACCCATGTAGAAATATTTCCTCTCACGTTAGCCATGCTTGATCTCTGAGAGAATAGTAAGGGTTGGGAGGCAAAGGGAATTTTGCATCTACAGGATATAAAGATCAATTGTGTGGGTGCTGCAGCATTGGAGTAAGGCATTTTCTACGGATGACACCTACAAGTATCAAATGAAATGGTTGTTTACCACAAGTCATCTACCCCACATCACTTTTTGCCGGATTAATATGATCTGCAGAAACAATCAAACAAGATTACACTTTCATGGAAAACATATGGAAAACAGTTGAGCATACGCGTCTTTCGAGTGAGTGAATAGAACTCAGATTGTTGTGCCATCTTGTTACATCGGGTCTTCCTTTTTTTTTTTTTTTTTTTTTTTTTTTTTTTTTTTTTTTTTTTTTTTTTGCGAGACCATCAAACTGAAATGCATGCACACAAACAAAGAGATGCTCATACTCTGCAGCATGCCACCCTAAGGTCTGGAGGAACCCACGACCACTTGCTTTAACAGAATGGCTGAGCATCCTCACGAACTTAGAAGCAGTCACTGACTGCTGCTTGTTTCACTGTCGGGCATGACGAAGGAAGAAGCCGAGCTCTTGATACCTGCAGGAGCCAAATTGCTTGGCGGCGATTTCTAGCCACGTGATGAGCCGCCTCTGAAAATGGTCCTGATATATAGGCAGCCTCTGAAAACATATTTCTAGAGGTGTCTGGTGATCCAGCCACCTCTGAAAACTGATTTCTAGAGGCGGCTACCACCGGCCTCTGAAAATCATCCTAGCCGCCTCTAGAAATTGATTTCCACAGATGGCTCGCCAGCTGCCTCTAGAAATGGCTATTTCTAGCCACCTTTAGTTAGAAGCGGCCGGCCTAGCCCCCTCTAAAAACCTGTTTCAACCGCCTCTATAGAGCTCGGCTGTAGTAGTGAAAATTCTATAATTCTATGTTTTCCAATAATCCTCTTTTTTACCACTACATTCTTTTATAAACAAACCTCCAATCCTGTCTACAACCCACTAATGGTCATTAACCATTTACTTGATTCCATTATTGCCTCATGAACAGTTTTTTACATAACAGCTACAATAGTGCAAATACCATCATTACTTTATTTTAGTAAAAACTGCAACATTACTAATTTAGTTTCGATTAGGATAGAACAAAACCCTCATTCTCTTGATTCTTCTATCAGATCTCCTAATACGATTTATGGTACATATATTGGAGCAATTAATGAGCGAAAGGATGCTAGAAGGCCAAATGTTTATTTAAATCTCACAAATAAATCTCTGGTTGAGGACATAATCACACAACTGCTAAATGACAACCACAGGATCATATTCACTGCATAGGGGAGAGAAATCTATATTCGCATTCTATTTCCAGCGAGGAGGACTCTAGGAACATAATAAAAAGTAATTATTCTATTACAATTCTATTTTATTTCCTCAAAAATTCTAAATTTCATTCCATAGATAACCACATCTCTATTGTGACCAAGTATCCTTTTCCTTTAGAGAATAAAATTAAGGTGCCACGTGAGTGTTGTACAAACCACTAGTACAAAAATCGTTTTTGCTGGCACCTTGATTTTTTTCCACAGTCGGTTCATTATGTCATGACGCCAGTACAAAAAATACGGTGGGCCCAATAAGAGAACCGCCTGTAAAACCGTTTACAGGCGGCTCTCTTAAATCTGCCGCCTGTGTAAATAGGTGTATTTACATAGGCGGTTTACAATACCAACCGCCTGTGTAAATACCATTTACACATGCGGCTGACATTGTAAACCGCCTGTGTAAATATAGCTATTTACACAGGCGGCAGATTTAAGAGAGCCGCCTGTGTAAATGTGTTTACACAGGCGGCCCTCCTTACCAACCGCCTATGTTAATACTGCTATAAATTCCCTTCGTCTACCTCTAGACAAGAACAGTTACTCCCGTGCTGTATGCACAGTGGCGGACAGAGAAGTGGCGATTCCAAAGGGGGGAGGTTTTGAACTTCATTTCTTTAGTGACAAACTTCCAAAAGGTTAGTTAGTGTCGTTGCCGCTATTTTTTAGTGATTCTTTGGTTCAATTCTTGTATTGGAGGTGCTCTAAATCTAGGGGTTAGGGTTAGGGTTCATAGCTAGGGCAAGAGAGAGAGTTTTAGCTATTTTTTTTGTAAATTCATAGTAAATTGTATCTTGCTCGGATTATAGAAAATAAATACTTTTTAGAATTCTTGTGAGTAGATCAATAGTAATGATGAGCACATTTTAAAGTTTTTTATTGAGTTTTAGTTTATATTTTTTTATTAGATGATTAACACTTTATAAAGTCTTGTACTTAATTGTTGAAAAATCTTGAAATAGGAAATGAGTACTTTTAAAAATTGTTGTACTTATTCCCTGTACTTATAAACTGTGAATTAATTTAGTTTTTTAATCTAAGTACTTATTAGTAAGTAATGGTTTGTTTATTAGTGTAAGGTGTATTATTTGTACTTAGGGTTTGTGAATTAATTTAGTAGTTAATGTTTTGTTAATTTGGGTTAATTATTATTGCCTATACTTAGGGTTTGTAAATTAATTTAGTTAGTAATTATAGGTTTACTAATTAGGGTTAGTTAGTATTTCATGTACTTAACGTTTGTTAATAATTTTAGTTAGTAATGATTGGTTTGTTAAATAGGGTTAGTTATTATTTTTTCATGTACATTAGGTTTTTGAATAATTTTTGTTAGTAATTAATGGTTTATTATTTAGGGTTAGATATTTCATGTACTTAGGGTTAGTGAATTAATTATGTTAGTAATTAATGGTTTATTAATTAGGGTTAGTTAGTATTTTATGTACTTAGGGTTTATTAATTAGGGTTTGTTATTATTGCTTATACTTAGGGTTTGTTAATCAAGATGCTATCTCTGTTTAATTAATTATTATAATTATAAAAATAAGTTTAAACAATTATTCTTTATTTTGTAAATTCTGTAAGGGGTAGGTTTTCATATCTGTTTAATTGACGGAGGTTATTATCTTAGTTATGAGGGGGTTATATTCATTTTGTTTTTAGAGTAACATACGATATTTTCTTAACTAATTACAGATAAATATGGAGAGGTCATTATGGATGTACAACTTATCAAGATTAGACCCATCATATGTAGTGGAGGTCCAAAAATTTATTGATACCGTGAAGATACATGCTCAGAGAACAAAGGCGAAGCACATGTGTTGTCCATGCAAAGACTGTAAAAATATTGTGGTATTTGACAATGTGGAAGCAATCACTTCTCATCTGGTTTGCAGAGGATTTATGGAGGACTACTTGATGTGGATAAAACATGGTGAGGGTAGTTCTACACCTTATATGCGGACAACTGACGACACTGCAAGTAACATCAATGTGGAGGGTCCAATGTCATATCTCAATGAATGTGATGCTATACCAGATATCAATGAAACCCATCATGCTATGCCAGATGTCAAACTCATAATGCCACGTCCGTTGTCAATGAAACTCAGCATACTAACACTGATGCCATTGAAGATGCAGATTTTTTGGAGGCAATAATGAACCATTGTGCGGATCCATCAATATTCTTCATGAAGCGAATGGAAGCCTTGAAGAAGGCAGTAGAGGAGCCTTTGTACGACGAGTCGAAAGGTTGTTCCAAATAGTGGTCGACACTACGGGCTGTTCTTTAGTGTTTGACAATTAAGGCTAGATATGGTTGGTCCGATGCTAGCTTCAATGATTTATTGTGTGTACTTGGAGACCTTCTTCCTAAGGAGAACAAAGTGCCTGCTAACACGTACTATGCAAAGAAGTTAGTCAGTCCACTTACAATGGGTGTTGAGAAGATCCACGCATATAGAAATCATTGTATTCTATATCGAGGTGATCAGTACAAAGACTTAGATAGCTGTCCAAACTGTGGTGCTAGTAGGTACAAGACGAATAAAGATTATCGAGAGGAAGAGAATGCAGCCTCTGTTTCTTCAGGGAGGAAGCGAAAGAAGACCCAAACAAAGACTCAACAAGACAAACGTTCAAAGCCCACTAGCAATATTGAAGTGGACTATTATGCGTTGAGAAGAATTCCTGCATTGGTGATATGGTATCTCCCCGTGGTTGATCGTTTGAGGTGTTTGTTTGCAAACCCAGATGATGCAGAACTTATGACCTGGCATGCTTCTGATGAAAGGAAAGATGATGAAAAGTTACGACATCCAGCCGATGCAAATCAATGGCAAGAATTCGATAAGAAATATCCGGACTTTGCTGAGGATCCACGAAATGTAAGGTTTGCTCGAGTAATTGATGGAATGAATCCATTTGCTTTGAGAGAGGAGCAAAGACGCACAAAGATATGGCCGATGATCATAACAATATACAACCTTCCTTCATGGTTGTGTCAAAAAAGAAAATATATTTTGCTAACCATTCTTATTTCTGGACCTACACAACCTGGAGTTGATATGGATGTGTTTCTAGAGCCCTTAATGCAAGAGATGCAAATACTATGGGAAGTGGGTGTGGACATGATCGATGCATTCCGCAAAGAGACATTCACACTGAGAGCAATTATTATTGTCACAATTAATGATTACCCTGCTCTCTTCTTATTATCAGGCTAGTTCAAAGGAAAGGTTGGTTGTGTAGAGTGCATAGATGGAACATGGCACGTGTCTCTTCCTGCATCTAACAAGATAGTGTACATGAGGCATAGGAGGTGGCTACCGGCAGGCCATAAGTACCGCTTACAAAAGATGAACAAGTACTTTGACAATATGGATGAATCAAAACCTACTGCTCCATCAGGTTATAGTAAAGGGCACAAAGTGTACAAGATAGTTGAGAATGTCAAGTTTGTTTTTGGAAAGAAGACCAAAAATAGGAAACCAAGAAAGGTTGTGAAGGCAAATGAAGGGGACACATTCAAGAAGAAGTCTATTTTCTTTAAGTACTTATCATACTGGAAAGACTTAGACGTACGACATGCGATTGATGATATGCATGTTCAGAAGAATGTGTTTGACAGCGTAATTGGAACTTTGCTAGACATAAAGAGCAAGACAAAGGAAGGTCTCAATTCGCGTTTGGACATACAACATTTAAAGATCAGAAAAAGAACTTCACCCCTGTACTCCTAGAGAATGGGAAGTACCATCTACCGGCAGCAAGCTATAACCTGAACAGAGAGGAGAAACATGCAATGTGTGTGTGGTTGAAGAATTTAAAAGTTCCATCTGGTTTCTGCTCCAACATAAGGAGTTTTGTTTCAATGAAAGATCTTACACTCACCAACTACAACTCACATGATTGTCATGTAATGCTGACCACTTTTCTTCCTATTGCCATCAGGGCTATAAATCCAGTGTTCTTAAAGATGGCAATCACATGGTTGTGCTACTTCTTCAATAAGATATCTAAGAAGATAATTATCCGTGATGAGTTACAGTCCCTACAGAAATTTGCTGCAGAGACATTGAGCCAGTTGGAGATGTGCTTTCCCTCATCGTTCTTTGATATCATTGTACACCTTGTTGTTCATTTGGTGCCTCAAATTGAGGCATTGGGTCCCATGTATTTCCATAAAATGTGGACGTATGAGCATTTCATGTCAATATTAAATGTCTATATGTCAAATCATGCTCATCCGAAGGGTTCCATGATAGAGGCATACACTACAGAAGAGGCCATTGAGTCTGGAGGACCATTATATAATAATCTCCTAAAAGACCAGGTATCAATTGGTTTGCCTCCATTGCGACATGAGGGAAAGCTTGGTGGACGAGGAAGGATGGGACGAAAATCATTCATCCCGCCAGATTACAATATAGTCCTAGAGGTACATTACAGCATACTACAACAACTCATAATAATGGACCCATTCACCATGCAGCACATGAAAGAGCTTCGTGAGGAGAATCCAGGATGCACAAATGATTGGGTACATAAGGAACACAAGCGTCAGTTCGCCGCATGGCTCAAGAATTTAAACATGACAGAGGAATCAGAAACCATCAAGATTTTAGCATCTGGACCATCAAGCCAGGTCACATCATGGCAGAGCTATGACATTAGTGGCTTCTTATTTTCCACCAGCTGTAGGGACACCAAGCGCATGGCACAGAATAGTGACGTTCGATGTGAGGCTGTAGATGATGCAACTGGTGAAGAAACTACATACTTTGGGTTCATTGATGACATATGGAAGATTAAATATGGTCCACGCCTGCAGATTCTAGTGTTCCGATTCGATGGGTTTAAGATAAACATGACACTGTAGATAACTATGGCCAGAGAGTTCTTGATCTAAGTAAAGTAGGTTACAAAGATGATCCGTGGATCCTTGCTAACCGTGCTGCACAGGTGTTCTATGTGGAACAAATTCTATCTACAAATGAAAAAAAAGTACCCAAAAGCCAAAGCACGTAGCAATCCCTAGAAAGCAACAAATTGTAGGAGTTGATGGTGTAATGGATTTAGAGGATGTTAACCAGTTCAGCGAGATGTCTCTTTTTATAAACTTTGAAGAAAACATCAAAAAAGTTGAGAAAAGTATCCCGCAAACCTCTTTGCCCTGGGTGCGCCACGATGGACAAGGAAGGACTGTAGCACGCTAGATTGTTTATCATGTAACTCGATCATGTATCACTTATCATTTGTACCTAATGCTACTCTTTCTTATTAAGCAAGATGTTTACATTTTCCCTTGTTGTATACCTTTGGATTCTATATTATTTACTAACCCTACTAAACCTAGGTATAGGAAATAATAACTAACCCTATTAAACAAACCTTAATTAAAAACTTAATTAATTCATAAACCCAAGGTACATGAAATAATAAATAACTCTAATTAACAAACCATTATTTACTAACTAAATTAATCCACAAACCCTAGGTATAGGAAATAATCACTAACCCTAATTAACAAACCTTTAATTACTAACTAAATTAATCCACAAACTCTAAGTACATGAAATAATAAATAACCCTAATTAACAAACCATTATTTACTAACTAAATTAATCCACAAACCCTAATTAAGTACATGAAATAATAACTAACCCTAATTAACATACCATTAATTACTAACTAATCTAATTCACAAACCCTAGATTTAGGAAATAATCACTAACCCTAATTAACAAACCTTTAATTACTAACTAAATTAATCCACAAACCCTAATTAAGTACATGAAATAATAACTATCCCTAATTAACATACCATTATTTACTAACTAACTAAATTACTAACTAACTAAATTAGCTAATTACTAACAAACCTATTATTAATAGAAAAAAGGCAAGGCGGCCTGCCAGGCCCAGCAGGCAACGCTGACCCTAAATAAAGGAAAATAAAAAATACATTAGTACAGACGGCTGTTGATGAGGGCCGCCTGTACTAATACATTAGTACAGGCGGCGGTCAATGACGTCCGCCTGTGAAAATATTTTTACAGGCGGCGGTCAATACCGACCGCCTGTACTAATGTGCTCCAATATAAAATCCCGCGCGCGGGCCGCGAAAATTTCTAAGTCCCCGGAGGCGCTAATTCACGAAACGTACGCCGTCGGGGCTGCCGAAATCCGCCCCGCCGCCGCTCACGGACTCGCCTCCACGCCGCCGCCGCCCGGCGCTCGGGGGCCGACGCACTGGAGGAGCGCCGCCCGGCCCCGGGCCGCCTCCACCGCCCGGCCCGTCTCCCACTCCGCCCCGCCCGCGAGCCGCCGCCCCGAGCCGCCATCGCCGGGCGCCGCCGCTAATCCGCCTCCGCGCCCGCCGCGCGCCTCGGCGGAGCGCCGAGGTAAGCCCCTGCGAACCCGCCGCCCCGAGCTCCGCGGAGGGCGAATGTCGCTGCCGCCCCGCGCGCGCTCGCCTCCTAGCACCGGCGTGCTATCTTGGGCTGGCAAGCCTTGTTTGGGCCTGTTGGGCCGCCACCCATTTTTTTGCCGCCATGGTTTTTTTTTTGTTAATTAATTAGTATTGTTTTTATTAGGCTTTGTTAGTTAATTTAGTTATTACTTAGTAATTAAGTTAGTTAGTTAGTAATTAGTTAATTTAGTTAGTAATTTAGTTAGGGTTTGTTTACAGTTAGTAATATTTTTTAGGGTTTGTTAATAATAGTTAGTAATAATTTTTGTTAGGGTTTGTTAATAATAGTTAGTAGAGTTTATAGTTAGGGTTTGTTAATAATAGTTAGTAATAATTTTAGGGTTTGTTAATAGTAGTTAGTAATTAGGGTTTGTTAATAATAGATAGTATTATTTTTTAGGGTTTGTTAATAATAGTTAGTAGGGTTTTTAGTTAGGGTTTGTTAATAATAGTTAGTAATTTTTTTTGTTACGGTTTGTTAATAATAGTTAGTAATATTTTTTTGCTATGTAATTAGTGTATACACTTGTATTCCATGTTAATACTTATATTTCATGCAGATGAGTACTCCATCAAATGCTGAGCGGGCCGATGCCCAGATAGATATAGCGGGATCTGACTCCTTTGGATCCGAACCTTATAGGAGCCCGAGCGTATCACCACGTGAATCTCCTAGAGCTAAGAAGGCCCGTCTTGAGTTGGAACGTGACCCTAATTACGAGCCTGAAGATGATCCAGTTGATGATGAGGTATATATATATATGGAAGTAGATTGTCTATATGAGAGAATAATGCATGTGTATGTATGTACCTAACAATTAAATTGATAGGAGGTGTTATCTCAAGTTGATGCCGAAATGGAGGCAGAGTCACAAGATGTTCAGAAGGACACGGCGCCTCAAACGACCGGGACATCCTCCGAGCGAAGGAGTACAAAGGAAAAGAGTGATCGGGCACGAGGAGATAGAGGAAGGAATAGATTTCCAGAAGAAGTTTATAGCATTACAGAAGTTAGCCCGAGCGGAGAGCCCTTAGCACCTCTAGAGGCGCTACCCAAATTTAGGGCCGCCATTGGATGGTTAGTAAAGGAAGAATTTGATATCACCTGGAGTGATTGGAGTATGGTGCCTGAAGCAAAGAGGAAGAATTGTTGGACTCGATTGTGCACTAACTTTATTTTTCCGGAGGGAACAGGTGATTTGGTCAAGGGTCATGTCATGAAGCAGTTAGCAATATCATTCCGGGGCTATAGGCACGATATGAATAAAAAGTGGCTACAGAAGGGGCGGGACCCGACGAAGCGGTACCCTATCACAGCGGAACAGTGGGCACGTTTTCGTGTCATGAAAAACTCCGACGACTCCAAGGCTAAGAGCCAAGCCGCCTCAGAACTTGCGAAGAAGAACAAGTACCACCACCACCTCGGCAGTGGTGGTTACAAGACCAAGATTCCTAAATGGAGGGCAGAAGACGAAGCAAAGAGGAGAGAGGGCTAGTTGGCATTGACCGATATAGTGCCCGAAAGCGGTGCGAATTGGCTTCGCTCGCCGGAAGGCAAACACCGAGAGCGATGAGATCTCCCCGTCCCGATGAGATCAAGCCGATTCTTTGAGAAGGTTTTGGAAGCAACAAACCTAGAGAAGACAGGTGCCTTCAAGTCACGAGAGGGGAGGGGACAGCCTTACCCATGCTCTAGGTAACCATTTTTCTCCATTTAGTTCGAGTAAAATAGAAATCGATACTGACATGAAATATCATGTTGTAGGTACCCCCGAGCATCCAGGCCGTGTACGGGGCGTCTCATCCAGAACCAGCTGGAAAGAAGGATTTGGTGAAGAGTGGAAAGGAGTGTATAAGAAAAGAGAACGACATAAGGAGCAAATAAAGGATTTTTTTGAGCAGCAGGCCGCCAAAAAGTTTAGGGATTTGATGGAAGGCTTCGTTAGAAACCCTGATTCTGAAGTGATGAAAAGATTGGCGGGAGCAGTGTCTGCTCAACAGATGTCATCACAAGCTTCGTCGTTTATGCAGCTTGACCCAGCTCAACCCTTGGGTACCCAGGAGATGGCCACATAATCTATGCTCTTTCCAAGCAGTATAGCGTCAACATCAAATCAGGACCATTATCCAGTTGATGATATTATTAAACCTTGGCCTTGCTCATTGGTAATTGGATATGGCCTTAGGAATCAGCATACAAAGCAAGTGGCCACAGGCAATGCTATCCATAGACGTAGGTTCCATGGTGTCGAGATGGAAGATGCATACTGTAGGGTGGAAGTGTTGACGGTCGAGAGTGGACATGAAGACGACTTCATCGATATCCCGACCTCTGAGGGCATAGAGAAGCTTGGACAAGCAATCAAGAACTTCATACAATGGCCGAGACGGTACGTAAGGTTGATTGATCCACCAACGGCACCCTCTCCACCAGTGCGTCAACCATCCCAAGAGGCCGAAATAATTCAACAGCCAGCATCGCCAATGCATGCTCCAGCATCCCCGTACATTTATGAGCCACCGCCACACTCCCCAGTACATGATCTGACATTCTCGCTGGATGAGCTCGAGGGGCCAGCCAAGGACATGCCCGAGCAGCGGCCAGACTCCGCCACCAAGAAGGACACAACACCGAAAAGGAGGTAGAACAAACTCCCCCGCCACCACCAAAGCAGAATGAAGATGACCAAACTCCCCCGCCACCACCAAAGCGGAAGGAAGCAGAGCAAACTCCCCCACAAGCACCGACCTCCAAGAAGGCGAAGAAATTTCCAATTCCAAAATTGGTTTCTCCCTATGAGCCAAAAAAGGGAAAGCAGCAGGCACAGCTCTATTTCTAAAAGGGCTTGGAAAGCAGCGGACGGCACGAGTCGTTGAGCTCGAACCGTCACAGAATAAGGAAGCCACCGGCCAAGCAACTGAAGCCGTGCCACCAACAAAGGAAGCCCCAAGTGGCGATGTACATGTCAAACCGCCACCAAGTACACCATTGACCCTTAAGGATATAAGAAAGCCAACGATTGATGATTATATCAATGTCCCCAGTGACTATGTGCCCGGAAGGCCTATGCTGCAATGGACGTCGCTTGAAAAGGGTCCATGGACGATTAAAAGGTTTCATGACTGGTACATGAGAGCAGTGAATGCTGGCCTACATGCAGTTAGTGTTGATATACCAGCAGACGTGTTTGCTACTGGTAAGAATAAAAGCAGGGTATTTGTTACCTTCGAGGACATGCACCTGCTGTTGAACTATAGGCGGCTTGACGTCCAACTCATTACAATCTGGTGCCTGTAAGTATCACTCATGCACACACATTGTTATTATTAAATTTAGAATGTGATAAACTCTAATATGCGGATGTTGTATGTAGGTTGCAAGACCACGAGCAGAGATCATTAAGTGTAGGATCGATGGTCGGTTACCTGAGTCCAATCATGTTACAAGAAAATATGCACAAATTTGTACTTCCAAATGAAGATCGAGCCAGGATAGAGAAGGACAAAATGCCAGAAGAAGTTGCAGAAGCTGTAAAGGAAATGCAACGAAAATACGAGGACAATTATGCCCTCTATCTCGGTAGAGCAATGCTGAGATATAGGTACAGGGATTTCATATTGGCACCCTACAACTTTGGGTAAGCGTGACCTCGTATACGTACTTCAAATTATCGTGTTAACCCTAAGTACATGTGTCGCTCACTCGTTTATTCATGGAGTGACCATTGGATTATTTTTTATATTTATCCATTCGAAGGGAAGGTGCTTATCCTAGACTCCTTACATTATCCTCCCGAGTTGTATCAAACATTCCTGGTTCATTTAGAAAGGTGAGCCAACATGCAACAACATCCGTACTTATATGAATTAGAGTTTCTAAATAACTATAGTGTTTTATATTCGATATCTACAGGGCATGGCGGTTTTATAAGAAGCAAAAAGGACCGGTCGACGCCGCCCACTCAGATCCTAGTGTGCCATTGACGATACAACACCATTACCCGGTAAGTTGTCCGAACACATATCATCATATAAATAATACACAAGGCATGACAATTTATATGTGTAATCTTTTGCTCATTAATTATATAGTGCCACAAGCAACCACCTGGATCGGTCTACTGTGGATACTATGTGTGTGAGTTTATAAGACAGCGGGGACGATACGTCAGGGACCAAAATATGGTAAGTAATCTATGTATGAAGTTTTCTCATTAAAGTTGTAAATGTTAATATTGGACATGTGTCAATGATGCTTTTAAACTTTGTTTCCAGCCGAGAAAGAAAGGAAAGGACGTGCCCTTCACACTATCGACTTTGGAAAATATAGTAGCAGACTTGTGCGGTTTTATTATGAGAGAAATAATACCAAGTGAAGGAGCATATTTTGATGAAGCCGGTGATTTAGCAAGTGAAAGATTTAGAGCGCTGACAGACCTAGCAGGTCTAAACTTGAAACGAAATGATATGTAAACACTAAATGGTTGGACTCATAACATGAAATGACGTGTATTATATGTAATTTTATGCTTGATGTTATATTTTATGTGTACATATCTGTAATATTTATATGTGTTGTATGTATGATGCAATTTTATGGTTCATGTTTGCATATCTTAAATATATATATATATATGTGACAAATATAGTACAGTATGGAGGCAAATATTAAAATTTGAAATAAAAAAAATTAATTACACAGGCGGCCCACAGTGTGAGCCGCCTGTGAAAAATAGGTTTTCACAGGTGGCTGACCTAGTCAACCGCCTGTGTAAATAGCTATTTACACAGGGGCCGACAAAGTGAGCCGCCTATGAAAACAATTTTCACAAGGCGGCTCACGCCCGCCCGCCTGCATCTTGGGGGCGATTAGTACTGACCCCTAGTACAGGCGGTGGGCTTGGCCGCCTGTATAAATGCCTTTACCACCGCCTGTGAAAACACTTTCTGTACCAGTGAACATAAGGATTTCGATTCGAAGGTGGCCGGCGGTTCCGCGCCAGTGCGCCACTATATATGTGTGGGGACAAGTAAAGGTTCAATTCGCTGTACGTCACGTTCCTTGAGAATAGGAAAAGAAAAATACTATTCGAACTGTTTGCATTGGCTTCCCGCTATGCATATGTTCTCCTGTCCTATTTGGCGTGCGGTGTAGGAATAGATCGACATGCTACCTCTCCCACGCATATATATAGACCACGGCATTCGGAGGTGTAACCCAAGATATGCATGGCAACTTCTTCCATCTCCGATCAACAGATGATCATCAACTGATCTTTGTCATCTCATCCTTCCATTTGGGGCTTTGGGCTCCCATTCCATCCACCACCACTCCCATCATCTTTCACATCGTCTAAGAAGAAGAAGAAGAAGAAGAAGAAGAAGAAGAAGTATCAATCTGAGACGATGGCGGACCTAACCTTCGGCGCCGTGAGTGACTTGTTTGGCCTCCTGGCGACGGTGATCAAGGATGAGGCGAAGCTTCAAGGCGGCGTGCACGGCGACGTGCTGTTCATCAGGGACGAGTTGGACAGCATGAACGGGTTCCTGCTACGACTGACCAAGACGGAGAGCGAGCACGACGACCAGCTCCGCACCTGGATGAAGCAGGTGCGCGAGGTCGCCTACATTGCCCGGGACTGCATGGAGCTCTACGTGAGCGACGTGCCGCAGCCCAAGGGTGACGACGGCTACTGCTCCTCTGGCATCGACCTGCTGTGCTCCCTCATCCCCACGGAGCGCAACCGCAAGCGCTGCAACCTCACCAATAAGTTGCGCGAGCTCAAGGTCCGCGTGAAGGAGGTGGGCGAGAGGCGGCTGCGCTACGACGTCAGCGTTCCCGAAGCGGCGGCGCTCAGGCGGGCGGCCAAGCTGCCCGGCCAGGACGAGAGGGAGGAGGAGGAAAGGAGGAAGGCATTCCGAGACGCCCTCGACGATCACATCTGTCGGTGCGAGAACTGGTGGCCCTAGCCCTGACGAGTGAATTTATGGTGCGTGCTCCCAACTCCGGATGGTGTGCAAGATGGACACAAGGGTTTAGACTGGTTCGGGCAAGAGAAGGCCCTACGTCCAGTGGGGGAGAGATGTTCTTGTATTATCTTGCACCTAAGTGCTCGTAGGTTGGGGTGTACAAGCAGACGGAGAGAGGGAGCTGGTCCTAAGTCTCGTGGTGATGGTGCGGGTTGCCAATGTTGGGCTTGTGTGTATGCCTATGCCAACCTGTGTCAGCTTGTTGTTTACGGGCCCCTGCCTCCCCTTTTATAGCCGCATGGGGGTGGCCGAGGCTTACAAAGAGTGGCGTGCGTGGGAAGCTGCTCTTTCCTCCTGGTCATGGCCTCGGTGCCCGCCGCCATCTTTGTACCGAGACCCTGACATGGGCTTGACACTGTTCTTTGGCGCCGCAGGCATGGGCGTGGGTGTGAGGGTCACATCCTCCATTCGACAACGGAAGAAGCGGGCGTTGTCGGGAGGGCCGGGGGGCGTATCCGTCCCCTCAGTAGCGTCTTTGTAGCTTTGACTTCCCATTTTTTCCGAGGCACGGAGGACCTCGGTGTCTTCTGCCGTACACGGTGTGGTCGGCACGGGGAGAGCCGTCATCGGGCGATCGCCGCCCATCCCGGCTCGAAAAAACCAGGGGAGGAACTGTTTTTTGACCGGGCGCCCCACATGGCCTGCTTTCCGTATGGAGGGTGATGCTTTGGGTGACGGCCCTTGGCGTGGCGGCCGCCGCCTCGGGCCTTGGTGACCTGACTGCCGAAAGGATTAGACGGCACAGCGCTCCACGGTGATCGTCATGGCCGGCGCCGTGGAGGATAACATAATCCCGAGCTGGGTGAGAGTCGTGACGGGACGGCTCCCATCCTCTGCCATCTGACAAGCACCGTGGGAAGGCGGGCGGTGGTTATACGTCAAGTCGGAGGCCTGGTTTGACCAGAAAGTGCGGCGCGACCCGTCCGAGGCCTGTCCGCCAAGGGCTCGGGCGAGGTGGAGAACGGCTCCCGTCCGAGGCCTCGGGCGGTGGGGGGCTCGGGCGGGACGAAGAGTCGGCTCCCCGTCCCGAGGCCTGTCCGTCTGGGGCTCGGGCGAGGCGGAGAATCGCCCCCGTCCCGAGGCCCCCGGCCGTGGGGGGGCTCGGGGCGGGACGGAGAGCCGGGCGCTCGTCCGAGCCCTCGCCGCGTGGGCTTGACGGGCCGGAGGCCGGACGCCGCCCCCCGGTGTGCCAGAGCCGTGGCCCAAATTGAATAGTAGGAGGCCTGTTGGGCCAAGCTTTGCGTTTGTTGGGCTTTCTTTAGGGGGCCTTTATTTTGGTCCCCGACAGTAGCCCCCGAGCCTTTGAAGGAGTGGGTGCACTCGTTTAGAGGCTGAGGCTGCGCTGCCTTGGTCGTAAATGTCTTACTCCGCAGGGTGCGTGCGAGCGCACCCGGCGGGTGTAGCCCTCGAGGCCTCGGAGGGGTATGGAGGATTCCTCTCGAGGGCTTGCAGTTAGTTTATTCGGCGTAGCTCGTGTCGTCTCGGGACCCGTGCTTTCCAGCGGCCGGGCCGCGGCGCGCCCCGCCGGGTGTAGCCCCCGAGGCCTCGGAGGAGTGTGTGCACTCATCCGAGGGCTTGTACGTGTTTTAGTGGTGAAACGATTCGTGGCGCCAAGCGCCCGGGCCCGTCGGCTCGTCCGGGGGTTCGGTCGAATGTCAGGACGCTTTCCCGAGCCGGTTCACGCGTTGGAGGAAGTCCCCCGGCCCTCGTGGTGTCGAGGGGGAGCCGGTTGGTACTTGGTCATTAGTTTTTACGCACCTCAGCGTCCCTTCCGCAGGGAGGAGGGTGGACTTCATCATGCTTTCGTCGACGAGTGTCGAACACGACTCGGTCCGGTGAGCTGTTAACAGGTGGATCCAAGTGAACCGCCTGTGCCCCGTTCGCTAGGGGTTGGCTGGGCCCGGAGGCGCGGTTCATAAGAGTTGCACGGTATGCCTGAGGCGGGGCTCGGGTCCCGTCCTCCGGGTCCCGAGGGCTCGATGCACTCCCACGCGGGATCCCCCTACTCGGCTGCCATGCTGGCCTCGGATCTTTAGCTGCGAGGGCCGGCCCCCGCTGCTTGTGGGGCCAGGCCGTGTATGAGGCCGTCCGAGCCACCCTGACTCTGTTGCCTTGAGGTGGTCGTCGAACCCTGAGATGGGCCAGCCTCCGTTCCTCTGGACCGTAATTGGGCCGTCGCCCGGGCTCCTTCGTGGAGAAGAAAACCACCGTTTCGCCCGTCGTGGGACGTGGGCGCTTTTTTCAGGCGGCCGCGCGGGATGCGGGCGCCCAGGGGAGGTGGCGGGCCCCACTTTCCCCGTCATGGCGCGGTTGCCTTGCGCGTGTGGTTGTGGGCCCCACGGTGGATGTGATGTGCGGCGCTACGCGGCTTCTGCTGCGGCCACGCTGCGGTGGCGGGCCCCGGGTCCTGCGTCCCGGATCTTTTGTGCGGGGCGGGCCATGCAGCGCATGTGTGGTGCGCCGAGCCCATGTGGGCTGCGGCCGCTCGGTGTGCCGTTGCCTTGGTCGCGGTGTGCAATCGATTACGGCGTATCGTGGATCGATACGTAGTTAATGCAAAGAAGGGGAACGCGTCGGGTATAAATACCTGTGCGGCGGCCGCGTTGGCCTTCCTTCTCGCCTTCCTCGCCCTTGCGCCCGCCTTTGTTCTCCCCGCCATTGCCATCTGCTTGAGCGCTGCCGAGAGAAAAAGGGAGCGAGGAGAGAGAGAGAGAACTCACCCTCACCCGTCCAGCCCGCCGCCGCCATGACGTCGAGGCCTGAGATCATCGGCGTGGAGGAGTGGGAGACGAGCTCCGTGACGCTGCCGGAGCTGGTGGCGCTCGTGGGGAAAGGGCTTCTCCGTCCCTGCGCCGACAACGCCTCACCGGAGTGGATTGTCCCGCCGGCCGACCACCTGTCCCCGAACCCGCGTCCGGGATACATCGTGAGCTTCACGGCGTTCCATGAGAATGGGTTCGGGATGCTGGTGGGTCGATTCTTGAGGGCCATCCTCGAGTACTACGGCTTGGAGCTGCAGAACCTCAACCCTAACTCCATCACGCATCTGGCGGTGTTCGTCGCCTTGTGCGAGGGCTTTCTCGGGGTTGAGGTTCATTGGGACCTCTGGCTCCACTTCTTCGAGGGCGCCCTTTACCTTAAGGGCATCGAGAGGGGGAAGAGGACGGCTGTCCGCGCCGGGGCTGCATACTGCAGCTTCTTGGGGCGCAACCGGGGATTCGTACATCCCGGCCAAGCTCACCTCCTCCAACCGCGGCTGGCGCGCCAAGTGGTTCTACCTCCGGAACGACTCCGGCCACCTGCCCGCCTACACTGGGAAGGTGTTCGATGCGGAGCCCACGCGGTGGAAGGAGGAGATTATTCCGGAGAGGGTCACCCCGCTGAAGAAGGTGTTCCGAGCCTTGAAGACGCTGATCCTCAAGGGGTTGGATGCGTCGGTCGTCATCGCCGCTTTCCACAGACGGCGCGTCCTACCCCTCATGGATAGGC
Source organism: Chrysopogon serrulatus (assembly GCA_015844335.1). Classification (NCBI taxonomy): domain Eukaryota; kingdom Viridiplantae; phylum Streptophyta; class Magnoliopsida; order Poales; family Poaceae; genus Chrysopogon; species Chrysopogon serrulatus. Next base: position 1,665,548 of record JADLZL010008185.1, on the reverse strand, counting down.
GGCCCTGCCTGTTCGACATGAAGGAAGGCAGCCCCTGGGCCGGGGCGAGGATGTCGTCCATTGATCTCGATCACAACGAGATCGTCGATCGGACCAAAGGCGGCGACGGTGACGGACGTCTCCAGCCTCTACAAGGTTGCGATGTGCCCCCACCAGAACGCCATTTCTATGGTAAGTCTGCGGCTGTGCATGGTTGGTTGATGTTTGTATCCTCCCCTTCGTCCTCATCTTGTTCTTTTCTTCGCAGGGATTGTCCGGGAAGCTGGCGGCATCTAAGCCTCCGATCTCCGCGGAGAAAGCGGCAAACAGGGCTCACGCGGAGAAGCTGAGGGAGAAGAAGAAGAAGGACCGGAACGTCCGTAAACAGAGCGAGCAGCGCACCCTGGACAAGCTGCGGCGCCGGCAGGAGGAAGAGGGGCTCCCCCGAGAGCCGACACCCTCCGACACCACCGGCGCTGATGACGATGATGAGGATGACGAGGGGGAGGATTACGACTTCCTCGGCTTCATGGAGGACGAGAGGCGGAAGGAGTCGTTGATTCAGCCCCCGGTCCCTGGCGACGCGCTGCAAAGGCGAGCAGCGGAGGAATCCGGCGCCACAGGCCTCGGCCTCGGCGTCTTGAGCCGCGGGGCAGCGTCGAGCCAGGGCGTCTGGAGGCGTGACCCCGTCGGGGAGGGGTGAGGCCCCTCTGAAGTCGCCCCGTGCCGATGAGCCCGGGCGGGGGTGGCTCGGATGCGGCCCGGGAGCAGCCTGAGGTGGCGCGGAGGGCTACCGGGGTGAAGCGGCCTCGCCCGCGGAGGTGGCGACGCTGGAGGGCCCGCACCTGTGCCCGCGACCCCGTCGCGCGGGCCAAGGACGCCTCAAGTCGGAGGCCGACGGGCACGGCTCCGATGAGCCAGCCGTTCCGACCACCGCTCGGCGGGTGAGCATCTCTCCTTCTTTGAGTCCTTCATCATTTTTATTTCATTTCTTCCTCACGAAGTCCTGCGCTCTTCGCCTCCACAGCCAAAAAGCGCAAGACGGCCCCTGCTCGGCACCACTTGCTGCGCGCAAGCGGCGAGGGCGAAAGGCCGGACGGCGAGCGCCCCTCTACCCCCTGGTGGTGGTGTCGCCGGCGGGCGACCGAGGGAGAGACGGCCGAGGCACCGCTGACCCGGGAGCCGCCTCCCCGCCCGCGACGGAGAGGGGACGCAGCCCCCGGTGCGGAGAGGCCTCGGCAACGCCCGTCGTGGAAGTCGTGGCGGCGCCCGCCCCGGTGACCGCCACCGACACGGTCATGGAGGAGCAGGCGCCGCCGCCTCGAGCCGCGCCTCGACACGGAGGTGGTGGAGATCCCTCCTCCGAGGGAGACCGCCCCACACGCGGGAAAGAGGTAGCCGTTGCGGACACGGCTTCCTCCGTGGCGATCGTCTGGGTCGCCGATCACGGGCGCCGCCGAGGGGTCCTCGAACCGGGAGATGGTTCGGCTCGGCGTGCTCCGGGAGGAGCCGCCGCGGATGGTCTGGTTGGACCGCCGGGACCCAGAGGGCCGGCCAGTCTATGTGCTGGATGACGCCCTGGAGCGCACTTGGTGGGAGCAGACCGGCAAGTTCGTGCAGTCGGCCGATGACCTGCTTCGTCTGCTCTCGCCGATCTTCTCAAGGGACCTTCCTAACATGTTGAAGGTATGACCGAATCCTTACCTTGACACGGGCACCCGGAGATGGCTAACCCACTGGTTCTGGTTGTCACAGGATTTGGCGAATTTCTCCCGGGAGAAATCACAGTTTCTCCAGTTGAGGGCCGGCCTCGACGAGGCGCTCCACCTCCAGCGGCAGGAGGCGAACCGGCTGCGCACTGAGTTAGCTGCTCAGAACGAGGAGAACGCCGACCTCCGCCTCCTTGTCTCGGATCTAAAGGTTGAGGCCTCCGAGGCTCGGGAGCAGAACGCCCTCTTGTCAGAGGCCCTGAAGGAGCGGTCGTCGGCGCTCGACCAACTCCAAGCCGAGAAGGAGATGATGAGGGTGGCGCTTGTCGAGTCGTCCAACACCATTGGGACCCTGACGGAAAATCTGGTGAACATGGATACTGATCACCAGCTTTATGTCCATGATGTCACCATGATGCGGGCCGAGCTTGGTCAAGCGCTGAACGAGGCCAACGTGCTCTGGGCGCAGCTGGCGGAGGAAGTGGTGCAAACGGAAGGTAAGTCTTGCGTTTGGGCAGTCATATCCTTGCTTTGCTGCTCAGAGATTGACCCCTGGCGGATGCAGAGCTGAAGAAGAAATCATCGGAGCAAGCGGCGGCCCTTGTCGCGACGCAGGCGGCCTACTCCTCAGCGTAGGGCGAGCTCGACGCCCTGAAGGAGAAGGTCCAAGCCGTCTGCACGGCGGTCGAGGCCGGTGAGCCCGCCGGTAGCAGTCCACTGGGCCGCCTGGAAGCGTTGCCCAGACAAGCGGAGACGCGCGTGTCCACGCCGCCCTTCAGTCCGGCCTCCGGACTGGCGTGTCGCACACCCTGGCGATGACCCTCTCCCACTATGACCTCGACCTCCCCAAGATTTTCGAGGGGCTTATTGTCGCCGAGGACAAGGAGGGTCACGAGGGGGAGGTATTCACCGAGCTGCTCCGTCAGGCTGAAGAAGCCACGTCTGTGCTGGTCGGGCACTTCCAGACGGCTATTCTTCCTGGTGCTGCCGAGGGGGCCGACGCTGCTGACGCCGCAGATACCGACGCCAAGGAGAGAGGGGGGTCGGATGCCCCCCGGTAAATTCTGTAATTCGGGCCGAGTGTGCCCATGTAAAAAACTTGATTAGTATTTTGTTTTCTCTGTGTTAACTAAGATCTTGGCCCGTCGAGGCCTTATGATTTGTTGATCATTTTCTGCCTATTTTTCGTGCCTTTGAATCTCGCCTCATGTTTAGATTAGGGCCGTTTGCAGGGACATTGAGTTTAGAGGTTCATTCCTTAGTCAAGGTTGGTAAGTAAAGGCTCCGTAGCGCTGGGGCGTGGGAGGCCTCGTAGCTTTGCCAGCTCTGACGTTTGGAGCGATCCCCCCGCAAAGCATGAAGCTTCTTCGTCCTTAGGCGGTGAGTAGGAGTATTGTAGCGCATGGGCGTAAGTGACTCCGTGGCTCATCCGACCCTAGGTTTCGAAGACGCCTTTCTAAACGTTCGGGATCTTCAGCATGAAAGCGTTCGAAAAACGATAAACAAAAAGGTAAAGTGCTTGCAGAGTGCTTTTCAGGAGGGGGTTCCCCCCTGTCCAGCCCCCGAGGGAGGCTCGGCTTTGATGGATCAAAGCCGAGTCTCGCTCAGACTCTGAGGTGGTGTGAAAATAGTTCAGGTCTTCAGCCCCCGAGGGCTTTGGAGATGTTTGTCGTTTGCAGAAAATTGTAAAAATGAGAAATGCTTTCCATTCTTCTTTGAGAAACATGAAGTACAACTACATGTAGAAACTTGGAAGCTTAAGGGTAGAAGCGACGTAGCTGTTGGATGTTCCAAGCGTTGTTGAGGACTTCTCCGGCTTCGTTTGCGAGCTTGTATGTGCCCGGCTTGAGTACCTCGGCGATGATGAAGGGCCCCTCCCAAGGCGGCGTGAGCTTATGACGGCCTCTGTTGTCTTGGCGGAGACGAAGCACCAGGTCTCCTTCCTTGAGGTCTCGGATCCGGACTCGGCGGTCGTGGTAGCGTCGGAGAGACTGTTGGTATCTTGCTGAGTGTAGGAGGGCAGCGTCCCTAGCTTCCTCGAGCATGTCCAGCGAGTCCTCCCGAGCCACTTGATTGCGCGCCTCGTCGTAGGCCTTGAGCCTCGGAGATCCGAACTCCAAGTAGGTAGGCAGCATTGCCTCGGCGCCGTACACCAGAAAGAAAGGCGTGAACCCCGTGGCCCGGCTTGTCGTCGTCCTGAGGCTCCAGAGGACCGAGGGGAGCTCCTCGAGCCATCTTTTGCCGAACTTGTTGACCTTGTTGAAGATCCGGGGCTTGAGTCCTTGCAATATCATCCCGTTGGCCCGCTCCACCTGACCGTTCGTCTGGGGGTGCGCGACCGAGGACCAGACGATGCGAATCTGGTGTTCGTCGCAGAAGTTTCGGAACTTCGCCCTCGTGAACTGGGTGCCGTGGTCGGTGATGATGGAGTTCAGGACTCCGAAGCGGTGGATGATGTCGGTGAAAAAGAGCACCGCCTGCTCGGACCGAATGTTGGTGACGGGGCGCGCCTCAATCCACTTGGAGAACTTGTCGATGGTGACGAGCAGATGGGTGAAGCCCCCGGGTGCCTTCTTGAGGGGTCCTACCAGGTCCAGCCCCACACGCCGAAGGGCCATGTGATCGGGATGGTCTGACGAGCGTAGTGCTGGCACCCCTCGCAGGTGCGCACTACCTCAGTGGCGTCAGTGACCGCGGTCGGCCAGTAGAACCCTTGTCGGAAAGCGTTGCCGACGAGGGAGCGAGGAGCGGCGTGGTGGCCGCATACTCCGGCGTGGATCTTGCGGACGAGGGCAAGGCCTTCTTCGACTGTGACGCACCGCTGCAGGACCCCCGAGGGGCTTCGCTTGTAGAGCTCGTCCTCGATTACGATGAAGGACTTCGCTCTTCTTGCGATGCGCCTGGCTTGGTTGAAATCCTCAGGGAGGGTGCCTCGGACGATCCAATCGAGGTACGGCTCTCTCCAGTCTGGCTTGGGCTCGGCCTCTGGGTCCCCTCCGTCGACCTCCATGACTTCAGCATTTGATGCCGAGGACGTCTCGGAAGCCGAAGGGGCCTCGGATGCGGAGGGGACCTCGGATGTCTTCCCAGCCCCCGAGGGGGGGTCTGAACGATCCCCCGAGGTCACTTCCTGTCCGCCGAGAGCGACGGAGGGAGCTGGGAGGTCTTTGGTGAAGACATCGGGGGGAACCGGGGTTCTCCCGGTGGCGATCTTGGCGAGCTCGTCGGCGGCTTCGTTGTACCTCCGAACAACGTGGTTGAGCTTGAGGACGCCGAACTTGTCCTCTAGGGCGCGCACCGCTTTGCCGTACGCGTCCATCTTGGGATCGTGGCAGCTTGAGTCCTTCATGACTTGGTCGATGACGAGCTGTGAATCCCCTCGGACGTCGAGGCGTTTGACGCCAAGTTCGACAGTGATCTTCAACTCGTTGAGCAGGCCTTCGTACTCTGTCATATTATTCGACGCTGGGAAGTGAAGGCGGATCACGTACCGCATGTGTACCCCGAGGGGGGAGACGAAGAGGAGGCCGGCGCCAGCTCCGGTCTTCATCAGGGACCCGTCGAAGTACATCGTCCAGCACTCCGCCTGAAGCTGGGGCGGCGGCAGCTGGGTGTCCGTCCACTCTGCGAGGAAATCGGCCAAGACTTGGGACTTGATGGCCTTCCTTGGCGCGTAGGAGAGGGTCTCTCCCATGAGCTCGACGGACCACTTGGCGATCCGCCCCGAGACCTCCCGGTTCTGGAGGATTTCTCCCAACGGAAGGAAGAGACCACCGTCACAGGGTGGGCGTCGAAGTAGTGCCGGAGCTTGCGCCGCGTCAGGACCACCGCGTAGAGCAGCTTCTGGATCTGTGGGTAGCGGATCTTGGTCTCGGACAACACCTCGCCGATGAAGTAGACCGGCCTCGGACCGGCAGCGGTGGGGCCCTCCTCCTCTCTCGACGACGATGGCCGCGCTGACCACCTGGGTGGTCGCGGTGACGTACAGGAGGAGAGGTTCTCCTTCGGCAGGCGGGACGAGGATCGGGGCGCTGGTGAGGGCGGCCTTGAGCTTGTCGAGGGCCTCCTGGGCCTCGGAGGTCCAGGAAAAGTGCTCGGTCTTCCTCAGGAGGCGTCTGAGGGGGGCAAGCCCTTCTCGCCGAGCCGTGAGATGAAGCGGCTGAGGGCCGCAAGGCAGCCCATGACACGCTGCACGCCCTTCAGGTCCTTGATCGGGCCCATGCTTGTCACCGCGTTCACCTTCTCCGGGTTGGGCTCGATGCCGCGCTTGGAGACGATGAACCCAAGGAGCATACCTCGGGGGACCCCGAAGACACACTTCTCGGGATTGAGCTTGACGTTCTTGGCCGTAAGACACTGAAAAGCGATCTTGAGGTCAGAGATGAGGTCGTCAGCCTTTTTTGTCTTGACCACGATGTCGTCGACGTAGGCCTCTACGGTCTCGCCAATGTGGTCGCCGAAGACGCCCTGCATGCACCGCTGATACGTGGCCCCTGCGTTCCTGAGCCCAAAGGGCATCGTCACATAGCAGTACATGCCGAAGGGGGTGATGAAGGACGTTGCGAGCTGGTCGGACTCGTTCATCTTTATTTGATGGTAGCCGGAGTAAGCATCAAGGAAGGATAAGAGCTCACACCCCGAGGTGGAGTCGACTATCTGATCGATGCGTGGTAAAGGAAAGGGGACTTTTGGACATGCTTTATTTAAACTAGTGTAGTCTACACACATCCTCCATTTCCCACTCTTTTTCTTAACCATTACAGGATTAGATAACCACTCGGGGTGGAACACTTCCTTGATGAACCCGACCGCCAAAAGCCTGTTCACCTCCTCGCCGATGGCCCTACGCTTCTTCTCGTCGAATCGGCGCAGACGCTGCTTCACCGGTCTGGACCCGGCCTGGATATCAAGGGAGTGCTCGGCGACATCTCTCGGAATGGCCGGCATGTCCGAGGGACTCCACGCGAAGATGTCGATATTCGCGCGGAGAAAGTCGACGAGCACGGCTTCCTATTTGGGGTCGAGGGAGTCGCAGATCTTCACCGTCCTGCCGGACGAGGTGGAGGGGTCCAGCGGGACCTCCCTCACCCCATCGGACGACTTGAAGGTGCCAGCGTGGCGCTTGGAGTCGAAGGCCTCGGAGACGGCCGTGGCCTCGGCGTGTTCGATGGCCTCCACGTCGCAGTTGAACGCGTGCTCGTAGGAGGAGCCAACAGTGATGACGCCGTTAGGGCCCGGCATCTTGAGGAGGAGGTACGTGTAGTTCGGGACCGCCATGAACTTCATGTACGCGGGACGTCCGAGGATGCCGTGATAGGTTCCCCGGAAGTCAACTACGTCGAAGTTGATGACCTCCTTGCGGTAGTTCGACAGCGTTCCGAAGACGACCGGGAGGTCGATTTGCCCGAGGGGCCAGGCTCGCTTGCCCAGCACGATGCCCTGAAAGGGGGAGTTGGAGGGTCAGAGGTGCGGGCGCTCCATCCCCAACAGGCTGAGGGTGTCGGAGTAGAGGATGTTGAGGGCGCTGCCGCCGTCCATCAGCATCTTGGTGAGCCGAACGTTGCCAACAACGGGGTCTACCACGAGCGGGCACCTCCCGGGGTTCGGCACGTAGAGTGGATGGTCATCGATGCCGTAGGTGATGGCGTTGGCCGACCACGGCAGGTACTGCGTTGTGGCGGGTCGCACCGAGAACACTTCTCGGCGCTCGCGTTTGATCTGGCGCGGGGAGAGATTCACCGGGAGACCCCCGATGACGATGAAGACATCGTGGACCTCCGGGAACCCGTCACCCTTGCCTTCGTCCTCCTTTTCCTTCTTCCTCTTGTCCTCGGGCGGGGGGAGCTTTTGGTAGAAGCGGCAGGCCAAGTCACACTCCCCCATGGTGTGCTTGATGGGGAACTTGTGGAAGGGGCATGGCTTCTTGAGCATGTCGTCGAACGCCCCGGGCCCCGGGGGACCTCGGGGTGCCTTGCGGTCGGCCGCGGCGACGAGCTCATCCTCGGAGTCCTCCTCTTTCTTGCCGTGCTTGCCCCTCCGCTTGCCCCTCTTGCTCTTCTTCTGGCCGCGGGTTGCAGCCGTGTCAGTTCCTTCATCCTTCTGCTCTCCCTTGTTGGTGGCACCGCGGAAGATGGCCCCCACCGCTTCCTCGCCGGAGGCGAAGTTCGTGGCCACCTCAAACAGCTCGTTGGCGGTGGTCGGCATCTTCCGGCCCAGCTCGTGGACCAGCTCCTTGCAGGTTGTCCCATCTAGGAACGCGCTGATAATGGCGGTGCTGGCCACGTTGGGCAGCTCGGTGCACTTCTTGGAGAAGCGGCGGATGAAGTCGCGGAGCGACTCGTCGGGCTTCTGGCGGTAGCTACGGAGGTCCCAGGAGTTCCCGGGGCGCACGTATGTGCCCTGGAAATTCCCCACGAAGACCTTGACCAGGTCGCCCCAGTCGTAGATCGTGCGGGCGGGGAGGTGCTCCAGCCATGCCCGAGCGGCGTCGCCCAGGTGAAGAGGAAGGTTGCGGATGATGAGCCGGTCGTCGTCCGCCCCGCCCAGCTGGCAGGCGATGCGGTAGTCGTTGAGCCAAACTTCGGGGTTCGTCTCTCCCGAGTACTTGGTGAGGTTGGCGGGCTGGCGGAACCTGAAGGGGAACCGAAAGGCCGCGGATCCCCCGGCTGAAGGCGCGAGGCCCCGGGGGTCCGCGTCGTCGCGGTCATCGCCGCAGCTGCGCCCGGCCGCCTCGGCGGGCTGGTGGTCGCGTTGGTCCCGCGCCCTTGCCTCCCTCACGATGTTGCGAGCGTCGCCGTCGTCGAGGCTGCCGCGGTTGTCCTGGATGCGCTCGCGAACTGGTCTTCGCGGGGGATCCTGGTGGACCGAGGCCTCGCGCTCCTCCCGGGGAGCGCCCCCGGGCTCCTCGTCCTTCTGCGCGCGAAGGCGTGAGGCTGAGCTCTCGGCCTGCTGGACCGCAGCAGTCTCGATGTAGTCCCGCATCTCGTCGCGGATGCGGCGCCCCTCCGGGGTGGAGGGTTCCGGCATCGCTCGGAGAAGCAGGGCTACAACCGCGACGTTCTGGCTCGCTCGCTGGAAGATGGGGGGCCGCTCGCCGCCTTCGTCGTTGATGATCCTCTGGTGGACGTCACGGGCATGCTGTCGCGTCGCGGGGCTCGTGTTGAGCGGCGCGCGGTGATCTCGCTCGAGCGCGTCTATCCTCTGCTACAGCCGAAGACGGTCGTGGTCGAGTTTGGCCCTGAGGTCGCGGATCTGCTCGACGGTGTGCCGACGCGGCTCCCGGGGCGTGGCTGCTGGATCTGCCGCCCTCGGAGTGGCTGCTGGCGGTGGAGTCTGCTCTCCCTGTGGTCGGGAGGTGTTAGGATCCACCGGGGTCGCAACCACTGGGGTGGTCCCGGCAGCGTGCCTGGGGTCACGATCCCGCTGCTCGTCGTCGCTGTCGCGGCCGTCGGTGCCGAGGTCACGGACCTCCACGTGGAAGCGCTCGCGCGTCGGGTCGTACATGTCGTCCGGGGAGTCGGAGTCGGGGTAGCCGAAGGCGAAAGCGTGCTCCGGGATGAACCCCCTGGGCTCCGTTTCCTCGAGGTAGCGCCGGATGGGATGGATGTAGCGCGCGCCGGAGAGGCGCCGCTGTTCCTCCTGCCTGATCAGGTACTCCTCGAAGGCGTGGACGGATCCGTCGGGGATGTCCGCGCTGGGCTGCTCCGTGGAGCGCCGGCGGCGACGCGGGCACCTTTTCCGGGCCCCCATGACTGTGGAGACCAACGCCGCGCTCGTAGCAGCGGCATTGACCAGGCCAAACGGCTGGTGTGGTGGCGACGGCAGCTGAGCGTCCCTGCAAGAGGTGTCGCCCAGTTGCAGCGCCGCGAAGTCCTCCTCTAGTCCGCCGGCGTCACCAGGAGTCCGCCGTGCACGACGGGAACGCGCGCCGCGGTTCCTCCTACGCCGGGCTGGCGATGGATCTGCCGGGGCCACGTCATGGGGTCCCTCAGCCCCAGTCGGGAGGAGCTCCATGTCAAACTGGACTCCAGTCGACACGAACGCGAGCTCACCGAACCGGATCAGGGTCCCTGGCTCCAGCGGCTGGCGGAGGGGAGAGTCGGGGTCGAAACGCCCCCGAGAAGCGTCGTCGCGTCCGCTGGCCACCCGGAAGTTTGGCGGGAAAAGAGATGAAACACGCACCTCCCCTACCTGGCGCGCCAACTGTCGGTGCGAGAACTGGTGGCCCTAGCCCCGACGAGTGAATTTGTGGTGCGTGCTCCCAACTCCGGATGGTGTGCAAGATGGACACAAGGGTTTAGACTGGTTCGGGCAAGAGAAGGCCCTATGTCCAGTGGGGGAGAGATGTTCTTGTATTATCTTGCACCTAAGTGCTCGTAGGTAGGGGTGTACAAGCAGACGGAGAGAGGGAGCTGGTCCCAAGTCTCGTGGTGATGGTGCGGGTTGCCAATGTTGGGCTTGTGTGTATGCCTATGCCAACCTGTGTCAGCTTGTTGTTTATGGGCCCCTGCCTCCCCTTTTATAGCCGCAAGGGGGTGGCCGAGGCTTACAAAGAGTGGCGTGCGTGGGAAGCTGCTCTTCCCACCTGGTCACGGCCTCGGTGCCCGCCGCCATCTTTGTACCGAGGCCCTGACGTGGGCTTGACACTGTTGCTGGCGCTGCAGGGCATGGGCGTGGCTGTGAGGGTCACATCCTCCATTCTGACAACGGAAGAAGCGGACGTTGTCGGAGTGGCCGGGGGGGACGTATCCGTCCCCTGTAGCGTGCTGTAGCTTTGACTTCCCCTGTTTTCCGAGGCACGGAGGACCTCGGCGTCTTCTGCCGTACACGGTGTGGTCGGCACGGGGGAGAGCCGTCATCGGGGCGATCGCCGCCCATCCCGGGCTTAGAAAACCAGGGAGGAACTGTTTCTTTGACCGGCGCCCCACATGGCCTGCTTTCCGTATGGAGGGTGATGCTGGGTGACGGCCCTTGGTGTGGTGGCCGCCGCCTCGGGGCCTTGGTGACCTGACCTGTCAGAAGGATTAGACGGCACAGCGCTCCACAGTGATCGTCATGGCCGGCGCCGTGGAGGATAACGTAATCCTGAGCTGGGTGAGAGTCGTGACGGGACGGCTCCCATCCTCTGCCATCTGACAAGCACTGTGGGAAGGCGGGCGGTGGTTATACGTCAAGTCGGAGGCCTGGTTTGACCAGGAAGTGCGGCGCGACCCATCCGAGGCCTGTCCGCCAGGGGCTCGGGCGAGGCGGAGAACGGCTCCCGTCCGAGGCCTCAGCGGTGGGGGGCTCGGGCGGGACGAAGAGTTGGCTCCCGCCCGAGGCCTGTCCGTCTGGGGCTCGGCAGGGGCGGAGAATCGCCCCCCGCCCGAGGCCCCAGCCGTGGGGGGCTCGGGCGGGACGGAGAGCCGGGCGCCGTCCGAGCCCTCGCCGGCGTGGGCTTCGACGGGCCGGAGGCTGGACGCTGCCCCTGGTGTGCCAGAGCCGTGGCCCAAATTGAATAGTGGGAGGCCTGTTGGGCCAAGCTTTGCGTTTGTTGGGCTTTCTTTAGGGGGCCCTTGTTTTGGTCCCCGACAACATCATCACGGGCCGAGCAATAGCGTCATCGATGCTGTCCACCATCGCCACCGCCCCCTTGTACTGGAGATCGGGCCCAGCCTGGTCAGAACCGGCCGTCAGCAACGCGATCCCCAAGCTTCCTGGCTGTCTGAAAAATGAAGGTAGCATGATACGTGCTATCCTGAAGAAATGCTGCGCGGCTCCTCCGGATGACGGCGCCGCCGCCGACTTGCTCAAGATGATCCTCTGCGCTCTCTTTGTCTACCCTTACGCGACCAGTAAGGAGCTGGGCAATCTCAAGGACAAAGTGTGTGAAGGAGCAGGAAGGCATGAGCCGAGGGAGGAGGTGAGGATCTTCTGCTACAGCATGCTGACGACCATGCAGCAGAAGAGCTGCCTGCAGTATCTGACTGCCTTCATCAAGGAGAAGGCCATCAGCAGGACGAGCCTTGTCCGGCGGTGGGCCGCGGAAGGGCTCGTGGGCAGAGACCACGACAAGACCCCAGAAGAAGTCGGCGAGCAATGCTTCAACGAGCTTGTGTTCCGAGGCTTCGTTCGTCCCGTCCGCTGGGGCGACGATGCGGCCACCGTCAGGAGCTGCGTGCTGGACGACTCCGTCAAAAACTTCATCGTCGGCATGGCCGAGAGTGAGAACTTTCTCGCTGAGTTGCCGTCCTACCTCCAGCGCCAGCTTTAAATCAGAAGAATAGTTCTGCAGCCGCCGCCGCCGCCACCGGAGGAGCAGATCAAAGCCAACGGTTGGCCTGCCGTAGCCGCAGGACGATTACTCTCCTGCAGCTGCGCTAGCTGTGGCACCGGCGGCGGCGAGGGCACGGCAGAATCAGAACTGCTGAAGGATCCCATGGACGAGCTGGTGCATTTCCTCACCAATCTCCCTGCACTGTACCGGCTCAATGTGCTCGACCTAGGAGGCTGCAGAGGCCTGAAGAAGCGCCACCTCAAGAGGATCTGTCGCTGTCGCGCCGTGGTGGGTTCGCTCAAGTACCTGAGCCTCCGGAACACAGACGTCTCCCGGCTTCCGGCGGCGAGTGACATCAACAACCTCCAGAAGCTGGAGACGCTGGACATCCGGGGGACACGTGTCGTCGGCCCAGCCGGCGTCTTCAGGGACCGGGACCTCCACCTGCCCATGCTGAAGCACCTGCTCGCCGGCCGTTACTACCTAACGGCCGCCGGCGCTGACGCCGACACGTCGACCCGGACGCTGGCTGGGGTGTCCATCTCCACCGTGCAGATGCCCCGCGCCGTCGGGGCCATGAGGAAGCTGGAGACACTGTCCCGTTTCCAGGTCTCCGGCGACGCCGCCGAGCTGCTGGAAGTTGCCAAACTGGGCTCTAAGGAAGCTCGGCGTCGTGGTCGTCCGCGGCAGCAGCACCACGGCCAGGCACCTGTGCCGTGTGATGAGCAAGGTGGGCGAGCACCTGCGCTCCCTGTCCATCTGGGTGGAGGATGGCAGCGGCGGCGGCGGCTGGGCTCTCGACATCTCCGTGCAAGATCAGGATCAGGCCACCTTCTTCCAGGCCTCCCGTCTGGCCCTCGAGAACCTGGACATGGAGGGGGCAAAGATCAATGTCCCGTCGTGGATCCAGGAGGCTGGCCGGCTCGCCAATGTCACCATACACGAGGAGGCCACCGAGATGACCGAGGAAGATCTGAGGAGGCTCGGCAACGCCCCGGGCCTGCGTTGCCTCAGGCTCCGCTGCAGCGCGTTCATCAGCTCTCGCGTGCTCCGCTTCAGGAGCGGGCAGTTCAAGGCCCTCAGGTTCCTGGTGCTCGAGGGCGACGCCATCACTAGCGTCGCCTTCGAGGACGGCGCAGCTCCTGTCCTCGAGAAGATCACTGTCTGGGCGTCGGGCAGCTTCAGCTACGACGAGCTCATCACTGGGATCATCAGCTGCCAGCTTCCGGGTCTCAAAGTGATTGAGTTCAAAGGCAAGGACTTCAACCAGGCGAAGCTCGACAAGTGGCAGGAAGATATAAAGAGACATAAGAACCGTCCCAAGATCATTCAGGTATAGTACCCGCTTGATCTCGATGCTATTATACGTATATATCGCTAAAGGAGAGTGATCAATTTATAAAACGCCCTCGTGGTTTGCATGTGTGCGCGCTTGTGTATGTGAGTACGGCATATGTACATGCTTGTAATAAAACGTGCATGACCTGCACGCAGCAGGTGCATGCGATGCTCGCCGACTGGCTAGCTATCGTGTGTTCCTAGCAAACTAGCGTTTCCTCGCTCGTGAGTTATTGTGTCATGGTTTGCTATGTGTGTGTCTTCTCTGTATATATTTATTGTGCCAGGTGTGAATCATGTACCGCATAGTACACAGTGTGTGATTGTGTCATATGTATATATATGTATATATGTTGTGTGATATGTATATGATATGTATATATGTTGTGTGATGATTGAGTAAAGGCAGTCCGGCCCAATGGTGGATCTGAGATGATTTCCATAGCTTTAAACTATCAAGATGGCCTGCCCTAATAGCGTGGCTAGATCCATCATACTTTTTCGTATCTAAAATATAGAACATGTTTTTCAGAAAGTCAAACTTCAAAAACAATGACCAAGAGTTAGCTATGTTATTTTTGTTTTTATTGTTGGAGAAACCAACGCTGACGTCAAGATCAAGATCACTATCCTTTCTCTTTTCAGGAGCAGAGCTTCAAGAGATGGAATTACCCTACGATGAAATTGAACTTCGTATTGCATGTATTATTTATAACTCTTTCAGACTATATAAGTTTTGCTATTCGAAATGATAAATTATATGAGAAAATATTGATAAATTATTGTTTTGAAGATTGTCTAAAAAATACATGTCCCTTTTATATATCTTTTCACACAGTTCATTGAAATTCTTCGAGTCCACATGATTCCTTATATTTTTTTCTTTGGTACTATTATTTAGTTTTGTAGGGTTTCTCCTGTCTACCTACTTCTATGGTCCTAGCAATTCTATGAAGCCGAACACCTCGTAAAGTGGGTGAAATCTATCTTAACATTTCTCCTAAGCATGCAAGAAGCTTTATTTTTCCCGAGCCACCTCATCTCAGCATCGTTGTCGTTGTTCTCTTATTGGCTTACCTAGCGTTAGTTTGCACCTCAGTTCAGCGTCCATGCACCTTGTTTCCAATTTAATTACTCCGATCCTTGCACCTGAATTAGCTCGTTGGCCCATTGATCTGCACCGGTTTGTTTGTGCATGCCTGTGAATGTGATGATAGTGATAGGCAATCTGGACGTGGTATAAGAGCAAGGCCAGTAGCGACACTAAGTTGTATGTTCATGTTCATAGCATATCATGTAGAGACAGCAATCCAGCAGATCGACACGCCTATATATTACGGATCGACGGCTCTGGGAGAGTTAACTTATAGAGCCTCTTCTCGGTGAGGCTGTAGAGGCAGGCAACATTGTCAGTTGTCACCCGCAGATTCAGGTGTAGTCGTGTAGAGAAGGGAAGCCGTCTGTGGCCGCCGGTACCTCCCAGAGCCGCGAGGGTTAGCTGACGTATGCAACATGCCACGAGGAACACACGCACAGAGCTCGCACGGACAAGGTCTGGGATCTCCAGGAGTGCAAAGATATCCTCGAGGATGTCCTGCGGCAGCACCGGTGACATTGCAGCCATTTCCCTGAGTGGTGGACGAACATACTCATCATCTACCTGTATTGTCTTGGGCCAAGCTCGCAAGACCAGACGGAAGAGACAGCGCAGACTCATCATCCCGGCTCTCCTAAACACGTCCATCAGAGACTACGGCCCCATTTGGCTCCCCAGTAGCCTATGGGCTATTTCAGGCTATTTCGTCATTTAGGAGTATTAAATAAATACTGTTTACAAAACTTTTTTTGATAGCCGGGTGCTATTTAGATGAATCTAATGAGCCTAATTAATCCATGTTGCTACAGTAACCATTCGCTAATCGCGGGTTACTATACATCATTAGATTCGTCTCGCGAAATAGTCCAGGGGTTCTGTAATTAATTTTGTAATTTAACTTTATTTACTAGTCATAAATGACAAAATAGCTTGAAAGAGCCCATGGGCTAAAATGATCCAAACAGCCCCTACAATTGGTGGCAGGAACACACACAAACAGGACACCAAGGGCAGCCTCCTACTGGCTCTCTACTTATAGGTCAGCAATTCCACTGGTTGAAGGGAATCGGAATGGAGATGCCAGTAAGGCAAGGTTGGGCGGCCGATCTGCCTCTGTCCCCTACGTCGCCCCCTCTCCCATCCCTGCTACAGATCTCTCCGGCGAGGCAGCGGCAGCCTCCTCTGTCCTCTCATCTCACGTCGTGGAAGAAGAGACGGGAAAGGAATTGGAGGGCTATGTTCCGTGGGCTTAGGCGGCTGGCCCATTAGCCCATTACATTGGTGATGAAGCCCAATTGGCTGTTGCAATTGCTATTTAGAAAAATTCCATCTATATTGCATCTTTCTTTTATACTATCACCAGCAGCTTCGAATGGCCATTCTACCTGGAAAAGTTGAGCCTTTTTACATGCTTTGGACACATAATACGTGCATGCTTTGAATCATAGACCCATCTGAATAGCCAGAAATTAAGCGAAACTGGTACTGACTATGCACCTTAAATGTCAGCTTATGTTTTAAGAGAAAAGGGGAAGGGAGATATGGCTGGATATCATATTTTTTTTACTAGAGTAAATTGCATCGTGGGTACAATAACTTGTAAGGTAGGTGCATATAAGTCACACAACTTTAGAATTGCTCGAATAGGTCACACAAATTGTATAGATGATGCATATTAGGTCAAAACTATATAATATATCATACACTATACTAAATAATGCTACGTTTTTTATTTCACTTTTAGGTATTACTTTTTTTACTTGCTTTCAATACTTATTACACTATCTTATTGAATTAATTTATGAAACTCGGCGAATCTCAATTTGCAACTAGTAATAAAGACGATAAAAACACCCATTATTGTTGATCCAATTCCTCCCTTTCTCAAGTTTTTCATGTAACCCAAAAGACTCAGATAACCTTCACTTCCGTCAGCGATAAACCCTGCTAGCGTCTGCAATTTACATTTTCCTTTCGACATCACTTCTGACTTTTGCATTACTTCATCTGGAAACATAAACCTTCCAAACAGATGCATTAAACATGGCATCTGGAAGACTTCTGCCGGTAGTATATTTACCTCAGATGCCCTTAAATCAAGGACCTCCAAAACTTTCAATTTTGCAACATCCCCTGGAAGTTTGGTAACAGTTTTCCCAAGGCTCAGATATTTCAGAAGCAGCAATCTGCATATGTTTTTAAGATGATCATCATCCAAGTCAGCATCACACTTTTCTAGGTCCAAGAGTCGCAGAAGCTGATATTTGCTAAAGTTCAAAATACCTTCACTAGCCTTCCCGAAGACTGTCAGAGATCAGACGAGACACAAGACATTGGTGTCCAAATTCTTACCATCTGTAGCAAGGCTTTTATGAAGAGAAAGACGATGAACATATCTGCTTTCAACCATCTCATCACAAAGCAAAGTGACAAAGTTCTGAGAGATTGACATGTGCAAAATGAACTCATGCATCATGCTGTAAGTTTGGCATGTCTTCACGTTTTCATTGTTGCTTACGTAAATGGGTTCAATGATGCTTCGATCCTTGAGTGCATCAAAAGCAGTTGTGGGATCTGGGGTGCTAGTTGAGGGTTGTGATTCCACAAATCCCTCAGCTAACCATCGTCTCAACAGCCTTTTCCTCTTGATCTGATAATCCCTTGGGAACATACCAAAATATAGCAAGCAGGCTTTCAGAGCATGGCCTGGCAGGCTGGTATAGTTACGAACCAGCACCCGTCGCATTGCTTCAAAAGTTCCATCGTTCTCCAGATGATAATGTAACTTGCTGCAGATATCTTCACATGCAGGCCCTCTCATCCAACCCTGTGCTTGTAAGAATTCGCCAACGGTTACCAGAGCAAGAGGCAGGCCACCACATTTCTTCAAAAAATTGCTGCTGAATTCCTCTGCTCGAAACACAATTTGTTCCCCGGACAGGCTTTCATGAAAAACAATTGTTTCGAGCATTCCTCATCAAGCCTACCTATTTTGTGCACATAACCTTTACCGGAGCTGCAGGCATTAGCTACTGACTGAATAGTTGTTGTGACCCCTATTCTGCTGGTAATACCATTATCATCTGGAAAGGCTTGTTCGATGTTTTTCCACAGATCTTTTGTTTGAATGTCATCAATCACAATTACGTACCTAAGGCCTTGTTTAGATTGGGGTTGGAAAGAGAGTGTAAAGTCCTGTAGCACTTCGTTTGTTTGTGGTAAATATTGTCCAATTGTGGCCCAACTAGGCTCAAAAGATTCGTCTCGTGATTTACAACCCAACTATGTAATTAGTTATTTTTTTTATTTATATTTAATGCTATTTACATGTGGGAAACAATTTATGAGAGGAGAGAGATTGGAAAGTCCCAGAAGACTTCGTTTGTTTGTGGTAAATATTGTCCAATCGTGGGCCCAACTAGGCTCTAAAAGATTCGCCTCGTGATTTACAACCTAACTGTGTAATTAGTTATTTTTTTATTTATATTTAATACTATTTATATGCGGGAAACAATTGATGTGATGGAGAGCGAGTGAAAAAACTTGGAATTTGGAGGGTGATCTAAACAAGGCCTAAATAAAAATTAAGAAATGGGACTTATCAAATCCATTTGGATCGTTTGGCCAGCAACGCGAGGCGCGTGCTCGGCCACCCGGGTTCGAAGCCCGGTGCCCGCGTATTTCCGCTCAAGGAGTGGGAATGGGGAGAAAAACTCCCTCTTTCAAAAAAAAGAACTATTATTAATAACTTCTGCACAATAAGAAAAAAGCCCACTTTACAGCTACAAACTCTTGCCAAGTCTGTCAAATAATACATTGAACTTCAAATAATACATTGAACTACAAAACTGCACATTTCACAATCTCAGACGATGAAAAACTGTTAACGTTACCACATAAGGCTAAAGCTGAAGCAGTTACATTGACGTAGCATGCACTTGATGGTGGATTCTAATACGTGAGCATCCCAGTCAGCAATCTGAAAAAAAAAAGCGTGTGTCATCTAAGCAGCCTTGCTTAGATTTTGCTGGTCTATTTAAGTGGTTTTGCCAAAATGGTACCCCCTTCCATGCTGCCCTAGGAGATGATCCAATCTCTCCTAGCCGTGTGGCCTATCCATATATCAGCGACCATAGAGTATTTTCCTAATTATTTTTAGATCAGGATTTCTTTATCATTTTTTAATCGTAGATCAACTTAGGTCATCTTGTTAGCCCATCGACGCTCCTTGTCACTGGATTACACCGTCATCCCTATTGAACTGTTTGCATCTTCAATCCCATAGATGAAGGGCTGAGAGGTAAAATCATCCCTAAAACTGCTTAAAATGTGTGACAAGTATTCTGATTAAAAAATAATGCTAGAATGGCAAGTAATCTTAGATGAAGGGACTTCTTATACGCAGGGAAAAGACCGAGATTTGTGAAATTTCGTCAAAATTGTAAATAGCGATTTGGCAATAAGTTGATTACCGAGTATTTTTGAGTCCCTTATCATGACAGTAGATATCTATGCGACAAAGTAGAAAGCAATCAGATAACTTCAATAAACAAGATGGAGCCTAGAATAGCGTATTTGTAACAAAACTCGGGCACCGAGCTAACCCCAAATTCGCCATTTTTTTTGGGGCAATTGCACCATTGCCCTCACTTTAAAAGCCAATTCTGAGTTTGCCCCTCTTTTCTAGACTTTGCAAATTCGCCCTCGTTTTCTCAGATTGAAGGTGCCGTTTGCCCCTCTTCTCTAACACCGTTAGCGTACCGATTAAAAATAATCGTGGAAATACATTACACAAGAGAAAATGATGGTTCTACCCTTCACATGATTTCAGATCGAGCATCTCGTCCTCTCGTCCCCAAATTCGCACCGCTGGGTGCTAGGGTTTCGTTGGGCGGCGGCGGGCGGACGGCGGCAGCCGGCAGGTCATCGGCGACGGATCCGGGGCGCGGGGGCGGCGCGCGGCCCGCCCGGAGCACGCGCTGTGCGCGGGACCGCGCGGCACGCGCTGTGCGCGGGACCGGCGCGCGGGCGGCGCGCGGCGGCCCGCCCAGCGCAAGCGGTGGGGCACGGCGGTGGGGCGGCGCGGCACTGGCGCTCGAGCGGCGATTGGAGCAGCGGTTCAGGCGCAGGCTCAGGGAAAGCTCGGGGAAGGCTTGGCTGAAGGCAAGAGGAAAGCTTGGGGAAGGCTTGGCCGAGGGCGAGGCAAGGATTTGGTGCGCGCAACAGCAAGCTGGGACTTCATGATGGATGAACTAGTGGGAGAGCCTAGGTAAATTTCTGAAATTTTTTCCCGATGTCATGAGTTGGATGCAGTGGGATGAGTTGTAGGTCGTAATTTGTGTATTGCACTGATTTTAGGATGATTTATAGGGCAATTTAGCTAATTGCAAATATTTTGCTGTGATTTGTAGGACAAGTCAAAGTGAGTTGAAAGTTTGTGTTAGAATTCGATCATACTGGAGCTTACCGGATGGGGGGCCAAAGACCTATTGCAAGAGTAGAACATTGTCTCAAATTGTTGACATAAATGAATTTGGGCTGATGCAATTGATCGATCACATAGGGGAACAATTTATGTGGGGCTCTAAGCAGTATATTTCTTTGTGGCGTGCGTTGGAGGATGAGTCTATTCAGATTAAAAATGATGACCAGCTGCTGGAATGGTGTAAACTGAACCTAGAGAATGGAGTAGTGCATATGGAGGCTCAAATTGATGATGTTGATGGTCCATTGCAATGTTCTCCCACAAAGCATCGATTACACCCTTCAGTGAGGAATAGAGATTTAGAGACACCAAGTACTCCATCTCTTAATTTGGATGCAGTGAGTGCCATGAGTTAGGGCATACAGCTAAGCGTTGCCAAGGAGGACCTACTGCAAGCCAGGCGAGGAGGATGTCATCTTCTGAAAATGCATCGGGAGAGGGAAGCAATGATCCTATAGCTGCACACACCTCCAAGTAAGCCTTTGTTGATTTTTAATTTTTTTTATTCTCACTCATGCTTTTCATTTTCTGCATATTGACGTGCCACCTTTGCTGATTTTTAACTCACACATCTCTATTCTCAAGTGCAAGTGCAAGTACAAGTGCAAGTGAGGTAGGAGGAGGAAGACCACCAACTGGAAGGGGAAGGGGAAGGGGAAGGGCAAGAGGAAGGGGCAGAACAAGAGGAGGTGGGAGAGGGAGTGGTGGAGAGGGATTTGCTGCATGGTTTGGTGCCTGATGTGCTGCTGCTTTGACATGTATTTTGGCTTTTGTTGGACTTGTAATGTGCCCTTTGTTGCACACTTATGTTTTCCCATGTTAAGGACTTGTTATTACTGACTATGGACATGCTCCCTAAGTACTTTGTGATGGTTCATAACTATTAGGGACAATCTTCTTTGTGATCTGTGTGTGATATGTCATATTGCTTGACTTATATCAAATACTGTCAAAGTTATGTGAAAAAGCAGCCAAAATGCTGTCAAATTTTTCTCCAAATTTTTACTACAATTTTGACGTTAAAATCTGGTCAAATTTGAAAAAAAAGAATCTGGTCAAATTTCAAAATTTCCAAATTTGGTTGAATTTGAAAAATTCTGAATTTGGTGAAATTTGAAAATTCCCGATTCTAGTTCAATTTTGAATCTCCTACAAATTTGTCAAATCCATGAAAAAATTCCTTCACAATTCAAACTATTATCTTGGTCTTCAAAATAGGGGCAATCATGCAATTAACGGTACAAAACAGGGGCAATGGTGCATATGTATAAATGTCTTTCGGCACATTACTTAACACCGTTAACTTGACTTAACGGAATGAGGGCAAATCTAACCTTCGATTGTAAAAAGTTGGGGCAAATTTGCAAAGTCTAGAAAAGAGGGGCAAACTCAGAATTGGCTTTTAAAGCGAGGGCAATGGTGCAATTGCCCCCTTTTTTTTCATGGCCAAGAACTCAAAATAACCAAGTGTCAGCAAAATTTCACCAAAATTTTGAACCTTGCTTTTACATGGTGTCGGGGACCAAAACAAGGCCCCCCTAAAGAAAGCCCAACAAACGCAAAGCTAGGCCCAACAGGCCTCCCACTATTCAATCTGGGCCACGGCTCTGGCACACCGGGGCGGCGTCCGGCCTCCGGCCCGTCCCGAGCCCGCCCCGGCCGAGGGCTCGGACGAAGCGCCAGCTTTTCGCCTCGCCCGAGCCCCAGGCGGACGGGCCTCGGGCGGGGAGCCGACTCTTCGTCCCCCCGAGCCCCCCGGCCCGAGGCCTCGGGCCGGGAGCCGTTCCCGCCTCGCCCGAGCCCCCCGGCGGGCAGGCCTCGGGCGGGTCGCGCGCCGCACTTCCCGGTCAAACCAGGGCCTCCGACTTGACGTATAACCACCGCCCGCCTTCCCACGGTGCTTGTCGGATGGCAAAGGATGGGAGCCGTCCCGTCCACGACTCTCACCCGGCTCGGGATTACGTTATCCTCCACGGCGCCCGGCCATGACGATCAACGTGGGGCGCAGTGCGTCTAATCCTTCGGCAGTCGGTCACCAAGGCCCCGGGCGGCGGCCGCCACGCCAAGGGCCGTCATCCAAAGATCACCCTCCGTGCGGAAGCCGCAGGCCATGTGGGGCGCCCGGTCAAAAAAAACAGTTCCTCCCCGGTTTTTTGAGCCGGGATGGGCGGCGATCGCCCGATGATGGCTGCTCTCCCCGTCTTGCCGACCGCACCGTGTGTACGGCCCGAGACGCCGAGGTCCTCCGTGCCTCGGAAAAATGGGGAAGTCAAAGCTACAAAGACGCTACGGGGGGCGGATCGTCCCCCGGCCCTCCGACAACGTCCGCTTCTTCCGTTGTCGAGAATGGAGGATGTGACCCTCATAGCCACGCCCATGCCCTGCAGCGCCAGCAACAGTGTCAAGCCCACGTCAGGGCCTCAGCACAAAGATGGCGGCGGGCACCGAGGCCGTGACCAGGAGGGAAGAGCTGCTTCCCACGCACGCCACTCTTTGTAAGCCTCGGCCACCCCCTTGCGGCTATAAAAGGGGGAGGCAGGGGCCCGTAAACAACAGGCTCACACAGGTTGGCATAGGCATACACACGAGCCCAACATTGGCAACCCGCACCATCACCACGAGACTTGGGACCAGCTCCCTCTCTCCGTCTGCTTGTACACCCCTACCTACAAGCACTTCGGTGCAAGATAATACAAGACATCCTCTCCCCACTGGACGTAGGGCCTTCTCTTGCCCGAACCAGTATAAATCCTTGTGTCCATCTTGCACACCATCCGGAGTTGGGAACACGCACCACAAATTCACTCGTCGGGGCTAGGGCCACCAGTTCTCGCACCGACAGTTGGCGCGCCAGGTAGGGGAGGTGCGTGTTTCATCTCTTTTCCCGCCAAACTTCCGGATGGCCAGCGGACGCGACGACGCTTCTCGGGGCCGTTTCGACCCCGACTCTCCCCTCCGCCAGCCGCTGGAGCCAGGGACCTCAGGGCCAAACTCGACCACGACCGTCTTCGGCTGCAGCAGAGGATAGACGCGCTCGAGCGAGATCACCGCGCGCCGCTCAACACGAGCCCCGCGGCGCGACAGCATGCCCGCGATGTCCACTAGAGGATCATCAACGACGAAGGGGGCGAGCGGCCCCTATCTTCCAAATGAGCGAGCCGAACGTCGCGGCTGCAGCCACTGCTTCTCCGAGCGATGCGGAACCCTCCACCCTCGAGGCGCCCGCATCCGCGACGAGATGCGGGACTACATCGAGATCTAGCTGCGGTCCAGCAGGGCCGAGGCTCAGCCTCACGCCTCCGCGCCAGAAGGGCGAGGCCCGGGCACTCCCCGGGGGAGCGCGAGGCCTCGGTCCACCCGGGATCCCCCCCGCGAAGACCGGTTCGCGAGCGCATCCAGGACAACCGCGCGGCAGCCTCGGCAACGGCGACGCTCGCACCATCGTGAGGGGAGGCAAGGGGCGCGGGACCAACGCGACCACCGGCCCGCCAGGCGGCCGGGCGCGCTCACGGCGATGACCGCGACGACGCGGGACCCCCTTCGGCTCGCGCCTTCAATGGGGATCCGCAGCGCTCGGTTCCCCTTAAGGTTCCGCCAGCCCGCCAACCTCACCAAGTACTCGGGAGAGACGAACCCCGAAGTTTGGCTCAACGACTACCGCCTCGCCTGCCAGCTGGGCGGGGCGGACGACGACAGGCTCATCATCCGCAACCTTCCTCTTCATCTGGGCGACGCCGCTCGGGCATGGCTGGAGCACCTCCCCGCCCGCACGATCTACGACTGGGGCGACCTGGTCAAGGTCTTCGTGGGGAATTTCCAGGGCACATACGTGCGCCCTGGGAACTCCTGGGACCTCCGTAGCTGCCGCCAGAAGCCCAACGAGTCGCTCCGCGACTTCATCCGCCGCTTCTCCAAGAAGTGCACCGAGCTGCCCAACGTGGCCAGCGCCGCCATTATCAGCACGTTCCTAGATGGGACAACCTGCAAGGAGCTGGTCCACGAGCTGGGCCGGAAGATGCCGACCACCGCCAACGAGCTGTTTGTGGTGGCCACGAACTTCGCCTCCGGCGAGGAAGCGGTGGGGGCCATCTTCCGCGGTGCCACCAACAAGGGAAAGCAGAAGGATGAAGGAACTGACGAGGCTGCAACCCGCGGCCAGAAGAAGAGCAAGAGGGGCAAGCGGAGGGGCAAGCACGGCAAGAAAGAGGAGGACTCCGAGGATGAGCTCGTCGCCGCGGCCGACCGCAAGGCACCCCGAGGTCCCCCGGGGCCCGGGGCGTTCGACGACATGCTCAAGAAGCCATGCCCCTTCCACAAGTTCCCCGTCAAGCACACCATGGGGGAGTGTGACTGGGCCTGCCGCTTCTACCAAAAGCTCCCCCCGCCCGAGGACAAGAGGAAGAAGGAAAAGGAGGACGAAGGCAAGGGTGACGGGTTCCCGGAGGTCCACGATGTCTTCATCGTCATCAGGGGTCTCCCCGGCGAATCTCTCCCCGCCCGGATCAAACGCGCGCGAGAAGTGTTCTCGGTGCGACCCGCCACAACGCAGTACCTGCCGTGGTCGGCCAACGCCATCACCTACGGCATCGATGACCATCCACTCTACGTGCCGAACCCCGGGAGGTACCCGCTCGTGGTAGACCCCGTTGTTGGCAACGTTCGGCTCACCATGATGCTGATGGACGGCGGCAGCGCCCTCAACATCCTCTACTCCGACACCCTCAGCCTGTTGGGGATGGAGCGCCCGCACCTCCGACCCTCCAACTCCCCTTTCAGGGCATCGTGCCGGGCAAGCGAGCCTAGCCCCTCGGGCAAATCGACCTCCCGGTCGTCTTCGGAACGCCGTCGAACTACCGCAAGGAGGTCATCACCTTCGACGTAGTTGACTTCCGGGGAACCTATCACGGCATCCTCGGACGTCCCGCGTACTCGAAGTTCATGGCGGTCCCGAACTACACGTACCTCCTCCTCAAGATGCCGGGCCCTAACGGCGTCATCACTGTTGGCTCCTCCTACGAGCACGCGTTCAACTGCGACGTGGAGGCCATCGAACACGCCGAGGCCACGGCCGTCTCCGAGGCCCTCGACTCCAAGCGCCACGCTGGCACCTTCGAGCCGTCCGATGGGGTGAGGGAGGTCCCGCTGGACCCCTCCACCTCGTCCGGTAAGACGGTGAAGATCTGCGACTCCCTCGACCCCAAATAGGAAGCTGTGCTCGTCGACTTTCTCCGCGCGAATATCGACATCTTCGCGTGGAGTCCCTCGGACATGCCGGGCATTCCGAGAGATGTCGCCGAGCACTCCCTTGATATCCAGGCCGGGTCCAGACCGGTGAAGCAGCGTCTGCGACGATTCGACGAGGAGAAGCGCAGGGCCATCGGCGAGGAGGTGAACAAGCTTTTGGCGGCCGGGTTCATCAAGGAAGTGTTCCACCCCGAGTGGTTATCTAATCCTGTAATGGTTAAGAAAAAGAGTGGGAAATGGAGGATGTGTGTAGACTACACTAGTTTAAATAAAGCATGTCCGAAAGTCCCCTTTCCTTTACCACGCATCGATCAGATAGTCGACTCCACCTCGGGGTGTGAGCTCTTATCCTTCCTTGATGCTTACTCCGGCTACCATCAAATAAAGATGAAGGAGTCCGACCAGCTCGCAACGTCCTTCATCACCCCCTTCGGCATGTACTGCTACATGACGATGCCCTTCGAGCTCAGGAGCGCAGGGGCCACATATCAGCGGTGCATGCAGGGCGTCTTCGGCGACCACATCGGCGAGACCGTAGAGCCCTACGTCGACGACATCGTGGTCAAGACAAAAAAGGCTGACGACCTCATCTCTGACCTCAAGATCGCTTTTCAGTGTCTTACGGCCAAGAACGTCAAGCTCAATCCCGAGAAGTGTGTCTTCGGGGTCCCCCGAGGCATGCTGCTTGGGTTCATCGTCTCCAAGCGCGGCATCGAGCCCAACCCGGAGAAGGTGAATGTGGTGACAAGCATGGGCCCGATCAAGGACCTGAAGGGCGTGCAGCGTGTCATGGGCTGCCTTGCGGCCCTCAGCCGCTTCATCTCACGGCTCGGCGAGAAGGGCTTGCCCCTGTATCGCCTCCTGAGGAAGACCGAGCGCTTTTCCTGGACCTCCGAGGCCCAGGAGGCCCTCGACAAGCTCAAGGCCGCCCTCTCCAGCGCCCCGATCCTCGTCCCACCTGCCGAAGGAGAACCTCTCCTCCTGTACGTCGCCGCGACCACCCAGGTGGTCAGCGCGGCCATCGTCGTCGAGAGACAGGAGGAGGGCCACGCGCTGCCGGTCCAGAGGCCGGTCTACTTCATCAGCGAGGTGTTGTCCGAGACCAAGATCCGCTACCCACAGATCCTGAAGCTGCTCTACGCGGTGGTCCTGACGCGGCGCAAGCTCCGGCACTACTTCGACGCCCACCCCGTGACGGTGGTCTCTTCCTTCCCGTTGGGAGAAATCCTCCAGAACCGGGAGGTCTCGGGGCGGGTCGCCAAGTGGTCCGTCGAGCTCATGGGAGAGACCCTCTCCTACGCGCCAAGGAAGGCCATCAAGTCCCAAGTCTTGGCCGATTTCCTCGCAGAGTGGACGGACATCCAGCTGCCGCCGCCCCAGCTTCAAGCGGAGTGCTGGACGATGTACTTCGACGGGTCCCTGATGAAGACCGGAGCCGGCGTCGGCCTCCTCTTCGTCTCCCCCCTCGGGGTACACATGCGGTACGTGATCCGCCTTCACTTCCCAGCGTCGAATAATATGGCAGAGTACGAAGGCCTGCTCAACGGGTTGAAGATCGCTGTCGAACTTGGCGTCAAACGCCTCGACGTCCGAGGGGACTCGCAGCTCATCATCGACCAAGTCATGAAGGACTCGAGCTGCCACGATGCCAAGATGGACGCGTACTGCAAAGCGGTGCGCACCCTGGAGGACAAGTTCGACGGCCTCGAGCTCAACCACGTTGTCCGGAGGTACAACGAAGCCACCGACGAGCTCGCCAAGATCGCCGCCGGGAGAACCCCGGTTCCCCCCGACGTCTTCACCAAAGACCTCCCAGCTCCCTCCGTCGCTCTCGGCGGACGGGAAGTGACCTCGGGGGATCGTTCAGACCCCCCCTCGGGGGCTGGGAAGACATCCGAGGTCCCCTCCGCATCCGAGGCCCCTTCGGCTTCCGAGACGTCCTCGGCATCAAATGCTGAAGTCATGGAGGTCGACGGAGGGGGCCCAGGGGCCGAGCCCAAGCCAGACTGGAGAGAGCCGTACCTCGATTGGATCGTCCGAGGCACCCTCCCTGAGGATTTCAACCAAGCCAGGCGCATCGCAAGAAGAGCGAAGTCCTTCGTCGTTATCGAGGATGAGCTCTACAAGCGAAGCCTCTCGGGGGTCCTGCAGCGGTGCGTCACAGTCGAAGAAGGCCTTGCCCTCGTCCGCAAGATCCACGCCGGAGTATGCGGCCACCACGCCGCTCCCCGCTCCCTCGTCGGCAACGCTTTCCGACAAGGGTTCTACTGGCCGACCGCGGTCACTGACGCCACTGAGGTAGTGCGCACCTGCGAGGGGTGCCAGCACTACGCTCGTCAGACGCACCTGCCGGCTCAGGCGCTCTAGACCATCCCGATCACATGGCCCTTCGCCGTGTGGGGGCTAGACCTGGTAGGACCCCTCAAGAAGGCGCCCGGGGGCTTCACCCATCTTCTCGTCACCATCGACAAGTTCTCCAAGTGGATTGAGGCGCGCCCCGTCACCAACATTCAGTCCGAGCAGGCGGTGCTCTTTTTCACCGACATCATCCACCGCTTCGAAGTCCCGAACTCCATCATCACCGACCACGGCACCCAGTTCACAGGGGTGAAGTTCTGAAACTTCTGCGACGAACACCAGATACGCATCGTCTGGTCCTCGGTCGCGCACCCCCAGACGAACGGTCAGGTGGAGAGGGCCAACGGGATGATATTGCAAGGACTCAAGCCCCGGATCTTCAACAAGGTCAACAAGTTCGGCAAAAGATGGCTCGAGGAGCTCCCCTCGGTCCTCTGGAGCCTCAGGACGACGACAAGCCGGGCCACGGGGTTCACGCCTTTCTTCCTGGTGTATGGCGCCGAGGCAATGCTGCCTACCGACTTGGAGTTCGGATCTCCGAGGCTCAAGGCCTACGACGAGGCGCGCAATCAAGTGGCTTGGGAGGACTCGCTGGACATGCTCGAGGAAGCTAGGGACGCTGCCCTCCTACACTCAGCAAGATACCAACAGTCTCTCCGACGCTACCACGACCGCCGAGTCCGGATCCGAGACCTCAAGGAAGGAGACCTGGTGCTTCGTCTCCACCAAGACAACAGAGGCCGTCATAAGCTCACGCCGCCTTGGGAGGGGCCCTTCATCATCGCCGAGGTACTCAAGCCGGGCATATACAAGCTCGCAAACGAAGCCGGAGAAGTCCTCAACAACGCTTGGAACATCCAACAGCTACGTCGCTTCTACCCTTAAGCTTCCAAGTTTCTACACGTAGTTGTACTTCATGTTTCTCAAAGAAGAATGGGAAGCATTTCTCATTTTTACAATTTTCTGCAAACGACAAACATCTCCAAAGGCTGAAGACCTGAACTATTTTCACACCACCTCAGAGTCTGAGCGAGACTCGGCTTTGATCCATCAAAGCCGAGCCTCCCTCGGGGCTGGACAGGGGGACCCCCTCCTGAAAAGCACTCTGCAAGCACTTTACCTTTTTGTTTATCGTTTTTCGAACGCTTTCGTGCTGAAGATCCTGAACGTTTAGAAAGGCGTCTTCGAAACCTAGGGTCGGATGAGCCACGGAGTCACTTACGCCCATGCGCTACAATACTCCTACTCACCTCCTAAGGACGAAGAAGCTTCATGCTTTGCGGGGGGATCGCTCCAAACGTCAGAGCTGGCAAAGCTACGAGGCCTCCCACGCCCCAGCGCTACGGAGCCTTTACTTACCAACCTTGACTAAGGAATGAACCTCTAAACTCAATGTCCCCGCAAACGGCCCTAATCTAAACACGAGGCGAGATTCAAAGGCACGAAAAATAGGCAGAAAATGATCAACAAATCATAAGGCCTCGACGGGCCAAGATCTTAGTTAACACAGAGAAAACAAAATACTAATCAAGTTTTTTACATGGGCACACTCGGCCCAAATTGCAGAATTTACCGGGGGGCATCCGACCCCCCCTCTCCTTGGCGTCGGTATCTGTGGCGTCGGCGTCGGCCCCCTCGGCGACACCGGGGAAGAATAGCCGTGCGGAAGTGCCCGACCAGCCTGAGGGCGTGGCTTCTTCAGCCCCGGCCAGACAGCTCGGCGAATACCTCCCCCTCGTGACCCTCCTCGTCCTCGGCAACGACAAGCCCCTCGGAAATCTTGGGGAGGTCGAGGTCATAGTGGGAGAGGGTCATCGCCAGGGTGTGCGACACGCCCGATCCGGCCTCGGTGTGGGCGCAGCGTCTCCGCTTGTGCAAACGCTTCCGGGCGGCCCCGTGGGACTGCTACCGGCGGGCTCGCCCGGCCTCGACCGCCCGTGCGAGGCGGCTTGGACCTTCTCCTTCAGGGCGTCGAGCTCGCCCTGCGCTGAGGAGTAGGCCGCCTGCGCCGCGACAAGGGCCGCCGCTTGCTCCGACGATTTCTTCTTCAGCTCTGCATCCGCCAGGGGTCAATCTCTGAGCAGCAAAGCAAGGATATGACTGCCCAAATGCAAGACTTACCTTCCGTTTGCGCCACTTCCTCCGCCAGCTGCGCCCGGAGCACGTTGGTCTCGTTCAGCGCTTGACCAAGCTCGGCCCGCATCATGGCGACATCATTGACATAAAGCTGGTGATCAGTATCCATGTTCACCAGATTCTCCGTCAAGGTCCCAATGGTGTCGGACGACTCGACAAGCGCCGTCCTCATCACCTCCTTTTCAGCTCGAAGCCGGTCGAGCTCCAACGAGCACTCCTTCAAGGCCGCCGACAGGAGAGTGCCCTGCTCCCGAGCCTCGGAGGCCTCAACCTTCAGGTCCGAGACGAGGAGGCGGAGGTCGGCGTTCTCCTCGTTCCGGGCAGCTAACCCGGCGCGCAGCCGGTTTGCCTCCTGCCGCTGAAGATGGTGCGCCTCGTCGAGGCCGGCCCTCAACCGGAGAAACTGTGATTTCTCCCAGGAGAACTTCGCCAAATCCTGTGACAACCAGAACCAGCGGATTAGTCATCTCCGGGTGCCCGCGTCAAGGTAAGGATTCGGTCATTTATTATACCTCCAGCATGTCAGGGAGGTCTCTTGAGAAGATCGGCGAGAGCAGACGAAGCAGGTCATCGGCCGACTGCACGAACTTGCTGGTCTGCTCCCACCGAGTGCGCTCCAGGGCGTCGTCCAGCACATAGACTGGCCGGCCCTCTGGGTCCCGGTGGTCCGACCAGACCATCCGCGGCGGCTCCTCCAGAGCGCGCCGAAGCGAACCACCTCCCGGTTCGAGGACCCCTCGGCGGGCGCCGCAGTCGACGACCCCGCACGATCGCCACCAGAGGAAGCCGTGTCCGCAACGGCTACCTCTTTCCCCCGCGTGGGGGCAGTCTCCTCAGAGGAGGGGATCTCCACCACCTCCTGTGTCGAGGCGCGGCTCAGGGGCGGCGCTGGCGCCTGCTCCTCCATGACCGTGTCGGTGGCGGTCACCGGGGCAGGCGCCGCCACGACTTCCACGACGGGCGTTGCCGAGGCCTCCGCACCGGGGCCTACGTCCCTCTCCGTCGCGGGGCGGGGCGGCTCCCCGGTCAGGGGCGCCTCGACCGCCTCTCCCTCGGTCGCCGGCGGCGACATACCCACCGCAGGGTAGAGGGGGGCGCTCGCCGTCCCGGCCTTTCGCCTCTTGCGCGCAGCAAGCGGTGCCGGAGCCGGGGCCGTCTTGCGCTTTTGGCTGCGGAGGCGAAGAGCGCAGGACTTCAGAGGAAGAAATGAAACAAAAAACGATGAAGGACTCGAAGAAGGAGAGATGCTCACCCGCTGAGCGGCGGCTGGAACGGCCGGCTCACCGGAGCCGCGCCCGTCGGGGCTCCGACTTGAGGCGTCCTTGGCCCGCGCGACTCTGGGGTCGCGGGCACAGGGTGTGCGGGCCCTCCAGCGACGCCACCTCCGCGGACGAGGCCCGCTTCACCTTCGGCGGCCCTCCGCGCCACCTCGAGCTGCTCCCGGGCCGCATTCGAGCCACCCCCGACCGGGCTCGTCGGCACGGGGCGACTTCGGGGAGGGGGCCTCACCCCTCCCGACGGGGTCACGTCTCCAGATGCCCTGGGCTCGACGCGCTTCCCTGGCTCTGAAGACGCCGAGGCCGAGGCCTGTGCACCGGATTCCTCCGCTGCTCGCCTCTGCAGCGCGTCGCCAGGGACCGGGGGCTGAATCAACGACTCCTTCCGCCTCTCGTCCTCCATGAAGCCGAGGAAGTCGTAATCCTCCCCCTCGTCATCCTCATCATCGTCATCAGCGCCGGTGGTGTCGGAGGGTGTCGGCTCTCGGGGGAGCCCCTCTTCCTCCTGCCTGCGCCGCAGCTTGTCCAGGGTGCGCTGCTCGCTCTGTTTGCGGACGTTCCAGTCCTTCTTCTTCTTCTTCTTCTCCCTCAGCTTCTCCGCGTGGGCCCTGTTTGCCGCTTTCTCCACGGAGATCGGAGGCTTGGACGCCGCCAGCTTCCTGGACAATCCCTGCGCAGAAAAGAACAAGATGAGGACGAAGGGGAGGATACAAACATCAACCAACCATGCACAGCCGCAGACTTACCATAGAAATGGCGTTCTGGTGGGGGCACATCGCAACCTTGTAGAGGCTGGAGACGTCCGTCACCGTCGCCGCCTTCTTGGTCCGATCGACGATCTCGTTGTGATCGAGATCGATGGACGACATCCTCGCCCCGGCCCAGGGGCTGCCTTCCTTCATGTCGAACAGGCAGGGCCGCCTATCCATGAGGGGTAGGACGCGCCGTCTGTGGAAAGCGGCGATGACGACCGATGCATCCAACCCCTTGAGGGTCAGCGTCTTCAAGGCTCGGAACACCTTCTTCAGCGGGGTGACCCTCTCCGGAATAATCTCCTCCTTCCACCGCGCGGGCTCCGCATCGAACACCTTCCCGGTGTAGGCAGGCAGGTGGCCGGAGTCGTTCCGGAGGTAGAACCACTTGGCGCGCCAGCCGCGGTTGGAGGAGGTAAGCTTGGCCGGGATGTACGAATCCCGGTTGCGGCCCCGCAACTGTAGTATGCAGCCCCCGGCGCGGACAGCCGTCCTCTTCCCCCTCTCGATGCCCTTAAGGTAAAGGGCGCCCTCGAAGAAGTGGAGCCAGAGGTCCCAATGAACCTCAACCCCGAGAAAGCCCTCGCACAAGGCGACGAACACCGCCAGATGCGTGATGGAGTTGGGGTTGAGGTTCTGCAGCTCCAAGCCGTAGTACTCGAGGATGGCCCTCAAGAATCGACCCACCGGCATCCCGAACCCATTCTCATGGAACGCCGTGAAGCTCACGACGTATCCCGGAGGCGGGTTCGGGGACAGGTGGTCGGCCGGCGGGACAATCTACTCCGGCGAGGCGTTGTCGGCGCGGGGCGGAGAAGCCCTTTCCCCCACGGCGCCACCAGCTCCAGCGGCGTCCGCGGGCTCGTCTCCCACTCCTCCACGCCGACGATCTCAGGTCTCGACGTCATGGCGGCGGCGGGCTGGACGGGTGAAGGTGAGTTCTCTCTCTCTCTCCTCGCTCCCTTTTTTCTCTCGGCAGCGCTCAAGCAGATGGCAATGGCGGGGAGAACAAAGGCGGGCGCAAGGGCGAGGAAGGCGAGAAGGAAGGCCAACGCGGCCGCCGCACAGGTATTTATACCCGACGCGTTCCCCTTCTTTGCATTAACTACGTATCGATCCACGATACGCCGTAATCGATACACACCGCGCGCGACCCAAGGCAACGGCACACGAGCGGCCGCAGCCACATGGGCTCGGCGCACCACACATGCGCCTTGCACGGCCCGCCCCGCACAAAAGATCCGGGGCGCAGTCCCGGCCCTCGCCACCGCGCGGGCCAGCAGCAGAAGCCCGCAGCGCCGCACATCACATCCACCGTGGGGCCCACAACCACACGCGCACGGCAACTGCCATGACAGGGAAAGTGGGGCCCGCCACCTCCCGCGCGGCGCCCCGATCTCGCTACTGGCCGCAAAAAAGCGCCCACGTCCCCACGGCCACGGGCGAAACAGTGGTTTTCTTCTCCACGAAGGAGCCCGGGCGACGGCCCAATTACGGTCCAGAGGAACGGAGGCTGTCCCATCTCAGGGTTCGACAGCCACCTCAGGGCAACAGAGTCAGGGGCGGCTCGGACGGCCTCATACACAGCTTGGCCCCGCGCAAGCAGCTGGCCGTCCCCCAGGAAGATCCGAGGCCCGCATGGCAGCCAGTAGGGGTCCCGCATGGGAGTGCATCGAGCCCTCGGGACCCGGCGGACGGGACCCGAGCCCCGCCTCAGGCATACCGTGCGGCTCTTATGAACCGCGCCTCCGGGCCCAGCCAACCCCTAGCGAACGGGGCACAGGCGGTTCACTTGGATCCACCCGTTAACAGCTCACCGGACCGAGTCGTGTTCGACACTCGTCGACAAAAGCATGATGAAGTCCACCCTCCTCCCTGCGGAAGGGACGCTGAGGTGCGTAAAAACTAATGACCAAGTACCAACCGGCTCCCCCTCGACACCACGAGGGCCGGGGGACTTCCCCCAACGCGCGAACCGGCTCGGGAAAGCGTCCTGACATTCGACCGAACCCCCGGACGAGCCGATGGGCCCGGGGGCTCGGCACCACGAATCGTTTCACCACTAAAACACGTACAAGCCCTCGGATGAGTGCACACACTCCTCCGAGGCCTCGGGGGCTACACAAGGCGGGTGCGCTCGCGCGCCCCCGCTGGAAAGCATGGCTCCCGAGACGACACGAGCTACGCCGAGTAAACTAACTGCAAGCCCTCGAGAGGAATCCTCCATACCCCTCCGAGGCCTCGAGGGCTACACCCGCCGGGTGCGCTCGCACGCACCCTGCGGAGTAAGACATTTGCGACCAAGGCAGCGCAGCCTCAGCCTCTGAACGAGTGCACCCACTCCTTCAAAGGCTCGGGGGCTACTGTCGGGGACTAAAACAAGGGCCCCCTAAAGAAAGCCCAACAAACGCAAAGCTAGGCCCAACAGGCCTCCCACTATTCAATCTGGGCCACGGCTCTGGCACACCAGGGGCAGCGTCCAGCCTCCGGCCCGTCTGAGCCCACGCCGCTGAGGGCTCGGACGAGCGCCAGCTTTCCGCCTCGCCCGAGCCCCCTGACGGACAGGCCTCGGGCGGAGCCGACTCTTCGTCCCCGCCCGAGCCCCCCCGCCGCTGAGGCCTCGGGCGGGAGCCGTTCTCCGCCTCGCCCGAGCCCCCCCTGGCGGACAGGCCTCGGGCGGGTCGCGCCGCACTTCCTGGTCAAACCAGGCCTCCGACTTGACGTATAACCACCGCCCGCCTTCCTACAGTGCTTGTCAGATGGCAGAGGATGGGAGCCGTCCCGTCACGACTCTCACCCAGCTCAGGATTACGTTATCCTCCACGGCGCCGGCCATGACGATCACTGTGGGGCGCTGTGCCGTCTAATCCTTCTGACAGGTCAGGTCACCAAGGCCCCGAGGCGGCGGCCGCCACGCCAAGGGCCGTCATCCAGCATCACCCTCCGTACGGAAAGCAGGCCATGTGGGGCGCCGGTCAAAGAAACAGTTCCTCCCTGGTTTTCTGAGCCCGGGATGGGCGGCGATCGCCCCGATGACGGCTCTCCCCCGTGCCGACCGCACCGTGTACGGCAGAAGACGCCGAGGTCCTCCGTGCCTCGGAAAACAGGGGAAGTCAAAGCTACAAAGACGCTACGGGGGGGACGGATACGTCCCCCCCGGCCACTCCGACAACGTCCGCTTCTTCCGTTGTCAGAATGGAGGATGTGACCCTCACAGCCACGCCCATGCCCTGCAGCGCCAGCAACAGTGTCAAGCCCACGTCAGGGCCTCAGCACAAAGATGGAGGCGGGCACCGAGGCCGTGACCAGGAGGGAAGAGTAGCTTCCCACGCACGCCACTCTTTGTAAGCCTCGGCCACCCCCTTGCGGCTATAAAAGGGGGAGGCAGGGGCCCGTAAACAACAGGCTCACACAGGTTGGCATAAGCATACACACGAGCCCAACATTGGCAACCCGTACCATCACCACGAGACTTGGGACCAGCTCCCTCTCTCCGTCTGCTTGTACACCCCTACCTACAAGCACTTCGGTGCAAGATAATACAAGACATCCTCTCCCCACTGGACGTAGGGTCTTCTCTTGCCCGAACCAGTATAAATCCTTGTGTCCATCTTGCACACCATCCGAAGTTGGGAACACGCACCACAAATTCACTCGTCGGGGCTAGGGCCACCAGTTCTCGCACCGACACATGGGTACGTAAAATGATCCAATTGACGCAAAGCAAGAGAATTCATTACCTCTTGTGCTGCAACTGCTTTCTTATATCTTCGCAAAGCTACCCGACCTCCGACTCCGACGTCCCCTAGGATTGGGAAGAACCGGAGGAATCGGCGGCGGTGAGTTTCCGGAGCAAGCTCGTCAGCACCTCCCTTGGCCGCTTGTCTGTGGCACAGACCCACGCGTGCTGCTCGAATCCTCCGCCGCGGACCTCTCCGTTGTACACCTGGGCGGCCAGGGCGCTCTTGCCCAGGCCGGAGAACCCGACGATGGCGACCACCTTCAGCCGCCTCTCGTCCCTCGGCGAGCTGCCTCCGGAGCTCCGCCCGGGCCCGGCCGTGCCGATGAGATCCGCGTCCACGGACGGTGCGCGGGTCAAACACCGCCACGGGCGGCTCATCCCGCCGGGCAGGGGCAGCCGGGAGATCTGCATCTGCTGGCCAGGCCCGGGGCCATGTACCTCTGCCGCAGCTCGAACGCTTCCACCGTCAGCTTCCTCAGCCGCTGCATCTGCTCCGCTAGCTGCAGATCCCTGACCACCGTCTTGAGGAACCCGGCGCCCCGCCGGAGCAGCGACGACTGCTTCTTGCGGAGGGTGCGGTACATGGGGCTGTCTATGCAGTCCTCGATGCCGTGGGCGAGCTCGCGCAGGTCCTTGACCAGCAGGCGCGGCACGGCGCGGTGGCCGCCCCGTCGCCCGGCCGGGAGGTGGAGGCGTCGTCGTCGATGGCGCCGACGATCATGCGGAGCTCCTTCTCGAGGAACTGGATGTCCCTCTTGACGCCCCTGTGCAGCTTGTACTTGTCCTCCGCCAGCGAGAGGAGCTTGGGCAGGATAGCTTTGATGGATCCGCTCAGAAGGGCGGCCTCCATGGCAGGCCGCCTCCAAGCTTAGCGAGCGCGCGCTGATCGACAGAGCACCAGCTTCTTCACTGAATCTCGTTGACTGGGAAGGGGATCTGAGGAGCTCGCGGCATGGAGGGTGGAGACTAGGAAGGAAGAGGGGTCACAGTGTACGAGGGGCCAGAAAGGACAAATAAGCGAGGGCCAAATTTGCCCTATCATATCAAAAAGAATCTTACTATTCATGAGTATTAAATAAATATGTTTATAAAATTTTTTGACAGCCGGGTGCTAATTTGCGAGACGAATCTAATGAGCCGCCTAATTAATCTATATTCTACAGTGATGCTACAGTACCATCAGCTAATCACGGTGTAATTACCCTCGTTAGATTCGTCTCGCAGTTTAGCCCAGGGATTCTCTACAAATACAAATAAAAAGAACAAAGAGGGAAGATTTTCTTTGGTGAGGTCAAAAAACGCGGTAAGAATAGTTCTGCCTCTTCATGCGACCTCTCCTGCCAAACACTGCCCCAATCACCGCCCCAATCATTGTTAAAAAGGAAATCACCGCCCCAACGCATGGCTGCCTCTCCTGCACACAACGCATGGCTGCCTCTCCTGCACACAACGCATGGCCCAATTACCAATCATTGTTTTGTTATTAAAAAGGAAAGAAGCCACCGTATCAATTGGGCCATGCGTAGCCTTCCCTATAAAGGAACGACGCGGAGTTACCGTGCTAAAGAAGGAAAAAAGCATTCTCTCGGTCAGCAGTAGGAAAGTGACGTGAATCACGTCCCAATCCATCAGCCCTGAGCCTCACGATTCAGCCGCTACCTGCCCCCTGCGATCCTTGAATAAAGCCGCCCCAGACCACGCTAGCTCTCGTTCATCCTCTCGTCACCACCATCGTCCATTGCTGCTAGCTCTCGTTCAGCCTCTTGTGAGTCGTGACCACCATCATCCATTGCTGCTGCCAGCAGACAGGGCACTGCCGGTGTCACATAGGCTATATCGTGGACACCTGCCAGCGGACAGGGCACGACCGGCGGCCAGCTGCCGCCCCAGACCACGGCCAGCGCACGCCACAGGAAGGGAAGAAGGAAAGAGTCGCTCCATCCGCTGCCTACCTGCCCCATCGCGCCGACGCCTCAACGCCGGTGCCGGACACGACATACGCGCTGCCTCCGCCGGACAGACGTGCTGGTGCCTAGACGGGACGTCGCCTCGTGCTGCTGTTGAGTGCCAGGAGCTTGTGTCTTCGTCAGTCCCTTCACCGTCGGGCCCTTCGCCGTCGGGCCCTTCACCGACAACACGCGTCGAACAGGTATGCCCACTGCTCCACCCTTCGCCAGGCCTACCCCACGTATTCCTCGCGTGCCGCAGTCCCGTGTTTCGCCATCACCAGCCTCCGTCACCCTCGCCCTTCCCATGGAGCCAGAGTCGCGCGCGGTGGTTGGGGCCGGGCTTGGGGCTCGGTGAGGACGACCGCCATATGGGGGCATATAACATTTGTCAAGTTTTTGCTATTGTCGGAATTGCTACAGGAGACGCGCGCCCTGCACTACAGTGAACACCCGAAGAGAAGGTCCTCACCACGTGTCTCTGTTGCCGCGTCATCGTCATCGTCTAGGTCCGATCTCTCCTCCTCTTGGGTTATGAACTTTCATTTCTGGCCATTATCGACAGTTCTGAACTTTCAGATTTGGCCCTTGTCAGATATCTATATGTGTATAGTTCTTCCATAGTTTTAGTAGTCTGGCATTCAAGTGTAGAAAGTTCATTCGTTGAAGCATAAGCAAGAACGCGCTAGCATAGGTTTCGTAAACTTCATTGGCATGATCTTTCATCTCTTTTGTCTGCATCAGCTGAGCAGCAATTCATTTTTTTTAGAGAGAACAGCAGCAGTTCATTTTTTTGAGAGAGAGAACAACAGCAGTCCATTTTTGTATTAGTGATTGTATAGTTTCAGTAAACTGTATAATAAAATCTCATACGAGAGTGCAGAAAGTTTTTTATGTTCTGAGAGGTCCTATATCAGACCAAACTTTATTTCCTCTGAATCAGTAAATACATTTCCAAATGTAATTTTGCAAGAAAAAAATACTTTATTGGCAGGAATTTATTGATGTATATATCACCATGCATGATCTTTCATCTCTTTTGTCTGCGTCAGATGAGCAGCATCTATTTGTTGTGGATTTAGGTTATTAATTTGCATGCCAACAGGGAGCTAGGACCTGCATAAATATCGTGGATAAAATTAACCATTTTTTATCATTAATTAGCCATTTTGATAGTATGGAGACATGTATAGTAGCTAATAAGCATGCATTCCTATTTTTGTCTATGTTAGATGCTGTAAAACTCAATATAGTACTCTATTATCTACGTGCATGCATGCATGTTTGTGCTAAAAGTAGTTATTTTTCTATCCACGTTATAGTGGTAGCATTCAGCAATAGTAGCATGCATCCAGAAAATATGATGGCTGTCAGGGGCATACACAAAAATGCAGGATGACAATTCACGCAAGCAGCAGAGTTACCATGCAGCACCTTGCCATGATATTGTGTTTGTTTGCCCCTCATATTATTAACATTTTAGCATGACATTTTTTAACGAATCTTGATTATCTGTCTCTCGACATGATGCAGTAACCTGAGTCACATTAGAGTAGGTTCTAAAATCTGGTAAATTATGAAGAAAATGATGCTTGTTCTATTTCAAAGAAATTTTTTGTTGTTAACTAGATATTTTTAAATGGATTATCTACCACGTGATTATCTACCACGTTGATGGTTGTGATTTGTTTTCCTTCCATCTATATGCAAAAGAATATAACATGATTACCTTGCATGAGACAATATTTCATGCAACACTACCAAGCTACTACTTAAGAACTGGCAGTTTATATTATCCTCCGGGATCTTAACTTTATATTCTCTATTTAGTGTGTGCAGGAAACTATGGAAGAACAGGTCCCCACTAGCCGGAAGAACAGGTCCCCACTAGCCAAAGTAATAATAGGGATTCAGAGGAGGCAAACTTAGTACTAGAGGGTTCCACAGATGGTGACATCGATACAACTAATACAGAGCACAAAGATGGCGGTGACCATGACGATCAGGCAAAGGAGAAGCTTATGCTAGGGAGGTAAAATAGGAATTTGTTTTCGCCTCCTTGCGTTTAGAATTTACTATCATAAAAAGACTTGAATTACATTTGGCACCCATGTTTTTGCAATATACAGTGTTGAGGTAGCCAACCGCAATGACACGAGCCATGCAAACTATACGGTTGACGATAGCACAATGGAAGGCGCTGCTAAGGATGGCACTAACGTGACACAGGTGAATGGATTGATTGAGGGTTCAATGCATAACAAACCCAAGAAATCAGCATCAGCTTGCATCATGCCACAAGGTAGGGTACTTATATATGCTATTCATGTGTTATCTGTTTTTTAAAAACAATTAATATGCAAAAAGTAGTAATTAATTCAATAGGATTAATCTATTAGTATGTTGTGTTTCACAGATTATATTTGTACCGAATATGATATGGCCATAATTGAGTCAGCCAAAAAAATTCCATCTAGACCTGGGAATGAGGGGCTTGTGCTCATCGGTGATGTTGCTATTTCGAGATATCACATGGAAAGTCTATTTGATGCAACTGAATATTTGGCTGACGAGGTAATAGACGCAAGTCATAATACCCAATCAAACATATGCAACTTCAGTGTCCTTTCTTTCTAACTGCTCTATGTATGTAGGTCATTGATGCTTATATTAAATTGCTAAGGGCCCAAGAGGGTTGGATGAAAAGGCCTGGAGGTACAGTCTACATCGTAAGTGCTTGTCTCACTGCAATGATGAAGCGGGATGGAGAAGGGAATTAGATCATTGAAAGACATTACCCTACCCGTGGCACTTCTGAGCAGCCTGCTTTAACTGAAAGAGTGCTAACTTACTTGGACCATGAAATAGTAGCATTTATGCGCCTAACTATATATTGTTTTTTCATTATCAATTTTTTATCCCTAACAAAACATTTCTTATTTGATTGGATAGGTCTTCCTTCCGATAAATGTTAAAACAACACACTGGTACCTCGCTGTTATAAACGCCAAAAAACATGAGGTCCAGGTGTTAGACTCTTTGGGCAAGATGTTTGGACGCGCTGACCTAAATGCAGTTGTGGGTATTTTCTATCTAATAGATTTATTTGTGCATTTCATATTCTATAATGAAGCCTAATTGATTCATACTTCTGTGAAAAAATAGCGAGTTGGATTACGGAGACAAATAGATTTTATAATGAAGCTCACGGGCCTGAAAGAGCACAAATGGCCAGATCTCGAGATTCATACCTGGCCGGTTAATGAGATTTTCCGTGAGAAACTATTACAAAAGGATGGGTACGTTGGAAACAAATGGCATCATATAATTGAATTTTGCTTGCCTTTGACCTGTCTGATCTATAATGTGTGCCTAAACCTCTACTAACGTTGTGTGTAGTGTTTCATGTGGTTTATTCTTAATTACGTTTATGGAGTATTGGACCGGGAATGAATTGTCAGACGAGTTCAATCAGGTAAATCACTATGTGTCTTACCAAAAGTCATTAATGTGCACTAGCTAATGGGTTTTAAGTTAATAACTAATGGTGCCCATACTGTCGTGCAGGATGATATGAAAAATTTTAGATTGAAGCTTGCGGCTATCTTGTTATCGTCTGAGTTAAATAAACGGAAGGGATCTCCGTATCTTGATAGCAAAGAAAATATTGGAAGCCTAAGAGATTGTGTTATGATAGATAATCCAAACATAGCTGAAGCGTCCACAAGAAAGAGTAAAATTTTGAGGAGGTCGAATGCTCGATGGCTTAAAAGAGCACAACGCAACACATGGAAACTCAGAACAAATCCTCACAAGTCTATACCAACCAAGAGTCTGAGGAGTTTTGGGCATTTGAGGCCCTCAAAGACATGCCACTAAGCAAGGCAGATATGATCGAGTTACTGTGTGACTATGTCATGGCAATTCAGGATGGAGCGACGTTGAAGTAAACTACATGCTTATTTTAATTGCTTTAATAATAATAGTATGATATCTTATGTCTAATGTTTTGCAGGAGGCCTTAGGTTAAAAGTTTTGAGCCCTCCATAATTGCACTGAGTGTGAAGGATCTACAAGAGCTGTTAATGGACGATCGAGGCATGTCTGAGCACTGTTTCAACTTAGGCGTCCAGTTTCAGGCAGCTCGAGAGTACCGAACACTACTAACACGCAACGACAGTATTATCAAGCATCACATGGACCTGCACTTTTGTGTAAGCATAGTTTTGTAATTAATATTAACATGCTATATTATATTGTCTTATTCATTGTTCTTTCTAATTCTAATTATATAAAAGGCTAAGTTATATTAATCTTGACTACATATTATTCTTCTCCAGAAAATGTGTGATTTAACACGGCACCCAGATTACCGTAAAAAATACAGTACAAAAAAACATGCAGTTGCGATTGACGTATGCGGGGATATGAGATACGAGTTATCAAAGTGCAGATACGTAAGTCGTATGCTCCTGCTTTTATTACTTATTTCCTGTATATTTTATTATTCTATTATAATCGCTATCATGTTTGCAGTTTTTTTTGTCGTAGCTACACCTTCAAAAATATATGCTTTATATTTTTGACCACTAAAACAAGAAAGTTACCATGATTGACCCTAGGCCTGTTGAATCATGGTGTGAAGATACATCCGTGCTGATGTATGCCAAGCAAACTCTTGGGTTTAACATACATTACATGAACACGATGAGTGAACATATTCCTAACTGGAACGAGGATATCTTCAAATGGAAATTCTTCCGTAAAAATAACATTCCAGATGACATAGATGGGTAACTAACTCATAGTGATCATCGCTTGCAATTGTAACATTCATCATTCAAATATTTCTTTATATTGCTGACGGTGAACCTTGTCGTAGATACTCGAGTGGATATCTTATTCTGCAGTATATGTCTGCGTGGAATCATCCTAAAGGCGCACATATTTATACGGTGAGTATAACATCATTCGTTTTAAGTTTTTGTGGTAGATTTTTCAAGACACGCATTGTTAGCCATGTTACGGACACTAATCTATTTACATATATACTCAGGATGGTGTGGAGATGCGACGGAACTTATTTGTGGATTTATTGGCGCATGAAAAAAATGGTTATCGGAGATATCTTCCTGTCGATGTAAAACATTATCTTAGACGCATCACAGAAAAGTCTATATCGTAGAGAATGTGAGATGCGATACTATTATTATGTGGCTGTATTAATTTCACGATATTTATCTTTATGACTAAATATCACTCTAACAATAGTATTTAAATTTATGGTATTGTTATCTTATCGTGCAATCTGGGTGTTGTTAGATCAAAAATTGATGTCCCGTAGCAACGCACGGGCACGCTACCTAGTTTGCTATTAATTTTGTAATTAGACTTTTTTTAATAGTCTTAAATAACAGTTTAGCCCATAGGCTAAAAGGGGCTAAAGTTT
This sequence comes from Chrysopogon serrulatus, assembly GCA_015844335.1. Lineage (NCBI taxonomy): Eukaryota > Viridiplantae > Streptophyta > Magnoliopsida > Poales > Poaceae > Chrysopogon > Chrysopogon serrulatus. The sequence goes on along the minus strand of JADLZL010008185.1, from coordinate 1,622,782 downwards.
TCAAACACAGTCTAAATTGTATTTTCAGTGACCGGTAGTCAAGTCGTCTACCTTTGGCACCAAGTGCCGACTAATGAGAAAAGATTAGCAACATATTCATAGTTTTATACCAAACACGTATAGAATTCCACCCTCTCACCTATTGAGGTTTATCTAATTAACCTTGTAAGAGCATCTCCAATAGAATAGCCAAATAGATACCAATATCTAAAAACTGACAAATAGAGAGATGTGCTCCAACAAACTACCTATATGGATACCAATACCTATATTTTTTTGGTCATTACTAAAAACCAACTCCCTCCTACCTAAAGAAAGGGGAGGCCCCCCTCCCCTCTTACCTATATGCCTGCCCACTGTTTCCCCTCCTGCCCCACCGCCCGTACGACCATTGTCCGGCCGCCGGAGTTCGTCCGCGACTTCGCCAGCCGCCGGAATCGGTTGCCCCGCCCCCTAGAACCCCGGATCCCAGCGTTTCCTGACCGGATTTGGCCGTCGGAACCGCTGTCGCTAGCCGCCCTGTCGTTGCCCTCGATCGAGCTCCGCCGCCGTCCCTCGCTCCAAAGTGCCCTGACCGCCACCCCTGCTCCACTACACTAGCCGCCGCCCCCCGCACCGGCTATGGAGGTCGCCATCACCGCGCGCGAAAGCCTCGCGCGCAGCCATAGAGGCCGCCACCACCGCCGTCGCGTCACGAGGCCCCCGAGGCGTGCCATCGCCGGCGCGGACCCCGGGCGTGCCATCGCCGTCGCGCAGACAAGTCCGCGCCGTCGCCGCGCTTGCGCCTCCCCCTCGCTGCCATGCTCCACCGTGGAAGCCGCTCGCCATCGCGCTCGAGCCTCCTTGTCGTCGTCATGCTCCGCCGATGAGGCCGCCTCGCTACTGTCGCACTACTCTGGCCCCTCCCGCCGCCGGCGCCGCCGCCGCCCTCCACTCCACATCCCTCCCCCCGCCAGCCGCTACTCCAGCCGTCGCCCGCTCAAGGAGGAAGGAGGAGAGATTGAAGGAGGAAGGAGAGATGGATGAGAGGCTGACATGTGGGACCTAAATGGTAGTAACACGATAAAAGAAATATAGGTAGGAGGATATTGGTAAGCTGTTGGACTATCCATTACCTATACCCTAAAATGTGGATCGGTAACTACCTATTCATCCAGTTATTAGTATTCTGTTGGAGATGCTCTAACTTATAAGGGCTATTTTCATCCATACCATCACTTTGAGGGTACTTTTCATTTAGACGCCCTAAAATAGAGTATTTTACACCTTAAAGTATCTAAATTACCCTTCATCTAGTTTTAAGTGTGGTTTCTCCTGTTCTAAGGATGGTTTTTCCTAACATAATAGAGGTACGAGCAACATAGCAGTACAGCAAGGCTACACCCATGAGCAATGCTGCCTGCCACACCAAAGAGGACCTTGGCATCTTCTCCACCAACACCTTTTACTCTTGGCACCATGCAATTAATGCGTTGGAGTCTATGAATATCTAGAAGTTGCACTAGCCTACTGGGCAAACAAAGAGCCTCACCTAAGGCGCCGTTTAGTTACCAAAATTCAAAATCCAAAATTCAAAAAGCAAAGAGAATCTTACCTGCATGGAGTACTAAAAATAGACTAAAAAAATAACTAATTATATGGATGGGATGTACATTGCGAGACGAACGTTTTGAGCCTAATTAGGCCGTGATTAGACAAAAAATTGCTACAGTAAAAATATGCTAATGATAGGTTAATTACCATCATTAGATTCGTCTTGCAGTTTCCAGACGAAATCTGTAATTTGTTTTCTTATTAGTCTACGTTTCGTACTTGAAATGTGTTAGAAAAAACCCAAAAACTTTTCAGGGGGAACTAAACACCCGCAAACCAAACACCCCGAGAACCGACTGTATGAACAAACAGTCTCACCCTAAACCAAACACCTTGAGAGAGGCGACTTGAGAGAGGCGACTGGGTGAACAAACAGCCTCACCTAAATATATATAAACCAACAAATATATGGTATTAATAAAATAGATCTTAAGATAAATCTATACATAAGTTCTCCGTGTTTCCAAACTAAATATTTCAGAAGTTATAAATAGCCAAAGTTTCAAAAGTTTGACTATAACATTGCCCAAAACAGCAAGTATTTGAAAACCGGAGAGAGTAAAATATGAATACTGGAGGTAACGCAGGCTGCAGAAGTAGTGTTGTAAGAGAGATCGATCCGACGATTCTTTTGAGAAGAAAGTAGTATGGCACCCTCCCCTTTCAAGACAGAAGCAAAAAAGGTAAATCAGGGACCAAAACGCAATAGTATTATGGGATACACGTACGAAGTAATTTAGGTGTATAGTCCCTTATGTGGAAAGAATAGATATAAGTGTGCGATAAAGATTGGAGAGCCAACATGTACACACGCGCAGTTGAACTACAATCTCTCAGATTTCAACAGATGCCGTCATATTTTGTCCACGAAAAGTCGCAAAGGACAAATTCCCTACTTGTTCCGTCTATTTTAATGAGATGACAGGAGATATATTATCTTTTCAAGATTCTAATGCACCATGCTTTAGGATCTAATGACCAAACGATACGCTTTTCTCTTTACCTTTCTTTCTCCCTCATGTTAAGCTGGCTTTGCACCCCCACTACTTTAAGATGGGGCTGTGGATTTGGATATCTAAAGCACAGAAAGGGGCTCCTGACTCTTTTTCTCAAATAGCATCACCACACATTAAAAATAAAGAGTTATGCTATACATACGACGCAGTCATCCGACTGCCTTTCGGACCGGCCGCATCGTACGGCTGAAACAAGTTTGCACAACAGCACAATGGCAGCGAGGCAGCAGGACAGCCGATCATCACGGTCGTCCGGTGTGGTCGGGCGAGTGCGTCGGACGTGAAGCATTTTCGAAAAGTAAAATCCTTTTGATCGTCTCCGTCGTAAAGATTACTCTCCTTGCCTTCTAAACTGCCATCTCCTTCGTACAACACCGAAGTCTTTAATCATACTGATACGTAACAATACATTGTTCGTATGTGTCAACTCGAGTTTGGGATAAGAGACTGTCTCCTGGTGAGTTCATCTCCCTTTTTCTTGAGCCTGCTTTAAATTAGTTTGTTTAATCGCAATCTTACATACAAGGATCTATAATACCCTTGACCCACCAATGTATCTTTGGAAAATTAATTAAACTGATTATTGTATATATAGGGCAAATTTGGATTGAACCCAGATGAGGAAATGTGCCTGGCCAGGCAGCATCCTCACCCTGATGAGCGCCTGGGCCAGGATCGCTGCCTGGGAGGCAAGCTGCTGACAAGGCACCATCCAAACAAGCCCATAATATACAGTCGGCGCAATGGCAAGTGGTGTGGCAGACATGTCAGCATCGATCTATGCAGCTAGATAATCTCCATGGTTCTACTCCCATATGGATGCGGCTTCTGCTGAGAAACCTGGTTCATTGCAACGGCCAGTTGCATGCTTTCTCCAGTCCACTGAAATTGCTAGTGGCCTGTCTAGGTTGCAAATTAAAAGCAATAATTTTCTTCACGTCTATCTCGCCCTTTTATTCTTACCTTTTAATATAAATAGACAGTCCTCCTACCTGTTTTATTTAAAAAATAGAACTTTTTAGTTTTTATTCTACTAACTAAATAAGTTGAATATCAGTATTGCTAGTCAAATTTGTCCATTAGTTAGAAATTTAGGAGATAAGAATATTTAGAAATTAAAGAGGAAGTAGTACAGTGGTATCTTCTCGTGTTGAGTGGTTGTTTTTGTGACTACGTAATTTAATTATCTCTGTTTTTCTTTAGAGTTCGAGGCTAACTCACCCGAGTCTCAACTTTCATTAAGCCGGACATTGAGCATTACAGCACAAAACGGATCTGTTCTATTACATCTCACTACAAGACTAATAATTTTTCCCAACAGTTTTCCTACAAATGTCGAATAGTTTCTGTTTATTTTATTAAGTATATTACAAAACTATAGGAAATGAGTTCACGAGGAATTATGTTGTTAGCAATTTGTTAGAACTACTAGAAAAGATAAAATTTATACTAAAAAGATATTGGTCACAAAAAAAAAAAGAGCAAAATGCATCACAGGTCCATTAACTTTTGTCTCTGTGTCATCCAGGTCCACTACCTCTCAAATTGCAGATTTGGGTCCCTGATATATTAATTTGGTGCACCAATGGTCCAAATCGTTTCGGAGGCAGGATTAGATCCTACGTGGCTGTCCACGTTGGCGGCTTACAGCACCTGTCCTGCACGTGCGCGCTGGTTGAAGTAGAAGAAGGCCACCTCGTCGGTGTTGAACTTGATCAGCACAGGCATCTTGCTTGCGTGTAGATGTACATGTATATGCATGAACGTGCATGCACACACGCATACACATATACACATTGACCTGCATCCTTGCTTGTACGTGGATGTACATCCATGCATGGCATGTACGGCTTGTGCATGGCCTGGACGTGCATGTGTGCACACACATACACCTTGGCCTTGTTGTAGTTGATACACGCATCTTCAAGGTCCTGGACTGGCGGCTGCGCTCGCAACCCGGCCGGCGTCCGGCCCTAGATCGCAGACGAGCTTGACACCAGCAAGTCGAAGCTCGCCGACGATGCTCTGTCTTCTCACGACGCGAGGATTCTCGCAGTCCGGCGCCGTCTTGATCATCTGGCTGCCGCGTAGTTCTCTTCTCGGCCGAACTCATAATTCTGGCCAAGATGCATGGTGTACACAAGATTGGAAGAAAACAATGACTAGATTAGTTTCTTACCCTTGGAAGACAACGTGGAAGCCATCTCTCCTTGCTCGTGACCTCCGGCTGCTCGTGACCTCCGGCTCTAGGAACGGCAGCGTGCGGTTTCAGATGAAGACGCGCCGGCGTGCTCCTTCTTGTACGGCCCGGACGTCGATGTGTTTCTAAATTGCAATACGTGTTGCTGTTGAACAGCCTGGCGGCGCTGAAGGCAAACGTGATGAATTGTGAAAACATTCTAGTATGGAATGTGCGTGGCCTAGGTGCCGTGCTCGTCGCAACGTCATCCATGAGGGGGTCGTGTCGCTGGAGAGGGTCTCCTTGCTGTGTCTTCAGCAGACGAAACTCCCTTGTATCACCGGTGCTGTTATCAATGAAATGCTAGGCGCCGAGTTTGATTACTTCTTTCTCCCTTCCGTTGGGGCAGCAGGGGGCGTCTTGGTTGCATGGAGAACCTCGGCACCATGCCGGCCTGGCTACTGCCGGTCATCAGGAACGAGGGGGACCTCTGGATCCAGGCGGGCTTCAGGAGGTTGGCGCCCTTCGCTATGATTTGGTCGCAGATGGGTGCTGTGTAATAACGTGCTCGTTTGCCTGCTCTTTTTTTCCTTCTTCTTCTGTTACTCCTTCTGTGTTGTAAGCCAAGGCTTGCTCTGTTCGTGTATACTTCCCTCTTAAGGGAATACATGCTCATTTGAGTGTGCTCGCGAAAAAAAAAAAATCCTGGCCTCGTACATGATGGTCGTTGACCGAACACAATCAAAACTCCCTCCATGCAGTCCATGATATGTGGACCCGGCAAGATAGAGTCCTATTGCATTACGTGAAGTACAATGGTTCAGTATCGTTTGGAGCCGATAAGCGTGTACCACCCGATAATCAACACCTCAGCCATCCGTTTATCCTAGAAAATTCTAGAATATTCCAGAACACGTGCCGAGTTGTATCGTGCTGCGCCAACTTAATCTACGTCGCGCCGGCCGTCTCGTGCAGGCTCAGCTAGCAGCGTACAATCCTACACAAATACGTGACACAAACTGGCGTACGTACCGCACAGTACTGCCTATTCCAAATAGTCACGTATACGTGTACAGATGTCCATACACATGACCCTTGCTAGCTTCTCGCCTAGCATATCGACGCACATATACATATGCATTCATGCATGTCACTGTAGCTTGCTAGCTTCTTTCTTCAGTTTACATGAAGACATCTTGCTAGCTTTTTTCTTCAGTTTACACGAAGACATGCACGTCGTCCGGGCCATGCACATGCCGTACATGCCATCCATGCATGTATGCACGTACAAGCCAGGATGCAGGTCAATGTGTATATGTGTATGTGTGTGTGTGTGTGTGTGTGCATGCACGTTCATGCATATACATGTATATCTACACGCAAGCAAGATGCCTGTGCTGATCAAGTTCAACACCGACGAGGTGGCCTTCTTCTAATTCAACCAGCGCGCACGTGCAGGACAGGTGCTGTAAGCCGCCAACGTGGACAGCCACGTAGGATCTAATCCTGCCTCCGAAACGATTTGGACCATTGGTGCACCAAATTAATAGATCAGGGACCCAAATCTGCAATTTGAGAGGTAGTGGACCTGGATGACACAGAGACAAAAGTTAATGGACCTGTGATGCATTTTGCTCAAAAATAAAAGAGTATTATCGGCGACTCATCTTGCTTCCTGAGATTATTGACCTTCCGCTGATCTCTTAAACTTTTATTTTTTAATCTTTTAATTAATATTTTAAAAAAACTGTGCAGAAATAAATTTTTAAATTCTGACCCCTTTAGTCACGCTGGCTGTTCTCTGACAGCCTAATCGCGCCAACACGCATGGCGCGATTAGGTCGACCTAATCGCGCCATGCATATCGGCGCGATTAGGCTGTCGGAGAACAGCTAGCATGGACAAAGTGGGTCCCACATTAATCACGCCAGGACATGTGGCTATGTTGGTCCCACAGCTCAGCCCACCCTTCGCCCCTTTCCACGTTGATGCCAGTGTGGCGGCTTATCGCGCCATGCATGCTGGCACAATTCTGCACAATAGTCGCGTCGCTGCTATTGGCGTGATAAAGGGGTCAGAACTTGGAAATTTGGTTTTGCAGAGTTTATTTTTAAAATATTAATTAAAAAATAAAAAATAAAAAATCCGTAATCTCTCGGGACAGCTTGCTATTTGCTCCAACTTGCATATCAAGGTCACAGCTTCTCCTGGTGTCACAGTACCTCCCGGCATTTTAACAATGCCACTGTCATGTTCTATAGTGCCCGACAGACATTACACATACCATTATGAAAGCATATATTGATTATTTCTTAGCTTCCAGATTCTCCACTAACTGCAGCACTAATGGCATCAATGATACCATATTTTTTGTCACTAGCCAAAGTTTAACAACTGATTCATAGTCCCTCCCAATATCAAAACCTATCATTTCAGATAGCTCTATCCACATCTGTATAGCAACTGCACAATCAATGAAAGTATCCGCAATAGATTCCTGTTCAAACAATAATAAGCAGCGATCATTGGAGGTATCTTTCCTTTACTTAAGATTATGCGAGAAAAACCTTGTTTTTTTTTTTAATACGAGCCACAGGAAAATATGCATTCTAGGTGGGATATGAATGTTCCATAATACAGGGATATAGACAGGGATTGCTCCTCTATTATCTGGAATTCCATAGGACTGTGAAGTATACACTCCTGAAGAAACATACGACAAGACTTCCCTCCCAAAGCCAATCAGGTATAATTAAGGATGTGGTCAAGGAAGCATGGCAAGAGCCAGTGAATGGCAACCCCCTCCAAAGTATCATGCCAAGCTAGACGACTGCTAAGGCTCTAAGAATGTGGTCCAAACGGTTAGTCAGAAATGCTAAGATGATGGCTGTACTTGCAACTGACATTATACATCAATTTGACAATGCCCAAGAATCCAGAATGCTCACGCAGCAGGAACACCATCTGAAGAGAACATTGAAGCACAAAATACTAGGCTTCACTGCCATAGAAAAAACAAGAGTTAGGCAAAAATCAAGAGTTACTTGGCTTAGGCAATGGGATGCTAACACCAAGTTTTCCATTTAATGGCAAATGGCAGACGAGCCAGAAATACCATATACAGTCTGAAAAAAAGAGATTTTACTGCTGTAACAGAAGAGGACAAGGAGTGGCTTATATTTGAACACTTCAAGGCTACCATGGGTGCTACAGTGCAGAGGACAGTGAAACTAAACTGGCGGAATATTGGAATACAACAGAGGAATCTACAACACCTTGAAGAAGAATTCTCAGAGGAGGAAATCAGGGCTGCTGTTTTCTCAATGGCTAAGGAAAAAGCACCGGGGCTGGATGGAATCACTGGAACCTTTTTTCAGATTTGCTGGGACATCACATGAATTCCCAGGAACTACATCTGGCGAACTCGGCTCATGTAGTGCTGGTACCCAAGAGGAGTAATCCTGAAACTGTGGCAGATTACAGACTGATTAGTCTTACACACAGTTTTTCCAAAATCTTCTCTAAGCTAATGGCAAATCGTCTAGCAAAGATAATCCTGGAGCTCACATAGTTGAATTGTGAATTGTGGATGACCAACAGTAATTCCTATATACTACATGATAGTTGAGGTTGGTGATCTTCCTGTTCTAATTTCAAGAGTTGTGTTTTGTAATCTGTATTTTGTTTCTTGTACTTTCCCTCTCCTTAATATAAGTTCGCGCAATGGCCTGGTGTGCTGTTTCCAAAAAAAAAAAGGGCCAATCAGAGAAACACCTTCTTAAAGAACAATTCAGGGCAATCCCATCCCAAACCTCAGCCACTGTACTGGTCTTCTCATTCACTAAAATATAAATATCCCAGAAGTGGATAGCTGTACCCAATGTCCCCAACCAATTATCCTCCCAGAACTTGACCTTTCTATACAATCTTCTATGACCCATCTGTAACCCTTTTTAACTTCCTGTGCTGCCCATGGCTTCCTTCCAATACCGGGAGGCATTGTAAGATGGGCAATCAATGCAAAAATATTTGGATTGCAGGTCCTATATTTGAAGTCAATTCAATTATCTGTATCCAGATCTTAGAAGCATCTATGTTTTGTACCTTTTAATCCCAGAAGCCAACAGACTCATGTTTAGCCCCTTAAGATTTGGGACCACCAGTCCACCAAACTCCTTTCTAATGCAGACACTGTCCCAGTAAGATGATTGAAATTTCTTTTCCCCAATAGCTCCACTCCAGAAGCAATTCACCAACGGAGAAACTTCTGCAACTTAATGAAGGAGAACAGATACACTGGTAATCTGGTATACTAGATAGAAAAGATTTGGTTAAGACTAACCTGCCCACAACAGTGTCCCCATCCATTTTGCTACTTTGTTAATGATCTTATCTACAAGAAGCTACACATCTTACTTTCTCATCTTATCATGATGCAAAAGCACACCAAAACAGCTGGAAGATGAGAAAGTTGCGTACCGCACCACATTCTGATTCTTGACCGCGCCACATTCTGATTCTTGAGCCGCTGTCTTCTCAAGCCTGCTGTGTCGACACCGAACTGTTAAGACTAACCTGGCCCCATAGCGCAACAGCCTCCCCCACCATCCTAGTACTTTCTTAGTGATCTTACTTTTAGAGTCTGAATTTCCTCCTTTCTCAGCTTAGTCTGCAGGGCATCCTTTCTCAGCTTATCATGAAGCAAAGGCACACCTAAAAGCTAGAAGATAAGAAGGTTGCGAACCGCATGCACCACATTCTGATTCTTGAGCTGCTTTGTCTTCTCAATCTCTCTTGACATTAAACTAGTACTAATACCACTACTAGTCTGAGTTGTGCTGTCTCCCAATTTTCTAACAGCTAAACACGTTAGAGCCAGCGATCAGACCAGCAACGAAGAGGGCAGTTCTTCCCTGGCCGATCAAGCTAGCTAGCAAGTAGCCACAGCTGCTGCGAAGGGCTAGCTGCAGCTTCCTGCTATGGGGGTGCCTTCGTTCTACAAGTGGCTTGTAGGGAAGTACCCAAATGTAGTCGCCCCTGCAAAGGAAGACGATGGCAGGGGAACGGCGCCAGGGGAAGCTGGCCCCAATGGCGTCTACCACAACCTCTACTTTGACATGAATTGCATCATCCACCCCTGCTTCCACCCGGAGGACCAGGTAATGGATAGTATGGTACATAAGTTTGATCTGATCCATGCGTCCGAGGATTCACAGGTATCTGATGTGCATTGTTGCAGGCATGCACCCCTACGACATTTGACGAGGTATTCGTATCCATGTTCGAGTATATGGACAACCTCTTCCGCATCGTCAGGCCAACGAAACTGCTCTACTTGGCAGTAGGTAGGCATGTCTACTCCAGCGTCAGCTCTATTCATTTTTCCTTTATTCAGTTCGAAACTTTCAGCGGTGCGTTTGATTTGGTCTACACAAATGCCTTTCTCAGTTTTTGCATCCATGGGCGAATTTCCAGCATTCTTTAGTCCCGGAGAATCTTAGCATTCCAGTTACTTAATTTGATGCCTTCGACATGGTCAGTTGGCCATATCTGCTGGAAATCATGCAGAATTTTGGCTTCAATCAGCGATTCAGCAGTGGTGCAACTGAATTATCTGCTTTTTGCTACAGCGAACTCTAAAGCTTTTTTTCAACGGTTAGCTGATAGAAACATCAAACACAAGACGGGAGTCTAACAAGAGATCCTCTCTCGCCAACGCTCTTCCTTCTAGCCCACTGCCAAGATAGTGCATCAGCCCTTAAGTCATATGTTTCAAAAAGCACAGGACCTTGTCATGTACAGGCCTCTGCTAGGTGGGGCCAAGCTGTAGGCCTAGGAGCACAAGGCTTTACAAAAGGAAACGGAATGGAGCCGAACGACGGCATCGACGAGCAGAGCATGAACAAGCGGTTGCCTTCTCCCTTCCTCTGGCTTCTTCTCGATCTCCACCCCCTGCTGATGCTGCTTCTCCCAACCTCCACCTCGAATCTCCCAATTTGTATCCTGATTTGTACCCGAATTATCCAAATCCCATTAGTGATTGAGTTGAGCAGTCAAGGTTCGTGACAGACCTCCACTTGCTTCAGCCCTTCCTAAGAGACAAGTGCAGGTTCAGAGTGTCTCTCTATGTAGTGATGTTGCTCTTTTCCTTTACCCAACATTGGAGGATTTGAGGTGGGCAAAAGCCCAAAACCATCCTCAACATCTTTGAGGGAGCTAATGATATTAAGGGATTGTTTGGTAGAGCTCCAACTTCAAGATCCGCATGGATCTGGATTGTAGGCTAAAACAAGTTAGTTTAAATATTTCTGTAGAATAAACTCAACGTGACAACAGAACACCAGATTTGTGCTGCGAAAGTGACAGTGTTTTCTGAACTTGGTTGCAAATATTTAAAGAGAGAAAACAAATGAACATGGCCAGCTGTGAAAGGGAAGCAGACTGCTCTGCACTCACCACATTGAGCCAAGCCAAGCCAGGTGCCTCTGCATCACCTAGCATGTTGCCGACCCTGCAGAAATGAAGAGGGTGCATCATTGTGGCCAACATCAAGATCCATCACCGTCGAGATCAGATACCGTGCTAAGTAGTGTGGCGAACTCCACTGCGGTTGGTGAGGACATCCTAGGGTTGATGGACGCTGCCAGGATTGCTGGCAACGGTGCGGGAGTGGCACTGTGTTATGGGTTGACATGTGTCTCCTGCAGCACGGTTGTTATGATGTACTCAATGGTTAAGGGTTTCGTGTCACCATGGTTGTTGTCAATCTGGTTCTCGTCCCAATCCCACACCGTGCGTGCTGATGTTGAATGTGACATGAACACACTCCATGGCTGGATCATAGGCATGGTAGGACCTTGTCCTGGGCTTGTACCCAGCTAAGATCATCTTCATGCTTCTGTCATCGAGCTTCTGGGGGTGAGGAGTGGTGTTGTTGACATGGACAATGCTCCCGAACGTGTGTAGGTAGTGCATGGCAGGCTTCTTGCAATACCAACCTTTGAACGAAATCATGCCCTTCATACTTTTCGTCAGCAACATGTTGAGCGGGTATACAACGGCAGTGACAGCTTTACTCGAGAAATGGCCTAGCAAACCTTTGGACTTAAGCATGCCTTACACGGCCGCCACAATAGTTTGATTGCATTGTTATGTCACCCTGTTCTACTGCAACAAGTAGGGGGCTGTGAGTTGGCAGCGGATACTAGCACAATGATCGGTGAAGCCGTTGAGGTGAACTCCTCCCACCTGTAAGACCCCAAATCAGAGTTCTCGTGTGCTTCATGTATCAGTCCCTGTAACAGTAATTGATATGCACATCCTTCACATAATAATATAGTCATACAACCAATGCATAAATGGTTCACAAAATAAGGTCTCTAACTAAGGAAAATTACTTAGATTACAAGAAATTCCCTTATCTATGACGAAATAGCCGGTGACGAAATCCGTAATCGTCATAGAACATGTTCCTTTTGGTGATGGTTTTTTAGATTTCGTCACTAAAATGTGAGTCGTAGTTTTGTCACTACTTTCTATGATGAATCGACTTATTCGTCATAATATGGTTTATAATTAATGACAATTTGTTTTGTTTGTCACATAATAGATTACATTTGGTGACGATTTGAATACCTATTGTCACAAAACAGAGCCTAGCAACCCTACCCTACAATAGTGACGAATTATTAATTGTCACTATGTCAAGTGTCAAAACAAATATGGTAGTTTTGTTGGAAATAAGTAGTAATAATAACACAAGGCTTATCCAATTCCTTGTCTAGAAATGGTTGCATTGCTATTTCTGGTGTGAGCAATCACTTTGTAAGAATATTATGGCTATGAGGCTCCATATGTTTTTGTTTGGTAAGCATATTTGAATATGCCTAAACAAATTTCATGTAAAATATGGACTCAAAGGGTCCATTTGGATCCCTTGCTCCACCTTGTCTTTCCTTGCCGGGCAAGGTCAAGAAAATTCTTGCTTTGCCGGGCAAGCTTGCTGCATTTCCTTGCATGAGCAGGCCAGCCGGATTGACTATCTGACATGGGCAAACCTCATTGCTAACACCAAATGATGTCTATGCACTGCGCACTGAGGCTCTGCTCATGGGTCAACTTTGATTTGCCTGCTTGCTTGTTCAATTAACTGCTTTCCTGCTTCAGTTCTTGCTGGCTTTGTGGAAGCAACCAAAACGCTATTGTTTTTCTAGCCTAGCCTTGCGGGTGAAGCTAGGGAATCGTTGCTCACCTAGCCTCCTTTGCTAAAGAAACCAAACGGACCCAAATTTCTCAAGCCACGCGAACTGGTTTTGATCTGACAGCTAGTCATATTTTTTTCCATTTGTTTTATGTTGGTGGCGGAAACAATTAAAACCGACAAATGAACTTTATTTTTCATTTAGTTTAAATCTGAATGAAACTATAATATTATATATATATAAACACAATAATATATTAATGTTATTGGAAACATTAGAATATTAATGGCTACAGCATAAACGTGCTGAATGACTTCAAAACCGAAAGTCAGATTGGAAACTTTGTCCTTGATCATAGCTCGAAGCATATGAAATCTGACCACATTGATATGTGAATTAAATCAATATGTACTGACAATATTGTAGACCAAATAATAGAAGTAAAATGGTGCGCATATTGTTTAATTCTAGCATGCATTTATTCATCTAGGTTGCTTTTTAGACTTCATCATTAAGGATATTTTTATTTGGTTTATGAAGTGGGAAAAAGAGAATGATGTATATTATATTCAAAGTGAATTGGTTTGGTGCATGTACGGGTAGCTAAGGTTTTCTTTGCTAGTTTTGCCTTCGGGCAACTCAGGGCCAATTCAATGCGGAAGCCACTCAATAGCAACCCCTAAATGCTGCATTATTAGGTAAAAAAATTCTGCATTATACAAGGTCAACTCAGTGCAAATTCAAGTGCACAAACGTTGAAGCTCCTCTTTGACATGTGCCCAAGTTACAGCTTTAGAGATAAATATATCCGTACTTGGACAAAAACTCATCACAGCTGAGATGGTCAGAGGACCAACCAAGAACATGCAGATCTTGGGTTCGATCCCTGAGATGCCCAAATACATGGAATATATGTGTGGTTAATGGAATGGGAGAGTGCTACCGGTAATGCTGGTAGTTGGTGGCAAGTTGGGTCCAAAAATTTTTTTTGGCCTTTTTCCCATGTCAAAATAGTATTTTTTAGGGTTAATTGGATACACGCCATTACAATTTTCATATTTTTGAAGCACACCATTACAATTCATCTAACTACGCCAGTGCCATTGCAATTTTCCTGAAGTTTGAGATACGCCATTATGTACGCTTGAAGACGATTTGGGCCCACTGACAAACGTACGAACGACACCGTATATCCGTATGGACAAGATTGCCGCCACCCCCTTTTGTTCTCTCTCACAATCCACTCTATGACGCATCGGGCCCACTTGTCATCCCTCCCATCCACTCGTTCCCAGGGCGCTGGCTGCCCCTTCGCTCTCTACGCCGTGAGCCACCGCGTCGTCCCCGCCGGCCCGAGTGCCTCCGGCCGCCAAGCTCCCTTGCCGCATGAAGCCAAGCGTCACCAACTCCCCCGTCTCGTGTGCCGCGTCCGTCCTCTGCAGCCGCGTCATGCCATGCGCCTTTGGACAGCGCCGCCCGGCCGTGAATACCGCCCTCCACCACATCTGCCGCTTCCAAGCAGGGCCAGCGAAACTCCGGTGCACGCCCAAATACAGCACCACCGGCCGCCGAGCCGCTGCTCCGGTCTGGCTGGCGGAACCCCGCACCCCAGCCGAGCACCTTCGCGCCAGCCTCCCCCTGCCGGGCAAGCGCGTGCGGCGGGTCGCCCCCCTTCCGCCCGGGCGAGCGGCGGGCGGACCACCACCGCGCCTTCCGCCGCAGCCCCGCCGCCAGGCGAGTGCGTGGGCGGGCGGGTCACGCCCTGCTGCCAGGTAGCCGGAGCGAGCAGTGGCCATGTCGTGCCATGGAGGTGCAGCGGCGCGCGGGGTGAAGTCGGGGACGGAATGCATTGGCAGGCAAGCAAGGAAGCCGCGTGGTGGTACTCGGGGCGGCCGCCGGGCTCGCCGCCACTTCTGGTAGTCGCCGTCGCGGCGGCCGTTGCGCGTGCAGGTGACCTGCTCCGTGAGGAAGCTGCACTCGGACTCCTTGTCCGGCGCGCCGCTGGACTCGTCACGACACCCGGCGGCCCTTGTGCAGGTCGCGCTGAGTCCCCCTGGCCGCTCTGCTCAAGCCGTCGCCGTGGCCTCCTCCTCCTCCTTGCACCACCACCTCCTCGATCAGCGCGTCCTGCACGGAGCTCCCGGCCGTCGATCCAGGCTTCACCTCGACCTCCTTCTCCTGCCGCTCGCGCGCGGGCGGGTCGGCCGATCCGCGCCGTCTTGCCTCGCTAAAAACGGGCGCGGGCGGACCGGCGGGCGGACGGGCGCCGCGCGGAGGACGGGCCGGCGCGGCGGACGGGCGGCGGATGGGCGGTGGCGCGGGGCGGACGGGCGGTGGACGGGCAGGCGTGGCGGATGGGCGGCGGACGGGCAGGGCGCGGGCGGACGGAGAAGGACCCGATGGCCGCGTTCACCAACCTGCCCTTATCCATTCGGGCCGGAGGGCTAAATGGTCCATACGGAAATATGCCTCCCTCCCCGTACACCTGCAAAGTGGGCCACAGTGTCGTGGGAAATGTAGATAGTGGCGTATCTCAAAGAAGAGCGAAATTGTAATGGCACTGACCCAGTTACACGAATTGCAATGGTGTGGTTCAAAAACGTGAAATTTACAATGGTGTGGATCCAATTAACCCTATTTTTTAAATAGTTTTACATGGATAGCATAGAATGTCATAGAATGATCACTTTTTTAATGACGAGAGAAAAAAACATCACAAATGTCTAATCTTTTATGATGAACTAGTGCTCATCGTCACTAAGATCTTTCTATGACGCAAATTCTGTGATGAAATGTATGACGCTGAAATTTTGTCATTAATGATCTTCAATGACAAAAAAAATGGGTCATTCCATGACAATACACGATCATCATTGATGGTCAAATTTCTTGTAGTGTGGGGAAGCATACTTAGCCCAGTACCACAGGCAACTAAGTGCAGATGAAAACTTAGTCTTGTACTCTTCTTCATCATGGCGACAGAGCTGCACATAGCAAGAATCTAAATAGCAAGCAAGAATGAGTATGCAAGGTACTTAGCAAGCCTACATTACTCCAAGGGAGCATTTTGCAGTAGACAAGGATAAGGCCATATATCATAGATTTGAATACAAAGTAAATTTTATGCATTGTTATTTTAGTTCACAAGCAAAGCTTAACTCTCAATAACAGAAATCAAGTATTTGATAGTATAGTAGTTGCTACCCCATGTCTACCCCCAGAACCCGAATTTTATGCTGGGAGAACACCCTTCCACAAGACCATGGCAGACCTGCCAGATTTGCCAAAAACACTACACACAACCCCACACCCCCAAGGATAAGGATACATCGCAAATTCTAACTAAACTGACCAATACTTTAGTGCTTCCTTGACCGCGGATCGACAATTCGAATAGTTTAGATACCCTCCAAAGTTTGTGCACTTTATCTACACTATATGCTCAGCCTCCTACCATGATCAGTGGCGGAGCATACATAATACAAACCTGCCCCAAACTAGCCAAAGCCTAAGCCACCCAATGGGACACCAAATTAGGGGCTCATGGCTTGCGCAAGTGTCTACATCCAGACCATATGGCATCAACAATTGGTGCCCTCTCCCGGCTCACGCTGCACCCTATGTCCAAGTGGACAACTATATTTGCACTATTGGGTTCAGCACCGAGCCTTGCCCATATGAGGAAATGTGATTGCACTGTATTCACTAAGATGGGATGTCACAATGGTTTAATCCTTATGGGCTGGGGTAGGACCTTCAGCAGCTCTCGTGTGCCCTCCCACCTGGAGTCTTCTAGCATTCCCAAGGCATACTTCCCCCTTCTAGAAGTAACGCGTCTTCCCCTACAAAACAATTTTCTTAGTTCTAACCCAACCACACCATTTACCCCCACCACACTCACACCAATACTCACACCACACTTTCATCTATTTCACAAACGTGAATTGTGTTAATTTGAATATGTGATGTTTCTCCAAAGAGAGCTGAGCATTCCTAAGCATACTAAAATCAAGTTGTTGGCACTACTTATGCATACGATTTATATACCGCAAGCGCACGATGCTGTTGTAGCTTTTTCCTGGGAGTATAGTCCTAGGTTTAATATCGAATCACAAGGATCGACAGACGATTGCTAATGAGTTACCAAAGGTTGGGCTAGATCCAAACTATCCACTCTAGGGTTTCCTGAAGGGTAGGTGTAATCTATGTCTAAGAGTCAGATCTTCCTAGTCTAATCTACTCTACAGTTAAGTCAAGTACAGTCAGGGATAACTTGAGGAATATAAAGATAGCTAAGGGATCGTAACCTTATCATAGCTCTATCCAAGGCTACGCTAGCTAGTTCTACCGTTCATACCACAAGCGTCTTTAAACCCGTTCTCCCACCCTACGCCTTCTCTCGCTTACATGGTGCCCTATGTATGTCGAGTCAGGAGCCCCTTTGTCATGACTCCTGTATGCACTGAGGGTTCTCTACTTATCATGAGAGCCTGCCACCATCACCTTTGCTCAGCTGGATTACCGACACCCCCTAATTACGCGGTGGCCCGTTCGCTATGTAGACCGGCTGTCGCATGTCGCGATCATGCTCTTGGCTTCTCTACTTATCATAGTCTGACGTGCCAGGGTTACAGCCTCGCTCCAGATGAATATGCTACTCCTGCTCCATTGTTACACATTAAGACTAGCCACCACGGCTAACCCTTAACGCTTATGTCTAACTCGCGAGGTTAGATCTAAGACTAAGCGCACCGAAATAGGGGTAGGAAGGAGCATGGGGAGAAATAGGATCGCTATGGACGTACTAAGTAATACTAGAAACATAGAGTTTTACATGTAATGATCCATCGTTGGGGTTGTACACACCTTGCCGACGAGATCGGATGTAGCGACCTTGAACCCTAGACGATCGACCACACATGGAGATCACTTAGGTGGAGGACCTCCTGTCCTTCTTAGCAGCTAGATGGCGTTGTGGATAGGCTCCGCTCAGGGCTTCGCCGCTGGTTCTTGATCACCTTGCCTCTGCATTGAAGCGCTCCTTCGGGCTCCCCTTCACGACCCTCTGCTGGGCTTCGGTGGAAGCCCCGGCCTTCTCTGATCGGTTCCCGATGATAGCGGCAGTTGATGACCCTCTTCTCGGACGATCTGGGGTCTATATTTATAGGGCTGTATGTCGGTAAAGGGAGGAGATGTGGCGGCCAAGGAACAGCTGGCACCGACTGGAGAAGGGGAGAGAGTCCGGTCGGCGCTAGGGCTTCCTGGCCCTGCTCCGAGTCGGTCGGTTTCGCTCCATGTCGGTTGTCTTGGTTCCCTTATCCTGGATGTGGCTTCCTTATCCCGTGAAGACTTCCGAATCAGACGGCAATTGTAATACTAGGAAACTTTGGAGTTCGTCTGCGGGCCATCTGGGCTTTCTTGTGTTGGGCTTTTGCTTTGTGGAACCTTGACTATGGGCTTGGACCCTGGATATTGGGTGGCCCAATAGTTGTGGCAGCCAAGATCCAGGCTTTCCTTGGGGTGTTAGCCCAGCTGTTTGTGGTCGTTGGGCTACATCGACGTGAAGTCCTTGTTTTGGCCTGAAAATACCTGATTTTGCAACACGGCTCACGAAGAACAACACTCGGCAAAATGGTTAGTTTTGTTAGTATAGACCAATGAGTGGGGTTCGGATTGGGGTGAAATCATAAGAGAAACTGACACTTTTTGGGCGCAATAAGGACCGTCAACAGACCCCCATACTTAGCCTCACTCGTCCCCGAGTGTTTAAGGTGATAAAAGAGTTTCTCGTATGTGAAAATCAGATATACAATATAAAGGCTCGTTCGTGAGAACTATATTGACTAGCAAGGAGCTCTCAATCACAAATCCTTGTACTTGTACTGCCAATCTTCTCATGAAAGACCGTACTCCCACAGGATCATAGCTATGTTTTGCCTCTATTCTCCTATCTACTAACTTAACTAAGGGAGTTCAGAGTTAAAAGAAAATAAAATAAAAGAAAATAAATTCAGAGCCATTAGCCTAATGATGAAACTTATCTTAGCCTATTATCCGAGGCAAAACCCTCTTCTTGCATGCTCTCAAGATGTGATGGTGGGTAAATTTCCTATCAAAGGTATATGGCTATATGTGGAGCTCTGGCAAAGGAAATATCCTATGAACTAATCCTCCTAGGGATTGTTGTAAGCTAGAAACCAGGCCCCACTGGATTTATTTAAAGGCTTGTCAAAAAGGTCATTGGAATTCCTGACCCATTGTACTGTGGTACGGGTCAAGTGATGTAAGAGAGGGAAAAGCAGGGGTTTTTAGAAGGTGGACATGTGCAAGGGGCAGAGAATTGATTCCGAGGCACTAGTGATGTCCTCGTCATCGGATTGCACATGGTTAGAATTATTCTCTAGGGATAGGTATGCCGACATTGTCTTGATTTTGCGACTTGAATTTCTTCCTCCGGTGCGCTTGCCATACCTTCGCTCACAAGTTTCTTTTTCTCTTTCTCTCTTTCTTTTTCTTTCTCTCTTTTTTGCCTTTTTATACTTATGAAAAGGCATGGTTCTCCGCAATCTTTGAAAGGTTACCAAAAGGTAAGTATGAAAGAGTCTTCTGGCACATCAAACTTCTTCTGGAGGCTCCTAGAGTTGAGTATATCATGCCAAAGGAGGGGCTGTTGCTGGAAGTTAAAATTCCTCTGGCGCCGGCCGGGCCAGGGGCGAGGCTCCGGTCGGTGCCAGGGGTTCTTGCTCCTTTGGTCTTCTTCTTTTTAGTGTGTCTTGTTCTCAGGACTACCTCTTTGTTTTGCTCTGTTTCCTTTGCTGTTCTCGGCCGTATCTCCAGAAAATTGAATAGGTTGTGGCAAGGAGTAGGGATTCAACATGTTTAGGTTTAGGGAGGATATCCAGCGAGGATGCATGTTCTCCAGGGTAGAGGACAGCAATGCATGGATAAAAATAGGCTAGCAAGAGGTGGGAAGAAGAAAGGCAAGGAATGACCAACTTCTAAGCTTTAAACCAGGGGGACTAATCTCTAACCGAACTCACCCGAGAAAGGAGTGATTCTTTTCTAATATTTGTGGACTAAAATCTTGAAACTACTAGGAGGGATTTCAGCAAAGGCAAAGTTCTACCAAAAGACTAAGCTCTGAATTTTTTCAAGGATTTTGAAAGAGAAAAGAACTCCCTAGTTCAAGCTTTCGAATAGAGAAAAGAACCGAACAAGGCAAGAAACATGGTGTCTATAGCCTACCATAATTTGACTAGCACTAGGTAAAATTTATCATGCATTGAAGGAAAGAGAGCTCCCTATCTAATCAAGTAATGAGGACAAGACATTATAAAGCAAGCATCATATAATCATCGCCCACCCTACTCATTGATCTATTTCATGAAAGCTCAAAGAGTGATGGATACATTACATGACTCTACCCGACTTGACTCATGCTTGAAGAAATAAAATAAAATAAAAGATACAACCCACACTGCTACCCCGGCACACACTTGGAAAGGGAAATTGGAAAGAAATAATGAAAAGAGAAAGAAAAATAAATACTCGGATCGTCGGTATGGGGTCTTCCTTATCGCCTACAGGTGCCAGTGCTTCTCAATGTACTCACATATGTCCTGAGTGTCAGTAGTTGCTTCCTCTTGCGTCTCCTATGCGGCGTCGAGCCTCTTGGCCATGTGGTCGATGCAGCTGCGGACGTGCTCGTAGGCGACTCAAGCTTGAGCGAGGTGGGCGTGGCTCCGCTCCTATTGGTGGAGCACGTACCGCAGGTCCGGCGCCATTCCTCCATGTGGAGGTGGAATGAATGGCGGCGGAGGAGGTCCTGCGTAAGGGACGTACGCTGGTGGGGGCCCGTAGTATTGAGCCTCTTGCTGCACCACGGCTGGCCCGTGCCAGCTTTCCCATGGTTGGGCAGCGGTGGCCGCGGGGTTCATGGCGAAGCCGGAGTGATTGCGTGCAGTGTTGGCGCGGTGACGGTCACCGAGGATGTCATCCTCGCGCCATGAGTCCTTTCCCTCATGGAAGACCTTGAGGTCTTCGCAAGGAAGAGGGACTCAATAGTGCAGGACGGTGAAGCCTTGCCTTACGCTCCCACCGATGTGCTTGCCTTGGAGGAGACTGTAGGCGTCCTTGATCTTGGGCCTGACAAGTCTGAGGCCTATCATGTCGTGCTCGTCGTGCGACAGGGCCAGCATTTGAAGGTATGGGCCGAAGATGATGATGGACTTGCTGCGGGGTTGCAGCGACAGCTCCCAGTGAGCAAACATGGCCGCCGTCAGGTTGACGTTGCTCTCGTGGTAGAGAGCATAGTTGAGCCACCACAGCTCGTTGTTGTTGTTGCTTGTGTCCCCCTCCCGAGAGAGCACGCGGTAGTTCATCCACCTATGGAACAAGGCGATGATCGGGTTGAGGATGTTCCCGCGCTTCTGCTCGGGCTTCTTGGAAAGGACGGCCCATGTGTTGGCAAGGAGGTCAGAGGCGATGGCGGGGTCGGGTGAGTCAGGGTCGAAGCCGAGGAGGGTGGTGAGCTCGCTGAAGTTGTACTCGTACTCGACGGAGTTGAAGCGGAACTTGAAGGTTCCATCATCCTCCCCTGCCGTCAGTGTCATGGCCACCTCGAGGGCGATCTCGTGGTAGAACTCCATGGGTAAGGTGGAGAAGACACCTCACCCAAGGTTGTAGGCAGGAGTGAAGACCTCGCCGAAGCCGATCTCCTTAATGAAGGTGGCGTTGTAGACGTACTTGGGGCTGAGCGGTTGCGCAGCGACTCGAGGAGGTAGTGCTCGTCGATGGTGTTGATGAGGAAGCCCTCCGGGCAGGTGTATGCCCGAAAGAAGGAGCGGCCTCGAGTCTCCGACGCGCCTGTCCTTGGTCGCTTCGGCGTTCGGCTTTCGTTGGGCTCGGTGCGGCGAGAGCTCGAACCGCCGAAGCCAATGGCGAAGCGCTTCATCCTGCAGAACAATGGCTCTCCTCCACAAGGCCGCGGTGACGGCCGGAGCACTCGGGGTGGAGAGAAACTACCGAACTCCTAATAGACTTGCAAATGGAGAGGCGGGGATGAAGTGGATGTTTACCTTGTGTTCTGGAGGAGTAGCTCGGCACCAGAGTGCTTTATATAGGCAATGGAGGCTTGTACAGGAAAGAGGAGCGTG
Source organism: Chrysopogon serrulatus (assembly GCA_015844335.1). NCBI lineage: Eukaryota > Viridiplantae > Streptophyta > Magnoliopsida > Poales > Poaceae > Chrysopogon > Chrysopogon serrulatus. Next base: position 1,600,638 of record JADLZL010008185.1, on the reverse strand, counting down.
GGAGAGAGAAGAAGGCCTGGCGCCGGCCGTATCAGGGGTCGGGCTTCGGTTGGCGCGAGCCAAATTTTGAACTTTTGAATTCAAACTCAGCTCCACGACGCTCCTCGCTGCCTGCTGGTTCTTAAAAGCTAAAGTTTTTGGGCAGATGCCACAGCAAAGCCTGGCGCCGACCGGACCTAGGGGGCAGCTCCGGTCGGCGCCAGAGATTCTTTTGGAATCTGGCTCCAAAATTTGAAATTTCAATCCTCCCTTGTGTGTTTTGTCTGCACATGGTAAAATTCCGAGGTGAAAATAGAAGTTACAGATGTGACATGTCTCGGTTGCACATATACTGCGAACTGTGACCTGTACGACTCGCAGCACCGAGCCATGTCAATACCTGCATGCACGGCAGGTCCGTAGTAATCTCTCGACGAGATTCTAGGGTTGTTAGGATAGGCTAGAAATCAGCGGGGGGAGGGGGTGGGGTGGACCTCTCGGGGCCTTCCCTCCATACTTGTCTTATACGACAAGTATGGTTTAAGCTTATTGTATAAAAGCGGTAACAAGAACCGGGGATAGGTCAGGTTCTACACGAGGGATTTATGTGACTTTGTGTGGTTATAAGAGGGCTAGCAAAAGGGTTTTACTAAATCCAATAAAATGGAAAAGAGGGAGGAATAAAAGAAAATAAAATTAAGTCTAGCATCCTATGGAAAAGCCTCTGGTTCCAGGTCCCATGACCAGAGGGGATCCTGCTAGAGAAAATTCGCCAGCAGAAACCCATCGAGGGTCTGGCGCCGACCGGACCAGAGCATGGGCTCCGGCCGGCGCCAGGGCTTGAATAAGCCCATGGTCCCAGGTTTTCCAGAGGTGGCTCGTGGGATCATGCATGGTTCAGAGGTAGGAAGAAATTGTGAAGAAAGGTTGAAAAACAGAGAGGGGCAAGTCTACTAAAAGAATGGTAATTAAAACGACGATGAAGTTTTACGACAAAGGAAGGCAAGCAAACCCTAATCTAAACAGGTTGAACTCCTGCAAGCATGCAAACTACTATGAAATTAAATGCATCAAACCACGGGTTACCTCCCGGAAGTGCCTTTCTTTTGAGTCGTCGGCCAGACTTGCTCCTTTCTTGACTTGAAATTAATAGCCCCTTGAGACTTTAGGGCAATTCTCTTGGTCCTTCCTCCATGATCCTTCGCACCTGGTGTTTGGGTGTTTGTATTTGGGTTGGAAGAACTCCACTTGGTGGCATGCCTCGTACTTGAGGCGGAACTTGAAGTGGCAGTGCCCATTATTGATTTTGAAGTCTATCTCTCCCTTCCCGACGTCTATGTTGGCGTTGGCGGTGCTGAGGAAGGGGCGTCCAAGGATCAATGGGTTATTCATGTTGATGGTCCCTCCCATCTCTAGGATGACAAAGTCTATGGGCACTATGTGATCTCCAACTTTCACAGATACGTTTTCTGCGACCCCATCGGGGTAGCGAACTGATCGATCGACGAGCTCCAAGCACATGGCAGTAGGTTCTAGTTCTGGCAAGTTGAGGTCTTCAAAGATGGATCTTGGCATCACGCTCACACTTGCTTCTAGGTTGCGTAGGGCTCCTTTGAAGTGCTGCTCGCCGATGGAGACTGAAATAGTGGGGCACCCATGATCTCCCCTCTTCTCAAGGTCACCGTATTGGATAACAGCGCTGCAGTCTTCTGCCATCTTGACCACCACTTTAGAGATAGGCTTCTTGTGGTTCAAGATGTCCTTGAGGTATCGCACGTACGTTGGTACTTGAATGGCCTCCAATAATGGCATGTTGATGTAGAGCTTCTTGATCATCTTCACGAACTTGGCGAACTGTTCATCTTGTGAAGAGGCACGAGTGCGGAATTTTGAAGGGATTACCTTAGAGTCATCGGACGCGAGGCCTTGTCTGATTTCAGTAGTAGGTTCTAGAGGTTCCTCTTCCTTGTCTTCGGCAGGCTTCTCTTCACTGCTTGGGGTCTTCCTTTCAATGTTCTTGATTCTTGATCCTGCAGCTCTAGTGGGCTCTTTTGTCTGGATTCCTGAGCGAGTAGTAATGGCCTTCAATTGCTCACTAGGCTGTATGGCCTTGCCAGGAAGTTTCCCATCTTCTAAAGGTAGCTTGGCAGCGAGCTGGGCTATCTGATTCTCAAGCATCTTGAAGCCCTGGCTTATCTATTGCTCTGTGGCTGCTCGGTTATCTTCATGTCCATCTTCTCTAGGACACCTTCATGGGCTTTAAAGCGACTGAACAGCTCCTTGTTGACCTTCTCCTGCTTGTCCATAAATTCTTGAAGTTGAATGTGGAGCGGTATGGTGTTTTGGATTACTGATCTTGGATTGAATGAAGGTGGCCTCCTTCCAAAGTTCATGAGTTTGACTCAGGGCACTTCTCTTCTCTATGGCCGTATTCTCCACACTCCCCACATGTTGAACGTGCTGCAGTAGCTTCAGCGATGCTCTTATCCTTGTCAAGCCAATTGGCGAGTGAGTCTATCTTGGCTGTCAGGATCTCCAACTGATCCACCTCTAGCACACTCTTGACCTTTCCTGTGGAAGGTGGATGTATATGTTGGGCTCTCTCAGATCCCCAGGTCTGGTTGTGGGCGACGAGCTTCGTTAGATTCTTGAACTCTGCAAAGGTTTTCTCCATCATCGAGCCTCCTGCCGACGCCCTGATGTATTGTTGAGACTCCCTTGAGAGCCCATTGAAGAATGAGGTCATGACGTCGACTTGAGAGAGATCGTGGTGCGGGCAGTTCAGTAGCAGCTCTGAGTAGCATTCCCAAGCTTCTCCAATGGATTCACTGGGTTGTTCCTTGAAGTTCTAGATCTGTTGCTTCATTGCGCGGGTCCTCTCGAACGGGAAGAACTTGGTGAGGAATGCTTGCTCCAGGTCACTCCACTTCTGGACCATGGTGTCCTCCAGAGTGTGAAACCAAACTAAGGCCTTCCGTTCAGGGAGAAGGGGAAGAGCCTAGTTTTGACAGCATCTTCAGAGATATTCTTGATATTGAAAGTTTTGCACAGCTGCTTGAATCCTTGAAGATGATGTATTGGGTTCCCAATCCCAGTGAACAGATCTTCACGAAGAGTACGAATGTGAGATGTATGGATCTCAGAATCAGCATCAATGGCTGGAAGCTTTGGTGAGAGTATGCTGTTCGGACTGATCTTGATCAAGTCCATCATCTTCATGTTATCCTTGTTGTCACCCATTGCTTCTCTCTATGCTTTCTCTTCAGCTACTTTCCTTTGCTCTTCTTCTTTAGCTGCCTTGTCCAGCTCTTCTTGTTTCCTCTTGTCGGCACGGGCCTTCCTAAGTATTGAGTCTGGGTCAGGGTTGAGATTTTCTATTTGGCCCGTCCATCTCCTGTCAGGGATAGCTCAAGAAAAGAAACACTCCTACTCTACTATGCATATGTGTATGACAATAAAGGAGGGTGCATAGAGAGACTAAACAGAGCATGTACTAAAATTAGGGAGATGGATCAGGGGGTTATGGTTAGAAAACAGAAAGAAAAACCAAATCTAAACTAGGTCAAACAAAACACCAGTCGAATCTACACAAGAAATCTACCCCTAGCTAAAGTTACGTTACGTCAGGGAACTACTTAAACTAAGGTCAGAAAACAGAGATAATACATAACAGAGAGCACTCCTGCCAAATTCTAGAGGGAACAGAGGTAGAGAGGCTTAGCGCCGATCGGATCAGAGGCTGGGCTCCGGTCGGCGCCTAGTGTTTTTCAGGCAAAAAGAGTCGAAATTTTGAAGGTGGAAGGGTTTTCAGGAGAAAAGGCGGAAAACAGAAAAATTCTGACAGAGAAGGAATAAAATACTAGGAAGAGACAAAACAAAAGAAAAACTAGCACGGGACAGAAAAGGAGTCGAATCTCTAGTTTGTATCTATCTATGGCCTAAGGCTATAATTGCAAAAGTATCATCGATCCCCAGTAACGGCGCCAGAAAAGCTTGTTGGCACTGCTTATACACACGATTTATATACCACAAGCACACGGTGCTGTTGTAGCTTTTCCCTAGGAGTATAGTCCTAGGTTTAATATAGAATCACAAGGATCGACGGACGATTGCTAATGAGTTACCAAAGGTTGGGCTAGATCCAAACTATCCACTCTAGTGTTTCCTGAAGGGTAGGTGTAATCTATGACTAAGGGCAGATCTTCCTAGTCTAATCTACTCTACGGTTAAGTCAAGTGCAGTCAAGGATAACTTGAGGAATATAAAGATAGCTAAGGGATCGTAACCTTATCGTAGCTCTATCCAAGGCTATGCTAGCTAGTTCTACCGTTCATGCCACAAGCTTCTTTAAACCCGTTCTCCCACCATACGCCTTCTCTCGCTTATATGGTGCCCTATGTATGTCGAGTCAGGAGCCCCCTTGTCATGACTCCTATATGCACCAAGGGTTCTCTACTTATCACGAGAGCATGCCACCATCACCTTTGCTCAGCTGGATTACCGACACCCCCCTACTTACGCGGTGGCCCGTTCGCTATGTAGACCGGTTGTCACATGTCGTGATCACGCTCTTGGCTTCTCTACTTATCATAGTCTGACGTGCCGAGGTTACAGCCTCGCTCCGGATCAATAGGCTACTCTTGCTCTGTTGTTACACGTTAAGACTAGCCGCCACGGCTAACCCTTAACGCTTATGTCTAACTCGCGAGGTTAGATCTAAGACTAAGCGCACCGAAACAGGGGTAGGAAGAAGCATGGGGATAAATAGGATCGCTATGGACGTACTAAGTAATACTAGAAACATAGAGTTTTACATGTAATGATCCATCGTTGGGGTTGTACACACCTTGCCGACGAGATCGGATGTAGCGACCTTGAACCCTAGACGATCAACCGCGCAGGGAGATCGCCTAGGTGGAGGACCTTCTGTCCTTCCTAGTAGCTAGATGGCGTTGTGGATCGGCTCCGCTCAAGGCTTCGCCGCTGGTTCTTGACCACCTTGCCTCTGCGTTGAAGCTCTCCTCCAGGCTCCCCTTCACGACGCTCTGCCGGGCTTCGGTGGAAGCCCCGGCCTTCTCTGATCGGTTCCCGACGATAGCGGCGGTTGATGACCCTCTTCTCGGACGATCTGGGGTCTATATTTATAGGGCTGTATGTCGGTGAACGGAGGAGACGTGGCGGCCAAGGAACGGCTGGCGCCGACCGGAGAGGGGAAAAGAGTCCGGTCGGTGCTAGGGCTTCCTTGCCCTGCTCCGAGTCGGTTTCGCTCCATGTCGATTGTCTTGGTCCCTTATCCTGGATGTGGCTTCCTTATCCCGTGAAGACTTCCGAATCAGACGGCAATTGTAATACTAGGAATCTCTGGAGTTCGTCTGCGGGCCTTCTGGGCTTTCTTGTGTTGGGCTTTTGCTTTGTGGAACCTTGATTATGGGCTTGGACTCTGGATATTGGCTGACCCAATAGTTTTGGCAGCCAAGATCTAGGCTTTCCTTGGGGTGTTGGGCTAGCTGTTTGTAGTCGTTTGGCTACATCGACGTGAAGTCCTTGTTTTGGCCTGAAAATACCTGATTTTGTAACACAGCTCAAGAAGAATAACACTCGGCAAAATGGTTAGTTTTGTTAGTATAGACCAATGAGTAGGGTTCGGATTGGGGTGAAATCATAGGAGAAATTGAAGCTTTTTGGGCGTAATAAGGAGCGTCAACACAAGTCATCATCCAATCATTAATATTATTAGTGTTGATAATTCTATGTTTAATCAATGGCAAGTGTATTCAATTTTCAAGGTGGAATTAACAAATGGATTATAACTAATCAAGAAATTCAGTCTAGATTCTAGAATGAGCATGCAAAATTAAGTTTTTGAAACTGCTGTAGCTATTAGGTTGTGTTTATAAATTGTGGGTCCCATATGCTAAAAGGAAGAATAGGACTTGCCACGCTTTTTAGGTCTTTGCCTGAATCTCTCCTGATATTGACTCTTCACCTTCAGATGGTCTTGACCTTGAGCTCCTGAATCTCCAACTAATCCTTCGGTCTTGTTCTTCTAGATTACGCGATTTAGCGTCGGCAAACAATGTACAACTATCTAGAAACAACACATCATAACACCAAACAATACAAACAACGCACACGTCCGCACATTGAGTTATTCCAACAAGGTAGGTGCCTATGATAGCAAAGTGAGTCTAAAGTATAATGTCTAGGTCTTGCTTTAGTAAACACTAGTTAAGTTATTGTCCTACGCTTTTGGCTGAACCTATGGCCTTATAACTGTCGAGTGTTGCATTCCCATAAACGTGTCGCTTTGACTGATAGGAAGGGTTAAGCGCGCTTCACTACTAAAGGTGATGTGTCAAGATATATGTTTGGCCAGATAGGCCTCAAATTGAATCACGTGAATCGAACTTCGGACGAAGGAGTTACAGGCTTTAGGAGTCTATAATAATTTGGGGGAAGTCCAAATTAAGTAGAGGACGACACATGGGGTCCAGGTCAAAGGTCAGTGGTCAAAGTTGCCTAATTCAACAGTCAAGGTTAGGATCATTAATTAACTCCAATATCAAGTTAGAGCTTACTAATTATATTAAGGTGGCCGAGTATGATTAACAAAAGCTAATCATATTTATGTAGTATTTAACATAAACATGATTAACCAGAGTCACTAATGGAACCTAAGCATGATTAACTCTGACCGTGTGTGTGACTCCTAATTAGGCTAACTGAGATTAACTAATGGAAATAGGCAATTTGTTGTCCATGCCAACTACATCATAGTAGGCCGGAAGGCAGCTAATGTGTAAATGGGCTTCAGACCATCTCGGAAGCTGACCAACTCAGCACACCAGGGCCAGATAAACACACATACGTGTCCGGACGGCAGCTTGCCTTGCGATGGAGGACGTCGGCCTCGGCCCAGCTCGGCTTATACGCAGACCGGGCCACGGTGCAGCGTGCTGGTGGCCAGCGTGGCCGACTGGGTCAGCCCACGTGCAATTGAGGGTCTGGCTGGCAGACGCATGCCGCGCGCTATCTGTCAAACCTTGATGTATTTTTAGGAATCAAGAGAAATCAAAATCCCCATATCACTGAGCTTATTGAAACGAATATCGGTAGTACATCTCGGCTTTTGCAGCTGTAAACTACGTAGTACACTAATTTACTAATTTTCTGTGTGCTGCTGAGTTTTATACTGTGTGTAGCCTTAAGCTTAAGCTGTATGTGTTTTTAACTTTTTATTTCTTTGTCCTGGACCTTTCATTCAACTTTGTACCATAATTGCTTCACCTAATAAATTGGCAGCGCTTCAGCCTGTTCTTTCAAAAAAAAAAAAAAAAAATGACTTCCCTTATTTGAATTGCAGATGGCGTTGCTCCTCGCACCAAAATAAACCAACAGAGGTCCAGGCGCTTCAAGGCTGCCAAGGAAGCTAAAGACGCAGTAAGTTTTTTTTTTTTTTTTAATAGATATGTGCTTGCCATAGTTTTCTTTTAAAAAGGATAGGTATGTCCATCCCATTTTCCGCAGCTAGATATGTGCATGACATATGCATACTTGGTCCATGTATTTTCAGTAAGTATATAATCTGTATACGCTGATGCGCTTGTATGCAGGAAATGGAAGAGAAGCTCTTGACGGAAAGATTCAGAGCTGAGGGGAAGGAGGTATTACCACGGGAGACATACGAGGTTTCGGATCCTAATGTCATAACGCCAGGAACTGAATTCATGGAGAAGCTTTCCATGGCGCTAGAATACTACATTCGCGCTCGGTTGAATAGTGACCCAGGGTGGAAAAACATCAAGGTTTGACAGATAGCGCACTTCGTTTGAGTTTCCTCACGTCAAAAATGCAGTCGATGTCTGGTCAAAGCTCTACTAACCATGAATTTTCTTCACTGCAAAGTGATTAACTTGTTACGCTATCTTGTGAAGGGCTAATGATTGCGAGCTCCTAAAGTAGCTGACTTGGTCCAACAATCCATGATAATTAAGTTAACGATTTGCCTTTTCTGAAGGTTATACTCTCTGATTCAAATGTACCTGGGGAAGGCGATCACAAAATCATGTCATTCATCCGCGCACAACGCAGCAGGGAGAACTATGATCCTAACACGCGCCACTGTTTGTATGGATTTGTATGAAACTTACTTGCATGCAGATTTGGATGATCCAGATATTTTCGGTTGTCTGCGGCACATTGCATGTTTGCTTATCAAATGCATTTACTGAATGTTTATTTCAGGATGCGGATCTCATAATGCTCGCTTTGGCATCTCATGAGCCACACTTTTCAATTCTGCGTGAGGTCTATTAATGTATCCTCAGTGCTGACTCCAGTATTCAGCAAAATGCAAATACAAAATATTTCTATTATGGAATTAAGAATAATATTTGTGTCAATTTGACCAGGATGCATTTCAAATGAAACCGGAAAATTGTATCCCTTTGGCTGAAGTATTCATCAGAACCAAAGAGTCAAGAAATTGTGGAGGCCGGCGTCCTAAGCGCAGGGTTCTTGGACCATATCAGGTTTGTTCACTGAGAGAATATTGTTAGACAAAACACATGCACAGCACGCATGTGTGCCCACGCCGCCTGTCATGCGGCCCATAGCGCCACGTATTTCTCTTTGCCAACCAGCCTCTCATCAATCAAAGCATTGCATTAGATTAACTCTGCTTTCTGGCATCAGAGTAGTTCGCCCTTGCGTCCTCTCAATGCCGCTTCCACAAACCCAACCCCTAGCTGCCATCTACCGCCTTCCTCCCCCATGGCCGACGAGGACAACGAGTGACGCAGCAAGAAGGAAGCCTAGCACCACCATGAGGTTGAGATGGCCTGGCGCTGTAAGGAGAAAGCTACGAACCCCATGAGGAAGCCATGCATACTTCCGCTATGGCCGACGCGGCCACCGTTATTGCCCACCACATGGAGGTCGCGTCACCCTCGCCAACATTCGCTCGATCGGTCATCCCCGTTGACCTGACATATCCCAACTTCACCATGTGGCATGGTCTCCTCCTCATCACGCTCAGGAAGTATGCCCTTACCGATCATGCATTTTCTGATGAGCGTTCCCAGACAACGTGCCGTGGGCACGAAAGGATTGCACTGTATGATCGTAGCAGCTGTACAGCACCATTTTCTTCAAGCTTCTCGAGATTGTGATGACTCCAATCATGACCGCATGGCTTGTCTGGGAGAACCTTTATAGTGCCCCCAAGTGAATGTAGGCCATCTATTTTCTTTGATCTAATGGTTCAGATGCATTTATATTACTTAAACTCTCCACCCTAGTATAAGTAGTATTTTAAAGTAGTATAATTTAAGAAGGGTATTGTGGAAAAATTTCTCAATGGCATGTGAGTAATTTTGGAGAACCTTTATAGTGCCCCCAAGTGAATGTAGGCCATCTATTTTCTTTGATCTAATGGTTCAGATGCATTTATATTACTTAAACTCTCCACCCTAGTATAAGTAGTATTTTAAAGTAGTATAATTTAAAAAGGGTATTGTGGAAAAATTTCTCAATGGCATGTGAGTAATTTTGTGGATCTAATAGGGCATGCGACTCGAGCAGCGGCATCATTGGATCGAGGCGGCGGTGACTGGCCGGTGGATCCGGTTGGCTGCACCCGAGCCATGAAGCCGGCGGTCCGGCGGGCAGCGGCGTCATGCGGAGCCCATGGCGTGACCGCGTGAAGGCGCGGCAGCCGGACGGCGGATCTCATCCGTCCCCTACACCCAAGCCATGATTCATGAAGGCGGCGACCTCGTCGTCCCCTTCACTCCATGACTAGCCGGTGACCAGCACAAGGCCCACACCCCACATCCCCAGGTGCTCCGGCTCCGCCGCGAAACCAACTACCAACCCAAGTATGCGGCCGCGTGACGCCTGAGAATTAGTCGCTCGTCCGGGGTGTCTCATGCTGTCGTCGCAACTGCGGCCTCTCTGCGACGTCCGCGTGCGTTCATGGAGCTGCGGCGTCCATGCATCGGGGCGAGCATCGGGGCGATATGGCGAGCATCGGGGCAACCAACATCGTCACCTTGGCGAGCATATGCCTTCGGTGATTGGATCAACCATGGTAACACCTCCTCGACCTCCAGCACCAAACATCGTCACCTTGGCAACCACAGAACAATGGCAACGGAAACATCGGCACCAACAGGAGTTGCGCCAGCAGCAAGGGTGGACGTGGTTCTTCAATCCATGGACGGCATGGTACAAGGCAGCTGTGCACTGTAGTGCACCTGCCCTATGGACTACCGAATTGAACGGCCTGAAGAAGTTGTAGCCATAGCCATCTTATCACATGCTACTAAAAAGAAAAGAACCATTTTCACATGCACATAAAAGACTATTTCTACAGGTGTTTAGGCAACCATCTATGTGCAAGCGCCTATAGAAATGGGCCATTTTCACATAGAGATGGTCGCTTAGGACTACCGCCTCTAGAAATCATTTCTAGGGGCGGTCGCTTAAGACCACCGCCTCTAGAAATTGATTTTCAGGGATGATTCAGACAAGTGATTGTCTCTAAAAATCGATTTCAATATTTTTGTTTAAAAATAGCAAAAAGAAATATTTTCATCCGAGGGAGGAGGTCCTGAGCTGCCATGTATTCACATATCCCATCCCTCAAAAGTCTTGCAATTTTTCTTGCTAATATATTTCCGGGATTCGAATCCAACATCTCTCCCTTCGTGCGATACTGACTATCTCACCTATCACCTTCACACAACAATGCCTTACCATCTTAGCTATCACCTTGATGCTATATTACTTTACCATCTCACCTATCACCGGTTGCTGATGGTAATAAGATAAGTACTGCTTTTGACCTTGGCCTACAAGTGACAGCCTTTGAAAATCGATTTTCAAACGCGGTCGCTTAAGTTAACCGCCTCTAAAAATTAAGCTATTTTCAGAGATGGTTCACATAAGCAATTGCCTCTGAAAATCGATTTTTAGATGTAGTTCACATAAACAACTGTCTCTAGTAAATGATTTCCATAGGTAGTTCACATAAATGATTGCCTCTGGAAATCGGCCCATCTCTAGAGGCGATCAACTTAAGCGACCGAGGCGGTCCATGGCTGCAGGCCCCTGGCATACTATACAAGTGGTTTTCCTTATGGATTGCCTGTGCGGTGAAAGGGGGACACCTCTGAAAATGGTCAATGGTCTTTTGTAGTAGTGGCACACCCTGTGGCCATATAGCTAGGCATCATCAAGATGCCCACGGTTACCCCGGTGCACCTACATTTTTGCTAGCGTAACTGGCATGCTTGTAAGCTACGCCGGGATACCTGCGGATGCTGGCTGCACTTCCAACAGCAGCAGCAAGCACTACGGACTCCCATGTTCGGTGCTAGATATTGGGAAGAGGCCAGTCTTGCCAACTCCTTCAATATGGTGATGCTCACCCCTCTACCCACCGTGGAGTGGTACATGAACTCTCGTTCTACTTCACATATGACATCAAACGCCGGTAACCTACTTGTTACCCGACGGCCCAATTTTTCCTTTTTATCCAATATCATTGCCAGTAACGGGTAATTGCTACATATTATCTCAATGATTCCCCTTTACATCGATTGATTATTGTCCTTTTCCTCTCTGGAAAATTCTTGTCACTCCTTAGGTAATTAAAGATTTAATTTATGTTTGTCAATTTACCATCGATAACAATTGTTCCTTTATGGCCTTTTTGCGAAGGATCTTCACACCGGGAGCGTGCTCACCAAGTGCCATAGCACTGATCACCTCTACCCATTGCTGTTGTCTTCTTCCAATTTGCGTGCCCTCACCACCAGTGCCTCATCCACCCTTTGGCACCATGCCTTTTCAGCTCAGCTCTGAGGTTCTATCCAGACTTAGCTAGTATACAACTGCAATTTCATGTAATAATGGTGCATCTGAGTCTATTTCCCATGCCTGTCAACTCAGTTGCCACATTCATTCAACTTTTACCACATCTTGCTCCCTTGCTCTCATGAATTTTGAACCTCATCTATTGCTAGTGTCTTATTTACAAGTATTATCCTATTATTCTAGATGATTGCTCTCATCATCTCTGGACATTTCATCTATGCCTCAATTTTGGCACTTTTTCCACCATTTCCTACTCTCTCTCTCTCTTTTGCATGTGTTTTAACTCAATTTGGCTCTAGTCTAAAAAATGTGCTGTGTGACAATGGTCCTGAGGTAGACAACTCCACTGTCCGTATCTTTTTTCTAACACATGGCATTGTACTTTGCATGCCATGCCCTCATAATTTATATAGCAAAACGAAAGATCTAAAGGTGCCATTAGCTCCACCAACAATATCATGAACTCATGATCCAAGCTAACGTCTCTCCTCGATACTAGGTAAAAGCATTTCATACCACCACAAATCTTTTAAACCGTCATCCCACAAAAACACTACAACTATATGCCACACTTCATGCTTCATGGCATACATCCTCCATATCCCCTGGAGGGGGCTGAGCCTTCCTAGGGCTCCCTACCAGGCAGGAGACCTGGGTTCGATCCCCAGCGCTCACACGAGATTAATTCTGCTTTCAGTTACATTGATACTATCTTCTTGCAGTTCCTGAACCTATGGGCTGTGAGGGAGTATTTGGAGCTTGATCTGAAGATACCAAACCCTGTCGTCAAAATGGATGTCGAGAGGCTTATCGATGACTTTATATTCCTTTGTTTCTTGGTAGGAAATGATTACATTCCGCACATCCCATCGCTTGAGGTGCATGAGGTATGCATGTGTCTATGTGTGTACCTTCAGATTCTCATAGATCAATGGCAAAATGTATTATATAGTTATGTTCTTTCATTTGAAAAAAATTCAAAAAACTGAATTGTTTCTCTTATATATCTTTGATGGGACAGAACGCAGTTGATCTGCTTATTGAAGTGTACAAAACAAGCTTCAACGAAATGGGGGGCTTTATTGTGAACACAGAAAAGGTACCTGAAGACACTCTCTTATTTTCATCAATGTTTAGATATTTAGTACGCTTTGATGTATATGTTGCTATTGAAAACAGCTGAAAGATAAAGATGCTGCGTATCTTATAGTCTCAAGTTTGGAAAAGTTTTTTCATGAACTGTCCTTGTGTGAAGAGAAAATTTTTGTAAAAAGACATAAGCTGCGAGAGGTATGTTTTAAAACTTATAATCATCGTCGAAGTGTGCGTTGGTGCCAATTGGTCCTTGTCGATTACTTGTAGAGCTTAAAGCGCAAAACGCTGCGTCAAGCTGCAGAAAAAGAATGGAATGAAGGGAACTTTGACAATATGGTGAGGATAAATTACAGTTAAAATTATGTACTCAATATTGATAAGTTCAGTTCTTTTTATATGGTTATAGTGATTTCTTCTTTGCAGGGAAAAAATCCTGATGGTCCAGACTTGATGGTCAATTCTTTTTCAGCGCAGTGCAATATTTCTACCTACAGCTCCGACAAGTCAAATGTGGGGGAGCTCACCTATACTTCCTACATTTTTTTTTCCGACGCAAGAAGGCAGGAGCGCTGCCACATTTCATAAAGTAGAAGAAAGGATAGGGAAAAAAAAGCCCTAATAGTCTTAGGGAGATTACAGGAGACCCATACGGTTGCTCCCGGAGACCCATATGGTTACTCCCCCGATTACCACGGCCCATTTGATTAGTACCCTTTTTAAATCACATGATATTTGGGTTTGGTATGTTTTTTAAGGAGCACTTGAAATACCTTGCTACTTCCCTGCCTTAGAAAGAAGACTTCACACCGTTCGCTTATTTTTCTCTCACAATTTGACCATCTCTTTGTTCTTAGATCACAACAAATACCTTAGAGCTGAAGCGAAACTTAAAGGACACCCTTCGTAACAAGCAAGACCTCGTGAAAAGTGGAGCCTGGAAATATGACATGGTTAGTCACGCCTACAAGACTATTCCAACGATAGTTTTCTTTCTTTTTGTGTGCATATTTTGACATATCTATTGCAGATAAAACTTGAATTAGCAGGGTGGAAACCTCGTTTCTACAGGGAAAAGTTTGGTATCGAAAGTTGTAACGAAATTGAGAAGCTAAAGAAGGACATGGTTATAATTTTCTTTTTTCTTTATGCAAATAAAATTTTCATGCCCGTGAAGCCATGAGGCGTGCTCAGGGAGCCAGGCCATATTATTTTGATAATTTTATCTTCTTTATCACTTGATTAATTTAGGTTCAGAAGTATCTGGAAGGACTTTGTTGGGTCCTGCATTACTATTTTGCAGATGTGCCGTCATGGAGCTGGTACGAAGAAAATACTTATGAATTGAAATTTTATTTATCCATGTGTCTCCTACGCTGTACTAGTATATGCTTTTTTCATCGTTCTAAAATCTAATGCTGAGTGATCCAAAAAACTTGAAATATTGATAAATGATGCCACCCAAGTGATATATAGCTATTTCTTATGGATATGTAAACATCAACTGTGTCCATTCTATGTGGTTGGGACTTAGTCTTTTTTTTTTAAATGAATACAAAAATAAATCCTGGCCTCTACATCCATAGATGCATGCAACTGCTGATTAATTTTTTTAGACGAAGGAAGTATAACTTCTTACCTCTGCACCAACTAAGGTTGCACATGGTCATTAAACTTCGCAAATATCCAAATTAAGTAAGTGTTCATTAGGATTTGAATCCAGATGGATAGAGTCATCCACGACTCCACTACCACACAAATAATGCTTTCCCATGCAATTGCTAATTAGTACAAAGTTTCAATGTAACCATAGGATAGAATAAGGGGATCTAACAAAGTAGCAAAAGTAAACCACATTAGCGTAGATGAAGAAATATAGAACAAATAGCCTACGGGTAAACCTCAATGGACTTGGACACAACATGTCTTTTTTCTCTCTTGCAGGTATTACCCGTTCTATTTTGCTCCTTTCGCATCTGATTTCAAAGGACTATCTCAGTTCGAGATATCTTTTACTATGGACAAGCCACTAAAACAATTCGATCAGCTCATGGCAGTTCTTCCACCAGAAAGGCACAGCATTAACTATTCTTAGTTTTGTTGTGCACATTCTTTATGGCAATTTTCTTAGCGTTTTTTCTTTTGCAGCTCATATGCACTACCAAAGTGTTACAGAGAGCTGATGAATGGTGAAGATTCTTTGATAAAAAAATTCTATCCGTCAGGTGTGGTTTGTTATTCTAGAATTAACCATGTAACAAGAATACCATATTATTGAAGTAAATGTAATTTATATTTTTTTATTTTAACCAGATCCGCAGATTGATACCCATGGAAAACGTTTCTTGTGGCAAGTAAGCCATCCTTCCATACATGTAAATTAATAATTTCAAACAAGGTTGCTCAAATGTTAATGCACTTCGGCTGGTCATTTATGCTCAGACGTTGATGCACTTTGGCTGGCCATTTATAGTATGGCTAACCTTCACCTTCGACGCTTATGTTAGTTTTCCTTGGAACAAATTGTTACAGGGTATTGTAAAGTTGCCATTCATTGATGAAAAGCTGCTGCTTTCGGCCACCAAGGCTGTGGGGAACAATCTCGAAGTAAAAATGAATATTTTTATCATCTATACTAATGTCGCACTACACTATGATGCGTATTGATGCTCTACCCCTTTTGTGTATTAGTTGCATGAGATTAATAGGAACACTGTTCAGCAAGAGAGGATCTTTCTTACGAACTCAAATACTCTAGCAAACCATGCAGCATCTGCACAAGCATCCCACTTCTCGTCAAGAAAACTTCTGATAGATCCATCTACCAGGTACATCAAAGCTGAACTGATGCAACAGTGATGCAATCTGAAGCCGCTTTTCTTTTTTCCTTGTTGGTTCATAGCAATATTGTAAAAATATCACTGAATTTTATTGCTCTGC
Source organism: Chrysopogon serrulatus (assembly GCA_015844335.1). Lineage (NCBI taxonomy): Eukaryota > Viridiplantae > Streptophyta > Magnoliopsida > Poales > Poaceae > Chrysopogon > Chrysopogon serrulatus. The sequence goes on along the minus strand of JADLZL010008185.1, from coordinate 1,584,747 downwards.
ATAGTGAACTTGGAGGATGGTTGTCACCCGTTGATGATGACGTTATAAAGAGTGGCTTCTTCCGTTCGCCCATAAAAGATCTAGAGGACATCAGAAATGATCAGACAACGTACATTTTCTCTCTGAACCTATCATATTCAGGTGGTACGCATCTGGAAAAAATGGTCATTTTTTGTTACATGTTCTTATATGTGTTTCAGATCATTCGTGTTCTTTAACCTGGAGCCGGTAAAGCTGATTCCAAGACTACTTGATCATGTCAACAAACCTGAGAAGGTAGAATCCTATGTAAATTAAGCGGCGGATCAGACCTTTTGCCGCGTCTGCAGTGCTCATATGCCGTCGTCGTAATCAGCATCATCTCTGACAGAACTCAGTGTGTTCTGCAGACTTTAAATGAAGCTGACATTTCAACGAGGCCACTGTGGCACACCTACCGGGGTATCCGACTGCCTGCAACCGTCGCTGCTGCAGCAGAGGCACATCCGAGGAGCAGCAGCTTCGGGCTGGGGATAGGGGACAGCAGCTTTGGGTGGGGAAGAGGTGGTGCCAATGCCGCGGAAGAGACAAGGCTGTTAGACGCGCGGGGCACCTCTGGCGCCTCCGGCTCCACTTCTTCCTCTGGTGCCTCCGGCAACAAAAGCAGCCGCAAGAACAACAACCGCAAGAACAACAACCAGGGTGGCCGCAACAGCAACACCAACGCCCCCGGTGTCTCTCCTGGCGGTTCCGGCGCTGGCGCCTCCAACCAGAACTCCGGCGCATCTCCAAGTCCAGTCAACCTGCCCTCCTTCTTCAATCCTTGGATGGGCACTCTGCAGGTGTGGCCGCACTCCATCCCTCCCGGTGCGGGCCCCCGGTTCAGCCCCCAGCCCCAGGCGCGCCCGCAGGAGCTCTCGGCGTGGCACACGCCCGGCACCCCTGGCGCTCACGTCGGAGCAGGAAGACCCGCGCCGATGCCTCCCTACTCGGCGCCCTGGATGCAGCAGGTGTCCTGGGCCCCGTCGGCATCGCCATGGAGTCCATCGCCGTCGCCCGCCTCATGGGTCCAGCAGGCATACAGCTTCAACACCATGACCCGGACACCACCGCCTTCTTCCACTGAATTCTACATGGATTCGTGCACCACATCACATATGACGTCCAGCGCCGGTACATTTTCTTCTGTGTTTCCCATACGTTCCACTCGTCCTACCATTATTGTTGGTAATGCATCTTCGTCTACCGGTTGCTGCCACGGGCGTGGTATCATTCCCTTCCTCACATGGCCCCCTTGTTCGTAATAATTTTTTGGTCACTCCTCAGATAATTAGGAATTTGATTTGTGTTTGTCAATTTACCGTTGATAATAATTGTTCTGTTGAGTTTGACCCCTTTGGCATCTCTGTGAAGGATCTACGTACCAAGAGTGTGATCGCCAGATGCAATAGCTAGCTTCGGTGAGCTGTATCCTTTTCAAACGTTGGCCCTGTAGCCTTTTCAGCCGTTGGCCGTTGCATCTCATTCTATATCCGCTGGCACATCCTCCTCCATGTGGCATCGTCGTCTCGGCCATCTTGGTCATGAAGCTTTCAATAAACTAGTGTCTTCCAGTGCTTTTCTTGTAATAAAAGTATGCGTAATACTCTATGTCATGCCTGTCAGTTGGTTTGCGATGTGCGTCTCCCTTTAGCACTTCGAGTTCTTGTGCTTCTCGTAATTTCAACTTAATACATTGTGATCTATGGACATACCCTGTTGTCACTGTCTCTAATTACAAGTATTACCTCATTATTCTTGACGATTGCTCACATTATGTTTGGACATTTCCGCTTCATTTCAAATCTGACACCCTACAATTTCTAAATTTTTCTCCTATGTGCATACTTAGTTTGGCGTCATGAAAGGACCTAGATGTCGCCTAGAGGAGGGGGTAGGGGGGTGAATAGGTGTTCCTTAAAATTCTTCATGGTTCAACAGAATTATCAAACCCCCCTAAAGGCCCGGAACTTCCGCGTGAATGCTCAGAATTTCTGTGCCCCGGAAGTTCCGCGGAAATGCCCGGAACTTCCGCGCAGATTCAGCTCGTGCATGAAATTGAAATGCAACAAGATAAGCAACTGAAGTTAAACTTTGCAACGAGCCTTGTGCCGCTCTAAGAGAGGATATAGGCTTTCAATTTCAGCGGAAGCGCAAGAAACAAGTAAATCGGGCTCAACCCTAGGTTGAATCCCGGTAGCAAAAAATCACAATATGAATGAATAGAGCACGCAAGACATGGTGATTTGTTACCGGAGTTTAATCCCACACAGGGACCTACGTCTCTGTTTGAGGAAGCCCACACAGAGCCGGGTCTCTTTCAACCCTAAACCTCACCCAAGCCACCACAAAGATCGAAGCTTGAGCTTATATGCTGGGGGAAAACATACAATTGGTCCTGGGCTTTCCACAAGCATGGGAGCTCGACGGGCAACTCCTTGCCTCCTAGGAGACCTCTCAATCTCCACTTGCGACAATGCACGAAGATATCTTGCTACGAACTCAATCTCTCAAAGTATTTGAATGAAGCTCTCAATCACTCAATCTCTCATCCAAACTCTCAAATCCACACAAAGAATGAAGCAAACAGAGTTGGGAGAGCAAGAGAGGGGCTCTGCAATATATGTGGTCGATTCTGGGCGCAGGCGCGCTGAAAGAGCCGTTGGATTGAGTATATATACTTCACACCTCGAAAACTAGCCGCCGAAGGCTCATTTGCCCGGAACTTCCGCGAGTTCTCCCAGAACTTCCATGGCCCGGAACTTCTGGGAAAATTCCTGGAACTTCCGTGGGTCACAGACTACAGAACACTGCCTCACTGAAACGGGCATAACTTTTGACTCCGGTGTCTAATTTTAGTGATCTTGGGCTCTATGGAAAGCTTATTCAGAGGGCTATCCATCTCAACTGAAATCATAACTCAAAACCATCCAGAAAAACTGCTACGATAGATTTTCTCATGTTAGCACTTGAAAAGCTAGCTCTTTGATCACCGAGTCAGCAAAGCTATCACCATTTGCTTCCTTCTCTATAGTGTAGTGTTCCTATACTCAAATGCATATAGAAAATCCAAACCAAATAGGAACACCTTCATACCATATTCTTTCTCCACTTTGAGGGTTTTCAACCCCTTTTGAAATTCACCATTGGGACCTTTCAAATAATTGAAACTTATTGAACATGCTGTTAGTCCCAAATCATTTATAAATTTGCCTTGAGCAATATTCACATTGGATTTTGTCTTGATGTTCATCACCATTTGAAGTTCAATCAATTCCACTTGCTCAAGCAACTTGATGCTCTTCAATATGTGAAACCCAATTATTGTTCTTCATCAATCATACTACATTTGGTTCAACATATGAATTCTATCTTCTTGATCATCAGCATGTCATCTTGTATTCTTCAAATGGTTGATGTGGATCATCCATAACTTCACACGAGCTCACACGGTCCATTGGTGCTAAGTCATCACTCGCCCTTCACCACTGCTTTGGTCCTTCGGCGCCAAGCTTTATGCTTGTCCTTCACCCTTGCATGGTCCATCACAGTCGGGTGTTGCTTCAACCTTCACCGTCTTGTCATATAAAGCTACTTTGTACCCAACATCATCAATATGTTCACTTTGCAATATATATTTATCTTCTTGTTGATTATCAAGTCATTTCCTCTTCTCTTCTCATAATAACCACTTGAACACCTTGAATTCCTAGTGTTAATAATTCTTGATGTGTCTTGATCTTCAAATATAAGTGTAGAATAACCATTGACACCTTATTGATCCTTTATCCTTGAGATGTCAATCTTCATGCTTGATGCTAGAGATTGACATTATCATTTATGTTAGAATCTTCAATTCTTGCAATCTCTTGTCAAGCCTCTTCATAAATTGATCTATTGATTTCCAACATATGAGAAATCAACCATCTTGACAACGATCACAAGCTTGATCATGTTGATCCTCAATCTTTGAGGATATATCAATCTTCATATCACTCATTATTGATTTCCAACTCATGAGTCATTGACCTTCAATCTTGGTGATGGAACTCAACTTATCATTTCCATATGAATATCCAGTTCCTTCAATATCTTGTTGATTCCCAACTCATGAGTCATCAATTTTCACTCTTGATGCCGGGACTCAACCTAATCAAACAAACTCACAAAGATAGTTAGTCCCATGCATCCGGTTGTCATTAATCACCAAAACTCACCATAACACACTGTTATGAGCATATGCACTTTCACGTCACTATGAAGAGCACTCGAACCAAAGGGCGGGAGGCCGTCGGGCGATGTGAGCCAAGTTGGCAGACCTGGCCTAGGTAGAGGGTCGGCCGACTGGGGGGGGGGGGGGGTCGGCTGACCTTGGCCTCTCCTACCCCGGCTGCCCCCTGGTCTGGTCTTCATGTCCCCAGGCCCATTCCATCTTCACTTTCTCTAATTTTGAAATTCTTGAGTGGATTTGGAAGTGATGCTTGAATCTTGAATGGACAAGTTCCAGAATTCTGCCGGAAACTTATTCCATCCATCTTTCCCAAGTCACCATTGTATGTCGTCATTCTTGTGCGAGAGGGTTTTGCCACGTCTTTATTGAAATCAAGCCAAATTGCCATGAAACCCCACAAAACAATGGCGGAGACACAACTCGTGGAACCAGGTTAGCACCACATAAATTAGAATGTTATTTCATTTTTTGCCCTTTTTATTCACCGGATTAAGGTGTAAAAATGATGTTTAGCGAGATCCAACAATGCCCCCACTCTTTTTTCCTGGGGACGATTTCCTCAGCTACAAATAGCACCCAGGAATGCTCTCCACCTCTAGTACACCAGGTATCAACACACTTTCACATTTTCTCTCTTATTTTTGTAATTGCATTAGGAGTTCAGTAGTTTCTCTCCTTCGAGTGCTCCGGCCGTCACCCAGCCGCATGAGGAAGGTGTGTTGTTTAGGGGAAGAGAAGATGAAGCGTTGGGCGGTCGGCAATTGTTCGAGGAGCATTGACCCCAACGACAAAACCCTCCATGTCAAAGTCATCACCACGGCTACGACACCCACTCCTGTGCCACGGTGGCATTCAAGCTGTACACCTGCGACGAGGGGTCCCTCATCGTCGACCCAGAGGAGGACCACCTATGCGAGTCACTGAGCAATCACCTCAGCCCCAACTACGTCTACAACTTCATCCATGCCATCGGCTTTGACGAGTTCTATCCCGTCGCCCAAAACTACTAGTACAGAATTGCTTTTTACAGGCGGTTCAGCTTTAGCACACAGGCGGTCAGTAAACGCACCAGCCTGTATAGTACTCTGAGCGGGCTCCACCAAAATAACCGCTATTGAAAATTGATTTTTACAGACCGTTCCATATGCCGACCGCCTGTACAAATGGTTCTCTATTTTTACAGGCAGACCACCAAAGAAACCGCCTCTAGAAACATAAATTTTAGAGACGGTTATTGGTATGAACGCCTATATTTATGAAAACGCAGGGCGCGAAAATTCGAAACCCGATGGCGCGCACCATACGCGTCTTTTCCCCTCTGTCTTATCACCTCTCTCTCTCTCCCCCTATCTCTCTTTCCCATCTCATACTCACTTCTCTCTCCCCTGTTGCCTCTCTCTGTCCCCCTTATCTTCCTTCCCCCTCCCCATTCTCTCCTCACTAGATCTCCAGATCCGGGTGGGGGCGGCTTAAGGCGCCGCGGCCCGTGGCGGTGCGGCCCAAGACAACGGCGCGGTGGTGGCCCCGCAGGAGCTAAGCGCGGCAATGGCACGTGCAGCAGTGAGCATTGACCGCGGGTGAGCGGCGCGGCGGCCAGAACGCGTAGCGGCCCACGGGGGGCACGTACGGGCGGCAGCGGCTGGCGCGCCGGCGGGGCACACACAAGGCGTCGAGGCGGCCAGGCGCAAGCAGCAGCCCGTGGGGGCACAAGCGGCGGCATGGGCGGGAACGTGGGCTGCGGTGCATGGCCAGGCACACGTGGCAGCCCGCCCCATGTGGCAAATCGGCGGCCGACACGCGTAGTGGGCAGCGTGGCAGCCTGCACGGCAGGGGCGGCGGCCAGCACGCATGGCGGACAGCATGGCGACGAGTGCGGTGACCCTCACGGTAGTGGCACATGAAAGTCGTGACGTGAGCAGATGGCGAGCAAACGGTGGACGGATGGGGAATCCAGATCTGGATCTGCTTGTACTTTTTTTTTAATCCATCTTTATAGGTGGGTGACGGCCCTTTTTCTGAGGCGGTGGAATAACCGCCTACAAAAAGGTTCATTTTTACGGACCCTAAACTATGGGCGGATCACTAAGCACCTGTAAAGATGCTATTTTGACCATCTGTAAAAAACATTTCTGTACTAGTGAATCTTGTTGCCCGAACTTCACCCAACTCTCGATGTTCTTCCACCACGAGATTGCCCTCGAGGTCACCACCATGCTAAAGCCAGTGAGAGCGAGAACACTCTCACCTTCTGTCTCGACTCCGTTGACTACAAGGTCTCCTATGATGAAGTCGCCACGGACTAGGATCCCTCCCCGATGCTGTTGACATTACCACCCCGAGCGGCGTCCTCATCGACCTTTGGCAGCGCATCTCCAAGCGCCCGAAGCAAAAGTGCGAGAACATTCTCAACCCGATCCACTCTACCTATTCCATAGGTGGTTGAACTACACATCATGCATCTCCCGTGAGAGCGACACCTATGTCATCAGCAACAAGCTCAGGTGGCTCCAGCTCATCGTCATGCATTAGGGCAACATCAATCCGGTGCGCGCAATGATCGCGCACTGGTTAAATGCGCTTCACCCGCACAGCAAGGGGCCCATCATCTTCAGCCCCCACCTAGAGATCGTTGCCTTGTACAAGGCGCAGCATGATCGGCAGGGCCTCACCTTGGTTCAACCCAAGGTCCTTGATGCCGACAGCCTCCTCCATAGCCGGATGATCGGCAGCAACGCACATCACAGCTACAATGTTGGCTGAACCTCTTCCGCTCCTGCGCCCTGCAGTGGCCACTAGTACATAAAGCATTTGTCTTGACGGTAGGGATTTATTTTCACTGGCGGTTCTAGCTTAGAGACGCAACTGGAAATCGGCACGCGGGCCCCAGCTTTAGAACCGCCAGTGGAAAAGGGCTAGCACTGGCGGTTCCTTAAGTCAACCGCTAGTGTAAATGGTGCCATTTACACTGGCGGTTGACTTAAGGAACCGCCGATGATAATGAACATTTTCACTGGCGGTTTTCTTATGTCAACCGCCAGTGAAAATGAACACTATTTTCACAGGCGGTTTCCTTAAGTCAACCGCCTGTGGTGATCTTCTCCTATATATACCCCCTTCTTCCTCCCCACCACAGTCCAACAGAACTGCAGCTCGAACAGTTCTTCCATGGAGATGCTTTGGAGGTCCAGATTTCACTAAATATAAGGGGAGAGGTTTTGCTCTTGATTTCTTTGGAGGAGGTGACTAAAAAAGGTTAGTTTATATGTTTCTTGGCTTATTTCCTCCATTCTTGCTCAATCCCACTCACTTTTGAGATCTAGGGTTTCACCTCATGTGAGAGAGAGAAGAGTAGCTAGGTTTTTTGTTTTTTTCTCAATAATTCTAGTCACTATTTTTCTAGGGTTTCCTTTATTTTAATAATTAGTTATGTGTAGTTTAATTAGCTATTAGTGATGTTTTTAGTGGTGATTCTTTAATTATGGTTTCATTAAATTTTATTTTCTTATTTAATTATTAGTTAATGTATTATATTGATGCTTGAAATTAGTTTTGTTTAATTATGTAGTTATATTATGTTTAATATAATTTATAGTTTTATTTTTTTAAATCTAGTAATGGTGAGGCTTTGATTAGAGTTTCATTATGTAGCCCTCCTCATTTTTTTTAGGATTTCATATAATAAAATGATGCTTTAATTTACTATGTTTAGTTCATTTAGTTGTGTTTAGTCTTATTTAATTACTAGATTATTTGCCATATTGATGATTAAAAATTATTTTCTCTTTAATTATTAAGTTTTATCTTGTTAAATTAAGCAGTGGTTAGTCTTCCTTTATTTGCCATATTGATGTTTAATTATTAAGTTTTATCTTGTTAAATTATTTACTATTGCTTTATATATTTTTTGAGAGGCGAATTTTTTTTAACTAGTTGTTTATGTGATTTAGTCCAGACGTGTGTTATTTGAGAAATATACAAGCAAGGAGTTCTTTTCATCTATAATCCATTGAAGGAGTTTGCTGATCATCTTAAGGTTTGTTAGTAATTATCACAGAACATTAATGTCTTCTTTTTAGTGATTACATTATTTAAATCTATTAAACTCTATAACAGGTAACAATGGACAGAGCATTCTGGATGTATAACTTAGACAGAGTAGATCCATCCTACGTACTTGAGGTCCGTAGGTTTATCGATGCAGCTAAAAATCATGCTTTGAGAACACAGACGAAGCACATATATTGTTCTTGTGCAGACTGTAGAAATCTTGTTATTTTTGAAGACACAAGTCCAATCATAGCTCATGTGGTCTGTCGAGGATTTATGAATGATTACTTAATTTGGACAAAGCATGGGGAGGGAAGCTCTGCAACGTATGTAGCTGAAGACCCTGCGAATCTCGGTGGCAATGGCCCAGATATGCTTGTTGACGATGTATACCAGTTCGGACATAAGACAGAACACCATTGTCCCCCAAGAGAGTGAACATATTGTGCCCGATGTTCATGATGATGATGATGCAAATATTGGAGGAACCGACGCCAACAGAACTCAGGTGGAGGATGAAGACGCAGAATTGATGGCTGCACTATTGCATCGTCATACGGATCCATCAATGTTTTTCATGAAAGGGATGAAGGCCTTAGAGCAGGCAGCAACAGAGCCCTTGTACGATGAGAGTAAGGGTTGCACCAAAGAGTTCACGACATTACGGTCTATGCTTAAGTTGTTAATGTTGAAGGCTAGGTACGGATGGTCCGATGCCAGCTTCGATGCATTATTGAGTACTCTTAGAGATATGCTTTCAAAGGAGAACAAAGTCCCTGCTAACACTTACTATGCAAAGAAGCTAATCAGTCCACTTACTATGGGTGTCCAGAAGATCCACGCGTGCAGAAACCACTGTATCTTATATCGAAGTGATTACAAAGACTTGGACAAATGTCCAAAATATAGTGCAAGTCGGTACAAGACGAAAAAAGACTATCTACGAGAGGAGAATGCAACTTCTATTTTCAAAGGGAAGAAGAGAAAGAAGACCCAACAGAGTTCAAAACTCTCCAACCAAGAAAATGAAGAAGAAGACTATTATGCCTAGAGAAAGGTTTCAGCTTTGATGATGTGGTATCTTCCGGTAGTTGATCATCTGCGGTGTTTGTTTGCAAACCCTGAGGATGCAGAGCTTATGACCTGGCATGCTTCTGAGAAGCACAAAGTAGACAGAAAGCTTCGACATCCTGCCGATGGGAAGCAATGGCAAAAATTTAATGCTGACCACCCAGAGTTTGCTAAGGAGACAAGAAATGTTCGGTTCGCACTATGTACTGATGGAATGAATCCCTTCACCGAAAGGAGCAGCACGCATAGCACATGGCCGGTGCTCCTCACTATCTACAACCTCCCTCCACACTTGTTGCAGAAGCGCAAATACCTTTTGCTAACCATTCTTATTTCTGGACCTACACAACCTGGTGTTGATATCGATGTATTCTTGGAGCCATTAATGGAGGAAATGAGAATATTGTGGGATACATGTGTCGCCATGTTGGACGAATACCGGAAAGAGTCATTCACACTAAGAGCAATTATTTTTGTTACGATCAACGATTATCCAGCTCTCTTTGTATTGTCAAGACAGTTCAAGGGTAAGGTCGGTTGTGTAGTATGCTTGGATGAAACTTTTTACGTGTCCCTCAGTGCCTCCAACAAGATAGTATACATGAGACATAGGCGTTTCTTATCGAGAGGACACAGGTACCGCTTGCGAAAGATGGATAGATACTTTGACAATCACGATGAAACAAGGTCCACTGCTCCATCAGGGAATAGTAAAGGTCAAAGAGTGTACGAGATAGTTAAGAACATCAAGTTTGTATTTGGCAAGAAGGCAAAAGATGGAAAAGCAAGAAAGAATGTGAAGCCAACTCCTAGAGCTACATTTAAGAAGATGTCAATTTTCTTTAAGTATTTGCCATATTGGAAAGAGTTTGACATACGGCATGCGGTCGATGGTATGCACATTCAGAAGAATGTGTTTGAAAGCATAATTGGTACCTTGCTAGATACAAAGGGTAAGACAAAGGAAGGATTTGGTGAGGAGTGGGTGGGCATGTATAAGAAACGCGATCAATATAAGGAAGACATGCAATATTTTTTTGAGGAAAAGGCTAAGGAACAATTCAAAAATATGATGTTAGATTTTCTAACAAATCCTGATCCACACCGGGTGCGTGAAGTTAGCTAGTGCGATTAATGCTTCAGCGAGATGAGCACACAAGGCCCACAGATGCAGCTCGTTCCAGGACAACCCTTGCCTGGAGCTCAGGAGATGATTCATGGCATGCCCGCTCAATTTGCTCCCTTTTCAAGTAGTGTGGGGTCTACGGGAAACACACACCGCTACCCTGTGGATGACATCAATGTGCCGACACCTTGCAAAATGCTCAAACGATATGGTATGAAGCATCAGCGTACAAGGGAGGTAGCCATAGGCTTTGCGATCCCCGGAAGTGACTACCACGGTGATCCTATACCAGAAGAGTACTGCAGGGTAGAAGTGGTGACGGTCGTCCCAGGCTACGAGGATGATATGCTAGAAATTTCTGGTCCCGAGGGTATTGAGACACTCGGATAGGCCATTAATAATTTCATCCTGTGGCCTCGAAGAGATGTCCAGTTGACCCAGCCACTACCTTCCACAGAAGCCCTGCCAGAAACTTAGGAGTCAGCACCTGATCCCGACCGTCAACAGGATCCAAACCCACCATCACCCCCTGCTGCCGATCCTTCAAGAACCCCACCGTCAACATCGAAACAAGCAGAATCTCCGCCACAAAAAAGTACACCAGTCCGTGAGCCTGCTTCGTCCCCACCACCTCAAGACATGGAAGCATCGCCTTGGACACTACCGCCGCCACCAAAGAAGACCCAAGAAAAAACCACCAAGAAGAGGAAATTTTCTGTTCCTAAATTGGTTTCCCCATACGAGCCGAAGAAGAAAACTGCTGGCACTGCCAAGTTTTTGGAAGGGATTGCGCTTTCTCGTAAGTCAAGTACCGTGGACTTAGCTGAGCAAGAGAAGGCAATAGAAGAAGCAAAGATCTGAGCACTAAAGATAGTGAGGCCAACATGGGATGACTATCAAAACGTCCCTAATAAATATGTACCCGGCAGGCCTCTACTAAGTTGGGAGCAACTCCAAAAGCTTCCCCCTGGTATAAAAAGACTTCATGACTGGTACATGCGAGCGGCTTTAGTCGGGATTGATGCAATCTAAGTAAACATACCACCAGCTGCTTTCATAAGTGAATGAGACACGGCTTTCGTTACTTTTGAGGACATCTGGTTGATGATGAACCTTAAGCGGCTCGACGTTCAGCTCGTCACGCTATTTGCATTGTAAGTGTACCTCTCGTACTAACATGAACTTTCATTTATTATTATTGACTTCTATCTTGTGCCTTGTAGAATGCAATATGATCAAGACAAGTTCGTGTACGGTCCCGGACCAAACAAGAATGAATTCAAACGGACTGGGTACCTAAGCCCGAAAAAAATATGCGAGAATGAGCACACCTTCTGAATTGGTCACGACAACGAAAAATTGAAGGGGTTATCAAAGAAAGACAAAGAAAAGAGAATCAAAGATCTGGAGAAGGATCATGAGACTAGATACGCCACCTACATAGGCAATGCATTGCTCCAGTACAAACATAGGGAATGCGTAGTTGTCCCTTATAACTTTAGGTAAGTATGGGTTCATATACATACATCAGCTTAAGTATCGGTTTATATAACAACTCGGTTTCGATCGTGCGCAGCGACCACTGGATATGCTTCTTCATTTATCCTAGGGACGGAAGGGTGCTGGTCTTTGACTCCGCCGACTACCCACCTGAAAGATATACAAAATTTCAAAGCATCATAGAACGGTAAGCTGACAAAATGTAGCATGCATCTTTTAATCGATGAGAGTTTAAGATTACTGCTAACTGATTCTTTTTGAGATCATAGATGTTGGAGATTCTATAAACTAAGAGGTGGAGTGTTTGACCAGTCCATGGCGGGGGAGAAAATAATATTTTTTCACAAATGGCCGGTACGTAGAGTTATGAATCAATATCATGCATATTACATATATAAGATGTTATTACAAGTAAATAACTCTATGCAATTTATGTAGTGCCACAAGCAACCAATTGGTTCGCTGCCCTGCGGATTCTACACGTGCGAGTTCATGAGAACGGCCGGACGGTACATCAGGAACCCTAATAAGGTACCACTAATAGTAACATTTGTATTTATATCGTTAACAATGCAAAATTACTTAGACACATGGAAATATATATATAATGCTTACAAACTTCTTTTTCAGGCGTATCAAGAAGCGGAGTCCGAAACCTTCGACGACCTAACTCTGTACGGAATAATTGAGGATCTCTGCTCATTTATCATGAGAGAAATTATTCCTACAGAGGGAAAATATCACCACCCGGAAAGCCCCTTAGCGAGGCCAGAGTTCAGAGCGCTAAGGGACATTAGCGCTCTGAAATTAAGTCGAAATGATTATTAGATTTCTCTCCAATGTAATTTTTATTATCACATGATGGCCACAAAACAATTTTGATGTAAACAATGTATGATGTAATTAAATTATTAATGATGTATATATGTATATAAGTATTGTATAGTATAATTACTTTTTTCGTTGATGTATTTCACATAATTAAATAGCCTTCGTATTGATTGTAGTAAGAGAGAAAGATGAGGGGGGAGAATGGAGGAAGATGAGGGGGGAGAGGAGGGAAGGAGGGAGGGAAAGAGGAGGACAGAGAGGAGGGAGAGAGAGAGGAGAGGGCGCCAATTCAAAAAATAAAAATTCAAATGAATGTTGGCGGGAAAATATTTCCACTGGCAGTTCACCTAGTGAAACCCCCAGTGAAAATCGAATTTCCACTGGCGGTTCCTTATGTGAACCGCCAATGAAATGATTTTTTTCACTGGCGGTTGCTTATGTCAACCGCCAGTGGAAATGCATTTCCACATGCGGTTTTCAAGCAACCGCCAGTGAAAATGCAACATTTTCACTGGCCTCTTGCACAGGCGGCGGCCCAAAACGCCAGTGAAAGGGCGTCTGGAACCGTCTGTACAAAGCATTTGTGTACTACTGGCGTAGCCAAGATTTATAACTTGGGTGGTCCGGTGTTTAAAAAATAACGACCACTATCATGTCGGTGCATAGCATATGAAATACAAAACTCAATACAACACAGTAAAAAAAAAATCCTACAATTGAAATGAAGGAATCTCGCGTCTGCACAAATAAATCCTCCAATAATCTAATGCTAGAAGCCTATAACCTAAATTAATTTTGCATATCCTACACTACGTGTGCACTTTTGCTGTATAGGCGGATCATGAATCACCGATCACCAGCCACCAGCAATGTATAAGGCAGAATACAGAGGAAAAAAAAGACTAACATGACTACGTACGGGGTCTAGGGACAACAGGCTAATTGACTTTGGCCTTTGGCTTAAGCTGATCAGATCAGTTTCTTTTATTCGTCAGATTCAGATGTCAGATCGTACATGATTGCCCCGCTGGCGAGGAGGGGCTGCTGCTCGACGCTCGCAGTGGCGTCGCGGAGACGGCGATGGCAATGCCCGCCGCTGCTGCGGACCTTCCGGCTGCCATCACGGCGTCGCCCCGACATGCCCAACCGGCTGCACGCGCACCACGGAAAAAATACGAAGGGGCACCGCCGCACCGCACAGGAAAGAACGAAGAGTCGAAGAAGGGACAGAATGCTGCCGAGCGTTCACGTAACCATGTCTGACTCCTATCCAGACCTTTTGTTGGGCCGAGCGCAGCCACTGGCGCCCTGACCTCAACATCTTCGGCCTCAACAAGCACAAGTAGCACAAAGACGATGTGCTCTCCGGCCGTCACCACGCCAACTCTATCCCGTGGCCACACCACGGCTAAAACATGGCCATTGACGACGTGATGGCACAAGCCTGGGATGGCCATCATGGGCCCAGCACCGGAGGACGGGTTGCTCCACCACTGCAGTGGGAACAGTTGCTTCCGCTTATTTATGTATTTACTTGCTTCCGCTTTTACCTTATGTTGAATGCATGAGTAGTTGTTGAGTAGCCTTGTCTTCCGCTTGCTTATCACACATATGTTACTCTTCATATCTAGAGGCTTGCACGCACGCACTCTAGAGCTCATAGCACTCTAGGAAGTGAAAGCGAGTCGGGATTAGTTTTGGAGTTCGAGTTTTAACACTGCTAGAAAAACCCACATTCGTCCGCGGCCCTTAGTACCGGCTGTCTTTGAGCCGGTACTAAGGCCGCCAATTAGAACCGGGCCGGGCCAACAGTGCCTCGGGGAGCCGTTTAGTACCGGCTGGAGCCTCCAGCCGATACTAAACTGCCGCACTGACACCCTCCGGCTGCAGTATAGTACCGGCTGGTGGTTCCAGCCGGTACTAACTTAAGCCCATGAAATTTAGTACCGGCTAGTGGCTCCAGCCGGTACTAAATGTCTCCTGTTAGTACCGGCTGAAGCCACCAGCCGGTACTAACGTGCTTTCCCACCCTTCCTATGTATATGGCCCTTCTTCCTCCCCGAGCCCGATTCAAATCATTTGCTGTAACCTTCCGCCGGACGCCGCTCCCTCCCGCCGGAACGCCGACGCCTCCCAGTGTTCCGCCGCGCCGATCGACGCCGCTTCCTCCCGCCGAACAGCGCCGACGCCGCGGCCTCCTTCATCCTGAGGTGCGGGTATTGCCAGTCTTACCTGTGTGTTTTTTATGGTTGTAATTTGCGTAGGTAATTATCTTATCGAACCTTAGTTAGTGTGCAGTAAGAATTTTGGGTACTGCAATTTAGTCTTTAGCATTCTGATACATAGAAATAGCTCTGCAATAGCATTCTTATAGAAATCCGTCACGAAGGATAATGAGTGTTCTTTTTAGTTATTGCTTCATGTTTTCGGCATGTATAAATTTAAAGGATGGCTGGACGAGGACCACATTTTGGATACGGTGACGTAGGTGTAGGTGGCCGTGGTGGCCGTGGTGGTCGTGGCGCCGGGCTACCAGACGCTATGCCACCGGACTTCTTTAGCCCTGATGGTTTGGAGATGCCTCCTCCGGCAGTGGACCGCCAGGATTGCGTAAGTTGCTTTATGTGTTTTCATATTCTTTGTTGTACAACATCATATTTTCTTACACTATATATATTTTGTGATTAGGTGATTGATGCTTTTGATTGGTTTACCGCGGCAACTAAGCATGATGCTGAACTCCGGGAAATTCAACTCGTTGTGAATGATGAGCGGACAATGAGGCATTGCAATTTGACAGTGGATGTGAAGGATAGGTACAGGTTGAATTCGCCTATCAGTGTCTACGCAGTTGGTCCTTTTCATGAAGATGTGGAAGAGGCAAAGAAATTAGGCATCAAAGCGGCAGTGCTTGCCATCAATGCCGAGACGCCTTACCGTTTCGTCGACTTCAGTTACTTGAAGTTGCAGGCGTTGGAGGAGGGGCAGCAAGTGACGAGCTACCTACGCAATCACTCATTTTTGGGCTAATCCCATGGTAAGAGAGTTACTGAAATTCCGGATATTTACTATATGCATCTTCATGGCATTCTATGGCTGTTTCATTAATGCATTTTTCATGTTTTTAATCTTTGTAGGATTCGATATACGATAATAGGGTGCATGTTTCACAGTCTCTTATTTACATCCTAACGGAGGCCGCGGATATGATTGGCTACGATGTGGAATTAAGTGCCATGCAAGAAGTCCTCATGCCGACGGCGCTATATGGTGTCAAACGCGTGTTCGGTTCGAGGGGATTCAAGATAATTTCTACAACTTTGGTGCACCACATCGGGTCCAATATATGAAGCTTGTCATAGTGCTCTTTTATATGCGTTGCTTCACCTTCAGGACATCCGTGGCATCAACACTTGTGATATATTTTATGATGATTGGCTACATCGATTAGGCTAGTTTAGTCTTAGGTTATGTGTGTACTCGAATATTTGTGATGTACTTCATTCTACAAGTCCAGTGTTTCGATTATATAGCAATAAATCTTTGTCCCTAAATGAAAAAATATTATTGTAGATGGAGCGACTATGGATGTACGGCGACCGGTGCACCATGGCATGGACTAATGGCCTAAATACTTTTCTCGATGCGGCTGAGGCTCACAGCATCGATAGGTTTCATGTGTTGTCCATGCTGCATTTGCAGAAATAACAAAGAATTTTCTAGAAGAAAAACTCTACACGCCCACCTTTACGAAAGTGGTTTCATGGATAACTATACTCTTTGGACCAAGCACGGTGAACCTGGAGTTCTGATGGATAACTATAAAAGGTAATTTTGGAATCAATATGTAGAATTAAGTGCATAGAACTATATGTCATCTGAACAAGTGATTAAAACTGTACAATAATGTAATTTTGCATGTTGAAAATATTATATACTGTTATGTTTATTGCCTTAAGTTAATTTAGTACAAATTAATATATCTAAAACAACCATTAATGCAGTTAATTCTGCATGTTGAAAAATGCGCAGCTTAGTTGTGAAGGCAGGTTAGTACCGGACGGAGGCTCCGCCCGGTACTAACCTGCGCCGATTAGTACCGGCTGGTGGCTGCGCTCGGTACTAACCTGTGTAGGGGGCAGGTTAGTATCGGGCCGGGGATCCGCTCGGTACTAAGGGGCCAAAACTATATAACTGGACACTTAGTCGATGAATCGATTTCATCTCTTCTCGATCGACGCTGGCAACCACCAGACCCCCTCCGCCGCGCCTCCACGCCACCGTCTCCTCCCGCGTCCTCGTCCGCCCAGCGCCCGGCGCCCCTGCGGCGTCCCGGATCCGGCCTCCCTCCTCCTCCGCCGCCGCCTCCACGCGGACGGACCTTGCGCGCCCGCCGCCGCCTCGCCGCCTCCGACCGACGCGCCACCGCCGCCAAGATATCCTCCGCCTCCTCCACGCCGCCCGGCCTCCACCTCTGCCGCCGGGCTCCTCCTCTGCCGTAGTGCCTCCACGCCGCTGCCTCGCCATGCCGCCGCCATTGGCCTCCACGCTCGCCACCACCGCGTCGTCGTCGGCTTCGGGCTGACGTAAGCCCCATTGCTGACATCAGCACGACTACGTGCTGACGTCAGCAATTTTTTTAATTTTCCAGAAATTTGTACAATAAGACATAGAAATTGTAGAAAAATCCAAAAAAATATATAAAAGTAAAAAAAATTGTACAGAATTGCAGAAAATTATAGAATGGTAAATAAAATTGTACAGAATTGTGCTAAATTCTTGTACTTGTCATTATAAATATTTGATGTACAACTTCATGTATTTTATCATTATATAAATATTTGATGCACAACTACATTTCTTATACAAGTAATTATATTTCTTTATAAATGTTATAGAAATGGGACTTGCAAGCACATGAAATGATGTTTTTCAGAGAAACCCGGCCCTAAAACTTGCACGGATCATGTCTTTCTCATACGACGTCCGTTTTAAGTGATTGTTGCGCTCACTCGTTCGTCTCGTCGAGCCCTATCTTTATTGATTGATGTACTATTCTTATACTTTATTGTTTGCCTCATTGCATGTGCATGTGTGCTCTACCAAAACTTTGCGGTTCAATAAAATGTATTTTGTTTGCATAGAAATCGAAATGGGACCTAGTGATGATGAGCAGGAGTTCATTCTTCACAATATGATACAAGAGGGTACCCAGGTCCCACCGTCCCTCGAAGATGATGCAAACAATGAGGATGACGGCAGCCAGTATTTGAACGACACAGTCGAAGACGATGAAGATGAGCAGCCACAAAATGCTGATGAGCAACAGGATGAAGCCGAGGTATATGGATTTCATGCATATATGTATATATGAATTCTCTACGTATGAAATGTGTATTCATCATAGATAATTTTGCAGCCATCTGGATCGAAGAAGCTTAAACGGAAATGAGGCTCGAAGAGAAAGATGGAGGGGCATACCACCATCACATCTGTGGACTCTGAGGGTGAACCAAGGGCTCCCCAAGGTGTCTCCAAGACAGTGGTCAACCAGTGTGGATACTCTGTCAGGGAAAACATCCCCATCAGCTACAAGTTATGGAAGAAACTGAAACCCACTGATGATGATGCAGATGTCGTCCCCGACACAGAGAAGGAGATGTTATGGAGACAGGTTAGGGCACACTTCAAATTTCCAGCTGAGAGAGAGGAAGTCTTCAAGAAATGGGTCATGAAGAAGATGGCTATTTCTTTCCAGACGTTCAAGAAAAACTTGAACAAAGACTACATCAGGAAGAGGGCCGCACGCCTGACTTTGAGAAAGAATACAAGAAGCAACGTGATTTCTGGGATGATTTCGTGCAGTACAAGATGTCCGACGACAGCGAGAAGAAAACAGAACAGAACAAGATCAATGCGAGCAAGAAAAAGCACTTCCATCATCTAGGTCAAGGATCAGGATATGCGTCGGCCATTCCGAAATGGCAAAAGATGGAAGAAGAACTGATGGCAAAAGGAATCGTGCCGGCGACTTTCAACTGGCCATTACGAGCAAAGTATTTCTTCTATGCTCATGGAGGCACACTAAACCCGGAGGATGGATCCTTCGTCACTACGGATCAACTTAGAGTTGTGGCTGAGCGGCTCGAGACGGCACTTCAGGCCATAGCAAAAGGGACTTTGAAGCCCAATAGAGAGAAAGATGAGCTAACTTTCGCTCTTGGGACACGGAACACACTGGACGTGTCCGAGGCATGGGTGTAGTTCCATGGAGGCACGGCTTCAATGCAGATATCGACACTTATCGAAGCCGATCCAGAAGGAAGGCCGAAGAGGCTGCACAAATGGCTGCTCTAGCAGAAAGAGTAGCTACGATTGAAAGTCAACTGGCAGCTTCCAGGTCACAACAAGATCCTACATCAGTCCCTCATGTGGAGAGCAGGCCCGGCTCTCAACGCCGTAGCAGCGTCGCTTTCACAGAGCCCCCAGCTGCGGGCCAACAACGTTACCCCGTGGATGACCTCACCGTCAGGACCCTATGCGAGCTACTTTATCAACAAAAGAAAAAGCTTAAAGTGGTGGCTCACGGTATTGCTGAAGTACCTAGCGGGACAATTCATGGCGCGCCGATTCCTTTCCACTAGTACACAAAGCATTTGTCTTGACGGTAGGGATTTATTTTTACTGGCGGTTTTGGCTAAGAGACGCCACTGGAAATCGACAAGTGGGCCCCAGCTTTAGAACCGCAAGTGGAAAAGGGCTAGCACCGGCGGTTCCTTAAGAGAACCGCCAGTGTAAATAGCTTTATTTCCACTGGCGGTTGACTTAAGGAACCGCCAGTGCTAATGAACATTTTCACTAGCGGTTCCCTTATGCCAACCGCCAGTGAAAATGAAGCTATTTTCACAGGCGGTTTCCTTAAGTTAACCGCCTGTGATTATCCTCTCCTATATATACCCCCCTTCTTCCTCCCCACCACAACCAACAGAACTGTAGCTCGACAAGTTCTTCCATGGAAGAACTTTGGAGGTCCAGATTTCACTAAATACAAGGGGGGAGGTTTTCCTCTTGATTTCTTCGGAGGATGTGACTAAAAAAGGTTAGTTTATGTGTTTCTTGCCTCATTTTCCTCATTCTTGCTCAATCCCACCCACATTTGAGATCTAGGGTTTCACCTCATGTGAGAGAGAGAGAAGAGTAGCTAGGTTTTTTTTTCCTCCATAATTCTAGTCACTCTTTTTTTTTTTTCTAGGGTTTTCCTTTATTTTAATATTTAGTTATATTTAGTTTAATTAGCAATTAGTGATGTTTTTTAGTGGTGATTTTTTAATTTTTGTTTCATTAAATTTTAGTTACTCTTATTTAATTATTAGTTAAAGTGTTATATTGATGCTTGAAATTAGTGTTTGCTTAATTATGTACTTATGTTTTGTTTAATATAATATGTAGTTAAGTTTTTTTAAATCAAGTAGTGGTGAGGCTTTCATTAGGGTTTAATTTACTATATTTAGTTCATTTAGTTGTGTTTAGTTTTTTTTAATTTCTAGTTTATTTGTCATATTGATGCTTGAAAATTAGTGTTTGCTTTCTTTTGGGTTTCATTAAGTAGTCCTCCTTTATTTTTTAGGATTTCATATAATAAAATGATGCTTTAATTTATTATATTTAGTTTATTTAGTTGTGTCTAGTGTTTTTGTAGTTACTAGTTTATTTGTCATATTGATGATTAACAATTATTGTCTCTTTAATTATTAAGTTATGTCTTGTTAAATTAAGCAGTGGTTAGTCTTCCTTTTGTTTTTAGGATTTCATCTAATAAAATGATGTTTGAAATATTTACTATTCATTTATTTATTATGGAGAGGCGTATTTATTTAACTAGTTGTTTTAACTATATGTAGCCCAGACGTGTGTTATTTGAGAAATATACAAGCGAGGAGTTCTTTTCATCTATAATCCATTAAAGGAGTTTGCTGATCATCTTTAAGGTTTGTTATTAATTATCAAAGTATATTAATGTCCCCTTTTTAGTGATTATATTATTTAAATATATTAAACTCTATAACAGGTGACAATGGACATAGCATTTTGGATGTATAATTTAGACAGAGTAGATCCATCCTACCTGCTTGAGGTCCGTAGGTTTATCGATGCAGCTAAAAATCATGCATTGAGAACACAGACGAAGCACACATGTTGTCCTTGCGCAGACTGCAGAAATCTTGTTGTTTTTGAAGACACAAGTTCCATCATGTCTCATGTGGTCTGTCGAGGATTTATGAATGATTACTTGATTTGGACAAAGCATGGGGAGGGAAGCTCTGCAATGTATGTAGCTGAAGACCCTGTGAGTCTCGGTGGCAATGGCCCAGATATGCTTGTTGACGATGTATACCAGTTCGGACATGAGACAGAACACCATTGTCCACAAGAGAGTGAACATGTTGTGCCCGATGTTCACGATGGTGATGATGGAAATGTTGGAGGATCCGACGGCAACAAAACTCAGGTGGAGGATGAAGACGCAGAATTGATGGCTACACTATTGCATCGTCATACGGATCCATCAATGTTTTTCATGAAAGGGATGAAGGCATTAGAGCAGGCAGCAGCAGAGCCCTTATACGATGAGAGTAAGGGTTGCACCAAAGAGTTCACGACATTACGGTCTGTGCTTAAGTTGTTGATGTTGAAGGCTAGGTACGGATGGTCCGATACCAGCTTCAATGCATTGTTGAGTACTCTTAGAGATATGCTTCCAAAGGAGAACAAAGTGCCTGCTAACACTTACTATGCAAAGAAGCTAATCAGTCCGCTTACTATAGGTGTCCAGAAGATCCACGCTTGCAGAAACCACTGTATCTTATATCGAGGTGATTACAAAGACTTGGATAACTGTCCAAATTGTAGTGCAAGTCGGTACAAGACTAAAAAAGACTACCTACAAGAGGAGAATGCAACTTCTGTTTCTAAAGGGAAGAAGAGAAAGAAGACCCAACAGAGTTCAAAACTCTGCAACAAAGAAAATGAAGAAGAAGACTATTATGCCCAGAGAAAGGTTCTAGCTTTGGTGATGTGGTATCTTCCGGTAGTTGATCGTCTACGGTGTTTGTTTGCAAACCCTGAAGATGCAGAGCTTATGACCTGGCATGCTTCGAGAAAGCACAAAGTAGACGGAAAGCTTCGACATCCTGCCGATGGGAAGCAATGGCAAAAATTCAATGCTGACCACCCGAGTTTGCTAAGGAGACAAGAAATGTTCGGTTCGCACTATGCACCGACGGAATGAATCCCTTCGCCGAAAGGAGCAAAGA
Source organism: Chrysopogon serrulatus (assembly GCA_015844335.1). Classification (NCBI taxonomy): domain Eukaryota; kingdom Viridiplantae; phylum Streptophyta; class Magnoliopsida; order Poales; family Poaceae; genus Chrysopogon; species Chrysopogon serrulatus. The sequence goes on along the minus strand of JADLZL010008185.1, from coordinate 1,562,609 downwards.
CGCATAGCACATGGCCGGTGCTCCTCACTATCTACAACCTCCCTCCACACTTGTTGCAGAAGCGTAAATACCTTTTGTTGACCATTCTTATTTCTAGACCTACACAACCTGGTGTGGATATGGATGTATTCTTGGAGCCATTAATGGAGGAAATGAGAATATTGTGGGATACAGGTGTCGCCATGTTGGACGAATACGGAAAAGAGTCATTCACACTAAGAGCAATTATCTTTGTTACGATCAACGATTACCCAGGTCTCTTTGTATTGTCGGGGACAGTTCAAGGGTAAGGTCGGTTGTGTAGTATGCTTGGATGAAACTTTTTATGTGTCCCTCAGTGCCTCCAACAAGATAGTATACATGAGACACAGGCGTTTCTTACCGAGAGGACATAGGTACCGCTTGCGAAAGATGGATAGATACTTTGACAATCACGACGAAATAAAGTCCACTGCTCCATCAGGTAATAGTAAAGGTCGAAGAGTGTATGAGATAGTTAAGAACATCAAGTTTGTATTTGGCAAGAAGACAAAAGATTGAAAAGCAAGAAAGGTTGTGAAGCCAGCTCCTGGAGCTACATTTAAGAAGATGTCAATTTTCTTTAAGTATTTGCCATATTGGAAAGAGCTTGACATACGGCACGCGGTGGATGGTATGCACATTCAGAAGAATGTGTTTGAAAGCATAATTGGTACGTTGCTAGATATAAAGGGTAAGACAAAGGAAGGACTGAGTTCACGTCAGGACCTGGTCAATTTGAAGATAAAACCAGAACTTCATCCAGTGTTGCTAGATAATGGAAAGTACCACCTCCCGGCAGCAAGCTACAACCTCACTACGGATGAGAAACATGCGATGTGTGTTTGGTTGAAGAAATTAAAAGTTCCAGCTGGATTTTGCTCTAACATTAAGAGCATTGTGTCAATGAAGGATGTTACAATAACCAACTATAACTCACATGATTGTCATATGATGTTGACAACCTTTCTCCCTATTGCCATCAGGGCAATAAGCCCCGTGTGCTTAAAGATGGCAATCACACGGTTATGCTACTTTTTTAATGAGATATCTCAGAAGGTAATTGACCGAGAGCAGTTGGAGTCTCTTCAGGAATTCGCGGTTGAGACAGTGTCACAGCTTGAAATGTGTTTTCCACCATCTTTCTTTGATATAATGGTACACCTTGTCGTGCATTTGGTGCCACAAATACAGGCTTTGGGTCCCATGTACCTGCATGAGATGTGGACGTATGAACGTTTCATGTCAATACTGAATGGGTACGTATCTACTCGTGCTCGTCCTGAGGCCTCCATGATAGAGGGATACACTACCGAAGAGGCCATTGATTCTGGAGGTCCATTCTGCAATAATTTCCTAAAAGACCAGATTGCAATATGTTTGCCTCCGTCCCGACATGAGGGCAGACTACATGGGTATGGGAGGATGGGCTGGAAATCATTCATCCCATTAGACTATAATGTAGTCTTCGAAGCGCATCATAGCATCATGCATCAGCTCTCGATAATGGAGCCTCTGATCACACAACACCTAGAAGAGCTAAGCGATCAAAACCCTGGGCAAACAGACGAATGGCTATCAAAGGAACACAAGCGTCGATTCACTTCATGGCTAATGGAGCAGAACATTCCAAATGGAGAAACAATTGAGCAACAAACAATCAAGAGGTTGGCAGCTGGACCATCTCGGCAGGTAACATCATGGCAAACCTATGACATCAGTGGCTTCACGTTTTGTACCACTTCTAGGGACAAAAAAGCATGACGCAAAACAGTGGTGTTCGTTGCGAGGCAATAGATGATTCAAATGAAAACGCTACATACTATGGCTTCATTGAGGAGATATGGGAACTAGACTATGATTCATTTAAGACGCCCGTGTTTCGATGCCAATGGGTTGATGAGAATCATGTCACAGTGAACAACTACGGCCTGAGAGTTCTTGACCTAAGTAAAGTAGGCTACAAGGATGATCCCTGGATCCTTGCTATCTGTGCTGCACAGGTCTTCTATGCCGAACAGATCCTTTCTAAGGAAGAGAAGAAAAGTAGCGACAAGACCAAGCATATAGTTCTTCCTGGAAAGCAACAAGGTTTAGGAGTTGATGGTGTAATTGACCTAGATGACTTCAACCATTTCGGGCACATGTCTCTCTTTGAAGATCATCCTTTAAAGATAAAGAATGTTGAGCGTACCATCCCTAAAAATTCATTGCCATGGGTGCGCCACGATAGAGAAGGCGCGAAACGAAGAGTCGGCTAGCTAGATTTTATAGTTAAGTTAAAAATTAGTTATTGTCAAGGCGAAACAATTTATCTTTTATAATTTGTACTCTTGTATGACTTGTCTTGGTATTTATTTTCTAATTGTTTAAGTCCTTTTTTTCTACTTCTTAATATTTATTTTGCACTTATTTAAGTTCTAAAACAAGAAATAACCTAAAAGAAAAAAAAACTACAAGAAATAACCTACAAGAATAACCTAAAAGAAATTGCTCTTTTTGGTATTCATTTTCTAATTATTTAAGTCCTTTTCTTTGTACTTCTTAATATTTATTTTATAATTATTTAAGTTCTAAAATAAGAAATAACCTAAAAGAATAAAGCTACAAGAAATAACCTATAAGAATTTACCTACAAATAACATAAAAAAGACTAACCTACAGTAAATAAGCTACTAAAAATAACCTACAAGAATAAGTAGAACAAATAACTAGAAGAAATAAGCATAAAACAAATAACCTACAAAAAATTAATTAACATAAAAATATAAGCTCGGTGTAATTACAAATCGAGAAAAAACATTTGCACAGGCGGTTGTCCTAGACAACCGTCGGTGGAAATGAAAGTTTCAACGGCGGTTGCCTAGGACAACCGCCTGTGAAAAATGATTTAATACAGGCGGTTGTCCTAGACAACCGGCACTAGAAATGAAAGTTTCTGGCGGTTGTCTAGGACAACCGCCTCATAAAATGCTCCCCATATAAATACCGCCCACCAGACTTGAAAATTTTTCACAAGTCCGGTGGGCGAGCTTTTGAATCCCGACGCCGCCGCCGCCGATTTTTTTCGCCGGAGCGCCGCGCCGCCCAACGACATCCGCCGGAGCACCGCCGCTCTCCTCCACGCCCGCCGGAGGACCACCGCCCCTTCCCCGTATACCGGAGCACCGCCGCACCTTCCCAGGCCGCCGGAGGACCGCCGGCGTGGAGCGCCACCGCCGCCGGCCGCGCCGCCATTCCTTCCCCGTCCGCCGGTGAGGATGACTTCCTCGGCGCTGTGCGGTTCCGCGCTGCTCCGTGTGGCACACGGCGGCGCGCGTAGGCGCGGCGGGCGGAGGCTTGCGGCGGCCAAACGCGGTGTGGCGGCGGCGGCGCCTGCGCGCCTGCCTAGGGGCGAGTGGGGTGCCGCCGAGCGCCCCACGCGGTGGCGCGGCGGCGGCGGCACCTACCCCCCCCACGCCGATTGGGCCTTTGTTGGGCCCAAAGGCCCAACAAAGGCTTTTTTTTTTTTTTTTTTTTTTTGAAGTAATGGCCCAAATAATTATATTTACATTAGTTAATATGAATGGAAATATTAATTAGTAATTCGATTAAAAATTAATTGTATTGATTAGTAATTGCATTAAGTAGCAATTGTAATAATATTAAATATTAAATGTATGTATTAATTAGCATTGTAATAATATTAAATATAAAATATATTAATTAGTAATTGGATTAAATAGCAAATGTCATGTTAATTTAAGTTCTTTAATTAGAGATTTTTTTCAATTAATTTACTGATCCAACGCCCCGCGATAGCCGCCAATGAATCATCGTGCCACCGTCTTCTCATCGTTCTTCGCCGCCCTCGATCCAGTCTCTCCTCCACACCGCATAAGTAAGTAAATATTCGCTGCTCTTTTCTAATTAATCACTATGCTACATAGTATTTCGTAATGACTTAGTGTTATCTCCTAATGAATTAGAGTTATTTTCTAATGACTTGTACATTATTAATATTTATGAAATGTTATATTAGAGAAGATTGCTAAGTAAGTTAATGACTTTACAAAGTAAATGACTTAATGTTAATGCTTAGTGTTGATGACTTAGTGTTAATGACTTAGTGTTGATGACTTAGTGTTTACTAATCACTTAGCATGTTAATTAGTTAGTGTTAATGACTTAGTGTTGATGAGTTTGTGTTGATGACTTAGTGTTAGTGACTTAGTGTTAGTGACTTAGTGTTATATTAATGAGATTATATTATATTTGATTATATTTGTTGTGACATGTGATTATATTGCTAATTCTATTTAGTGACTTAATGACTTAGTGTTAGTGACTAAGTGTTATTTCCTAATGACTTAGTGTTAGTGACTTAATGACTTGTGTTAGTTTCTAAGTGTTAATTCCTAATGACTTAGTGTTAGTGACTTAATGACTTAGTGTTAGTGACTTAGTGTTAGGTCATAATGACTTAGTGTTATTTCCTAATGACTTTTCTTAGTGACTTAGTGTTTTTTCATAATTACTTAGTGTTAGTGACTAAGTGTTATTTCCTAATGACTTAGTGTTAATGACTTATTCAATTTGAAGTTATCGAGAAGATGACGTCTCCAACATCTAAAGACCATCAGGCAGAAGAGCAGTGTGCAGAGTCACCCACTAAGACGCACACACCCCCGGAGGCACGGTGAGTCTCACGGCATTAAGAAGCCTTGCCCTTTTTATAACGTCGAACCCTATCAAAGTAACTAATATAGTTATTGCCATGCATAGAACTGTAAATCCTCTAGAAGAAGAAGAGCAGCGTGCAGAGTCACCCCTAGCGGAAGAAGGACAAGAAGAAGATTTCCATGGTGACATGTTGGAAGAAGAGGAAGATGATGGCGTTTAAGTGATCCATGCCCTAGCATAGATAGGCAACGCGAAAAAAGTGTTGACCCGGATTATGATCCGTATGATGAGGTATACTCATAATATAAAAACCAACACTTCCCTTCATAGTATTATAGTCATAATGATCCTTACACTCTTCAATTCTTTCGGCCAGGAGGTTATGTCTCAAATGCGGGAACTTCTCGTGGAAGAAGAAAACGTGCCTCAAGACGAAGCACCAGAAACGACTGAGACAACGACCTCCCAATCAAGAAAAAGGAAACAAAGTGACCAAAAACGTGGTGACCGAGGAACAAACAAGTGGCCAGAGAAGACATATATAGTTCCTAGCATCGGCCCGAAAGGAGAGCCTCTAGTGCCTGATGAGGTGGCGGCCAAGATAAGGAATGCAATTGGTTGGCTGGTCAGGGATAAATTGGACATCACAATCACTAGGTGGAAGGATGTGGATGCGACTAAAAGGAAAGAGCTGTGGGACAAGTTTATAGAAAGGTTTGTGTACCCTACGGGGGACGGAGAAACCGGCTATGCAAGTATTTTTTTCAAGCGGTTGCAACATCATTCCGTAATCGGCGATCGAGATGAATACCAAGTTTCTCAAGCATGGGTACGACCCAACGAGCAAGTATAAGATCACACAAGCGCAGTGGGAGATATTCAAGGCGCAGAAGAATGACCCAGCTGCCAAAGCCAAGAGTGAAGCTGCTTCAGCACTAGCAAGGAAGAACAAATACCACCATCACCTTGGCACGGGTGGTTACAAGAAATAAATTCCAAAATGGCGGGCAGAGGAGGAGGAGCTAAAGAAACAAGGGCTTACGGTGCTATCAGAGGAAGTTGGCGAGAGGTCGGCAAATTGGCTCAGAGGTAGAGGAACAAAACAAACTGCTACCGGTGTCAACTGTCCCTTAGACATCACAGCCCCCAGTGATAAGATGTTGGAGCTAGCAAATGGAGGTCAAACAAGGGAAACTCAAGCCACGAAGGGAGAGAGACATCCTGAGTATTGGACTGGGCAACCCTGAGCATCCTGGCCGTGTACGAGGCATCTCCTCGAAGATGGGATGGAAAGAAGGATTTGGTGAGGAGTGGGTGGGTATGTATAAGAAACGCGATCAATATAAGGAAGACAAGCAGCATTTTTTTGAGGAAAAGGCTAAGGAACAGTTCAGAAACATGATGTCAGACTTTCTAACAAATCCTTATCCAAAGCTGGTGCAGAAGTTAGCTAGTGCAGTGTCTGTTCAGCAGATGAGCACATAAGGCCCACAGATGCAGCTCATTCCAGCACAACCCTTGCCTGGAGCTCAGGAGATGAGTCATGGAATGCCCGCTCAATCTGCTCCCTTTCCAAGTAGTGTGGGGTCTACGGGAAACACACACCGCTATCCTGTGGATGACATCAATGGGCCGACACCTTGCAAAATGCTCATACGATATGGTATGAAGCATCAACGCACAAGGGAGGTAGCCACAGGCTTTGCGATCCCCGGACGTGACTACCACGGTGATCCTATACCAGAAGAGTACTGCAGGGTAGAAGTGTGCTTGACGGTCGTCCCAGCTACGAGGATGACATGCTAGAAATTTCTGGTCCCGAGGGTATTGAGACACTCGGACAAGCCATTAATAATTTCATCCCGTGGCCTCGAAGAGATGTCCGATTGACCCAGCCACCACCTTCCACGAAGCCCCCCGCCGAAAACTTCGAGAGAGTCGGCACCTGATCTCGACCGTCAACAGGATCCAAACCCACCATCACCACCTGCTACCGATCCTTCAAGAACCCCACCATCAACATCGAAACCAGCAGGATCACCGCCACAAACAAGTACACCAGTCCGTGAGCCTGCTTCGTCCCCACCACCTCAAGACATGGAAGCATCGCCTTGGACACCACCGCCGCCACCAAAGAAGACCCAAGAAAAACCCACCGCCACCAAGAAGAGGAAATTTTCTATTCCCAAATTGGTTTCCCCATTCGAGCCGAAGAGGAAAACAGCTGGCACTGCCAAATTTTTAGAAGGGATTGCGCTTTCTCGCAAGTCAACTACCGTGGACTTAGCTGAGCAAGAGAAGGCAGTAGAAGAAGCAAAGATCCGAGCTCTAAAGATAGTGAGGCCAACATGGGATGACTATGAAAATGTCCCAGATAAATATGTACCCGGCAGGCCTCTACTGAGTTAGGAACAACTCCAAAAGCTTCCGCCTGGTATAAAAAGACTTCATGACTGGTACATGCGAGCGGCTCGACTCGGGATCGACGCAATCTAAGTGGACATACCACCAGCTGCTTTCATAAGTGAACGAGACACGGCTTTCGTTACTTTTGAGGACATATGGTTGATGTTTAACCTTAAGCGGCTCGACGTTCAGCTCGTCACGCTATTTGCATTGTAAGTGTACCTCTCACACTAACATGAACTTTCGTTTATTATTATTGACTTTTATCTTGTGCCTTGCAGAATGCAATATGAACAAAACGAGTTCGTGTACGGTCCCGCACCAAACAAGAATGACTTCAAAAGGACTGGATATCTAAGCCCCAAAAAAATTTGCGAGAATGAGCACACCTTCCGAATTGGTGACAACAGCGACGAATTGAAGGGGTTATCAAAGAAAGATAAAGAAAAGAGAAAAAAGATTTGGAGAAGGATCATGAGACTCACTACGCCACATACATAGGCAATGCATTGCTCCAGTACAAACACAGGGAATGCGTAGTTGCCCCTTATAACTTTAGGTAAGTATGGTTTCATATACATACATCAGCTTAAGTATCAGTTTATATAAATGCATGACAACTCGGTTTCGATCTTGCGCAGTGACCACTGGATATGCTTCTTCATTTATCCTAGAGACGGAAGGGTGCTGGTCTTGGACTCCGCCGACTACCCACCTAAAAGATATGCAAAATTCCAAAGCATCATAGAACGGTAAGCTGACAAAATGTAGCATGCATCTTTTAATCGATGAGAGTTTAAGATTGCTGCTAACTGATTCTTTTTGAGATCATAGATGTTGGAGATTCTATAAAATAAGAGGTGGAGTGTTTGACCCGTCTTTGGCGGGGAAGGAAATACAATTTTTTCACAAATGGCCGGTATGTAAATTTATTATGAATCAATATCATGCATGTTACATATATAAGATGTAAGTAAATAACTCTATGCAATTTACGTAGTGCCATAAGCAACCAATCGGTTCGCTGCACTGCGGATTCTACACGTGCGAGTTCATGAGAACGGCCGGACGGTACATCAGGAATCCTAAGGTACCACTAATAGTAACGTTTGTATTTATATCGTTAAAAATGCAAATTTATTTAGACACATGAAAATATATATAATGCTTACAAACTTTCCTTTTCAGGCGTATCAAGAAGCGGAGTCCGAAAACTTCGACTACCTAACTATGTATGGAATAATTGAGGATCTCTGCTCATTTATCATGAGAGAAATTATTCCTTCAGAGGGGAAATATCAACACTCGGAAGGCGCCTTAGCGAGGCCAGAGTTCAGAGCGCTAAGGGACATTAGCGCTCTGAAATTAAGTCGAAATGATTATTGGAATCCTCTCTAATGTAAATTTTATTATCACATGGTGGCCAAAAAACAATTTTGATATAAACAATGTATAGTGTAATTAAATTGTTAATGATGTATATATGTATATAAGTATTGTATGGTATAATTACTTTTTCTTAATGTATTTGTCATAATTAAATAGCCTTTGCATTAATCATAATAAGGGAGAAAGATGAGGGGGGAGAAGGGAGGAAGATGAGGGGGCAGAGAGGAGGGAGGGAGGAGGTGAAAGAGGAGGGACAGAGAGGAGGGAGGAAGGGGACAGGAGGGCGCCAACTGAAAAAATTAAAAATTCAAATGAATTTTGGGGGGAAATCATTAACACTGGCGGTTTACCTAATAAAACCGCCTGTGGAAATTCATTTCCACTGGCGGTTCCTTAAGTGAACCGCCAGTGGAAATGACATTTTCACAGGCGGTTCCTTATGTGAACCGCCTGTGAAAATGGATTTTCACAGGCGGTTTTCAAGCAACCGCCAGTGAAAATGCAACATTTTCACTGGCCTCTTGCACAGGCGGCAGGCCAAAACGCCAGTGGCGAGGCCTCTAGAACCGCCTGTACAAATGCTTTGTGTACTAGTGTTCGGCTATGCCAGAGTCATGGTTGACCGGGTATTGCCTGGATGGGAAGAACTCGACCTCGATATCCCCTTAGGCGATGGAGAACAGGAACTTCAACAAGCCATGCACACATGGATCGTCTGCTGGGACAAGCGGTACATACGATTTCCTCAAGGAACCACCACAGATTCTGAAGCGGCATCGACTGAGGACATGGCAAGGCCAAGATCGCCAACGCCACAAAACGACTTGCACCCATCTTCACCAGCCACTCAAAGGGCCCCCAGCATGGATCCAGGGTCACCAGCCGATCACAGGGGCCCTAGCATGAGTCCGTCGCCTCCTAAGGGTAAGAAGACTGCAAAGACGAGGGTCCCTCCACCGCCACCTCCTAAGCCCAAGAAGACCCAAGGCTCGAAGAAAGGGAAGCGTCCATCCGAGAAGTTACCATACGATATGACTCAGGAGGAATTGGCCGCTACCGTGAGAAAGGATGTTGCCGATCAATTCGCGCCAAGGAAGCCTGAGCCGAAACTACCGATGGACCCAGCCGCGAAGAAGGTTCTCATGTCCTTGCGCCAACCAAGGAATGAACCAAGACTCTCAGACTACCAACGCTCGATCACAAAGTCCTATAAGAAGAGTAGCAACCTTTGCCGCAACCAAGTTCCCCAGCTCGGGGAACAGTCGAACCAATCAATAGCTCCACTTAAAGTTCTTTCAAAAGATGATGAAGCTATGGTCGACTTTTTGGCGGAAACGGATCTGACAAGAGCCCAACTCCTAGGGGAGGCTGACATCCTGAAGCACCCAGGGTCAGGAAGGAAAAAATTTGAAATGGGTGAACCTCTTATGTGGCCGGAGTTGCTTGATATGCTACCAACGAGGATGCGGGAGTTGCATGCATGGTACATGAAGGCCGCTGCAGATGATACCATCATGATAGCAGCTCGAGTTAAAGACGAAGATTTCTATCGGGGGACAGCTGACGTATGGATCGAGTTCGAGAGTCTTTGGTATCTATACCATCAAGACGCTCTTAGATCGAGTTCCAGAGTCTTTGGTATCTATACCATCAAGACGCTCTCTAGACAAGTCCCTCCTCGGTGTATTTTGTATGTAAGTATCGCATCTCATTTCTATATTCTAGCTCTATACTAGTTCTGTGCTAGCTCTCTCATTCCCTCTTTTCTTTTGTATCATGTATATATATGTCGAGGTTGCAAGAATGCCGCAGAAGGAATCACTATCACGTCGGCTTCATGGACCCCGATATTGTACACGAGAAAAGCGTACGCCACTACTACAGAGCAGGCCTTTGGTCACTTGGCCAAAATCAACATTAGCTCCCGCAAATAATCAGCCCGGGACTAAAAACACCTTTAGCCCCGGTTGGTGTCCCCAACCGGGACTAAAAGTCCCCTGCCCAACGGCTACGTTGTCAGTGGGGACTTTTAGTCCCGGTTAGGGACAACAACCGACTAAAACCAACCAACCTTAGTCCCGGTTGGTGTCACCAACCGGGACTAAAGATTTTGTCCCGGTGGCTGACACCAGCCGGGACTAAAGGTTGGCCTTTAGTCCCGGTTGATGTTAAAGCCCGGGATTAAAACCTCCCGCCCATATTTGAATCCTTCTTCCTCCTCTGGCCGAGCCCGAGCTCACCATTGTTCTTTGTTCTTCATGTGTTCTTGCTTGGTCCTTACTCACATCTCCGGCCATTGATTTATTTTGTCACTTCTACGCCGTCATTTTCTTGTTTAGAGGTTACCAACTTCATCTTCTCTAGTTTTAGCAGTAGCGTATCTCATTTGTGGTGTTATACATGTGTTTTTTTTTTATTTTCTTGACTTCTACACTATTTTAGACTCCAATAACTCCATCATTTGACTATTTCAATTATGATAACTATAATTAAGACCCTAAAAATTAGTATACACCATTTATTACTATTATGTGTACCATTTATTTTAGTTTACTTAGAAAAATACTAAATTTATGGTTTTTCATTATAATTAGTTTTTTAAAAAATAACATTTGATGATACTTTGGTTTATACTTTTGTTTATAAATAATATATTTGAAGGATTATTTAATTATAACTAAGTATGAATATAAAATTTATTTAGGAAAAATAAGAATAGAGAATTTTAGGTTATGTGTTAGTTGGTTACTTAGAATTCTTTATTTTTTTAGAATTTGTGATTAGTTTTATTAGTTAATTTAAACTAGTATGCATGCCACATTTCTTGATTAGTTAGAAAAATAAATAACTTTGGTGTTTTTTAGTTTTGCTTGTTTAGAAAAAAATAAAAAGAGAATTTAAGGTTATTTGTTACTTTTATTTCTATAGGAAAAATTAGAAACTTATCATACTTTATTTTGCAATGCAGACAATGACACGTGGTTGGATGTACAATGCCGATCGTCGCTCCAAAGAATTCATTGATGGTGTGCATCATTTCTTAAGAGTAGCCGAGGAAAACAAGCGGGATGGATTCATACGTTGCCCATGTGCCTTGTGTCGAAATTTGAAGGAATACTCTAGCTCTAGAAATATTCACTCACATTTGTTGAAGTCGGGTTTCATGCCAAACTATATTTGTTGGACCAAACATGGAGAAACCGGGATATTGATGGACGAATATGAAGAAGAACAAGAACAACCGGAGCCTGACGACCTTATTGCTCAATTCGGTGGCTTCGATGATATAGCAATGGGAGAAGCTGAAGAAGAGGGAGGTGCTCCTAGTGAAGGTGATGCTCTTGCTGATGCCATTCGTGATGCACAGAAAGAATGTGAAAGTGAAAAAGATAAGGCGAAGTTTGACCGCATGCTAGAAGATCACAAGAAATTACTATACCCATCCGCCCAAGATGGGCAAAAAAAAATTGGGTACAACACTGGAGTTGTTGAAATGGAAGGCACAGAATGGTGTATCCGATAAGGCATTTGGACAGTTACTGAAGATCCAAAAAAAGATGCTTCCGAACCCTAATGAGTTGCCCACCACTACGTCGAAGAAGCAAAACAGGTCGTCGTCCCTTGGGATTAGAAATCCGAAGATACATGCATGTCCTAACGACCGCATCCTATACCGTGGCAAGGACTACGAGAATTTAGAGGAATGCCCCGTATGTAAAGCATCACGGTATAAGATCAGGCGAGATGACCCTGGCGATGTTGAGGGGGAAGAACGTCCTAGAAAGAAAATCCCTGCAAAGGTTATGTGGTATGCTCCTATAATACCTCATCTGAAACGTCTTTTCAGAAACAAGGACCATGCAAAGTTGTTGCGGTGGCACAAAGAAGACCGTAAGGTAGACAACATGTTGAGACACCCTGCTGATGGGTCTCAGTGGAGAGCAATAGATAGGGAGTTTCCAGAGTTTGCAAAAGATGCAAGAAACTTGAGATTCGCTCTAAGTACGGACGGTATGAATCCTTTTGGTGACCAGGGCACTAGTCATAGCACTTGGCCTGTTACTCTATCTATCTACAACTTTCCTCCATGGTTATGCATGAAGCGAAAGTTTATTATGATGCCGGTGCTTATCCAGGGGCCGAAGCAACCGGGCAATGACATTGATGTGTATCTAAGGCCATTGATTGAAGAACTTCTACTTTTATGGAGCGAAACAGGTGTTCGTATGTGGGATGAGTACAAACAGGAACACTTCGACCTACGAGCACTGTTGTTTGTGACAATCAACGATTGGCCTGCTCTAAGTAATCTTTCAGGGCAGTCAAACAAGGGATATAATGCATGCACACACTGTTTTGATGACCTTGATAGTATATATTTGAAAAAATGCAGAAAGGTTGTGTACCTTGGGTATCGTCGATTTCTTTCTGTGAATCACCCAGCTAGAAAGAAAGGCAAACATTTTAAAGGTAAGGCAGACCACCGACTCAAGCCTCGCAACAGAACTGGAGAAGATGTATTTGAGATGGTTAAGGATGTGAAAGTAATTTTTGGTAAGGGACAGGGCAGCCAACCAGTTCCAAAAGATGCAGCGGGTCATGCACCCATGTGGAAGAAGAAGTCAATATTTTGGGAGCTACCGTATTGGCAAGTCCTAGAGGTCCGTAATGCGATCGACGTCATGCACTTGACAAAGAATCTTTGTGTCAACCTTCTAGGATTCATGGGTGTGTATGGGAAGCCTAAAGATTCACTTGAAGCACGACAAGACTTGCAGCGCATGGAAGAGCGAGACAACCTGCATCCAGAGAAGACAGATGATGGTCGCCAATATTTAAGACCTGCTAGCTACACTCTTAGCAATGAAGAGAAAGAAATCATGTTTGAATGCTTAAGCAGCATCAAGGTTCCATCTGGATTCTCCTCTAATATAAAAGATATAATAAATGTGCCCGAGAAGAAATTTATGCACTTAAAGTCGCATGACTGCCATGTGCTTATGACGCAATTGCTTCCAGTTGCATTAAGAGGAATTCTACCACCACATGTACGTCTAGCCACCGTTAAGCTATGTGCATTCCTCAATGCAATTTCTCGAGAAGGCAATCAATCCACTTTGGAACTTGCTTGCTCTCTGAGAATGATGTGGTTCAATGTCTTGTCGACTTTGAGTTAGTGTTCCCTCCATCCTTCTTTGATATCATGACACACCTCCTAGTTCATCTGGTCAAGGAGATCAATATTCTTTGTCCTGTGTTCCTGCATAATATGTTTCCTTTCGAGAGGTTTATGGGAGTCCTAAAGAAATATGTCCACCAGCGTGCTCGGCCAGAAGGAAGCATCGTAGAGGGCTATGGAACAGAGGAGGTCATTGAGTTCTGTGTTGAATTCATTCCTGAACTTGACCCAATTGGTGTTCCTGAATCACGACACGAGGGGAGACTGAGCGGAAAGGGAACGATTGGAAAGAAAACCTATATCGGTACGGGAGACGATTGTTTTAATAAAGCACACTACACAGTTCTTCAAAACTCATCCGTGGTGGAGCCGTATGTCAAGAAACACAAGGACTTTCTACGATCCCAGTTCCCAGAGAAGAATGAAGCTTGGCTTATGCGTCAGCACATGGACACTTTCAGTGATTGGTTACGAAAAGAATGTCAGGGCAATGACCAGATTGATGAGCAACTATATTTGTTAGCTAGGCAACCATCATGGCACATCCTCACGTACAAAGGGTACGAGATAAATGGAAATATATTTTACACCCTAGGCCAAGATAAAAAAAGTACGAACCAAAACAGTGGGGTTCGCGTAGACGCCACCGACCCGAATGGAGACAGACAAACATATTATGGCCGTATAGAGGAGATTTGGGAACTAGACTACGCACCTAATTTCAAAGTCCCTTTGTTTCGGTGCCAATGGGTCAAGAATACCGGGGGCAGAGTAACAGTTGAAAAAGACTATGGAATGACAATAGTGGACCTCAACAATGTTGGTTACAAAGGTGAACCATTCGTCCTTGCTGCTGATGTGAATCAGGTTTTCTATGTCAAAGACATGTCGTCAAAACAAAAAAGAGGAAAAAATGACAACAACTCAACAAATGAGCCAAAACGCCATATAGTTCTCTCAGGGAAAAGAAACATTGTGGGAATTGAGGACAAGTCAGATATTTCAGAAGATTATGAAAGGGATGACCGAATCACGCCTTTTAATGTGACAAAAGATCCGAGCATCATGATAAATGCTGAGGACACTCCATGGTTACGTCAAGATCATGACCAAGGAACATACGTCAAAAAAGAAGATCACTACTTGTGCCCGCCTAATAAATAGAGTGTATTAGAGTATGTGTATGTGAGAATTGTAACTTCAGATGTTTGTATTAGTTTTTTATTTTATATTATTTCGAATAATGAAATGACTTGAAGTATTTGTTGCTATATAAGCATGTGTATTGGAGAAAATAATGCAAAAACAAATTTTATATTGAAAACAACTTAATGGATGAAAAGATTTTATGCTCCCAATTTTGTAAATTAGTAATTACATAAAATAAAATAGAACTATTATTTTTTAAGAAATTAATACTCATTATTTTATTTACTATGCATTTATCAAAAATAATCTTTTTAGAAATAGCATAGATAAACAAATATAATCTAATATAAACAGCCGGGTTGAAAAATATCTTGATATAATGGTGAATATCGCGTAGATCATGATTTTAGAGATAAATAGTGATACATGAACAAAATTTACGTTAAAATAATGCAAAAAACAAATTTTCTATTGAAAACAATCCGTTTAAAGTATTTTAATTAAGTTAAACATTTTTGCATTAACAAAATACTAATTATTTTTAATATTTATGTTTACTATTAAAAGAGATGAAAAGATTTTATGCTCCCAATTTTCTAAAAAAGTAATTACATAAAATAAAATAGAACTGTTATTTTTTAAGAAATTAATACTTAGTATTTTATTTACTATGCATTTATCAAAGATAATCTATTTAGAAATAGCACGAGATAGATAAATAAAGTTATGTATAAACAGGCGGGTTGGAAAAACCTTTAGTCCCGGTTGGTAATACCAACCGGGACTAAAGGTCACCTTTAGTCCCGGGCTGTGGTATGCACCGGGACTAAAGGGTTCACCTTTAGTCCCTAAGTGCGTACCACGCCTAAACTAAAGGTCTTTTAGTCCCGGTGCTCTCCACGAACCGGGACTAAAAGTCCCCCGGGGGTATTAAAGGGGATCGTCTTCCTCCTCCGATCCACACCCCATGCACGCACTAGCCCCTAGCCGCCGCCGCCGCCGTCTCTCCGCCCGCCCGTGTCTCGGGGCCGCCATCTCTGCGCCGCCGTCTCCTTTCGACTCGGCGAGGCCCGCCGTCCTCTCTTCCCGAGCCGCCCGCCCGGGCGTCCTCCTCCTCCTCCCGAGCAACCGCCCGAGCCGCGCCCGTTCGCTGCGGCCAGCGCGCACCCGCCCGCCTCCTCGTCCTCCGGCCATCCTCGCCCGGCCCCTCCCCGGGCGCCGCCGCCTCCTTGATCTCAGAAGCGAGATCGGAGTCCGCCCGCCTCCTCCGTTTCTTCACCGGCCAGAGCACGCCCGGCCAGCGAGGGAACCACGCGCGCGTGCCCTCTTCTTCGGCCGCGGACGCCGGCATTCTTCTTCTTCGGCCCGCTGCGGTAGGGGAGCACAAGCCGGCCGTCGTCCTTTCTCTCGGCCAAAGCAGCGGCGGGGAGCCACGCCGTCAAAGGGTGGCGTCGCCTTGCTTTCTTGTGCATGCATGTGTTGTGTGTGTTGCGTCTACGTTCGGCGGCCGTCGAGCCCGCGGGAATGCGTGTATGTGCGTTGTGGTGGCTGGCCATCGAGCCGCAGAATGTGTGTATGTGTGTCGTGGTGGCCGGCCATCGAGCCCGAGCCGAGAGCATCTCCATGCAGGACTTGGCCTAATGCAACCATGCGATCAACGTTAAACGTGGGCAAATCAAAACTATTCGTTTAATTTGAAAACCCTAACAACGTTCTAATGACGACCTAGCGACGACCGGACGAACAAGACACGACGACGTAGCGACGACCGGACGAACAAGACATGACGACGTCGCAACGACCGGACGAACAAGACACGACGACGTAGCGACGACTTAGCGACTTATCGACGACCTAGCGACGTCCGGACGAACAAGACACGATAACCTAGTGAGTGCTTAGCGACTTAGCGACTTAGCGACCTAGCGACGACCGGACGAACATGTCACAACGATTTAGCGACTTATCGACGACTTAGCGACCAATCGGGACCAACAACACACGACGACTTAGCGACCTAGCGACGACCGGACGAACAAGACACGACTTAGCGACGACCTAGCGATGACCGGACGAACCTTATATATATGATGTCAAGTAACTTATATATATATATATATATATATATATATATATATATATATATATATATATATGTCAAGTCAAGTTTTTATTATGTAACTTTATTATGTAATTTCATGTAAAGTGACTATGTCAAGTAACTTTATTAATGATATATTTAATTAACTTTATTAACTTCCTTATGTAATATCTTATGTAATTTTAATAGAATGGCAAGTAACTTCATGTCATGTAACTTCATGTCATGTAACTTTACTAATGGTACTTTTATTGAACTTTATTAACTTTCTCATGTCATGTGACTTTATTATGTAACTTCATGTCATGTAACTTTACTAATGATACTTTTATTGAACTTAATTAACTTTCTCATGTCATGTGACTTTATTATGTAACTTCATGTCATGTAACTTTCCTAATGGTACTTTTTATTGAACTTTATTAACTTTCTCATGTCACGTGACTTTATTATGTAACTTCATGTCATGTAACTTTACTAATGGTACTTTTATTGAACTTTATTAACTTTCTCATGTCACGTGACTTTATTATGTAACTTCATGTCATGTAACTTTCCTAATGATACTTTTATTGAACTTTATTAACTTTCTCATGTCACGTGACTTTATTATGTAACTTCATGTCATGTAACTTTACTAATGGTACTTTTATTGAACTTTATTAACTTTCTCATATCACGTGACTTTATTATATAACTTTATGTCAAGTAACTTTATTAACTTTCTTATAATTAACAACTTTTGCAGAAATGGCCGATCCGAATGATAACATGGATGATGCGATGATGGACCTAATCAACAGCGGCGGCAACCAAAATCCCCAAGTCCAAGGTGATGAAAATGAACAAATAGATGATGGGAGTTAGTACTTCGCTGATTATGAAGAACTTATGGGAGACAATCCTGATGAGGTCTACCTACAATCTAGTCTATATGTATATACACAAAATTAAAAAGAATAACTTTTGTATTAATACATTTATACTTGTTTGTGTAGCCCTCTGGATCAGCGACAACTACCGGGAGTGGTAGAAAAGTGCGAGGCCCGAAGAAGCCGTTGGAGGGTCGGTATATTCTGTCGGAATTCGACGAGGGTACAGGCCAAGTACTTGGGGAACATGCAAAGAAATTTGTTGCTCACTGTGGATACCTAGTGAGGGACAGGCTCCCGATCAGTGCTCGAGAATGGAGGCAACGGAAGGATAACCCTGCTATTAGTTATGTCTCAGATCGTGACAAGGAATTGCTATGGCTAGATATCCTTCAGCATTTCACGCTCGATACACAGGATGAAGCTTTGAAGGAGAAGGTTCAAATCTGGGCTATGCAGAAGATGGCCAAACAATTTCAGGCTTGGAAGAAGAAACTGTACAAGACTTTTGTTGCACATAACCGGACGCCGGATTTCACCATAAAGGCCTATGTCAAGTTGAGGCC
Source organism: Chrysopogon serrulatus (assembly GCA_015844335.1). Taxonomy (NCBI): domain Eukaryota; kingdom Viridiplantae; phylum Streptophyta; class Magnoliopsida; order Poales; family Poaceae; genus Chrysopogon; species Chrysopogon serrulatus. The sequence continues at coordinate 1,544,267 of JADLZL010008185.1, read as the reverse complement.
TTTTTGGGATGAGTTCGTACAGTTTAAGAACTCAGATGAGGGTCAGGCACGGATGATCCGTAATCAGGAAAATGCTAGACACAAGCAATACCACCATCACTTGGGTTCGGGTGGCTACCGGACCGCTATTCCCAAGTGGCGTAAGCTGGAAAGAGATTGTTGACAAGGGGATGGAACCGGAATCACTGCACTGGCCTGAGCGCGCCAAGTATTGGTTCTTCGGTGATGGGAGAACCCTAGACCTAGAGACCGGAAAGGTGGTGTACGGCGAGAAGCTGCAGAGAGTGGGCCAGAGACTGGCCCATGCCCGAGAATTAGCTGAAAGTGGCTCCTGGCAGCCAAATAGAGAGAAGGATGAGCTGACATACGCCCTGGAGACTGCTGAACATGGTGGGCGAACAAGAGGCTATGGGGAGATATCGTGGGAGCATGATTTCCCTCAAGATAGACCCACTTATAGAAGCCGCCAAAGAAAGAAGGAAGAGGAGGCAGAGCGATTGCGTAGGTTGGAGGCACTGGTGCTGGAGTCACACGGAGCGGCTCGTGAAGCGATACAAATGAGAGAAAGCACCGAAGCGAGAATGAATGAGGAAATCAAAAGACAAGTACAGAAGTCGTAAGTTCTATGCAAAGGCAAACTGCATCAGAGCCGGCAGTCAACATTAGCCCCCCCGGTCAGTTGAAAAGCAGTTGTGCTTCCACGGAGGTGCCAACTATTCAAGACGACGTGGGGCTGCGCTTTCCGGTGGATGACGTTATCGGGCTAGGACAACATGTGAGCTACACATTCCACAGGGGGCTACCACAGTCATGGTTGCCGTCGGTGTTGTAACTCCTATCGACCCAATGAAGCCACCAAGAATCCATGGAGCCATAGTTCCAGCTGGATATGCTAATGTCTCGGTGGATAGAGTTATCAAAGGCTATGAAAATGTGCAGCTCGAGATAGAAGGAGGAGGCGATGGGGAGAAGACTCTAGGGCAAGCGAGAGAAGGCATTCATTTGTTGGCGCAAGCGCTACATCATTATTCCCGGAGCTTCACCTAGTAGTGTACCACCACCTCCTCGTCATGAACCTAACCCTAGGTGGTGATTAAACTTTTTACGATGCATTTATTCACTAACTTTATTTTGCATTTCCTTAGTTAGTTAGCGGTTTACTCATATAGCTCTTTGGTTCCACAGTGGTCACCAACATGTCATAGCGCCCGGTGATGACGAGGGTAGTGCAAGACACGGCCAGCATCGCCCAGTGCCGCAACGCCGCCTCCTTGGGCTGCAACGCCACCACCTCGGGCTCCAACACCGCAACCTCGGGCTCCAACACCGCCACCACGTGCTCCAACGCCGCCATCTCGGGCTGCAACGCCGCCTCCTCGGGCTCCAACACCGACACCGGCTGCCCCCTCGCCTCCACGTCGGGCTCCAACCCCGCCACCGGCCGCGCCATCGCCTCCACACGTGGCTCCAGCGCCGAAACCGGTGGACCCACCATTGAAGAAGAGGCCGGGCACACGATCAAATGTGTCGGCCGCCCCGCCGCCCAAAAAGAAAGCCCCTGCGAAGAAACAACCCGTCATTCCTAAGAAGCTATCCTATGAGAAGACTGCTGCAGAAATAAAAGCTTCGGTAAAGGAAGATGTGGACAGTTTCTTTAAGAACCTAAAGGATGAAAGTCAAGCCAAGCGGAAACCTGAGAAGCCCTACCTCTTGCTAAAGCCAGAAGATCTACGGCAAAGGGTTGAGGCTGAACAAAAAAAGAGGCGCGCAGCTCAGAAAGAATCATCATCTTTATCTGACTATGAGCGCACTCTAACCAAATCCCTAGAAGCAGGGACGAAGAAAGGGAAAGGAGCACGCAATGGTGTAGCACAGCTCGGGGAACAATCAAAGCAATCGGTGCCCCCCCTAGTAGTCGTATTCGATCAATATGGTTCAAACATCGACGTGCTAGACCAGCCAGTTACCTCCGTGTTTGAACTATGAGGACCTTGAAGATTTTTTTTTGCGGACACCGGTCTTACCTTATCCCAAATGATAGCTGGGGCAGCAATTGAAAGTGCAAAAGAAGTTGATCATTATCGGAAGACATATGAATACGGCAAGAGTCCTGCTCAACCCCGCGGCCCTCGGCCGAACTTGGCACGCAGATGTATCTCGCTAAACCCGGTGGTACCTAGACGCGTCGGCGTAAGAGCGAATGACTATATTTGCGTCCGAATTAGAAACCATGATTACTTTCGTGGTGATGATCTTATTGCTGTCCAATTTAATGAGCTACACCAGCTATGCCACATGGGCGCTCGGATAAATCCCTAATAAGTCGCTTACGTCACGTAAGTGATTCTTTCTTTTTTAATAATATCACTTTAAAATTATCATGTATATGTATAACTAATTATAGAAACCGGGTACACATATGCGAAAACATGATGAGGGATCTCGAGCTAGAAATGACAAGGACGTTGGATTTATAGATCCTTATATTGTATTTAAAGACCCCAAGACTCCGTATGCCATATGGAGACCTCAAACGGAGAGAAATCTACGGAGGTACCTGATCAATCAAAAGGATAAAAGATATATACTCTTCCCCTATAACTTTAAGTAAGTATCATTATCGTGTGTACGTACATTCTATTAAGCCAATTGATCAGATCCGTGTGAAGATATATAATTATTTTGCCTACACACAAATACAGTTTTCATTGGATACTAATTGTGATTGATCTCTGGCAGTCTCATTTGCAAATCTATGACTCGTTGAGAAAACCACTAGAAGATTACCAAGAAATAATAGATATTATCCAAGGGTAACTTCGATCTCTACATATTAATTTCAGCTCTTTAACTTGGTAATAGATAATTAATAATGATCGTTTTATTGCTAGGGTTTGGGCTTGGTTCGTGCAGAAACACCGTCCAGATTTGAAAGCGCCACTTTCGAAGCCTATCCTACTTCAATGGATTCTACGGCAGCCATCGGGAAAAAAATTTATGCGGATACTATGTCCGTGAATTTCTTAATGTCTATGAAAAAGATCTAATCTTGAGCACGCAAAAAAGTATGCAACATTTATATATAATAAGTTTATTTCAATTATTTTTTTTTGCTATTTAATAAATCTTATATATACCTATAACTTTTTTTTAATGATTATTATAGGAGACGTGGTTGAGGGAGAAGATGTTGATCAAGTCCGCCTAAAAGGCATTCGAGGAGACAATCGCCGGATTTCTTAACGAGCAAGTCCTAGATCCCGCCGGTGAGTACTTCTTCAACCCTGACGAGCCACTCAAACCAAACCAAGATGATCATTTGTATGACGCTTGAGTGGCGGTGAACAATTAAGTTGTAAATACTTTATCCGTGACGGAGACATGTAAATTTTGTATCGTAGACCAATAGGAATGTATAATATATAAATAGTTTTATGTAGTTCATTTATATGAAATGATCTAATTATAAATTATAGGTGCGCGTCTACGTAAACAAGCAAATGGGACAATACGCATTCAAAAATAATAATAATACAATTGTAAACCAGAAAGGGAAAACCAAAAGAAAAGAAAAAAGAAAAGAAAAAAGAAAAGAAAAAAGTAAAAACTCTTTAGTCCCGGTTGGTAACACCAACCGGGACTAAAAGGGGCGGCCAGTAACGCACTGGCTCACCCTTTAGTCCCTTGGTGTTACCAACCGGGACTAAAGGTCTACCTTTAGTCCCGGGCCGCGGAACCGGGACTAAAGGTGGGACATTTAGTCCCGAAACCTTAGTCCCGGTTCCGCAGCCGGGACTAAAGGCCCTTACGGCTCGGGACTAAAGCCCAGCTCTGTAGTAGTGCGCCAATGGCTAAATAAAACCATGAAGAATATATTCAATGCCTTGGACCGACAGCACACGTGTCAATACATCCTGTTGCCCTACAACTTCAAGTAAGTACTTTGACTATCTCCTTCAAGCCTTCCATTTGATAATAAGTATGAAACATTTCACATGCATGTATACGTACGTGTATCAACAGCTTTCACTGGATCTTGCTCGTTGTCGAGATTGATAAATCTCGGTTGGTGGTGTTTGGCTCTAAGAGAAAACCAATTGATCAATATCAAGACTTGATAGATCTCCTCCAAAAGGCATGGGCTCGCTTCCTAAAAAAGCACATAGGAGTCTCCGACCACCCGGGTGATCAACTTCATTTCAAAACAGACGATCTACTTCATTTCAAAACAGACTTTCCGGTATGAATACAATTCTCTCACATCTAGTTCCATTTCTTTAATCACCATTAATACTTCGTAGCCCTGCATGTGTGTGTGTCTATATATATGTAGTGTATGAGACAGGCGGAAGGAAATAACTTATGCGGGTACTACATATGTGATTGGATCCGCACCTTTAGTGCACTACCGGAATCAGAGACATTGCCGACGGCCTCAGAATTTGCCGACGGCCAGAGAATAAGCCGTCGGTAAAGACTATCTTTGCCGGCGGCCAGCGCCCACCGTCGGCAAACATTTCTTTGCCGATGGCCCAGCTGTCGGCAAAGACAGGCCTCCGGCAAATGTTCCCGTTGCCGACCGCCGAGCCGTCGGCAAATGAAAGCCGTCGGTAAAGATCATCTTTGCCGACGGCCAAGGTCTCGGCAAATCCGGGCACTCAGCAAAGCGTGGCCAGGAAGAACGATGTCCCCTTTGCCGACAGCCATGCCGTTAGGCCGTCGGCAAAGATCTACCACGTGGCAGCCTGCCAAGGCCACCTGAGGCCCTCGGCAAAGTAAGAATTATTTTTTTGTTTTTTTCTTCCTAATTTTTTCTGGGACCTTCCTACAGTAAATACATCCCAACTTCAAAAGTTTGGACAATTTTAAGTTTTTTTGCTATATTTGGTTAATTTATTTTGTTTCTTTGAATTTTTCTGGCAACTCAAAATTTGAACTGCAGGTACATGAAATAATAGAATTTGTTGATTCAAAAAATGGTATTCATGATGTTCGGAGTATGTTGAGGCCGTATCCAGGGCCTCACATGAAATTACGACCATGTTGGTCTCGTAACATGACGACTTACTGCGTAAAAAGTGTTTTAAAATTATATAAAATCCAAACGAAGTCAGAAATTGACGAAACTTGACGAGCTGTGTTGTCATGGCATGTGGAGACCGTGGTAAAAAATTCAGAAAGTTTTGAGCAAGTTGTGACGTCGGATGCCCAAAACCTAGACATCTCCACATGCCACCTGCAAGAAGGGAGGAGAAGGAGAAGGGAGAAGGAAGAAGAAGAAAGGAGAAGGGAGAAGGAAGAAGGAGAAGAGAGGAGAAGGAGTAGGTTCGGCCGCCGGCCGCTTCGGTCGTCGTTGCCCCGCCCTCACCATTCGTCCGCGCGAGCAACTGTCATCGTCGTCCACGCGCGTCGCCGGAGAAAAAGGTGACCCCAGCACCGCGTCGCTCGACTCGACCGCCACCCAAGGTATAACCCTTCCCCTCGGTTGTCAGCCTTCGTGCCATGTATGTTATTGACGGCCTTCGTGCCGTTTCTGTGTTGACGGCCTTCGTGCCGGGTTTTGGATGTGTGGGCCATCGTGCCCCAAATGTGGACATCGGCCTTCGAGCCAACTTTTCTTGTAGGTTTTGGAAACCTCCCTGTACAGGGGAGGTTCTGCCGAAATTTTCAACTAATAGTGATGTGTTTGTTGTTTTGCAGAGCAGGACGTGTCGGAGGGGACCCGGATCGATCACCTCGATGACCCTGATCGTCTTCGTGCACCAACTCACCTCTGCGCCGCCACCCTAGGTCTAAATCACCTCTCTTCCTTATAGTTGTTGTAAGTAGATCGCGTAACCTAACTCGGCGTCTCCCGTCCGAAAGGGATACGCGGTCGTTGGTATGCGGATCAGTGCATATCTGCGACGGTATCTCTTTTGGATTGTCCACGTTTTTTGGACAGCCCAAGGATGCGTAGATGGGTTAGCTTCCATGTTCTGTCCTCGTCCAAGTTGGAGTTTCGACAGCACCTCCCCGTTGTTCTCCGGATACACACTCTCCTTGTCGGGACGTGTATCGGGAGAACAGCGGGGAGGTGCTGCCGAAATTCCGTCTCGGACAGGAGCTGAGCATGGAAGCTAACATCATCTACACATTCTTGGGTGGGATTAGGACCTATCCTTCACCTATTAGATGGTAGGAATGCCTTGTAGATGCAGATGGTGGTTTTATTACTCGCTTACATTGGCGCATGACAGAGGATGGCTGACCTTGAGTGGATGTACACAGGCTTCACAAGTAAAAGCTTGGAATGGGTTAGGGGGACCAATGAGTTCCTGCAGCAAGCATTTGGGCCAGCTGCTAAAGGGTCGATTCAGATGCTGTGTCTCTACAGCAAGTGTAAGAACCAGAAAAATAAAGACTATAGTCACATGCACAGAGATATTTTCGCGAATGGATACGTTCCAAACTATAGCCGCTGGATCCACCATGGTGAATGCCATCGTATTAAGGAGGAGGTGGTGAGACCCCTCCTCGAGGAGTTTGATGCAGTTGCCGAGATGGCAGACTTGATGGCAGACTATCACGAAGCACGGTTCGTTCAAGGAATGGAGGTGGAGGAAGAAGATCCAGAGGAAACCGCAAAGGCGTACTACACCATGATGGAGGCAGCAAAGAAGCCCCTTCACGAGAACACTATGGTTTCGCAACTAGACGCCATTTCACGCCTAATAGTGTTGAAGTCGTCACTGGGCATTAGTCGAGAAGGTTTTGATCTTGTGTTGGCGGTTGTTGGCCAACTGCTTCCGGAGGTTCACTTCCTGCCGAAGAACACGTACACGACACAGAGGCTCCTTCGTGCACTCAAGATGCCGTATGACACGATCCAAGCTTGTAAGAACGGGTGCGTCCTATTTAGGGGAGACCACGAGATAGCAACACACTGTCCAAAGTGCAAAGGCTCTAGGTTTGTGGAGGTAGAAGGCAGTGATGGCAGTAAGAAACAGTCTAAGATCCTCGAGATGGTCATACGGCACCTTCCTGTCCTACAGAGGCTCCAACGGCTGTACATGACAAAGGAGTCTGCGAAACAAATGACGTGGCACAAGAATGGCAAACGATATAGTGACAAGATGCAGCACCCAGCGGATGGTGATGCATGGAAGCACTTCGATGACATGAATCCTGACAAGGCTGCGGAGGCTCGGAATGTACGCGTAGTGCTGGCAACAGATGGGTTCAACCCGTTTGGAATGATGGCGGCCCCGTACACTTGTTGGCCCATGTTCGTGATCCCCCTCGATCTTCCCCCCAGCGTCATGTTTGAACCCAGGAACATGTTCTTGACGCTGATAATACCTGGACACCCGGGCAACAATATGGGTGTGTTCATGCAGCCAGTGTGGGATGAATTGCAACGTGCTTGGGAAGAGGGGGTACTGACGTACGACCGAGCTACAAAGAGGAACTTCACAATGCATGTGTGGTACCAGTACTCAATGCATGACTTCCTGGCATATGGCGTATTCAGCGCGTGGTGTGTTCATGGGAAGTTCCCTTGCCTAACATGCAAGGCAGATGTAATGTTCACCTGGCTGGCCAAGGGTGACAAGTATTCTTCTTTCGACAAACATCATCAATTCCTGCTTGAGGACCATGAACTGAGACAAGATGAAAAGCACTTCACGAAAGGTGTTCAAGTCACCGGCCCCATCCCTCAGTATAAGAGCCCTACTGATGTCCTTGCCCAGATAGAGGCTCTCCAAATTGATGAAGAGAAGGGTGGTTTTAAAGGATATGGTACCGACCACATGTGGACTCATATATCGGGCTTGACTAGGCTCCCCTACTACAAGGACCTTCTTCTTCCACACAACATCGATGTAATGCACACAGAAAAGAATATCGCTGAGGCACTCTGGGCAACACTCATGGACATTGGCAAGAAGTCAAAGGACAATGTTAAGGCTAGACTAGACGTTGAAACGATTTGCGATAGACCAAATCTAGTGATGAAGACCCCCACGCCAGGCAAGAGATGGAAAAAGGGCCCGGCCGATTACATCCTGAAAAGGGCAGATAGGAAGGAAGTACTACAGTGGATCATGATGTTAAAGTTCCCTGATGGGTATGCGGTGAATCTGAGTAGGGGAGTGAACTTGTAGACTATGAAAGTCTTAGGGATGAAGAGTCATGACTTCCACATATGGATTGAGCGGATCCTTCCTGCGATGACCCGGGGATACCTCCCTGAGCCAGTGTGGCGCGTCCTGGCAGAGTTGAGCTTTTTCTTCCGCCAGCTTTGTGCCAAGGAGTTATCTCGGGATGTTTGTCTTGAACTGGAGAAGGCTGCACCTCTGTTGCTCTGCAAGTTGGAGATGATATTTCCACCCGGCTTCTTCCTGTCCATGCAGCATCTGATTTTGCACCTACCGCGCAAGGCACGGTTGGGGGGGGCCTGTGCAGCACCGTTGGTGCTATCCAATTGAGAGGTGTCTAAAGCTTCTTCGAAAAATGTGTAGAAATAAAGCCAAAATTGAGGCTTCCATGGTAGAGGCATTCATTCTGGAGGAGGTGTCGACATTCACACAGGCGTACTATACTGAGAAACTTCACAGACCACAAAATCCAACCCCTCGTTACAACATCGACGAGAATTCATCGAACCTCAGCCTTTTCAGAGGGGATCTCGGAAGAGTAGGCATAGGGAACAACAAGAACTTGCAGCATGCTGAGTGGCACACTATCATGATCTACTTGTTGTTGAACCTTGAGGAATGCATTCCTTATCAGAAGTAAGTTCTCGATGAGCTTGTTACATACGCCGCCACTATCCTCCATCTATCGATCCGACCCCCCTTGTCTCTTGTTGTTTCAGGGAATATATTAATGAACACTGGACAAGCAATAGGGATCCTACCGAGCAAGAAGAAGAGCATCTTCTCAGACATGGTGTACCCGGTTTCGTCAACTGGTTCTATACAAAGGTACCATCCAACTAACCTCGTTCCGACTTTGAGATTCCACTTTGCTCCTAGGAGCGAGTAATGTAACGATCTACCTGTCCTAACCTTGCAGGCCCTTTATGATACACAAATGAGTGATGAATTGAGACACGTGGGCAGTGGCTTCGACCGTAGGGTCAGGTCATTCAACGTTTATGATGTGAATGGCTATCGCTTTCGCATGAGAAGCCACGAAGAGAATCGGGGCAACCTAAAAACCACGTGCAGCGGAGTTCATATGCCCGAACAGGATGGGAAGGACTATTACAGCATAGTCAAAGAGATATTCGAGCTCAACTTTGGCCCAGGCCAAGGTTGTAAGCTAGTGGTATTTAAATGCCATTGGTTCAATCCTGATGTCACGAAAAAGGACCTTAAGATTGGGCAAGTCGAAATTCGACAGGGTTCCAAATATGAAGGAGATGATGTCTATATTATGGCTAACCGAGACGCCACGCAAGTTTGTTATCTCCCATGGGCGTGCCAAAAAGACAAGGATCTTGCGGGTTGGAGCCTTATGCAGTTGGTATCGCCACGCGGTAAAGCGGCTGTCCCAAACGATGATGATTACAACTTTGACCCAAGGACAGATGAGTTCTATCAACCTGATGGGTTAGAAGGTAGTTTGGAGATAGACATTCTTTCGCTGATGGGTATGGAAGTAAACAACGACATCGATGAGGACGAGGGTGATGAGGTGCACGATGCTGAGGACTTACGAATCCTTGATGAGTGGCAGATGCAGCGCGATAGAGTTGTTGAGGACGATGGAGATGATGATGACGATGGAGATGATGATGATGATGGAGATGATGATGATGACGATGGTAATGAAGCCTGACACTTAAGAGAGCTCGACAATATTGATAGTGATGACGACAGTAGTGATGACGAGGACACGCCAGCCATATTGCCATTTGCGGAGATAATTTCTAATTCATGTAATACTATATTGTTATTATTATTACCTTGCAATTATGTTTCTTTACAAGTACTTGTCATTTATTTATGCTAACTGTTTTAATCTTTGTCATTGCAAGCACTCGACAAAATGCCGGGCGAAAGGCGGCCGCAGCGAAAAGGGGTCCGCTCGCAGTACATGGTCCCCAGCGCCAACGTGGAGCCAGCGGCCGCCGCCCGGAGGACGAGGCGGGCCTCGGCGAGGAGCTTGACATGGAGCCGTCGACCAGTAGGGGGCGCCGCACGACCGGTGACGGTGACGGTGGCGGCGGCGACGGCGGCGGCGGCGACGACGACGACGACGACCTCGGCTGCGGTGACGGGGGCGGCAGACACCAAACACCTCGACTTCCTCAGCTTCGAGCAAGCCCTACCAGCGCGGGCCCTCGTCACTCCCTGACCCACCGCTCCTCAGCTGCCGCCCGGTGATTCGACCCATGGGCAAGTAAGTAACCATTGTTGATTTCACTACTTGTTCATATGACATGTTGAAATTCAAACCAAGGTTTTTTCTATCGGTATTTTAAAAATCTCGGTGGTCACCGATAAACGGGGATATCGGATATATCGGAAATATATCGGCGATAGAAATAAAATTTCAGAAAAAATTTAAACAAAAAATGACTCATTTTGTTTAGAAAAGCACATAGATCATTTCTAAACCATTTAACATAGAAAACTAAATAAAACATATTACCAATTGCCTATTTAATGAGAAGGACAACGGCACGGTTTGAACGTGCGAGTGCGATGACAACTTGAACGTCAAAGAAAAGAAAGAGAAAATGATACATGGTGTATGGTTAGAGTATTGGGTGGGCATTGGCGTGTATTTGGATGCAAAATTTTAAAATTATAAAAATTTCGGGTGATAAATGAAATATTTCGGACCTAGCCGATAAACGGGATATATCGGAAATTTCGGATATTATCGGCCGATATTTTTTTCCTTGATTCAAACTGCAGACTAACAATTGTTGTTAATAACTCATGCAGGGGCTGGGCAAAGGTGACCGAAAGGAATAGTTCATGCCATGTCAATGGCATCCAGGGTCTGCTGATTAAAAAGCACTACCCTGGCTTGGTCACCATCGGGGGTCAGGAGATCGTGCCCGACAAATGGGACCACTTCTACCAGGTCAAGGACGTACACGGCGAAGTCCTTGCTGACAAGATCAAGAGGGAGTTCTGGGTGAGTCTTTGCATCGCACCGCATATCTCAATACTACGCATTCGTTGGACTTTCTTCAAACAATGAAGTGATGTTTGATGTCTATGTGCAGTTATACTACAAGTTGGAGGAGGGGCAGGACGAGGAGCGGGCGGCGCGGCAGCAGGAGGCGGTCTGCAAAGACCGTCTCAAGGACTTGTACCACGAGGCGCATCTCCAGGCTGTCATCAACTACTACGCCGACGTGTTGGGCCAGGTGGTGAAGAAGGAACGAGTCAGGGAGTTGATACTGGACAGGGAGACCGACGTTACCGAGGAGCAGTACCTGCAGGTAATTAAGTAGGAAACATTCGTTATGATTCCTTACGTGACACATTCAATTCATCTTCTGGAATATCAAATACTTGAATGTCATGCAGGAGTGTCCGAACTGGTGCAGCAGGTACGAGGACTGCTGGCTTCAAATTGTGCGTGGGTGGCGTACGGACGAGGTGTACAAGGAGCGCAGAGAACGTCAGGACCGCCGCCTGGCGAATCCTCCAGTCTCACACCACCAAGGGAACCAGAGCCTCCCAGTGTACATGGAGAGATGGGTATGCTTCTGTTGATCCATTTATTATAGCGCTCAATTGTCACTACTTGTAACTATGTTTGTGTTTTCCTCGCAGACGGAGACGCATGGTGGCCAGCAAATCAACGAGTGGATGGGGTACGCCCTTGCTCACAAGGGCAGAGCGACAGCGGAGTCCACCGCCTACGACCCGACGGAGGGGCCCGAGGCGTACACCAACCCGAACATCTACGACAAGCTCGCCAAGAACACCGCCGTAGGTCTCGAGCGCCACGGGCCGACGTTCGACCCCACCACCGACCCCCTGGACACTGACCTCGTGATGAGGGTGGGAGGAGGGAAGCTGCACGGCCGGTACTTTATTGCCAATAGCGCCATCGAGCCGTCCTCTGTTCAGACGCTGAGCCAGATCCGAAGAGGCGACTCGGAAAGGGGCGGATCGCAAATCCCCATAGCGCCTCGGCAGCCGAGCAGCTCGCAGATGATGGCGGCATTTCAGGTAAGTGCAGTTTCATTCGTCGTTCACTCATTTCACACGTGATGTACCTTTGCCTTCACATACCATCAACCTTGCGACGGTAATATTGCAGGCCTAGATCGCACAGCTGCAGACCAACCAGGCGGCCCAGGACGCGCTGCGTCAGCAGCAGGAGGCGGCCCATCAGCAGCAGATTGCGGCACTGACGCAGCACTACCAGCGTCAGTTGACGGACCTGACCGGCTACTTCCGGTCCCAGATCCCGGGGACGCAGGAGCCTCCTGCCTCGATCTTCACTCTACCACCAGTTCCTGTGCCCGCTCATGTACCTGTACCTGATCCAGTGAGTATTTTGCCTGTTGCTTTAGCTTGTGCGGCCATCCTGTAGGTACTAATTACATCACTGTGCCTTTGTGCAGGCACCGTCCGCGGGGTCGAACCCGACTCCAGGTGCCAGCCCTCCATCGGGTCCTCCTCCACCAATGTCGTCGGGAGTGCGTCCGTCTCCACCCATGCTAAAATTCGGCGCCGACATGTGGGCCCTGAGTCCCACCCGCCTCACCGCGCACAGGCGCAGCTAGGGGTGCAATCGGATCGGACGGTATCCGGATCCCCGGTCGCCGTATTCGATCGGATACCTATCGGATAGGTCGGATATGGATATCTGGGTAATTTTTCGGATATCGGATCGGATATCGGATATTATTTTCAGATATATTCGTCGGATATCGGATATCCGAGAATAGATATATCCGGATAGTTACCCAGATATGTATCCGAAACTATCTTTCAGGGCACGTAACCTTTTCATACGAAGCCGGATTGAGATGATTTATATATGAAATTTGTAGCTCTCGACGAGATCTACGACTTTGTAGTTAAAACTTTTCCATTTAAAGTCGTTAAGGTGTCAAAATAATTAGTTTAAAGAAGAGACAATATAATGTGTATATGTAACTCCTCCGGTTTTCATCCAAAGTGATTTTTTTTAATCATGATTTCTATTTCACCAATAAGTGACAATATTAGTACATAAATGATTTGTTACAAAAAACATACGAAATATTTTTGTTGTAGCCATAGTAATATGATAGCCTCCAGGTATGTGTCAGCATTTTGCTTTTTGAATCATTAATATTGTCAAAGTTTAAATATCGACATAATAAAAATAATAATAACATATAGTATGAGATATAAGGCCGCTGCTTTATATGGTCGAATGGTTCTGAAACATAGGAGATATCTGGAGATCGCTTTTACTCCAATATCCAAAAATAATATCCGTGCCCGATGCTGACCGAGATCAACTCGTCCCATATTCGATCCGTATCCGTCACCGAAACTATCCGCATCCATACCTGTATCTGTCACTATTCGAATCCGAATCCGGATCCGATGAAAAATATATGGAATATGATACAGAATCAACGATATCCGTCCGTATCCGATCCGATTGCACTGTAGGCGCAGCCCACTGCCCACGCCTCTGAAAAAGGACCTGCCTCGCCATAGCTACTCACCTAGCTCCGTGTGAGAGGCGTGTGCCGTGGCCGCGGCGGGGGGGGGGGGGGGGCGTGGCTGCAGCGGTTGGCAGGTACAACGGCACAGGGGGACCGCGCGGCGGGAGGTGGTGCGCGTCGAGGATCTGTGTTGGAGATCCCCACGGCCTCGGTGACGACCATGCCACGCCAGCAGCTGCGGAGCAGGAGCGGGAGGCGCGCTCCGGCTCCTCGTGGTGTCCCCATCTGCAGAGGTCAGTAGAGGTCACCATCCATGGTGGCTTGCAGCACCAGCAGCCAGCGCCTGCACAAAGGCCTGTGTTTCCGCGAGCTCCTCGAGTAAACTGCAGCAACCGCATGAGCTCCTTGCATAGTTGTTGTCAAGCGTATCTCCGCCCGTCCGCCGAAGCAAGAACTGCAGGAAGCCACCGATGAGCAACAGAATTTGGGGAAGAACGCGACAGAAAGGCACAGTGCGGGTTGAGTCTAGCTAGCAAGTACCAAGTAGTACTAGCTTCCACGTCCGCTTCCACCTGTCAGCCACGACGGTGGCTTTGCAGGCTGTCAGTGGTGCCTGCAGTCTGCAGAGGCACCGAAACCTTCGTCTGACAAAAGAACCAAGCACCCAGCGAAGCGGGCGTTGTGGCCGAAATGGTTACCCCGTGATGCGTTTCCCTTGGAACACGGGGACAGCGAGATGAGGGGGGAGTGGGGGACGGAGGAGGGAGTCGAGCAAGGCTTGGGAAGGACTCTGATATGAAAGCGTCGTCGAGGACGGGCGGTGGGACCGATCAAGGAAGCAGCATGCGGCCAGCCTTGCCGATCTACTCGATCCATGGCAGAGAGCTCCGAGAGAAGACCTCATCCGGGACGCGGGCTCCAAGCGGAAGCCGCTGGTCGTTGCCTGTGGCAAGGGAGCTCATCTCTCGCAACGAATTTTGATGGATTGTTTCCAAGCGGCAGCCTTGCGTTCTCATGAAAGGGGAAGGGGAACAGACTGGAGACAAACTTAGGGGTGTTTGGAAACTTTAACCTTTTTTTAGCCCACGCCAAATCAAAGAGAATCTTACTATTTAGAAGTATTAAATAAGGGATTTGCTAAATTACAATCGACTGTAATTTAGCTTAATTATAGTCGATGAACAGTAGCCATCGGATGAAGATTGGACGGTCCGCGTGCGTTCTTCTCCAACTCATCCCGACGCTACGCTTGCTCGCTCTCGTTCTTCTCTCCCTGCTCGCCCCGCCGACCACCCACCTCTGCTCGTCCCCGGGGGGCGTCTCCGCCGCCCGCTCCGCCGCTACCACAGCCCCCGCCGTGCTAACCTGCGGCGGGGGCGTCATCACCGTGCCTCCCCCCCCCGGGCGCCCGCCCACCGGGCGTCCCCACCCGCCAGCGGCGGCGCCCTCCGCCGCCTTGCCGTCCCCCCCCCCCGAGCCGCCTCCTCCGCCGGTCCGGCCTGCCGCCCCGATGCCTTCTAGGAAGGCCGGTGATGGAGCACCACCCCCTCCCCCCACCCCCCCAAACCCAAATCCCTAAGGGCGGCGGCGGCGGCGTCCTCTCGCCCGCTACCGCAGTTCCCTCGCCGCCACGGAGGAAGCGTCGAAGGTGGCGTAGGCCATGAGGAGGAGGCTGCCGCCGCCGCCTTTCGCCGCCGCCGCACGTTCCTCGACGCCGCCACGCGTTCTCTCTCCGCCGCGCTGTTGCTACAGCGTCGACTGTAATCTCAGAATATTACAGTCGACTGCTGTATAGGATTAATGATTAAATAAAGTCTAATTATAAAACTAATTGCAGATCCCCTGGGCTAATTCGCGAGACGAAACTAATGAGGGTAATTAAGCCGTAATTAATGGATGGTTACTTTAGCATCACTGTAGCAAATCATGCTCATTAGATTCGGCTCGTGAATTAGCATCCATCTGTGAAAAAAGTTATGTAAACATACTTTATTTAATACTCCTAAATGGTAAATTCTCTTTGATGTGACGGGGCTAAAAAAGGCTAAGAGAACCAAATGGCCCCAAAGACAGGTAGAAGAACACGTGATTAGTGTTGGGCCCAGGACTCGGTGTAAATAGTTTTATGTTCTCAGGCTATCTGCACGGCTGTTCCTCTATATCCATCCTCTAAAAGGAATATTCCATCCTGATCATTAAGATTCTCTCCTCTACATCCAGTTTTCCTGCACCCATCCCATACTCTATATCATCCTCTAAATCCATCACATACTCTATAACACACATTTTAAGCACGAAACATAGACTAACAAGAAAATAAATTATATATTCCGTCTGGAAACTACGAGACGAATCTAATGATACTAATTAATCCGTAATTAGCATGTTTTTACTGTAGCAATTTTTTTGTCTAATCAAGCCCTAATTTTGGTTCGTCTCGCAATGAACATTCCAGCCATGTAATTAGTTATTTTTTAGTCTACATTTAGTACTCCATGCAGACAAGATTTCTTTCTCTCTCCTTTAGAGGAAGTTCCGTAGGTACGCTGGCTATACCGGAATCCCTCCCGTTCCGCTAGGGAGCGGAGCTGATAGCGTGGGGCGCTGCGCGCGTCCGCTATGGTATCCCCTCCTCCAGGGAGCGATAGCGGACGCCAGTGCAGACAGCCTCAGGGTCTATAGCGCAAAATTTTATTGTTCATTGATTAGTAACTATTGTAGGGGTTGAAATAAAGAATTAAGAGGCTGAGATGCAAAATTATGTGGGACCCACTATGAACACTTGCATTGGGAGGTTAGTAGCTTGGATGGAGTCACGGATCGATGATTTGTGCTTGCGTAGAGCATGAAGCCACTATTATTAGGTGCTTGCATTGGTCATGCTTCACTTCCATACACTACTACAGAAATGATTTTCGGAAATAGGGGCATTTTTTTCAGAGGCGGCTGCAGCCGCCTCTGTAGTGCCCAGCCCACAAGCCGCCTCTAGAAAATCATTTCCAGAGGCGGCTGACTCACCAGCCGCATCTGAAAATTGATTTTCAGAGGCGGCTGGTAAGTTCAGCCGCCTCTGGAAATGGTGTCGGGGCAGAGCCATTTTCAGAGGCGGCTAGACTGACCAGCCGACTTTGTTAACCTATTTCTAGAGGCGGCTGTCCTTACCAGCCGCCTCTAGAAATGGACAGTACATATCATTACCTCTCCCTTCTTCCTCCTCGGGTCACTTTCCCCAACCCGAGGAGGAAGCAAGGGAGAGCAAGGGAAAGCTCCCAAAAATTGCAAATTTGAGGGAGGGAGGTTTTGATTTTCATTTCTTTGGAGGAGGAGGTGAATCTAGGTAAGAGCAAGTGACTCAACTCATTTTTTACAAGTTTTAGTGGGTGATTAGTGAAGAATTAAGCTTTTTATTTTCTCTCTCTTCCTTGGCATTTGAGGAGAAATTTCATCAATTTGAGTTGATTAATGCTTAGATTTTGTGTGGGAACATTAGTATATTGATGTTTAGCACAAATGACACCAATTGATTGGTAAATACATGGTTTAATTTGGAGATTAAGCATAGATCTAGTAGTAGATCTAGGAGATCTCGGTTTTTTTTATTTTAACTTCTACATGACAAGTGATGGTAATTAAAAGAGTAAATCCTTATGAAATGAGGTAATTAAATGATTATAATTAATTTTCCATAGCACGTGATGTAAAAAATATGGTAATTAGTTGGTAGATAGGTGGTTTAATTATCATTAGCACATGATTACGGAAAATTATTAGTGATGATTATAATTAATTGTCCGTAGCACGCATTATTAAATTGTCCCTTGCACATGATTAGCAAATTGTTCATGGCACGTATAATAATTAAATGAGGAAATCAGTATTAATAATTAGAATTTAATAGGAAAGTGTCCATATGACAAATATATATTAGTATAAAAAATTTTATTGTTGAACACTCCATAGGGCATGGTTATTTGTTTAAAATTATCGCATAGAACTAGCAAATAATATTGTTATCGATTTTATAATTCCATAGGTAAGGTTCTTTGCATTTTGATTGCATTAATAATTTCAGATTTCATATCTTACAGATGGACAGCCGTGACTAGATGTACGGGTCACGTAGGTGGACGCAAGAGTTTCGTGATGGACTCAATGCGTTCATACATGCCGCGGAGAAAAATGCAGCGGCAACCAAGGAAACTGAAATTCGTTGTCCGTGTAGGGACTGCAAGAACAATCTCGTGTGGGGTCACGTGGATACTATCAAGGAACACTTGATCGTGCGTGGATTTGTGAAGGGCTACACCGTATGGAACCATCACGGTGAAGGGCTCGGTCAAAACATGCTAGAAGACAAGGAGGACATTCGGTACATGGATGAATGTATACGTGGGTTTGATGGTGCATCCGGAGGCCACGGAGAAGGACCATCATGTGGCGACCGTGAGGGAGGATGGGTCCCGGAGGATGTTCATGCCGGCCCCGATGAGAATGAAGGTGAGCGAGTTGGGGAAGATGATGATGGTGATTATCTTGAGCAAATGCTTCACAAGATGGGACCAGAGGTGTTACTCCAGTGTGCTAGAGGGGAAGCTAATCTGGAGAGGTTACAAAGAGCTCATAGCGAGGGCGTATACGGGGCCGAAAAAGGTTGCCCGACTCATTGGACAACGCTATGTTTTGTGCTTGAGTTGCTTATATTGAAGGCAAAGTACGGTTGGTCGGACACAAGTTTCAACGATCTACTACATATGATGGCATGGCTGCTCCCGACCTCAAACTCTGTCCCAGCCAACACATACGCAGCCAAGAAGCTTGTAAGTCCATTGACAATGGGTGTTGAAAAGGTCCATGCATGCCCAAACCACTATATCCTTTACCGTGGTGATACCTTCGGGTCACTGGACAAGTGCCCACGGTGTGGTGCTAGTCGGTACAAGAATAACGACTGTTACGTCGGGGATGAAGGAGATGGTCCTCGTGGGAACAAGAAGAACAAGAGGAAGAAGGGAGGTCAGAAGAAGGCGCATGATGCCATACCGCAAGGGGACACTCCTCTCGGGAATGATGGGAAGCAGAGGAAAATCCCTGCTCTGGTAATGTGGTACCTACCCGTCGTCGATCGCCTGAGGCGAATGTTCCTGAATCCCACGGAGGCAGCAATGATGACCTGGTGGGATGACGAGCGCAAGCAAGATGACGGAATGATGCAACATCCGTCCGATGGTACCCAGTGGAAAAGATTTGACGAGAAGTACCTAGACTTCGATGGCGAGAAAAGGAATGTCCGGTTCGGATTGAGCACGGACGGGATGAATCCCTTCAACGAGAGGACAAGCAACCACAGCACGTGGCCAGTAATCTTATCAATATTCAACATTCCCACGTGGCTTTGTCTCAAGCGGAGGTACCTTATGCTGACCATTCTCATCCAGGGCCCTAGACAGCCTGGTATTGATATAGACATGTTTTTGGAGCCGTTGATGCAAGAAATGGAAATGCTTTGGAGGCATGGGGCGCCAATGTACAATGCGTTCAAACAGGAGGACTTCATATGCAGGGCCATCATCTTTGTCACTATTAATGATTACCCCGCGATGTTTGCGCAATCAGGGCAGATCAAAGGGAAGACAGGATGCGTAGTATGCCTGGATGGCACTAGATGGGCGTATCTGGATGCTTCAAAGAAAACAGTTTACATGAGGTACAGACGATTCTTGAAGTCGTCGCACAGATATCGCGGCAAACTGTTCTGGAAGATGTATGATAACAAGTCTGAGAATGAATTCACACCAGAGAGACATCAGACTGGGTACCACGTTTTTGAGATGGTAAAGAACATCCAGATCGTATACAGGAAGAAGACGTTGGAAGGGAAGACAAGGGATAGATGTACACCTCCAGTCCCTGGTGTACCTTTCAAGAAGCAATCAATCTTCTTCAAGTGTTTGCCTTATTGGGCTGACTTGGAGGTCCCCCATGCCATCGACGGTATGCACCTAAAGAAGAATGTATTTGAGAGCGTGAATGGCCCCCTACTGGACACACCAGGCAAAACAAAGGACGGCTTAAAATCACGCAGGGACATGATGCAGCTCAATGTGAAACCAGAACTTCACCCGACAGCTCTAGTCAATGGCAAGTATTACCTTCCTCCAACTAGCTTCAACCTTACACTCGATGAAAAGAGGTCCATATGCAATTTCTTACGGCGGGTCAAAGTGCCTACAAGTTTTTCGGCCAACGTTAAGAAACTTGTCTCAATGAAAGACCTTTCAGTTAAAGGAAAGGCTCATGACTGCCATGTGATGTTGACAGTTCTGCTACCAATTGCAATCAGGGCTATCAAGCCAGAGTACATCAAGATGGTCATATCTCGGATGTGTTACTTCTTCATCAATATCTCACAGAAGACAATCGATGAAAGAGAGCTTGACTTGCTGCAGGAATTCGTGGTGGAAACCCAAAACCAGCTTGAGATGTGTTTCCCCCCTTCTTTCTTTGACATAATGCCACATCTCATGATACACATGATCGATCAGATACGGGCCCTAGGCCCATGCTACCTACATGAGATGTGGACCTTCGAGCGACTAATGTCTGTTCTCAGCCGGTACGTCCTAAATCGAGCATGGCCTGAGGGCGCGATGGTTGAGGGGTACCATACTGAAGAGGTCGTCGAGTTCTGTCAAGAGTACTTGAAAGACAAGAAAGGTATTGGTCTTCCTGATTCGCGTCACAAGGGCAGGGTCGCTGGAAAAGGAACCGCAGGGAAACGAGTCTTCATTGACAAGGAATACATCGACGTGGACCAAGCGCATTTCAGCGTTCTGCAGCATCTACAGATCGTTGCCACGTGGATGAACACTTGGACCTGATTCGAGCCGAGAGCAATGGACGCAGAGATGACTGGGTCATGAAGCAGCATAGGTGTCAATTCACTGCGTGGTTCAAGGGACTGAACCTACCGGAAGGAGACACCAACGACGAAAAGATTCTACGTAGGTTGTCACAGGGCCCTTCGTGCCAAGTTACATCTCGGCAGGCGTACGAGCTGAATGGATATACTTTTTACACGAAGGTAAAGGATCAGAGGTCTGTGAACCAGAACAGTGGCGTTCGCATTGATGCTATCGGCGACGCCGGTGTAAGTACAACATATTTTGGCTTCATCGAAGACATATGGAAACTAGACTACGGGCCGGGTTTATAGTTTCCGGTGTTTCGGTGCCAATGGGTAAAGCATCCTCAAGGAGTGGAAGTGGACAACTATGGGTTGACACTGGTTGACCTTAGCAACGTCGGGTACAAGGACGACCGTTGGGTGCTCGCGTCACGTGTCGCACAGGTTTTCTATGTAGCCGACCCGTACAATGAGTTGTTCCCTAAGCGAAAGCCGAAGCACGTGGTTATCTCCGGGAAACAAAGAATTATAGGAGTCGACGGCGTTGAAGATGTCGAGGAGTATAACCAATATGTGGACATGGATCTGTTCACAGACTTTCCTCAGAAGATCAAGACTATTGAGAGCCGGCTGCCAAAAGACATAATGCCCTGGGAACGGAAAGATGTACCGGGAAGAACAGTTAATGGCTGGTCAATCTTGATGTAATTGTTGTAAAATATACTATTCCTTTTGCCTTTATGTATGCATCAATGAATTAATCATCGATGAATTTACAGAATTAACCATGATTCAAATCAAAATATTATACAGAATTTCCCTTGCTTGTAAATAAAAAGGTGTTTGAAAGAATTTACCCAGATTATAAGTGATTTTACTGAATTTAAAATAATTTACCAGGATTTTAAACTAATTTACTGAATTTACGATGATTTTAAAATATTTTACAGAATTTCCCTTGATTTTACACTAATTTACGGAATGATTGTGAATACAAAAGTGTTTAAAAAAATATAACTAATTTACCCAAATTTTAAGTGATTTTATCCAGAATCAAAGTAATTTACAGAATTTAACCTCAGTTTAAAATAATTTAGCTATATAAGACTTTACAATAAATGATTTATGAAAGATAATGGAAAAAGAGAAATTAATTTCTAGAGGCGGGCGACGCCTAGGCCCGCCTCTCTGAAATATATTTCCAGACTAGAAATATATTTCAGGGCGGGCCTAGGCCTCGCCCGCCTTTAGAAATGAGTCCAATATATATGCAACGCCCGCGGACTCTAAATTCGGCTAAGTCTTGGGCGCACACATTTTGGAGTCGACCCGCCAGGCTGCCGAATTTTTGAATGGCCGCCGCCCTCAACCCCGCCGCCACCCTCGACGCCGCCGGGCGCCCTCGACCTCGACGCCGCCGAGAGCACCCTCGACCTCGCCGCCGCCGGAGACTGCCGCCCTCGACTCCACCGGAGCGCCCGCACGAAGCCCCACCCTCGACGCCGCAGCCGCCCTCGACGCCACCGCCCTCGACGCCGCCGCCCTCGACTGCGCGCCACCGCCGTCCTCGACTCCGCGCCGCCCCCTCCCTCCGCCCTCGACGCGCGCGCGCGCACCGTGGTCGTCGCCGCCGCACCTCGCTGTCGCCCGCCGCTGCCCTAGGGCACTACCGCCGCTTCCGCACCTTGTGGTCGCCGCCGCTGCCCTAGGGCACTGCCGCCGCCGCCCGTCCTAGGCCGGCTCCCGGCCTCCTCCCCCTTCCCCTCTCTTGGCCCTGAGGCGGCTGGACTGCAGTGCCCCCCTCTCTCCTGTGTGCATGGATGCCTGCAAACTGCTCGATGTAATGCCTGCCTTGATGTCATATGGCCTTTGTCTAATTTTTTTCAATTGAAATCTGATAAGAACATGTGCTGCCTTGATGTCCTATGGGCAATGTCTATTTTTTTCAATTGAAATCTGATAAGAACATGTGCAGCCTTGATGTCCTATGGGCTATGTCTATTTTTTTTCAATTGAAATCTGATAAGAACATGTGCTACCTTGATGTGCTTAGGGCTACATCCATTTTTTCTGCGTGCATATCTGATAAGAACATGTGCTGCCTTGATGTCATATGGCCTTTGTCTATTTTTTTCAATTGAAATCTGATAAGAACATATGCTGCCTTGATGTGCTTAGGGCTACATCCATTTTTTTTCTGCGTGCATATCTGATAAGAACATCTGCTGCCTTGATGTCCTATGGCCTTTGTCTATTTTTTTTCAATTGAAATCTGATAAGAACATGTGCTACCTTGATGTGCTTAGGGCTACATCCATTTTTTTCTGCGTGCATATCTGATAAGAACATGTGCTGCCTTGATGTCATATGGCCTTTGTCTATTTTTTTTTTCAATTGAAATCTGATAATAACATGTGCTACCTTGATGTGCTTAGGGCTACATCCATTTTTTTCTGCGTGCATATCTGATAAGAACATGTGCTGCCTTGATGTCATATATATGGCCTTTGTCTATTTTTTTTTCAATTGAAATCTGATAAGAACATATGCTGCCTTGATGTGCTTAGGGCTACATCCATTTTTTTTTCTGTGTGCATATCTGATAAGAACATGTGCTGCCTTGATGTCCTATGGGCTATGTCTATTTTTTTTTTTCAATTGAAATCTGATAAGAACATATGCTGCCTTGATGTCCTGGAGAAATTGGGCAGAAAAGTACTCGATGATGACAGTGGCTTAGTGAGGCATTAGGTGGCAGCCTGGCGGGTCGACTCCAAAATGTGCGCGCCCAAGACTTAGCCGAATTTGGAGTCCACGGGCGTCGCATATATATAGTGGACTCATTTCTCCTCCTCCCTCTCCTCTGGTCTCCACCTCCTTTCCTCCTGGAGTTCCCTCTCTCCTCTCGACTCTACCTGCTCCTGATTGCTTTTCATTTTAATGGCTGTCACTATAAATGTCAATGATCTCGATGGCCAAGAGGCGTCGGATGACTACTCATTTTAGTAGTAACCCGCCCACTGAGAGTACAATATATGTTCTTATCAGATTTCAATTGAAAAAAAAAAATAGACATAGCCCATATGACATAAAGGCAGCACATGTTCTTATCAGATATGCACACAGAAAAAAAATGGATATAGCCCTAAGCACATCAAGGCAGCATATGTTCTTATCAGATTTCAATTGAGAAGAACAGATGTCTCACTTGTTAATGGCGTAACCATGTAAAATACTCGATGATGATAATGGCCTAATGAGGTATAACAACTATACCGATGATGACGGCCTAGAGGTGTTGGATGGCTACAAGAGTAGTAACCCACCATCTGAGAATACTGAAAAAAAATGATATGGAATTTAATATATAGTTAGGTGATAAGTGACCAATATAAAATGTTTTATGAGTAGTTAGGCAAATTGATGTATTTTTTATATGATAATTGTTACGCAAATTGATGTATTTTTCTATTCCAATTTCTAGGAATATGTGGTCGATACGTGATATGTAAAATGTAATTTATGTATGGACTAAGTAATATATATGGACTAAGTGAAAATCTCATGTATGTGATCAAGTTCTATATGATGTGTGAATTTCGTCTTTTGCTTAGTAATGTTGTATGTCTCGATGGCTCGTAGCCACGCACGAGGCCAAACGTGAACCGAAGGCACGTAGCCACGCACGAGCCTAAACGTGAACCGAAGGCACGTAGCCACGCACGCGCCCGTAGCATCCGTATACATACGTTACGCCCTATATAAGTTATTCGTACGTTGTAACGACATGTGTAATGAAGTTTGTTGTTCATGAAACAGAAACCAGGACCAATGGCGGCCCCATCTAACGACGATGCTGCCCGTGCCATTGCGGAGCAAGAAGAGTGTAGCCAGAAGGAATATGGGAGCGAAATTGCAGCTATCGTCGGAGACGACGATCTGGTGCTTGCTGCAGAGGCCAACATATCAGAGGCCGGTGATCAGCCTCCGGCCGAGGATCAACTTACTTTGGAGCCACAAACGAGGCCGCGGACGAAGTTGAATTGGACTATGAGGGCCTCGCGGCAGAATTGGCGGAGGAAAATCGGCAGATCCGAGAGGCACAACTTGTTGTGGCTCCGCTGAAAATCGGTGAGCCCCAGTGAAACCAAAAGAGGCACAACTCCGTGAAAATCTTTATGTGATAGATGAAGTGGACCCTGAATCAGGGGCGCCGCTGAAACCAAAAGAGAGCGCCGCCAAGTTCCGCAACGCTTGTGGGGCTTTGGTCAGGGACCAGTTGCACCCCGCCCTTCAGGAGTTGGAATGATGTGACAGTCGGAACCAAGGCGGAGCTATGGGCCCGGCTGCAGAAGTCATTCAAAATTCCAAAAGGAACAGAGCCTCTGGTCGAAAAGTAAGTCGTGCGGAACTGCGCTGAGGCGATGGAAGTGGGAGTTGAACACGGATTATGTGTTCGACCCCGTTCAAGGAATTCGGGAAGATCACACAGGACCAGTGGTGGGACAAGGTTTGTGGCTCAGAAGACCACAGAGGAGGCACTGGCGGAGAGTGTCAAGAAATCGGAGCTGGCCAAGAGAAATATCCACCCTCATCACCTTGGCACCGGGGGCTACATACGCAGGAAAGGATGAACAGCTAGAGGCCGAAGCACAGGCTGCCGGCACATACACGATGGACGGGGTCCCGCTCAGGGGGAGGAACTGGAGCCTCGGCAGGAACGAGAAATCTGCCTTGTCTGACTCTGGAATCCTTCTCCAAGCCCGAGACAGTACAGGTCGTGAAAAAGCTGGTCAAGCTGTCGGAAGACACGAAGAAAGGGTTATTCAAGCCCGACAGAGAGAACGACGAGCTCACTGATGCCGCACTCGGTGCAAAGGAGCACACAGGCCGGATCAGAGGCAAGGGCAAGAATGTCGCCTGGAAGGAGGCCGGGGTGGACAGAGGACAAACACAAGTACAAGAAAGAAGCCGCGCAAGGCCACAAATGATGAAATTGACGACAGAGTCAGGTCGATGGTGCAGCAATTGCTGGCCCAGCATGGCATCCCGCCCGTGCCCACGCAGGAACAACGAACTGCTCCTCTCGCCGCCGGGACAACACCCTATCTAGCAGCGTGGGTTCGACGGTGGGGAACACTCCGGTAGACAACATACAGGAGCCGACCCCGTGTACCTTGCTTGTGCGGGTCGGGAGGGGCGGAATGGCACTTGAGGTGGCCACAGGCGTCGCACACCGGCCCGGTGTGGCACCTTTCACTGCCATGAAATACCCCAAGACTACACCAAGGTGGAGGTGACCACGGTGAAGCCAGAGCATAAAGAGTTCAACATAGACGATATCCCTACAGACGAGGGGCTCAGCATGCTCGGGGAGTGCGAGGGCCAATTCATTTTATGGCACAAGAGGGATATACAACTGAACAATACCTCTACCCGTCGCGTGAAACTGACGGATCTGTTGGAAGACCCCCAGCCTGAAGAAGACTGGGCCGGGTGTGTGCCGAACCCCGCGCCGCTGTCTCCGGCGCGTCCACAGGAGCCAGATCATCATGATGCGCAACCACAGGAGCCGGATCATCATGACGCGCAACATGACGACACTACCTCGCCTGTTTGCCAACAAGAGCCAGCGCAGCAGAACACGCCCGGCATTGAATCCGAAGCTCGTCAAAAGATACCGGTGAGCGTTCGGTATCACTTCCAACAGGCGGCGGCACCAGGAGTGACCCGGTGGTTTCATGCCACAAAGAACAAGCCGGCCCAAGTTCAAGCCCAACCTCAACCCCAACAGGACTTCAGGCCTGTCACTAGCAAGCAAACCGCGCACCCCCCAAAATCTTCGAAACCTTCTCACATACGGATTCCTGCCCAAAAAAGTATATCAAAGGGAAGCCATTTGTTCCGAACCGATACATCGGCCAATTCCCAAGGGGGATGCGTATGTTCCATGACTGGTACTTGCGTGCTTGCGGGAAGGATTTCAATGTCATAACGGCAAGATTCCCAAATAAATACTTTGGAGGCGCTGCGGGAACTATAGCGTTCGACTTCGATGACATGCAGTCAGCGTTCCGTCTGGGTTATCTGGAAACGAACCTGATTCGCGTCTGGTGCCTGTAAGTGCCTTTGTAGCAAAGTTTTAAATCTCCGGCTATAGCTGCAGCTATAGCCGGAAATAGCTGCTAGGCAAGATTAAAGCTAAGATATGCAACTTTTAGCGCTAAGTAATGACAACAGCTAATAGCTGGATAAATCTGGAGATAGCCGCTAAATGGGCCACATTTAGCGGCAGCTAAAATTTTAGCGGCCCAAGTAACTGACCCAGCGTGGCCCATCTGGATTCCCAACCCACCCCATCCCGTAACCAACCCTAGCACTCCGTGACTCCGTCATGCACTCCACATCCACGAGCGTGGGTCTCTCTCGGTCTCGGAAAAAGGAGCAGGCGGCGGCGGCGACTTCTTTTCCGGCGGCGGGACTCGGATCGGAGATGGCTGCGCGCGTCAGCCGGAGCTCCCAAGCGATGGCTGCTGCCTGCGCCTCACCTCTTTCGTCGGGACTGCGGCGGCGGCGCTCGCCGAACAACCGGCGGCGGCTGCGGCGTCCCAGCATGAGCGGCTACGGGCGGCGGTGTCTAGCACGAGTGGCACCGGCGATGTGCAGCGTGACCGTGGTGGAGGCAGCACGAGCAGTACACTCCGGTTCTTGGTCTTCCCAACTCAGTCCTCCATCCTCCCCCAACTCTGTTCTTCATCTATTCTCTGTATTCTCCATTCTCTGTGTTGCAATTTGCTACTTGAAACATGGCGATGTATATGTGATTAAATATTCTCTATACTCTGTGTTAAACTGTTAACCATTGTGCTGAACATATGCCAATGTTGTGTGTTTTTTTTTTCTATTTTTGCAAGAAACAGTTAAATGTCTTAGCTGGAGATATCTCCGGCTATAGCTGTGTGTAGCTATTTAGGAGGGCAGCAGCTAAATGGTTTAGCCGGCAATTTAAAACTTTGCTTTGTAGTTGAGCGTACTCTATTTTTTATTTTACTATTTGAACAGTTTATGTGTTATATTTAATCACCCGATACTTGCATTGGTAGAATGCAGTCAAAGATGGACATGAAGACAACAACCGGGCGGAAGCGTTCCGGTTACTTGGACCCTCAAACCCTTGCGAAACAAACGTGGGACTACCCAAATAGTTGGGAGCTTGATTCCCCTAAGCTGGCGGCTGGGAATACAAGAGCTGAAAAAGAGCAAATTCGATACACCGCCTTGAAGCAAAATATGCTAAATGTGTCTGCTTACATCACGAGGGCGTTCAAGGTCTTTGAGGACCGATCAGTGGTGTTTTTACCCTACAACTTCGAGTAAGTCCTCCGCATGTGTCCCGCTTTTCTACTCCCAACAGTTATGCATCGTCGTCAGCCTAGATCATGTCATGTCTCTTCAGTGCAGCAACCACTGGATATGCATTGTCGTCTACCTAGATCTTGGGATAGGTTGCGTGATGGATCCTATTGATAAGGACGAGCACCGTACCTACGTGCATTTCCTCAACATCATCCAGGCGTAAGTACATTACCTTCCCGCGTAGGAAACTCATACATCCGGTTCATATACGCTAACATGTGTCGCTGTTTGATACATTTTCCCCAGAGGATACAAGTACTACAAAAATAAGCTTGGTGGAAAGCAAAGTTTTAAATCTCCGGCTATAGCTGCAGCTATAGCCGGAAATAGCTGCTAGGCAAGATTAAAGCTAAGATATGCAACTTTTAGCGCTAAGTAATGACAACAGCTAATAGCTGGATAAATCTGGAGATAGCCGCTAAATGGGCCACATTTAGCGGCAGCTAAAATTTTAGCGGCCCAAGTAACTGACCCAGCGTGGCCCATCTGGATTCCCAACCCACCCCATCCCGTAACCAACCCTAGCACTCCGTGACTCCGTCATGCACTCCACATCCACGAGCGTGGGTCTCTCTCGGTCTCGGAAAAAAAGAGCAGGCGGCGGCGGCGACTTTTTTCCGGGCGGCGGGGACTCGGATCGGAGATGGCTGCGCGGTCAGCCGGAGCTCCCAAGCGATGGCTGCTGCCTGCGCCTCACCTCTTTCGTCGAGACTGGGCGGGCGGCGCGGTCGCCGAACAACCGGGCGGCTGCGGCGTCCCAGCATGAGCGGCTACGGCGGCGGCGGTGTCTAGCACGAGTGGCACCGGCGATGTGCAGCGTGACCGTGGTGGAGGCAGCACGAGCAGTACACTCCGGTTCTTGGTCTTCCCAACTCAGTCCTCCATCCTCCCCCAACTCTGTTCTTCATCTATTCTCTGTATTCTCCATTCTCTGTGTTGCAATTTGCTACTTGAAACATGGCGATGTATATGTGATTAAATATTCTCTATACTCTGTGTTAAACTGTTAACCATTGTGCTGAACATATGCCAATGTTGTGTGTTTTTTCTTTTTTCTATTTTTGCAAGAAACAGTTAAATGTCTTAGCTGGAGATATCTCCGGCTATAGCTGTGTGTAGCTATTTAGGAGGGCAGCAGCTAAATGGTTTAGCCGGCAATTTAAAACTTTGCTTTGTAGTTGAGCGTACTCTATTTTTTTTATTTTACTATTTGAACAGTTTATGTGTTATATTTAATCACCCGATACTTGCATTGGTAGAATGCAGTCAAAGATGGACATGAAGACAACAACCGGGCGGAAGCGTTCCGGTTACTTGGACCCTCAAACCCTTGCGAAACAAACGTGGGACTACCCAAATAGTTGGGAGCTTGATTCCCCTAAGCTGGCGGCTGGGAATACAAGAGCTGAAAAAGAGCAAATTCGATACACCGCCTTGAAGCAAAATATGCTAAATGTGTCTGCTTACATCACGAGGGCGTTCAAGGTCTTTGAGGACCGATCAGTGGTGTTTTTTTACCCTACAACTTCGAAGTAAGTCCTCCGCATGTGTCCCGCTTTTCTACTCCCAACAGTTATGCATCGTCGTCAGCCTAGATCATGTCATGTCTCTTCAGTGCAGCAACCACTGGATATGCATTGTCGTCTACCTAGATCTTGGGATAGGTTGCGTGATGGATCCTATTGATAAGGACGAGCACCGTACCTACGTGCATTTCCTCAACATCATCCAGACGTAAGTACATTACCTTCCCGCGTAGGAAACTCATACATCCGGTTCATATACGCTAACATGTGTCGCTGTTTGATACATTTTCCCAGAGGATACAAGTACTACAAAAATAAGCTTGGTGGAAAGCAAAGTTTTAAATCTCCGGCTATAGCTGCAGCTATAGCCGGAAATAGCTGCTAGGCAAGATTAAAGCTAAGATATGCAACTTTTAGCGCTAAGTAATGACAACAGCTAATAGCTGGATAAATCTGGAGATAGCCGCTAAATGGGCCACATTTAGCGGCAGCTAAAATTTTAGCGGCCCAAGTAACTGACCCAGCGTGGCCCATCTGGATTCCCAACCCACCCCATCCCGTAACCAACCCTAGCACTCCGTGACTCCGTCATGCACTCCACATCCACGAGCGTGGGTCTCTCTCGGTCTCGGAAAAAAGGAGCAGGCGGCGGCGGCGACTTCTTTTCCGGCGGCGGGGACTCGGATCGGAGATGGCTGCGCGGTCAGCCGGAGCTCCCAAGCGATGGCTGCTGCCTGCGCCTCACCTCTTTCGTCAGACTGCGGCGGCGGCGCGGTCGCCGAACAACCGGCGGCTGCGGCGTCCAGCATGAGCGGCTACGGCGGCGGTGTCTAGCACGAGTGGCACCGGCGATGTGCAGCGTGACCGTGGTGGAGGCAGCACGAGCAGTACACTCCGGTTCTTGGTCTTCCCAACTCAGTCCTCCATCCTCCCCCAACTCTGTTCTTCATCTATTCTCTGTATTCTCCATTCTCTGTGTTGCAATTTGCTACTTGAAACATGGCGATGTATATGTGATTAAATATTCTCTATACTCTGTGTTAAACTGTTAACCATTGTGCTGAACATATGCCAATGTTGTGTGTTTTTTTTTTTCTATTTTTGCAAGAAACAGTTAAATGTCTTAGCTGGAGATATCTCCGGCTATAGCTGTGTGTAGCTATTTAGGAGGGCAGCAGCTAAATGGTTTAGCCGGCAATTTAAAACTTTGCTTTGTAGTTGAGCGTACTCTATTTTTTATTTTACTATTTGAACAGTTTATGTGTTATATTTAATCACCCGATACTTGCATTGGTAGAATGCAGTCAAAGATGGACATGAAGACAACAACCGGGCGGAAGCGTTCCGGTTACTTGGACCCTCAAACCCTTGCGAAAAACAAACGTGGGACTACCCAAATAGTTGGGAGCTTGATTCCCCTAAGCTGGCGGCTGGGAATACAAGAGCTGAAAAAGAGCAAATTCGATACACCGCCTTGAAGCAAAATATGCTAAATGTGTCTGCTTACATCACGAGGGCGTTCAAGGTCTTTGAGGACCGATCAGTGGTGTTTTTACCCTACAACTTCGAGTAAGTCCTCCGCATGTGTCCCGCTTTTCTACTCCCAACAGTTATGCATCGTCGTCAGCCTAGATCATGTCATGTCTCTTCAGTGCAGCAACCACTGGATATGCATTGTCGTCTACCTAGATCTTGGGATAGGTTGCGTGATGGATCCTATTGATAAGGACGAGCACCGTACCTACGTGCATTTCCTCAACATCATCCAGACGTAAGTACATTACCTTCCCGCGTAGGAAACTCATACATCCGGTTCATATACGCTAACATGTGTCGCTGTTTGATACATTTTCCCAGAGGATACAAGTACTACAAAAATAAGCTTGGTGGAAAGCAAAGTTTTAAATCTCCGGCTATAGCTGCAGCTATAGCCGGAAATAGCTGCTAGGCAAGATTAAAGCTAAGATATGCAACTTTTAGCGCTAAGTAATGACAACAGCTAATAGCTGGATAAATCTGGAGATAGCCGCTAAATGGGCCACATTTAGCGGCAGCTAAAATTTTAGCGGCCCAAGTAACTGACCCAGCGTGGCCCATCTGGATTCCCAACCCACCCCATCCCGTAACCAACCCTAGCACTCCGTGACTCCGTCATGCACTCCACATCCACGAGCGTGGGTCTCTCTCGGTCTCGGAAAAAAGGAGCAGGCGGCGGCGGCGACTTCTTTTCCGGGGGGCGGGGACTCGGATCGGAGATGGCTGCGCGGTCAGCCGGAGCTCCCAAGCGATGGCTGCTGCCTGCGCCTCACCTCTTTCGTCAGACTGCGGCGGCGGCGCGGTCGCCGAACAACCGGCGGCTGCGGCGTCCAGCATGAGCGGCTACGGCGGCGGTGTCTAGCACGAGTGGCACCGGCGATGTGCAGCGTGACCGTGGTGGAGGCAGCACGAGCAGTACACTCCGGTTCTTGGTCTTCCCAACTCAGTCCTCCATCCTCCCCCAACTCTGTTCTTCATCTATTCTCTGTATTCTCCATTCTCTGTGTTGCAATTTGCTACTTGAAACATGGCGATGTATATGTGATTAAATATTCTCTATACTCTGTGTTAAACTGTTAACCATTGTGCTGAACATATGCCAATGTTGTGTGTTTTCTTTTTCTATTTTTGCAAGAAACAGTTAAATGTCTTAGCTGGAGATATCTCCGGCTATAGCTGTGTGTAGCTATTTAGGAGGGCAGCAGCTAAATGGTTTAGCCGGCAATTTAAAACTTTGCTTTGTAGTTGAGCGTACTCTATTTTTTATTTTACTATTTGAACAGTTTATGTGTTATATTTAATCACCCGATACTTGCATTGGTAGAATGCAGTCAAAGATGGACATGAAGACAACAACCGGGCGGAAGCGTTCCGGTTACTTGGACCCTCAAACCCTTGCGAAACAAACGTGGGACTACCCAAATAGTTGGGAGCTTGATTCCCCTAAGCTGGCGGCTGGGAATACAAGAGCTGAAAAAGAGCAAATTCGATACACCGCCTTGAAGCAAAATATGCTAAATGTGTCTGCTTACATCACGAGGGCGTTCAAGGTCTTTGAGGACCGATCAGTGGTGTTTTTACCCTACAACTTCGAGTAAGTCCTCCGCATGTGTCCCGCTTTTCTACTCCCAACAGTTATGCATCGTCGTCAGCCTAGATCATGTCATGTCTCTTCAGTGCAGCAACCACTGGATATGCATTGTCGTCTACCTAGATCTTGGGATAGGTTGCGTGATGGATCCTATTGATAAGGACGAGCACCGTACCTACGTGCATTTCCTCAACATCATCCAGACGTAAGTACATTACCTTCCCGCGTAGGGGAAACTCATACATCCGGTTCATATACGCTAACATGTGTCGCTGTTTGATACATTTTCCCAGAGGATACAAGTACTACAAAAATAAGCTTGGTGGAAAGCAAAGTTTTAAATCTCCGGCTATAGCTGCAGCTATAGCCGGAAATAGCTGCTAGGCAAGATTAAAGCTAAGATATGCAACTTTTAGCGCTAAGTAATGACAACAGCTAATAGCTGGATAAATCTGAGATAGCCGCTAAATGGGCCACATTTAGCGGCAGCTAAAATTTTAGCGGCCCAAGTAACTGACCCAGCGTGGCCCATCTGGATTCCCAACCCACCCCATCCCGTAACCAACCCTAGCACTCCGTGACTCCGTCATGCACTCCACATCCACGAGCGTGGGTCTCTCTCGGTCTCGGAAAAAAGGAGCAGGCGGCGGCGGCGACTTTTTTTCCGGGCGGCGGGACTCGGATCGGAGATGGCTGCGCGGTCAGCCGGAGCTCCCAAGCGATGGCTGCTGCCTGCGCCTCACCTCTTTCGTCAGACTGCGGGCGGCGCGCGCTGTCGCCGAACAACCGGGCGGCTGCGGCGTCCAGCATGAGCGGCTACGGCGGCGGTGTCTAGCACGAGTGGCACCGGCGATGTGCAGCGTGACCGTGGTGGAGGCAGCACGAGCAGTACACTCCGGTTCTTGGTCTTCCCAACTCAGTCCTCCATCCTCCCCCAACTCTGTTCTTCATCTATTCTCTGTATTCTCCATTCTCTGTGTTGCAATTTGCTACTTGAAACATGGCGATGTATATGTGATTAAATATTCTCTATACTCTGTGTTAAACTGTTAACCATTGTGCTGAACATATGCCAATGTTGTGTGTTTTCTTTTTCTATTTTTGCAAGAAACAGTTAAATGTCTTAGCTGGAGATATCTCCGGCTATAGCTGTGTGTAGCTATTTAGGAGGGCAGCAGCTAAATGGTTTAGCCGGCAATTTAAAACTTTGGTGGAAAGCCAAATAAAAAGGGGACAAACGAGCTGTTCTTCAAAGTAAATTGGCCGGTACGTCTCTATAAACGAAGTACCTCGTAATTTGAAAACTTTGTCAATTCCTGCCTAACTATATATTACGAAATTGCATCAACACAGTGCCATAAGCAGCGTAGTGGAACTGGACATTGCGGCTACTACGTCCTAGAGTACCTTAATTGCCTCGGGCAATACAGAAGGCATCCCGAACTCGTAAGTAACTTATTGACAACTTTATTTCATCAACTTATCACATACATGTAAACTATCGTAGTTACTTACTTTATCAATATTCAATCCATAATAGTGGCCCAAGACACTGGATCTCAAGCGAACGAAAGAACTGGACGACGACTATCTTCTCGAATTGGTAGGCGATCTGTGCAAGTTCATTCTCGACGAAATCATCCACGTACGCTGCGAGTTCTACGACCCCACGTCGGCGATAGCAAACCAAGTTGATTGTGCAGATCTTCACGAATGGGAATATCTAGGCTTAGGTCAATGATGTAAATTGTATTGCAGATTGTTCGATGACATGTATAATTTTCATAGAAAATCGTCTGTACATTTCAAACATGTGTATTTTGTATGTATATATATCTTTTGTGTTTGCCTGACAAGATTCGAAGCTGTCTAGATTAAAAAAACATAATATGAAATTTTCTATTTTTTTGAATATTTCTAGATTTTTTGGATTTTTAAAAAAAATTATAAATTTTTTGGCGGAATTTTTTTTTTCACCCGGGAAACTATTTATAGAGGCGGCTGGACCACTAGCCGCCTCTGGAAATCAACTTGTAGAGGCGGCTGAAGGACCAGCCGCCTCTGGAAATCAAATTCCAGAGGCGGTTGGCAGCCGACTGTAAAAATGCGCCAGCCGACTCTAGAAACAGTCGATTTCTAGAAGCCTTTGGTTCGAGGCGGCTGCAGCGCCCGCCTCTGAAAAGGCTCTCCAGCCGCCTCTAGAAATGCTTTGTGTAGTAGTGGTAGTAGCTGCCTTTTAACCAAAGCTGCAGCAAGTTGCAACTTGTAGCTACTCCACGCACACGGTCCTTTATTGCTGGATTAAAAAAGAGAAAAATAAAAAAAGTCTTCCCCTGTAAATTATTTTGTGTTAAAAACAATTTACCCCCGAAAGCAGTTTCTATCAATTTCTTCTCACAAAATTTATATACAACTCCTCATTGTACCAAATAAGCATTGATCTATGCGCGCGGTGGCCACATCACCTCTTCCAGCGATATCAGCAGTTTGCTTCTTCTGTACCTCGTTATCTCCTCGTAGACTCATTCCTCACTAGAAAAGGTGACTTGGCTGTCATGAGTAGAGGTCAATAGTTCTAGGGAAAGAGGGGTGGAGCGGAAGTGACGTAACTTGGGTTGACAAGAAATAACTTGAGGGGGAAATGAAAAAACTCTAACCTAAAGGATTTTTTTTTATTTTTCCCTAAACAAAAATGCACAATGTTCGTGCAATATATGAAGTGGAGGAGGAAAAATAAGTCTTAACATGCAGGCCCAGCAAGACCCTACATTCGTGTAAGGCTAGCCCGACCCTTTTTAAGTGCCATGCTTGGACCGTATTGGGCTTGCCAAAATCGCTTGACCAAGTCTACCTCTACTCCTGCCGCCAGTAACTCATAGCCGCCGCCACCTAGGTGCTTCTCCGCCGATTAGGGGTGCAAATGGGATGGATATTATCTGGCCTATCCGAATCCGTATCTGTTTATAGGGTTTAAAATCCGGCCGTATCCGAATCCGAATATTTAGTATCCGTACCGTATTCGTATCCAGATACGGAAAGTTAGATATTTATGATGCCGATACCTATTCATATCTTATCCGTCACAACTGAGACTATCCGTATCTGTATTTGAATCCGAGAAAAAAATAACTATCTGTATTTGTATCCATAGGTATCCATCCGTATCCGATCCGATTGCACCCCTACGGCCGACCCATCATGGTATTGCACGCCGACCTCCCATCCACCTGCAGCACAGAGTGATCGCTCCCACTCGATCCCCTGTGCAACAGTGTCTATGCCACTGCCCCCTCCCCCGGCATCACTCTTTCTGTTGCTAGAGCCACAGACGGTGTGCAATTTCATGAGAGGGGCAGCGCCCAGAGTCAACTGAAAGAGCTAGCGTGCAATGCCCTTGTGTCAACAATCATTAATTTCCTCATCCAATAAAGGTGTCTTCGAGCTTCTTAAGAGACACATCTAGAGGTATCTCATATATTTAATTCTCTTAAAATGACTCCTCAAATCGGTCATACTTTCTCTCTATCTTTTTCTCTCTCTATGTCATCTAATGCTTTTATCTGGAAGCCTATGCAAAGATGGGCTCCTTGCATTGCATGAGAGCTCTTTCACCTATTCTCTCTCCTCCATGTAGAATTTTTGCTGGTGGATCTGGACCTATACATCCTTAGGATGCTTAACTTTCAGCATCCAGATCTCTTATTCTGTTATAAATTTTCTTAGATTTTTACATAGAGGATAGAAATTGACAAAGTAAGACTCGACAGTGATATGTGTTTATATGTGCTTTTGGGTTCAAGGTATGTAAAGATATATGAAGTATTGATTGTCACTTGAAATTTGAAGATCAATTATTTGATCCAGACATCCAGTGATAAGCATGCTATTGTGGCTGATGTATATGGAACACCTATCTTCAAGTAAATAAATCATACCCTTACAAATTGGGAAACAAATTTCTTACATAGTCCATAAATAAACTATTATATAATCTCATTATAGTGGAGGCTATACTATAGGGCTATCGGAGATATTCCTCTTTATTTTGGGACGTTAAGAATGTGATGTGCTCGAGCAGTATTCTGAAAGCTTTGATTAAGTATTGGGTGAAGGGGAATGTTAGTTTTTTTTTTTTCGAGATAGGCCATTTTGGCCCTGCCTACAGGAGGCGTGGGTGCCAGGGATCGATCCCTGGCCGGCCGGCTCCAACCCTTGAGACTTGGCCAACTGAGCTACGCTCAGTGCGCTTGCTATGTTGCCCTCTATGGTGCATCTAATAATTTGGTCTTATTTTTATATATCTCAATAAACTATCTTTTCTATGCAGACTGCTATGCCAAAGGGCTTAATTCCTGGCAATAAGGAGCATGCTGGAGAAGAAGTCATACCATATCCAAATCCTTCTGGACTAGCACCAAAAATCATGTCGCTGGAATCATTAAAAGAAATTACAAATAATTTCTCGAAGGATCGAAAACTTGGTAGTGGGACATTCAGAAAGGTTTATAAGGTACGAGGCTCAATCACTAACTGTAGTGCTATAGTAGTAATATATTTATTAGTTTACAGTATGTTGGGGGAAAAACCCTGCGCGGGGAAGCCCATATTCATATGGGCCAATTCCCCCTAAAGAGGCCCAATAGGAGTTGCTGCAGTGGCTTGTGGATTTCTCCCCCATCAAGGGGCTGTCTGTAAATTACCCTTACCTACATAAATGCTAAGAGCATGAGGCCAAGAGGAGGCTCTTGGACTCTCTCATTTACAAACCCTAAGGCGTCCCATCTTGCTTACGCCGGACTCTCTCCCCTCTTGCTGAGATGAGGCACTACTGCAGAACCTTCTCAGGTTGTCCATAGCCGGGAGAAGGTTCCAACCAACGTCCCCGGTCGATTTTCGCCGAACACCTTCTCCCGCCCCCCGGGAACCTCCTCCAAGCGACCGTCACCGGGAGAAGGTTCCAACCGACTTCCCCGGTCGAGTTTCGCCGAACACCTTCTCCGGCCCCCTGGGAACCTCCTCCAAGCGACTGTCATCGGGAGAAGGTTCCAGCCTGAACCTTCGCCGGTCGTACCTTCCCCAGCCAGGACCTCCGTCGACCTTCGTCGGACCCTCTCCAGCTTGGCCCCCTACCGACCTTCGTCGGCCGGATCTTCTCCAACCCATCCAACCTTCACCTCTCAACCCTGTCGGGACCTTTGTCCCAACATTGACGCCCACCGTGCTCGGCACGTATAAATTTTTTGAGAGTGAAGGTTTGATCCTAACCCCCGAAGAAAGTTTTTGTGGCATGTGCATGCGCAGGTCAGGTGCCCTACCTTTGCACGTCGACGTCGAGCCTTCGACGAGAAACTTCGCAAGCCGCGGATGTCACCTTCGGCAGTGAAAACACTTTGCGAACCTTCGGAAGCCTTCGGCGCTCCAGACATAAGTCACCTTCAGCACTTCTGCTATGATTTTTACTCTACCAGTTGCAAAATCACGCAAAAATTGTTGACCTGCATGGGTGGATGGGCCACCACACATACACCCTCCGCTAGGAACCAAAATGCCTTACCGTTTGTTTTAAAAGGAAGCATGCATAACCTCTTGCTTTTGTTCATTATAAGTCGCGAAGTTCCTAAAAAGCCTATTTGAGATATTTCGGTACGAGCTAACCAGCAGGAACGCAAATTCTTTGAACTTAAGTAAATGCAGGTCTGAGCTACGTTCTCTCTCCCGTCCAGGAGCAAGGCCAAGGTAAGGCCTTGGGCACGCGGAGGTGCCAGCAACCTAACGCGGGCACGCGGCCGTCGTCCTCGTCAGGGCCACTGCCCACCGGCTACAATGCAAGCCCGAAGGCTGGCGTCGCATCATCTGCGTCGAAGTCGTCCGCACAATCGGAAGCAACGCGCATCAGAAGCCGCCTCAGGAACGCCGTCGGCAACGTCGACCTTGAACCTGAACATCACAACAACTTCGAGCCGGCTGCACCAAGTCAACAGAAGGAAGCCAGGCTGATCCATCAACCTTCGCGTCGCCAGTGATAATCTCGGCAAGCTCCGAAGGCTCCACCCCCACAGGATTCGGCTCACTGTCAGCATATCGAGGGTCCACTGGCTGCGGAGGTCTCTGGCCCCAAACTGGGGGCCCGCGAAGGCAAGCCCCCTAGGGGCGAAGCTCCAACAGCCACGCGCAAATCTCAAGTGCAGCTCCAGCTCAGGCTGCTTGCACGTGCGACGGTCCTCTGTCCCGTCATCTGGCCCTCTTCCCGAAGAAGCTCCGACTCCGAGCAGACTCAAGCCGCGAAGGTCCACAAGACACAAAGCCCCAAGATAAGTAATCCGCCTGCCTATATACATTCGGAAATTTTCTATCACCATTGGTCGAGCCTTCGGGATTTTCTCCGAAGTTTTTATCACCTGGTCAAGCCTTCGGAAATTTACTCGGAGATTTTGTATTACCTTCGGTGCTCATGATGGAGCCTTCGGGATTTCACGGCCCAGCAACATTCATCTGCCCCTTTATCCCTAGAACTGGCATATCTCAGGTACGTGAGCGCAGGCTGAAAGACACAGCTAACCCCACTTTTACTATCGCTTCAGTTTTAACAAACTTTAAGCTCAGTATTCACCTTCGCATGCCTTGCATCATGCACTTTTGACTTTAGTTCCCAAACACTTCTCTAAGCTCCCATTTGTTTACACGAAATTCCCTTAACCTTCGCCACAAAAATTAATAAATATATTAATGAGCTAACGTTTGATTATGTTCAAGTAAAATTACAACCTTCGGGCATTTCACAAAGGGAAAAATACTGGTGCAAAAGCAACAACCTTCGGCTCTTGTTGAAAAAAATAATTGCAAAATTTACAAAGTTCGTGAGCTACGATTTCAGAACCTCTGTGAACACAACCGCACATGCTAACCGCAAGGCCTTGCAAAGACTTTGTATTTGTCATGCGCAGGTTTCTCTTAACAAGGGCTGGACCTCCGCTAATACGAAGCTGGCCTCTGCTCGAATTAGCTCGCGGGGCTGGAAGCTGTTCTCTAGCTGGAACCTTCGCTGGTGCGAAGCCGGTCTCCGCTCGGATTTTCTCGTGAGGCTGAAAGCTAGTTCTTCTAGCTGGAAACTTGGCTGATGTGAAGCCCGTCTTAGCTTGGAATTTCTCTCGAGGCTGGAATCTGGTTTTCTATCAAGGACCTTCGCTCAGACTACTCGTGAAAGCAATCCATCCGGTCGACTTGCTCTCAGTCCACCAAACTCCCAGCATGGTTATCGCGCATTGGGACATTATTTCTGCCCCCTAGTACTGTAACCGAAGGTAAGCTGTGGCCTATTTGCCAACCGACTAACGAAGGTTCGAACTCTCGTATCTCACAGCAACGAATGGAGGAGTACTGTTGATTGTTTACTATACCTCCGGCCCACAGGCATCTTCTTTATGTGTGCTAACCAATATGCTATGCAAGTTTTTCCCCTGACATTTGCAGATTATTTCCAAAGAGGCTAAGACTATTAAGCACCAGAAACTGGAACTGCCGTGCCACTGATTTTTAGAAAATGAAGCTTGTCATTTGCGAGCTGGCTCTCTATTTGTGAGACTGGAAGCTATTTGCTTCACGAAGCTGGAATACCTTCGTGATTCTTCATCACTCTGATTTGCTGGAACCTTCGCAATTTCATGTTCTCTCGTGAAGTTCATTTTCTTGCATGGATGGAACTCTCAGAATTTTTTCATCTGTGAAGCCGGAACATCTTCGCCGTATGAGCCCTGACGAAGGTGATTTTTT
Organism: Chrysopogon serrulatus; assembly: GCA_015844335.1. NCBI lineage: Eukaryota > Viridiplantae > Streptophyta > Magnoliopsida > Poales > Poaceae > Chrysopogon > Chrysopogon serrulatus. The sequence continues at coordinate 1,503,897 of JADLZL010008185.1, read as the reverse complement.
GCGAAGCATCAAATCTCTTCGCAAACCCGACGGAGGAGTCCTAGCCCATCTGTTCATAGCGGAGGCTCTCACCAACCCCGAAGGTCTCATCAACACACACGCTTCTCCCAGCAAGGCCAAGGCAAGGCCTTCGGCTTTGAGCATGCCGACCCACGCTCAACCAAGCAGCACTGCGCAACCATCGCCGTTTGGGCTAGACTTTCGCTAATACGTGGCTGGCCTCCGCTCGACGACTGGAAGCTGTTCTTTCTAGCTGTAACCTTCGCTGGTGCGAAGCCAGCCTCCGCTCGGATTTTCTCGTGGGGCTGGAAGCTAGTTATTCTGCCTAGAACCTTCGCTGATGCGAAGCCGACCCATCAGCGACGCAACCTTCGCGGATAACCTAAATTTTCTGTCCCTCCGAGTGAAGCCTTCGGGTAAAGAACTTCAGGGGCCCCACTGTGCCGAAGGTCTCCAACGTGCCGACGAAGGTACAAGTGCCTTCCACCTTTCCCTACCAAAATATTCATATAAAATTCTCTTGCAAGTACTGCTCACCCGTTAACAATGCATGTATGATTAGTTCACATAATCAGTTATTATTTGTCAAATTCACATGTAACCTTCGCCAAAAAGTCGGAGATCTCTCTTTTGGTTGCAGGTTTCTGAGCACTATTGTAAGTGTCTCGTATTTACAAAATTCTTAACTCTTGGTCTCGAATGAAGAAACAATATACATAATCAGTCACTAGCCTTCTTCAAATGCATAATGATTTTGCTCATGGGATTTATTTCGTCACACTATCGATTTAACCTTCATCCCTCCAGAAAAAATTCTGAAAACCAACCTTCGCATACAACTTGTCACCAATGTGACCAAAAAAGGTTGTCGCGGCTGTCGCCACAACCCAAGCATAGCCCGAAGGCTGTATATGCTTGTCCCTAATTGGCTAATTAAAAAACACATGTTCATTAATTTTTGTTGAATCTCTTTTTTTACTGACATGCAGGACACTACCACTGTAAGTATCTCTTCCCATCCCAAGCTAACCCTCCCGCAAATAAGTTTGTTTCATTATTATATGTGTATCTCCACCTTGTTAAGTGAAATATGTCAATAATTATCATCAGCCAGCAATCTTCGTTAAGTGTCCAGCCTCCATCATATATCTACCTGTCCAAACAGCTCGCATCAGTCAGTACTCTCCATCAGTCAGTGCTTCTCATGAAATACAGTCAATAAGTCAGCGGTATTCATCTATCATTGATATCATCCATCAAACAACCTTCGTCAGTTATTGGGTTTCATCAGCAGTCTCTGGCCTTCTCTTATAACTGGTTCTCAGCAACCTTCGTCAGCTATCAGCATTCATCAGTTATTGGCTATCGTCATCAGTCAGTGGTTTTCATCTATCATCGGTTATTTAGCAGCCTTCGCCAGTAATTGGGCTTCATCATTCAACAATCTTCGTCAGTCATTTGCCTTTGGTTATTCAGCAGCCTTCGTCAGTCATTGACATTTGTCAGTTAGCAGCCTTCGTCAGTCATCAGCCCTTCGTGGTCAGCAGTCTTCGTCATCCAGCAACATTCTTTAATCAGAGACTTCTATCAACAATTGACCTTAGACAACCACTAAAGCATTAAACCCTCTAACGCTAACACTTTATCTATTTTTTGCAGGATGTAAGTTTTAATTTCTCATTCTTAGATCTTTCTAATATGCATCAATCCCAGTATTATTTAAGTTAATCTTCACAGAAAACTACCTTTGCAGATTCCTAAATGCATGGCAGCCTTCGCTAGCCGCCTGAGACTATAACCCTCTCACTCGAGGGCATTACTCTTTATGTGCGGAACTTATTTTCTATTCCAACATAACTACCATTTTTGCAGGGTGTATGATATGTTTACACATTTTAATGCTCTTGCTCAAATGCATTCACTTGCATCACCTCATACATATATGCATTGCACAAACGCATTGCACCACGGTAACCTGAAAAAGACCTGTCGGCAATCAGGCATTAGGGCCGTCACTCTCAAAAGCTTCTCCCGAAAAAAACCTATCCACAGTCAGGCATCGGGACAAATTTTGAGAGACTCTAAAAGCTTTAAAAAGCTTCTCCCGAAAAAGACCTGTCCACAGTCAGGCATCGGGACCTTCGCTCCTCTAGAAGTATGAAATGACTAACCATGTTTTGCAGCAAGAAGAAAAGCCAATGTCTTGTTTAGTGTCGAAAAACTTGCAAAGCAAGTCGATATTCGACGAAGCTTAAGAATGAGGACCTTCCGTCGCCCTAAGCCAAAGGCTAATGGGCACGGAACGACCTCCACGGCACTCGCGCCTGACCACAACCAAGCAGCCTTAACATCTACGCCGACATTGCCTTCGCCAAGCTATTCAGCATGAGGGGCTTCGCTACCATCTTCAGTGACTTCACCAACATTGCCTTCGCCAAAACAAATTCTTTCAGGAGGGCCTCCGCCAAGCAGCTTTGCAGGAAGGCCTTCGCCAACACCTTCGACATAACGAAAGGCTCACCATCAACATGACGGCATGAGTGGCTTCACCAACACCTTCATCGCCTACACCAACAACGACTCCACCGAGCAACTTTCCAGGAGGGGCTCCACCATCATTTCCAACTACCACATCAATTCGGGAGTCCTCATCAACACCTTCAGCACAATGCTCATAACGACTTACCATCGTCGCCGGGCTCGAGGGGCTACATCAACTCCTTCAACAAAAGATAGAGGACTTGATCACAAGCACCGGCCAAGAGGGGCTAGGGGAGCATACCGGGGGACCAGCAACTCCAGAATGCGAAGGTGTTGCCCGGCGCTCGTGAGAAGATACAGAAGACGAAGGCTCGAAGATGAAGGCCTCCCCGCCGAGAAGGCCCCGAAAATGAAGACCCCTTCGCCGAGAAGGCACAAAGAGGGAGACCTCCGCGGTAGAAGGCCTCGAAGATGAAGACCTATGTGCCAGACAAAGCCAGCGAACCATGTTATGGAAGCAGAAGCCGAAACCCAAAGGTGAAGACATCCGGAAAAACTAGGCATTCAGGGGTTGATACCTTCGAAATTAGAATGTGTATAGGTCAGAAATGTGCGCGTGCTCTTTTCTCCATCCCTTTTTTTCCCATAGGGTTTTTGAGATGGAGTTTTTAGTGAGGCGCGCACGTATAGGTTGCGAAGGGTAGTCCTCGCAGCCGAGTTCCAAGTTGTATTGTGCCTCTTTTGTATGAAACATCTACTAGGTCATGTAGCACCGGCCATAACCTAGTAGCTGAGGGGCTAATATTGGGGGAAAAACCCTGCGCGGGGAAGCCCATATTCATATGGGCCAATTCCCCCTAAAGAGGCCCAATAGGAGTTGCTGTAGGGGCTTGTGGATTTCTCCCCCACCAAGGGGCTGCCTGTAAATTACCCTTACCTATATAAATGCTAAGAGCATGAGGCCAAGAGGAGGCTCTTGGACTCTCTCATTTACAAACCCTAAGGCGTCCCATCTTGCTTACGCCGGACTCTCTCCCCTCTCGCTGAGATGAGGCACTACTGCAGAACCTTCTCAGGTTGTCCATAGCCGGGAGAAGGTTCCAACCAACGTCCCCGGTCGATTTTCGCCGAACACCTTCTCCCGCCCCCCGGGAACCTCCTCCAAGTGACCGTCACCGGGAGAAGGTTCCAACCGACTTCCCCGGTCGAGTTTCACCGAACACCTTCTCCGGCCCCCTGGGAACCTCCTCCAAGCGACTGTCATCAGGGAAGGTTCCAGCCTGAACCTTCGCCGGTTGTACCTTCCCCAGCCAGGACCTCCGTCGACCTTCGTCGGACCCTCTCCAGCTTGGCCCCCTACCGACCTTCGTCGGCCGGATCTTCTCCAACCCATCCAACCTTCACCTCTCAACCCTGTCGGGACCTTTGTCCCAACACAGTAGTAGAAAACAGACTGTCTACATCTTTTGTACACTTTGCTTAAGTTGAGAAATAAGGAAGTAATGAACAAACTATACCCCCATTGAAATTCATTCCTCCCTTACTTTTCAAACTATTAGCAGTAGTTTAAAAACTATCAGTGCGATCAAGTGTTAATAAGAGATGTTGGTTAGGGAGTGCAAGATGGGGAGGACATTGCCGTGAAAATGCTTCATCTGATGCCAGGGCATGATGATCTAGAGCAATTCAAGAGAGAGTTTGAAAACCTTAGGAGACTCAGACATCAAAATATTGTGCAACTACTTGGCTATTGCTATGAAATAAGGTTTGAATATGTAGAGCTCGGCGACGGAAAAACGGTTTTTGCCCAAAACATCTATAGAGCTCTATGCTTTGAGTATATGCAGAATAGAAGTCTACAAAAGCATCTTTCTAGTAAGCTGGCCCTATAAATTGGCTTTGTTCCAACTACTCCAACATTAGTTTTATCTATTATTGCTCTTTGTTTACTTTTGTAGATGAATACCATGGACTTGATTGGCACACACGCTACAGAATTATTAAAGGGGCATGCGAAGATTTGAAATATCTTCACGAGGGATTGGAGAATCCTATTTTCCATTTGGATCTAAAACCTGACAACATACTACTTGACAAGAATATGGTACCAAAACTGGTTGATTTTGGTCTACCCAAGCTCATCTGCAACGACCAGACCCAAGCTACACAGAGTTCTGTAGGAACAATGTAACGGAATGCCTCTCTAAAGTCTGAACCCATTTTTGAAATATGCCAAATTGTATTTTCTTAAAACTATTACATCTATTGTTTGTGATGCCATGTAGTGGTTACTTGCCTCCTGAATACCTTGAGAAAAATTTGATCTCAAAAAAGTTGGACATATTCAGCTTGGGTGTTGTAATGATACAAATAATAACTGGACGAGAGGGCTACCACAAGAGTGCTTACATGTCTTCACAAGAATTTATTGACCTTGTAAGATGAGCTCCCTATATCAAGATCCCTAGATATATCTAATTCAAGTAATATTGCGTTATACCTGACAGATTTGATATTGATTACACCTACTTTATGTAATCATAGGTACATGAAAATTGGAGGAATAGGCTAGAGTCAACACGGCGATTTACATCACTAGAAGCTCAGTGTCATCAAGTCAAGAGAACTATTGAAATAGCATTAGTCTGTGTCCTTCCTGACCGAAAGAAAAGACCTAATATAGGGGATATTGTGCATTGGCTAAATGAAACTGAACAGTTGATTGAAAAAATGGTAAGATTTATTGATGCATGTATTCTTTGTTTTCCACCATGATTATGTTTACGTCTCCAATCAAGAAAGAACCCAAGGTCACATGTCGAAAGGCAAGAATTATTGATACAGATGTTCTTATTTCCATCCCAACTGGGAAATCATTAGTAGTTTGAGAAAACGTGCGATAAAATACAAGTGTGCTTCTGTTTCTTAAGAATTACCATTTCAACCATTGCCATACAGAAATACTTACCGTGATCAATGTGAAACCGTGGTTGTTAGGGATGACAGTCTAACTGTTAAACAATTTGCCCCTTAATTTGCTCTAAAAAAATTAAAGTTTTATTGAAGAATTGTTTAAGTTGTGCATATCCAGCACCAACAATATTTTCTAGAAATGAAGGAAATGAAGTGAGACTTCATTAACCATGGCATTTTCATCAATGTACATATTCACCTGAGACTTTGAGGATTCCACTACATTTATTTATTTATTTATTTAAAAGAAAGGACATGTATATTGAAGTTATACGATATCTTAGAGCTTTATTATTTTGCAATATACAAACTCCATCACAATCTTTGAACCATGTTATGCTTTACTTTGAGGATTTGATGCATTGAATTATGTGCACACCGCTATTGATAGCATATTGCTTAGTTGTGCATGCCTATTAATATGTCATAACTTAGTTGGCATATATTATTTCAAAGTGATGGGACCCAAAAATAGCTTTCTTTTCATGAATTTTATTTTCTGTATGTGTAAATATTTTAAGAGTAAAATACACAAGCAATCCTTCAATTTCCATGCTATGTCATCTAAGTCCACAAACTTTGAAAGTGCAGTTTTGGGTCCTTAAACTTCTTAAGTTGCCCACCATAGGTCCATACTGGCTAAAAAGGTTTGTTGCAGCTAATGTGGCATGCAAACATAGTATCTATGTGGATTGGCCCCACTTGACCTTCACTTTTACTAGTTGCGTGACTGCATACATGTCTAGGACATGGCCACCATTTTGCAAATGGCAACAGCAAGGAATCTGGCAACATTTTGCCAACTTTGGGTTGTTTCCAACAAACCTGGGGCTACGTCCATTGAGGGAGAATGAGCTGATGTGCGGGGGGGGGTGGTGGGGGGCTGCTAGTCCATGTGGACTCCTGCATGGATGCCACATTAGCTCCAATAGCTCTTCGAACCGGTCACTACTACAGAACAGGCCTTTGGTCACTTGGGCAAAATGAGCAATAGCTCCCGAAAAATTGGCGCCCGGGACTAAAAACACCTTTAGTCCCGGTTGGTAACACCAACCGGGACTAAACGTCCCCAGCCCAACGGCTATGGTGTCGGCATCTGCGGGGGGGGGACTTTTAGTCCCGGTTGGTATTACCAACCGGGACTAAAGGTCCATTTTAGTCCCGGTTGGTAACACCAACCGGGACTAAAGGTTTTGTCCCGATGCACACACCAGCCGGGACTAAAGATGGGACTTTAGTCCCGGTTGGTGTTAGGGACCGGGATTAAATCCTCCCCCATATTTGAATCCTTCTTCCTCCCCCCGGCCGAGCTGCCCGAGCTCACTTTCTTCTTTGTTCTTCATGTTCTTCATGTGTTCTTGCTTGATTTGTGCTCACATCTCCGGATATTGATTCATTTCATCACTTCTATGCCGTCATTTACTTGTTTAGAGGTTACTAACTTCATCTTCTTAAGTTTTAGCAACAGCTTATCTCATTTTGTGGTGTTATACATGTGGTTTTTTATTTTTTTGATTTCTACACAATTTTAAACTCCAATCACTTCATCGTTTAAATATTTTAATGTAGGAAAATACTAAATTTATGGTTTATCATTATAATTAGTTTTTTAAAATAATAATATTTTGATAATACTTTAGTTTATAATTTGTGATCTGGTTAATTAGTTAATTATAACTAAGTATAAATAATATATTTGAAGGATTATTTAATTATAACTAAGTATGAATATCAAATTTGTTTAGAAAAAATAAGAATAGAGAATTTTAGGTTATGTGTTAGTTAGTTACTTAGAATACTTTATTTTGCAATTTGTGATCGGTTTTATTAGTTAATTTAAACTAGTATGCATGCCATATTTCATGATTAGTTCGAAAAATAAATAACTTTGGTGTTTTTTAGTTTTGCTTGTTTAGAAAAGCCAGCAGCACTCTGCATGGGCGGCGCGGGTCTGCATGCTGCGCGAAATCCAAAGACGTCACATCGTTCCGGTGCACCACGCGCGTCGTCTCTACCTATTCGATAGAAATAGAGAATTTTAGATTATAATACTTTAATTTGCAATTTGTGACCGGGTTAATTAGTTAATTATAACTAGTATGCCTACCAAATTTCTTGATTATTTAGAGAAATAGAGAACTTTGGTTTTTTTTAATTTTGCTTGATGAGAAAAATTAGAAATAGAGAATTTTAGGTTATTTGTTACTTTTATTTCTGTAGGAAAAATTAGAAACTTATCATACTTTATGTTGCAATGCGCATAATGACACGTGGTTGGATGTACAATGCCGATCGCCGCTCCAAAGAATTCATTGATGGTGTGCATTATTTCTTAAGAGTGGTCGAGGAAAACAAGCGGAATGGATTCATACGTTGCCCATGTGCATTGTGTCAGAATTTGAAGAAATATTCTAGCTCTAGAAATATTCACTCACATTTGTTGAAGTCAGGTTTCATGCCAAACTATATTTGTTGGACTAAGCATGGAGAAACCGGGATAATGATGGAAGAATGTGAATAAGAACAAAAACAACTGAAGCCTGACGACATTATTGCTCAATTCGGTGGCTTCGATGATACAGTAATGGGAGAAGCTGAAGAAGAGGGAGGTGCTCTTGGTGAAGGTGATGCTCTTGGTGATGCCATTCGTGATGCACAGAAAGAATGCGAAAGTAAAACAGAGAAGGCGAAGTTTGACCGCATGCTAGAAGATCACAAGAAATTACTATACCCATCCGCCAAAGATGGGCAAAAAAAATTGGGTACAACACTAGAGTTGTTGAAATGGAAGGCACAGAATGGTGTATCCGATAAGGCATTTGGACAGTTACTGAAGATCCAAAAAAAGATACTTCCGAACCCTAATGAATTGCCCACCACTACGTACGAAGCAAAACAGATCGTTTGTCCTTTGGGATTAGAAATCCAGAAGATACATGCATGTCCTAACGACTGCATCCTGTACCGTGGCAAGGACTATGAGAATTTAGATGAATGCCCCGTATGTAAAGCATCACGGTATAAGATCAGGCGAGATGACCCTGGCGATGTTGAGGGGAAGAACGTCCTAGAAAGAAAACCCCTGCAAAGGTTATGTGGTATGCTCCTATAATACCTCGTCTGAAACATCTTTTCAGAAACAAGGACCATGCAAAGTTGTTGTGGTGGCACAAAGAAGACCGTAAGGTAGACAACATGTTGAGACACCCTGCTGATGGGTCTCAGTGGAGAGCAATAGATAGGGAATTTCCAGAGTTTGCAAAAGACGCAAGAAACTTGAGGTTCGCTTTAAGTACAGACGGTATGAATCCTTTTGGTGAGCAGAGCAGTAGTCATAGCACTTGGCCTATTACACTATGTATCTACAATCTTCCTCCATGGTTATGCATGAAGCGAAAGTTCATTATGATGCCGGTGCTCATCCAAGGCCCGAAGCAACCGGGCAATGACATTGATGTCTATCTAAGGCCATTAATTGAAGAACTCCTACTTTTATGGAGTGAAACAGATGTTCGTGTGTGGGATGAGTACAAGTAGGAACACTTCGACCTGCGAGCACTGTTGTTTGTGATAATCAATGATTGGCCTGCTCTAAGTAATCTTTCAAGGCAGTCAAACAAGGGATATAATGCATGCACAAACTGTTTTGATGACCTTGATAGTATATATTTGAAAAAATGCAGAAAGGTCGTGTACCTTGGGTATCGTCGATTCTATCTATGAATCATCCAGTTAGAAAGAAAGGCAAACATTTTAAAGGTAAGGCAGACCACCGATGCAAGTCTCGCAACAGAACTGGAGAAGATGTATTTGAGATGGTTAAGGATGTGAAAATAGTTTTTGGTAAGGGACAGGGCAGCCAACCAGTTCCAAAGATGCAGCGGGTCATGCACCCATATGGAAGAAGAAGTCAATATTTTGGGAGCTACCCTATTGGCAAGTCCTAGAGGTCCAGAATGCGATCGACGTCATGCACCTGACAAAGAATCTTTGTGTGAACCTTCTAGGATTCATGGGTGTGTATGGGAAGCCTAAGGATTCACTTGAAGCACGACAAGACTTGCAGCGTATGGAAGAGCGAGACAACCTGCATCCAGAGAAGACAGATGATAGACGCCAATATTTAAGACCTGCTAGCTACACTCTTAGCAATGAAGAGAAAGAAATCATGTTTGAATGCTTAAGCAGCATCAAGGTCCCATCTGGATTCTCCTCTAATGTGCCCGAGAAGAAATTTCTGAACTTAAAGTCGCATGACTGCCATGTGCTTATGACGCAATTGCTTCCAGTTACATTAAGAGGAATTCTATCTCCTAATGTACATCTGGCCACCGTTAAGCTATGTGCATTCCTCAATGCAATTTCTCAGAAGGCAATCAATCCACTGGAACTTGCTGCTCTACAGAATGATGTGGTTCAATGTCTTGTCAGCTTTGAGTTAGTGTTCCCTCCATCCTTCTTTGATATCATGACACACCTCCTAGTTCATCTGGTCAAGGAGATCAATATTCTTGGTCCTATGTTCCTACATAATATATTTCCCTTCAAGAGGTTTATGGGAGTCCTGAAGAAATATATACACCAGCGTGCAAGGCCAGAAGGAAGCAACGCAGAGGGCTATGGGACAGAGGAGGTCATTGAGTTCTGTGTTGAATTCATTCCTGAACTTGACCCAATTGGTGTTTCTGAATCACGACACGAGGGAAGACTGAGTGGAAAGGGAACAATAGGAAAGAAAACATACATCGGTACGGGGGATGATTATTTCAATAAAACACACTACACAGTTCTTCAAAACTCATCCGTGGTGGAGCCGTATGTCAGGAAACACAAGGACTTTCTACGATCCCAGTTCCCAGAGAAGAATGAAGCTTGGCTTATGCGTCAGCACATGGACACTTTCAGTGATTGGTTACGAAAAGAATGCCAGGGTAATGACCAGATTAATGAGCAACTGTATTTGTTGGCTAGGCAATCATCATGGCACATCCTCACGTACAAAGGGTACGAGATAAATGGAAATACATTTTACACCCTAGGCCAAGATAAAAAAGCACGAACCAAAACAGTGGGGTTCGCGTAGACGCCACCGACCTGAATGGAAACAGACAAACATATTATGGCCGCATAGAGGAGATTTAGGAAAGTCCCTTTGTTCCGGTGCCAATGGGTCAAGAATACCAGAGGCGGGGTAACAATTGACAAAGGCTATGGAATGACAACAGTGGACCTCAACAATGTTGGATACAAAGGTGAACCATTCGTCCTTGCTACTAATGTGAATCAGGTGTTCTATGTGAAAGACATGTCTACAAAACAGAAGAGAGGGGAAAAATGACAACAAATCAACGAATGAGCCAAAACGCCATATAGTTCTCTCAGGGAAAAAAAACATTGTGGGAATTGATGACAAGTCAGATATTTTAGAAGATTATGAAAGGGATGACCGAATCACGCCTCTCAATGTGACCAAAGATCCGAGCATCATGATAAATGCTGAGGACACTCCATGGTTACGTCAAGATCATGACCAAGGAACATACGTCAAAAAGAAGATCACTACTGTGCCCGCCTAATAAATACTGATGTTTAATAAATAGAGTGTATTAGAGATTGTGCATGTGAGAATTGTAACTTATTAAGATGTTTGTATTAGTATTTCTTATTTAAGGGATGGAGGGAGTATTTGTCATTCTTTTAGCTTCATCTGAATGTGCATTCTATACATATGTTTATGTGCTTTATTTATAAATCAAAATGGAAGTTACAGCCCTCTCCAGTTGCACACTGTAACTTTCAGACACAAGCTATGTCCATATTTGTGTTTATCGTTCTTTTAGTTTCAGCAGAATTATGCATTTTATACATGTGTTTATGTGCTGTATAAATCAAGGCGTGCCAAATTATGATAACTGAACATTGCAAAACAAACTTTAGGTGCTGGTGCAAGAGGCAGCATGGTCAACCAAGCTCAAAGTCTTGACAGGAGCCTGCAAGCGGCCCCACTGTGCAATAATGGGGTAGGGTCTACAGTTCAAAATACTCAGGAGGCATCTTTTGTGGAAGTTGATGTTGTTTCTTCCGCTAATGGTGAGGTGACGATGTCATTAAAGTGCAGCTTGAATTCTTCAAAGTTCAGCATTAGTATGGAGGAGGTCTTCAAAATGGTGGAGCAAAAGTGTCTTCGCTCATACAAGGTGCTACCTCCAGATTTTTCTATTGGCAAGCTGATGAGTGAGGTATGCCAATCTGTTGTGCAGTTGGGCACTATGCATTCTGAGGCTAATAGGGACGGTGGCAGCTTGCATAATGAAGTAGTTGCTCCTTTTGTGAAGCCAATCGCCAGTGAGGCTGCTATGGGCATAAATGATAATGTGGCTGGTAGTTCATCGGTGCTGGAATCCTCAGAACCTTGCTTGCAAAATTCACTTGTTGCTTGGGATCCTGAGTTGGCTCATTGTAAGCAAAAGACAACCCATGATACTACTGATATATCCAAAGGGGAAGAATGGGTAAGAATACCTGTAGTAAATGAATTTGGTAGTGAGACCTGTCCTCCATCCTTCTATTATGTACCAAGAAATCTTATCTTCCAAAATGTTTATGTCAATATCTCAATCGCTCGGATTGGTGATGAAGATTGTTGCGCTCAGAAAATTCATTAAAGAATGCTGGAGTAAATGTGGATGTGGCATGCAGTGTGGAAACCGTGTGATTCAGCGTGGTATAACATGCAAATTGCAGGTATGTAAATGGTAGTTACCGAGAGCTTATTAATGTGCAACATTTGCCAGTTCCAGTCTATTGCGTTCATGGTTCTTGTTTTATCTAGTTGATGGTTCTTGTTTGACCCTGCAACTTGTGCTTCAGTTCCATACACAACTATTCTTTTTTATGCACATTATTACATGGTATAGGTGTTCTTTACACGTGAGGGTAAAGGTTGGGGAGTGCGCACAACGGAGGATCTCCCAAAAGGTGCCTTTGTCTGTGAATATGTTGGAGAGATACTAACAAGTGCTGAATTGCATGAGAGAGCAATTGAAAATGCAAGAAATGGTAAGCATATGCATTAAGCACTCCTGGATGCTGCTTTTATTTACTATGCATTTAACAAAAATAATCTTTTATTTACTATGCATTTAACAAAAATAATCTTTTTAGAAATAGCATAGATAAACCAAAATAATATAATATAAACAGCCGGGGAAAAATAATTCAATTTAATGGTGAATATCACGTATACCACGATTTTGGAGATAAATAGTGATACATGAACAAAATTTACGTTAAAATAATGCAAAAACAAATTTCCTATTGAATACAACTACTTTAAAGTATTTTAATTAAGTCAAACATTTTTGCATTAACAAAATACTAATTATTTTTAATATTTGTGTTTGCTATTACAAGGGATGAAAAGATTTTATGTTCCCAATTTTCTAAATAAGTAACTATATAAAATAAAATAGAACTCTTATTTTTTAAGAAATTAATACTCATTCTTTTTATTTACTATGCAATTAACAAAAATAATCTATTTACAAATAGCATAGATAAACAAAAATAATACATGTAAACTGCCGGGCCTTTAGTCCCGGTTGGTACTACCAACCGGGACTAAAATGGTTTTAGTCCCGGGCGGTGGTACGCACCGGGACTAAAGGGTGCACCTTTAGTCCCGGTGCGCACCACGGCCTAAAAGGCCTTTTAGTCCCAGTGCTTGCCACAAACCGGGACTAAAAGTCCTCCAAGGTATTAAAGGGGCGTCTTCTTCCTCCTCCGATCCACACCCCGCATACGTAGCCCTAGCCGCCGCCGTCTCCCCGCCGCCGTGTCTCGGGCCGCCGTCTCCTGCGCCGCCGTCTCCTTCAACTCCGGCCAGAGGCCCGCCGTCCTCTCCTCCCCGGCAGCTGCCGCCAGAGGGGGTCCTCCTCCCGAGGCACCCGAGGCGCTAAGCGCCCCGCGACCCAGCGTGCCGCCGCCTCCTCGTCCTTCTCCGGCCGTCCTCGCCCGGCCCTCCCCCAGCGCGCCGCCGCCTCCTTGATCTCCGGCCAGATCGAGGCCCGCTGCCTCTTCCCGAGCCGCCCGGAGGCGCCGCCCGGCGCCCCGCCCCCCAGCGCACCGCCGCCTCGTCGATCTTCTCCGGCCAGCCGTCCTCGCCGATCCCAGCGCCTCCTTCATTTCTTCTCCGGCCAGCACGCCCGGCCAGCGAGGGAGCCGCGCGCGCTTCTTCTCCCGGCCGCCGGAGCACGCCAGCCTTCTTCTCCGCCCCACTGCAGCGGGCCGGGGAGCACGCCAACCGCCGTTCTTTCTCTCCAGCCAGAGCAGCAGCAGGGAGCACAAGCCAGCAGGGAGCCCACGCCGTCCAAGGGTGAGCGCCGCGCGCGCGAACTAACTGTGTATGCATGTGTTGTGTGTTGCGTCTCTGTTCGACGGCCATTGAGCCGCGGAATGCGTGTATGTGTGTTGTGGTGGCTGGCCATCGAGCCCGAGCCGAGAGCCGAGAGCATCTCCATGCAGGACTTGGCGGAATGCAACCACGCGATAAACGTTAAACGTGGGCAAATCAAAACTATTCGTTTTATTTCAAACCCTAACGACGTCCTAATAACGACCTAGCGACGACTTAGCGACGACCGGACGAACGAGACACGACGACCTAGCGACGACTAAGCGACTTAGCGACTTATCGACTTAGCGACTTAGCGAGTTAGCGACGACCGGACGAACAAGACACAATGACCTAGCGACGACTTAGCAAACTTAGCGACGACCTAGCGACGACCGGATGAACAAGACACGACGACCTAGCGACGACCGGACGAACAAGACACGATGACCTAGCGACGACTTAGCGACTTAGCGAGTTAGCAACGACCAGACGAACAAGACACGACGACCAAACTCCTACTTAGCGACTTAGCGACGACCTAGCGGCGACCGGACGAACAAGACACGGCGATCTAACAACTTTATTAATAGAATTGCTTTATTATGTAACTTTATGTCAAGTAACTTTATTAATGGTACTTTTAATTAACTTTACTAACCTCCTCATGTAATATGTAAGGTTTTGTAACATTGTAATATTCTAATAGAATGGCAAGTAACTTCATTAATAATAGTAATGTCATGTGACTTTATTATGTAACTTTATGTCATGTAACTTTATTAATGGTACTTTTAATTAACTTTACTAACCTCCTCATGTAATATGTAAGGTTTTGTAACATCGTAATATTTTAATAGAATGGCAAGTAACTTCATTAATAATAGTAATGTCATGTGACTTTATTATGTAACTTTATGTCATGTAACTTTATTAATGGTACTTTTAATTAACTTCACTAACCTCCTCATGTAATATCTAAGGTTTTGTAACATTGTAATATTTTAATAGAATGGCAAGTAACTTCATTAATAATAGTAATGTTATGTGACTTTATTATGTAACTTTATGTCAAGTAATTAACTTTATTAACCTCATCATGTATATTTTTCTTTTTCTTGTGGCGCTACATGACAAATTGAATTCTAACATCTTTTAATTAACAACTTTTCCAGAAATGGCCGATCCGAATGATAACATGGATGCGGCAATGATGGACCTAATCAATAGCGGCGACAATCAAAATCTCCAAGTCCAAGGTGATGACAATGAACAAATAGATGATGGGAGTCAGTACTTCGCTGATTATGACGAACTTGTGGGAGACAATCCTGATGAGGTCTATCTACAATCTAGTATATATGTATATACATGAAATTAAAAAGAGTGGCTTTTGTATTAATATATTTATACTTGTTTGTGTAGCCCTCTGGTTCGGCGATAGCTTCCGCGAGTAGTAGAAAAGTGCGAGGCCCGAAGAAGCCGTTGGAGGGTCGGTACATTCTGTCGGAATTCGACGAGGGTACAGGCCAAGTACTTGGGGAACATTCAAAGAAATTTGTTGCGCACTGTGGATACCTAGTAAGAGACAGGCTCCCAATCAATGCTCGAGAATGGAGGCAACGGAAAGATAACTCTACTATTAGTTATGTCTCGGATCGTGACAAGGAATTGCCATGGCTGGATATCCTTCAACATTTCACGTTCGATACACAGGATGAAGCTTTGAAGGAGAAGGTTCAAATCTGGGCTATGCAGAAGATGGCCAAACAATTTCAGGCTTGGAAGAAGAAACTTTACAAGACTTTTGTTGCAAATAACCGGACTCCGGATTTCACCAACAAGGCCTACGTCAAGTTGAGGCCTTTTTGGGATGAGTTCGTACAGTTTAAGAACTCAGATGAGGGTCAGGCACGGATGATCCGTAATCAGGAAAATGCTAGCCACAAGCAATACCACCATCACTTGGGTTCAGGTGGCTACCGCACTGCTATTCCTAAGTGGCAGAAGCTGGAACAAGAGATTGTTGACAAGGGGATGGAACCAGAATCACTGCATTGGCCTGAGCGCGCCAAGTATTGGTTCTTCGGT
This sequence comes from Chrysopogon serrulatus, assembly GCA_015844335.1. Taxonomy (NCBI): domain Eukaryota; kingdom Viridiplantae; phylum Streptophyta; class Magnoliopsida; order Poales; family Poaceae; genus Chrysopogon; species Chrysopogon serrulatus. The sequence continues at coordinate 1,487,960 of JADLZL010008185.1, read as the reverse complement.
CATGGGGGAACCGTAGACCTAGAGACCGAAAAGGTAGTGTACGGCGAGAACCTGCAGAGAGTGGGACAGAGAATGGCCTATGCCCGAGGATTAGTTGAAAGTGGCTCCTGGCAGCCAAATAGAGAGAAGGATGAGCTAACATACGCCCTGGAGACTGCTGAACACGGTGGGCGAACAAGGGGCTATGGGGAGATATCGTGGGAGCATGGCTTCCCTAAAGATAGACCCACTTATAGAAGCCGCCAAAGAAAGAAGGAAGAGGAGGCAGAGCGATTGCGTAGGTTGGAGGCAATGGTGATGGAGTCATGTGAAGCGGCTCATGAAGCGATACAGCGAGAGAAAGCGCTTGAAGAGAGAATGAACGAGGAAATCAAAAGGCAAGTGCAGGAAGCAGTAAGTTCTATGCAAAGGCAAACGCATCGAGCACAGAGTCAACATTAGCCCCCCGGTCAGTTGAAAAGCAGTTGCGCTTCCACGGAGGTGCCAACTATTCAAGAGGACGTGGGGCTGCGCTTTCCGGTGGATGACGTCACTGAAGCTAAGACAACATGTGAGCTGCATATTCCACTGGGGGCTGCCACAGTCATGGTTGCTGTCGGTGTTGTAACTCATATCGACCCTACGAAGACACCAAGAATCCATGGGGCGACAGTTCCAGCTGGACATGCTAGTGTCTCGGTGGATAGAGTTGTCAAAGGTTTCGAAAATGTGCAGTTTGAGATAGAAGGAGGTGATGGAGAGAAGACTCTAGGACAAGCAGAGAAGGCTTTCATTTGTTGGCACAAGCGCTACATCATTATTCCTGGGGCTTCACCTACTAGTCTACCACCACCTCCTCGTCATGAACCTCACCCTAGGTGCGGATGAAACTTGACGATACATTTATTCACTAACTTTATTTTGCATTCCCATAGTTAGCGGTTTACTCATATACCTCTTTGGTTTCACAGGTGGTCACCAACATGTCATAGTGCTGCGGGTGATGACGAGGCAGTGCAAGACACGGCTGCATCACCTCGGGCTGCAACGCTACCTCCTCGGGCTCCAACGCCAACACCTCGGGCTCCAACACCGACACCGGCTGCCCCTTTGCCTCCACGTCGGGCTCCAACCCCCCCACCGGCCGCCCCATCGCCTCCACACGTGGCTCCAGCGCCAAAACCGGTGGACCCACCATTGAAGAAGAGGCCGGCCACACGATCAAATGTGTCGGCCGCCCCGCCGCCAACAAAGAAAGCCTCTGAAAAGAAACAACCCGTCATTCCTAAGAAGCTGTCCTATGAGAAGACTGCTGCAGAAATAGATGCTTCGGTAAAGTCAAATGTGGACAGTTTCTTTAAGAGACTTAAGGATGAAAGAGAATCCAAGCGAAACCCTGAGAAGCCCTACCTCTTACTAAAGCCAGAACTTCTACGGCAAAGGGTTGAGGCTCAACAAAAAAAGAGGCGTGCAGCTCAGAAAGAATCATCATCTTTATCTGACTATGATCGCACTCTAACCAAATCCCTAGAAGAAGAGAAGAAGAAAGAGAAAAGAGCACGCAAGGGTGTAGCACAGCTCGGGGAACAATCAAAGCAATCAGTGCCCCCGCTAGTCATTGGGAACGAATATGGTTCAAACATCGACGTGCTAGACCAGCAGATACCTCCAGGTTTGAACTATAAGGATCTTGAAATTTTTTTTGCGGACACTGGTCTTACCTTATCCCAAATGATAGCTGGGGCAGCAATTGAAAGTGCAAAAGAAATTGATCATTGGCAAAAGACATATGAATATGGCAAGAGTCTATTCAACCCTGCGGCCCTCAGCAAACTTGGCACGCAGATGTACTTGCTAAACCAGTGGTACCTTGCGGCGTGTGGCAGAAGAGCAGATGACTATATCTGCGTCCGAATTAGAAACCATCATTACTTCTGTGGTGATGATGTTATTTATGTTCAATTTAATGAGCTACACCAGCTATGCCACATGGACGCTCTGGACAAAGCTCCAATCAGCTGCTTCTGTCTGTAAGTGATTCTTTCTTTTAATAATGTCACTGTAACTTATCATGTATATGTATAACTAATTACAGAAACCGGCTATACATATGCAGATACATGATGAGGGACCTCAGAGCTAGAAATGACAAGGAGATTGGATTTATAGATTCTTATGTTGTATTCAAAGACCCCAATACTCCGTATGTCATGTGGAGAGTTCAAACGGAGAGAAATCTGCGGAGGTACTTGATCAATCAAAAGGATAAAAGATATATACTCTTTCCCTATAACTTTAAGTAAGTATCGTTATCGTGCGTACATTCTATTAACCCAATTAATCAGATCAGTATGAAGATATATAATTATTTTGCCTACACACAAATGCAGCTATCATTGGATACTAATTATGATTGATCTCTGGCAAAGTCATTTGCTAATCTATGACTCATTGAGAAAACCACTGGAAGATTACCAAGAAATGATAGATATTATCCAAGGGTAACTTTGATCTCTAAATATTAATTTCAGCTCTTTAACTCGGTAATAGATAATTAATAATGATCGTTTTATTGCTAGGGTTTGGGCTGGGTTCGTGCAGAAACACCGTCCAGATTTGAAAGCGCCACTTTCGAAGCCTATCCTACTTCAGTGGATTCTACGGCAGCCACCGGGCAAAAATTTGTGTGGCTACTATGTCTACGAATTTCTGACGGTCTATAAAAAAAGAACAAATCTTGAGCACGCAAAAAAGTATGTAAAATGTATATATAATAAGTTCATTTCAGTTATTTGTTGCTATTTAATAAATCTTATTCATACCTCTAACTTTTTCTTTAATGTCTACTAAAGGAGACGTGGTTGAGGGAGAAGGTGTTGAATAAAGTCCGCCTAAAAGGAATTCAGGAGACAATCGCAGGGTTTCTTAACGACTAAATCCTGAATCCCGCCGGCGAGTACTACTTCAACCCTGACGGGCCATTTAAACCAAACCAAGATAATCATTTATACGATGCTTGAGTGGCGGAGAACAATTAAGTTATAAATACTTTATCCGTGATGGATATGTGTAAATATTATATTATGGACCTATAGACATATATAATATATAAACAGTGTTATATAGTATATTTATATGTAATGCTCTAAATTATATAAATTATAGGTGCACGTCTACATAAACAAGCAAATAACAATACGCATTCAAAAATAATAATAATATAATTGTAAACCAGAAATGGAAAACCAAAAGAAAAGAAAAGGAAAAAGAAAAAACAAACCAGAAATGGAAAACCAAAAGAAAAGAAAAGAAAAAAGAAACGGAAAAAGAAAAAAACTCTTTAGTCCCGGTTGGTAACACCAACCGGGACTAAAGGGTGCGCCAGGGTGGCACCCTTTAGTCCCTTTTGGTGTTACCAACCAGGACTAAAGGTGGACCTTTAGTCCCGGGCCGCGGAACCGGGACTAAAGGTGGGACATTTAGTCCCAAAACCTTAGTCTCGGTTCCGTAACCGGGACTAAAGGCCCTTACGGCCCGGGACTACAGCCTTGTTCTGTAGTAGTGGGTATGGAGATATGGTGGGCGACTTAAAAAGTTTAAGATCTAAAATAGCACTTTCAGTGTCTATGGACCTAGATAATTAACACACCATGACAGATTGGAAGAATGCTAGCGCATTTTACTCATATTTTAAATACATAGCAACACACACAGGTATTCCGGTGGTAATATGACAACAAGGTTAATGTGGTTTACTGTGGAGCATAAACCTACATCATAGATTTCTCTAATTAGTGATCATATACTTTTATTTTGAAGCCCCCAAAGTTGGAAAACACTGCACATTTATTGTTAGTTGCAAAAAATAAAAAATTTGCTGCAAAGCAGGAATTTTGTATGCCAATAATTCCTCACATACAACATATTTTTTCTTCTGATAGGTGTTTCTTCATTTTTCTTTGTTTGCAGCCTTCAGAGGGGTTCATAAAGGATGAATCCAATGCAATCTTAAATGTCTGCAGTCCTTCCATGTCTAATCCACAAAGTGGTCTTGTTACCTCACTGAAGGGAACTGAGTATAATCTTAACTTGTACATGCACCAGACCATTGGTGGACCAAACTATAACCAAGTAAATATAGCAGATCCGAAGCAGCCTCAGTTGTTTGGCACCAATGTTCATGACTATCCCATATATGATGGTCTTGGCCCCAGCGCAAAGATTGCTGCATGTGCACAAGGCCTGCATACGGAGACATGTATGAACTATGATGACTGGTTCCATTGGAGCAGCATATTGTTTAGTGACGAAAGGTTTGGCACGCAATGTTGATATTAATTAAATTTCTCCATTCTCTGCACTTTTACTCTGCAATTTTAATTAATCTAGAAATACTATTAACCATATTAATTTGTGGCATGCATACAACTAGCCATTGGACTTGGTTTTTAGTGCATCCATTGCAAATTCACTGAAGTGTTTAATATATACTATTCGTGAATTAGGTTTCGGGGTTCTAGTTTTAAGGCAATAGGAAATCAAAATAAGCTCGAAGGTGAATGGGCTATTGTTGGTGGGACCGGAGTGTTTAATTTTGCACAAGGTACTATCTCCATCAATAGGATACAACACAATGGGTCCTCAAACATCAAGGATACTAGGAGGATTCCCCGCGCGTTGCTGCGGGAATTACGTTGAAATGCAAGATAATGGATTATAATATTAAACTGAAGTATCAAGTGATAAACTATTTAAACTGAAGTGCTAAGTCTGGAGTTAACGCTGAATGGTTGGGAACCATCGATAATTAAACAAACAATAGTAAATTATTTATTGGTGATAGTTCAGTAGATCATGGTGTGGCTTAAACTGTCTTGTTGATGTCCAATATTCTACTGCATGTGTAACTTTACTTGCAGTTTTAAGGAATATGAAAACGTCAGATTGTAAAGTTAACTGTTGGTTAATATATTTCTGCTCAAATAATTTTCAAGTAATAGTAATACTAACTGTTTCTTCTTCTGTTTGCCTTCTTCATCATTTTCTTCCACCCGATCGAAATCGATTTTTCTTTTTACCTGTGAGGTGCTGTGCATTTATTGAATAAATATGAAGATCAAGTAGGGAACAATTAGTATAAGTATTAAGAGTAATTTCAGAGGGGGAGGTTCTTAAATATGTGTTTGAGATGAATATATTCAAAGAATAACATAAAACATGCACAGACTTTGGATTGAGGATTTTACTATACTAGGAGGATTCCCCGCGCGTTGCTGCGGGAATGTAGTAGGTATATTTCAGAGATTGATTTCATTGACATACATGTCACAGATTATTTGAAATGAAGTCTCAAGTTTGGAGTGAACTAAAAATGTACTATAAAATTCCAATATGATGAATGGATGGCAACCATCGGTATGTAAACAAATTATAGTAAGTTATTTATTGGAGAAAGTTCAGTAGATCATGAGGTGGCATCAATTGTTCTGTTGATGTTGAATGTTCTGATGAACTTGTAAGACCACCTGTAGTAATGGAGAAATAAAAAAATGTTAGATTTTGAAGGTGACTGTTGGTGAATGTATGGTTGGTCTATTTTTTTTTAAGCAATACTAACTGTGTCTTCTTTTGTTTGCCTTCTGCATTATTTGCTTCCACCTGATCCAAATCAAGCTTCCTTTTTGCCTGTGATGTAACCCAACGGGAAATAGTTTTCAGTTTGTACGCAGATTATAACATTCTGGAACCTAAGATTGGTTAATTTCCAAGGTATGACTGGACAGGTACATTAGGAATACTGAATCTACCAGAACATGACTTCATATTAGCGTCAGAGAGTCACAAAGCAGGTTATAATACCAATGCACTGATGACTCAGGATGACATGATCACAGGAAGAAAGAACAACAAAGGAGAACAACCAAAAGGAGCAAAAATTTTAAAACCGATCGGTTCATTGACACTATTGCTACAATTGCTTGAATGCCCTCAAACTGCCACTCCATAGTGCAAAAACAGGAGGGAAGTGAGTGGTGCTATTTTTGGTGTTGGAGGTGTTGAACTCCCAAAATATGTGTGTGGATACCAAAATTGGTTTGAATTATTGGATTACTATGGCACAAAATTGAGACTACTTGTGGAGAGCATCTGTTAGAGGTTTTTGTATAGGGAAAAGTAATTGTAATATTGTTTTAACTATTTACCTTGGACCATCTGTTTTTTCTTTTGTAGTGCTCTCAGATGGAGGTGTGCTTATTGTCGTTGACCCAGCATGTGGTTTAGTTTCATGGAAGCATATAAATTATTACAGAAAATTAGTGGTTGGTTATATTGGGCAAAAAAAAAGTTAGTCAATTGGCTTACATTTTTCTTCTGTGTAGATGTAGTGTTTTTCACTATCTTCTGAGTTTCCTGAAAGCATATAAATTATTACAGGAGATTAGTGGCTGGTTATGTTGGGCAAAAAAAAAAATTAGTCAGGTGGCTTACATTTTTCTCCTGTGCAGATATAGTGTTTTTCATTATCTTCTCAGCATCAATCTTGAATGATCTTTTGAGGACATATCTGATTGGACATTTGGATGAGAGATGTTTGCTAATTCCTATATAAAATAACCTTTTGTTCCCAATTGCTGTTTTGAGAATAGGTGGATGATTGGGCGCCAATAAGCAAACACTACTTACACGGAAACTTTAAAACCTAGATTGATCTTCTACAAGAAAATTTACCTTGATAGAAGGTGAATTCAGGATTCCAACAGTGTTCATTTCTAGTCCATCTGACCCATTTTTGCGCAGCACGTCAGTTGGGTGAATCCTAACTTCCTTTCCGTTCTGCTCACCAACCTCCCTGCTATCCCCGGGCTCACCAGATCCATCTGCCCTTTCTTGGCTTCCCACGACGTCCTGTCCGAGCCTAGCACTGCCATTCCCCACGACAACCGGTCATCTTCCTTCTCCGCCCTCTGCAACTCATGCTCCTCCTCCCTGACCGCAGCAGCATCTGATTTTCCAGATGCATGGCTCCCGCTCCCTGCCTCAACCACTTGCCAGTGATCGGTTGCTTATAGCAGATGGTTTTTTGTGCTCCCCAAGCCTTTCAATTATCAAAGTACAAAACGCATTGGTGGTTTGAGTGCTAGCATAGAAGCGTGAATGAACATTAAAAAAGAAAAAAGATCTCTCTTGACTGGTGCGGAACGAAAACCATCCGTCTCCGTCATCTGTACCACTACACGATATAAGACGGCCAAAATGCGGAAATTCCCTTTGGCAAGATGGGTCCAATCGAGATTTCAAAAAGAAAATTGAAAAAAAAAGAGATACCTCCAATTTAGCAGGAGATAGAGGTGATAAGAAACTCACCTTTGGCTGGAGACACCATGGACGCCGCCATGTGCGGCCACACCAGATTGGACGCGGCCTCCGGGTCGAACGCGCTGCTCGCCGCTGCGAAAATCAGAATGCACCGCGCCCATCAGCCATGAAACCTTCCCGCATTGCCGAAGCCACGCACGGAGAGAGGCCAGACCAGAGGAAGGGAAGGGAAGGGGACGCACCGGTGGAGTCCGGGAGGGGCCCGACCGAGATGGGGGAGCCGCCGTACAGCACGAGGGGCTCGAGCACCGACGCGACGAGGAGCAGCAGCACCACGCCCGGCACCGCCCGGCGGCCTCGCAGCATTGCCCTCGCCGCCGCCCCGGGCGGCGAGCCTGTCGCTGCCGCCACCGCTGGGGGAAGGGAAGGGGGAGGGAGGGGCAGTCGCTTTCCGATGGGGGCAGGCACTTATTTTGGTGGGGTGCCGACGGGGTTTGGGCGTCGGCTTGCTCGACGCGAATTAACAATGATGATGACGTCATAGCTGAGCTTTCAACCAATCAGAAGGCTGAGAAATAGCTTAATGGGGTTTAGGATTATAGAAGTTATAGATTCGTATCAGTGCATTTTGCTACGCACCAAAGAGCACACCAACTGAGTCAAAGGTGATGATAACATTTTTTTTTCTGCTTACTTTCCACCTCATTGACAATTTATTATGCATTACATCCATGAATTTGATATATCATGATTCATGACTATATAAACAAGATTTCATTATGTAATGTGAAGAAATATCTCCATGTGACATAATGTGATAAAATGGAGAGTAGGGGATCGGACAGTCCTTCAATTGTCCTTTATTTGATAATGATTTATTTTATTGATAGCCGTAAACTTATGCACTTGTACAGGCTAAAACTTGTAAACAGAACTCAAAACCAGACACAATCTATCACTATATTATAATTACATAAATGACAAGCATGGTCCTATTTTACCATGTATCTGTGACACCCCAAATTCCAAATACATGCCCATGTTTGTAATGTGTAAAGTTTTACAAAAATGTGCATCAAAAGATTTCGAAATAAAATGAATTTACTCAAATTTGGCTCAAATTTGGACTTTCTAAAGAAACTCAAAAGTTTTCTATAGAACCTGGATCCACAAAAATTATATGTTGAAGTACTTTTAACATGTGTTACTCAGTTCAAATTTCATCCAAATTGGAGTTTATCTTGATGCCCTAAAAATTCATCTAATTTGAAATTTAAGCACATTTTGAATTTTGTAATTCAAATTCCTTTGAGTTTCAAACATCAAATCTAATTGGAATGAGTTCCTTGTCCCTTCCTTCACACCCCAGATTTTTGTCACGATTTTTGAAGCATCTTAAATGTCTCTTTCACCCTTCTAAATTCAGTGAAAAAGAAAAATCTCCTTGCTGGGCCCACCCATCGGCATCTCCTCCTTCCTCTGTCTTCTTTCCCCTCCCTCTGTTCCTAGTCAAGCCGGCCGCCGCTGGCCTCTCGCCGCTTGGCCAGCCAAGCCCCCGAAGGCGCGGCTCGAGCCACGCGGCTGTGCGCCCGAGCTTGCCCTCCTCCTTTTCCCCTCCTCTTCCCTTTCAATCTCTCTCGATCTCTCACAGTCTCACCCTCTCTCCTCCCTTTGTTCCTCGGCTGCCGACCGCCATGGGCGTCGGTCTACCGTGCTCGGCCGAAATCCGGCAAAACCGAGCACTGCCGCGAGCTTCCCCTCGCACTACCGCCCCTCCTCCGCCGCTCCTCGCGTCCTCTTGTGCCGCCGTCTAGTCTCCCGCGTGCGCCCCGCCCGGCCGCAGCGCTGCCGCCCTCGCGCCGCACTCTTCCTGCACGTCCGCCACGCCCGCCGCCCGACCACGTTCCCCTCCCTGCAGCATTCTGCCCCGCCGTGGTGAGCCTATCCGCTGCCCTCCTTCCCCTCCACCTCGCGCCGCCGCCGCCGAAGCGTCGTGCGGCACCACGTCCACCGCTGCGCCCGGCCGCGTAGCACCGCGCCGTTGCGTGGCGCGGGCACGCCGTGCGGCCCACATCCGGCCTGCCCCACGCGCGGGCTGCCATCTCGGCCCGCGCGCCCCTGCGCAGTCCACCTTGGCCGTGGACCTTTCTGGACCCCGCGCCCATCCTTCGGCCGTGGGCCGTTTCCCCGGGGCTGGCCTTTAAACTTTTCATCAGCTTTTTCTTTTAGAAGCTTGCAAATGCCAAAGTTACTTAACCTTAAAGCCATTTCCTTGTTATAGCCTCAAATGCATGCTCCTTGTTTATATACGGGTAAGTCTTGCGGAGTACCTTCGTACTCAGCTGTGCGGGTTATGCATCCTCGGTTTTCTTTATGCTAGGACTTCTCCCTCTACAAGTTAAGGTGATAAACTCGTTCATAAAATTAAAGTTCATTTAACTGAAGTTGTATATTATGGTTTGATGTGTTTTGATTCATCTGTAAACCGATATGTGTGCATTAACAGCTTTCCTGGGAGTTATTGCAATACACGTATCGGGGGATCCTCTAAGTACTTTTGTTTTAGCCAAATTATGCTTAATTAGCACTATAGTTTGGTTAAACCAAGAGTTATTCAGAGTGGGTCCTGACAGGTTAAAAGTACCCACATATAATTTGGTCATGTTAAAAGTACTTCATATGTGGGTACTTTTAACCTGTGAGGACCCAGTCTGAATAACTCTTGGTTTAACCAAACTATAGTGCTAATTAAGCATAATTTGGCTAAAACAAAAGTACTCAGAGGATCCCCCGATATGTGTATTGCAATAACTCCCAGAAAAGCTGTTATTGCACACATATCGATTTACAGATAAATTAAAACACATCAAATCATAATATACAACTTCAATTAAATGGACTTTAATTATATGAACGAGTTTATCACCTTAACTTGCAGGGAGAAGTCCTAGCTTAAAGAAAACCGAGGATGCATGACCCGCAGGGCTAATGACCGGAGGTACGATCGTAGGACGGTTCCTGCAAAAACTTCAACGCAAAGACGCTAAGTACGAAGGTACTCCACAAGACTTACCCGTATATAAACAAGGAGCACATATTAGGTTAAGTAACTTTGGCATTTGCAAGCTTCTAAAAGAAAAGGCTGACGAAAAGATTAAAGGTCGGCCCGTGGGAAACGGCCCACGGCTGAAGGATGGGCGCGGGGTCCAGAATGGCCCACGGCCAAGGCGGGCTGTGCAGGGGCGTGCGGGCCGAGATGGCAGCCCGCGCGCCGAGGCAGTCCAGAGGGGGTCGCACGGCGTGGCGGCCCGCATGCGCGCATGGTGCGGCGCGACGGGACGGCAAAAGCCGCTCAGCGGCGACGCTGGGCCGGCACGACGGTCGGTGGCGGCGGCGCGAGGTGGAGGGGAAGGAGGGCTGTGGAGGGGCTCACCACGGCGGGGCGGAACACGGCAGGGAGGAGAAATGCTCCAGCCGGGCAGCGTGGCGCACGCACAGGAAGAGCACGGCGCGAGGACGGCAGCTCATGCGGCCGGCGGGGCGCACGCTGAGACGAGACGGCGGCGCAAGAGGACACGAGGAGCGGGCGGAGGAGGGGCGGTAGCGCGAGGGGAAGCTTGTGCAGTGCTCTGTTTTGCCGGATTTCTCGCCGAAGGTGGCGCACCGACACCCATGGCGGTCGGCAGAACAAAGGGAGGAGAGAGGGTGAGACTGAGAGATCGAGAGAGATTGAAAGGGAAGAGGAGGGGAAAAGGAGAAGGGCAAGCTCGGGCGCCGCGCCGCGTGGAAGGCGCGGCGGCTGGCGCTGGGCGAGAGGACCAGCGGCTGCCAGCTTGACTAGGAAGAGAGGGAGGGGAAAGAAGACAAAGGAAGGAGGATACGCCGACGGGTGGGCCCAGCAAGGAGATTTTTCTTTTTCACCGAATTTAGAAAGGTTGATATTTTGGAGAGAGAAAGGGACATTTAATATGCTTCAAAAATCATGACAAAAATCTGGGGTGTGGAGGAAGGGACAAGGAACTCATTCCAGTTGGATTTGATGTTTGAAACTCAAAGGAATTTGAATTACAAAATTTGAAATGTGCTTAAATTTCAAATTTAGATGAATTTTTAGGGCATCAAGATAAACTCCAATTTGGATGAAATTTGAACTGTTAAAAGTATTTCAACATATAATTTTTGTGGATCCAGGTTCTATAGAAAATTTTTGAGTTTCTTTAGAAAGTCCAAATTTGAGCCAAATTTGAGTAAATTCATTTTATTTTGAAATCTTTTGATGCACATTTTTGTAAAACTTTACACATTACAAACATAGGCATGTATTTGGAATTTAGGGTGTTACAGTATCCATTTAAACAACAAGGCTAAATTCTTATAAATAGTTCTATAATGGTGTACAAAAGTAATTAATTCAGGGTACAATTAATGCAATATGATTCGGACAATTATGACATAACGATAATAGTAGTTCATGACACCTTAATTAACAATGTTCATTGCACATTTCATAGTCCATAACTTGCCTCCATACCACACCAGAAAAAAAAGGGAAAGTTAGCATTAGTTCCTCATAGTGACTTCTATAACATTACATAAGGGAATGAGTATACTGCTATGCTCTAGTGTACCCAAGAATTCTAAATTTTTTCTGCATGACCTATTCGTGTTAACACTGAAAAGAGCTACTTCGTCATTTGTTTGCAGCCTTTCAAGGACGGGTGGATAAAGGATGAATCCAATGCTATCTCAAATATTGTTTGCAATCCTTCCATGCCTAATCCATAAAGTAGTCCTGTCACCCCACAATCGAAGGGAACTGAGTATAATCTTAACTTGTACATGCACCAGAATATTGGTGGACCAAACTATAACCAAGTAAATATAGCAGATCCAAAGCAGCCTCAGATGTTCGGTTACACGAATGTTCATGACTATCCCATATATGATTGTCTTGGCACCAACGCGAAGATTGTTGCTCGTGCACAAGGTCTTCATACCGAAACTAGTATGAATTATGATGACTGGTTTCACTGGAGCAGCATAGTATTTAGTGATGAAAGGTTTGGCACTATCTTTCATTCTTTGAAGATTGCCTTTCTATAATTTGTTTGCATGCCCTGTCATCCCCCCTATTTTTGGTCTCTATTAGATGCGGAGATATTGGTAGCCATATTAATCTTTTGTGTGCACACAGCTAGTAATTGGACTCGATGTTTGGTGTATCCATTGCATGCTAGTTTGATTAATTAATATTCCTCAATTAGGTTCCGGGGGTCAAGTTTTAAGGCAATAGGAAATCAAAATAAACTCGAAGGTGAATGGGCTATTGTCGGTGGTACTGGATTGTTAAACCCCACAATCGAAGGGAACTGAGTATAATCTTAACTTGTACATGCACCAGACTCTTGGTGGACCAAACCATAACCAAGTAAATATAGCAGATCCAAAGCAGTCTCAGATGTTCGGTTGCACAATTGTTCATGGTTATCCCATATATGATGGTTTTGGATCCAACGCAAAGATTGTTGCACGTCGTGCACAAGGCCTACATACCGAGACTAGTATCAGCTATGATGACTGGTTCCACTGGAGCAGCATAGTGTTTAGTGATGAAAGGTTGGCATCAATTAACATAGATCTTTAATTAAAACATTTGAGATTTCCCTTCAATAAATTCCTACTTTCTATTTACCATTATTCCACTTTATTTTTGTTACTAAAGTGCAAATATACTGGTACATATTAATTTGTGGCATACACACAGCTGATTTTTGGTGCATCTTTTGCAAACTAACTTGATTGTTTCATACTCATGAATTAGGTTTCAAGGATCCAGTTTTAAGGCAATAGGAAATCAAAATAGGCTTGTAGGGGAATGGGCTATTGTCGGTGGGACTGGAGTTTTTACTTGTGCACAGGGTATCATCTCCATTAGTAGAATACAAGATAATGGGCCCTCAAACATCAAGCATATTTGTATTCGTGCACTATGCTTCACATCACAGAACAATCCAACTGAGATTAAGGTGATGACAATGTTTTCTGCTTACTTTCATTCTCATTAATTAGCTGCAACTGTGGCAAAACTTTAAATCAAGGTTAACAATGTGTCTGTTTACTCTTGCACTTGTGGAAAAACTTAAAAGTAGGTAGCAGATTTCGCTTTACATGCATGTCTATGATAACATAATGATGATGTTACACTCATGATTTAAATACGTGATATCAAGAACTACTTCAATCTGACATGTAATGACAACATGAGCAGTAGAGAAAAACCCTTCAATTTCATTAAATCATGGTTCAGTTTATTGCCACTCATATACTTGTGTGTGCACTTGTAATGGTACACATTGCAACTAAGAATTACATTTTACTAGTAGTTATAGCTATAGCAATGTAAATATATTTGTAAATTAAATATGCTTCAGGGTATATTTTCATCTAATATGGCTCACAAGGAATAGTACAACATAACATAGATAATAGTAATTGATAAAACCTAAATAATATTCTAACTTGTCTATTTGATCCTCCTTATCCCCCTGCCATATCAACCGTAGGAAATGAAAGGTTCATGCATGAACGTATCGATTCGTTGCATATGCATGACGGTAAAGATATGATAGATTGACATATTATGTCAATTTAGTTCCTTTTTTTTTCTAAAATTGGTGTATATCTGACATGTTCTCATGGTTGCGTACCAGAATTTGGAATTTTCGTGAGGGCTTGCAATTTTCATGTGGGGGAAATATCAACCGCCAAGAAAATTAGTTTTCTTGGGCGCAGTGTTAAACCGCCAAGAAAACAAGATTGAGTGTTAGCTGCCAAGAAAACACTCAGTTTTCCTAGGGGGTTTGTGAAACCGCCAAGAAGATAACCTGTTTTCTTGGGGGTTACTTTGAACCGCCAAGGAAATGCTTGTTATTCTTGGGTTCTATCTTGAACCGTCAAGGAAATGGGCAAGGAGGGGAACATAGCACCTCATGACGTTCCTAAGTCTTACCACCATGCTAAGTGATTTGATGTTAAGTAGTTTGGAAATAAACCATTTTAACTATACCAGATATGTGGCGTGGGCGATCCTGCGTGGCCGCTTGGACCTAGTAGAACCACGTGGCGATAAAAAATGAAGGACACATGGATTTCTCTTTTTAATCCGGAATTAAAACTTGTAACTGGTATTTCTTCCTAAATGTGAACATCAATTGAGTTGCTTTGACATTACACAACAGCGGCTGTATAGTGCTATATATGCTCTAGATCGGCTGCCCTATCTGCCTAATTCTCTCTTGTACATTAAAATATTAGTTACTAATTTCTATTGACACTAAGAGGAGCTACACTCCCTTGTCTTGCAGCCTTTGAATAATGTCTTGATATAGTAAAGGATGATTGCAATGCAATGTCTTGGTATAGTAAAGACGATTTTCAGAGACGTCTCCTTTTTGGAGTAGAGGCGGTTGGCATTTACAGCCACCTCTAGACATAGATTCGAACTGAGCCGCCTCTGAAAATAGATTTCTAGAAATAGCTGCAGCACAGTAAAACTCATACCTTTTTCAAATTAATTCGGATGAACACAAAAGTTGTAGCTCTCGAAAAGATCTGCAACTATGTAGTTGACGAATTTTTCTTTTGAAATAATTTACAACCCAAAAATTCTGTTTGAAGTTCTCACATTTTGAAATTTGAATTTTTTTGAATTTTTCAAAAGATGTTGAATTTGCAGTACTCCATGAGATCTAAAAATTTGCAGTTCAAACTTTTTTCATGTGAATTCATTTATGGTACAAAAATTTTATTTGAAGTTCTGACATTTTAAAATTTGAATTTTTCAAACAACCTCAGATGGAGAAATGACCAGTGCCAAAGTTATAGATCTCTTCAAGATATACAACTTTGAAGTTCAAACTTTTTTTATTTAAATTCATTTAGTGTACCAAAATTATGTTTGAAGTTTTTGACATTTAATATTTTGAATTTTTCAAACGACCTCAGATGGAGAAACGACAAAAACCAAAGTTGTAGAACTCCACGAGATCCAAACTTTGCAGTTCTAACTTTTTTATTTGAATTTATTTAGTATATCAAATATTCATTATAATATTCCACGCGCACGAATTTTGAGCATAAAATCGCATGACTTGTGATGAGCTTAGGTTGATGATAGCTAGGTGGGGCCTCCTTGGAATTTAAAGAATTTAAAAAATATTGTTGCTATTTTTTTCCATGTGATTTGCAATTTTTGTAAGATGATTTTTAGAGGCGGCTGGGCTTTCAGCCTGCCTCTAGAGACTGATAAGTAGAGACAATTGAAAAAACCGTCTCTACATATAGTTTTCAGCCACCTCTAAAAATCTTTTTTGTAGCAGTGCCCTAATGCCAGCAGCCGTTCCATAGCTAATCCACAAAGTGGTCCTAACACATTAGTCTCAGGGAACGGAGCAGTCTCAACTTGTACATGCACCAAACCATAACCAAATAGCGAACTGAGTGATAGCTCAGCTGGTTGGGTTCCTTGTGGTGGAACCTGCCCACCCGGGTTCAAGTCCTAGACTTGACACGGGTGCTCGCATTTTCCTGGATTTATCCAGGATTTAACGGCGCTATGCTTTCAGTGGTAGGAAGCGAGGCGCCTGTGGTGACTTCATCAATCTCGAGATTTGCCGGTCCATCTCAGTTCTTCGAAGGTGCTCATACGGGTAGGGTGTGCGTGCGTGTGTTCATAGGGGTGAGTGTGCGCTCGTGTATATGAGTGTCTGAGTCTGTAACTGGGTTTTCGCAAAAAAAAAAAAAACAAACCATAACCAAATAAATATAGCAAATCCGATCCAAAACAGCCTTAGACGTTTGGTTACACCAATGTTCTTGACTATCCCATATATAGTCTTGCTTATTCATATTCATTCAGTTCACTATTTCTTCTAGGATTCAGATAGACATTATGCAACTTATACGGTTGACTTCTAGCTATAACATTACAGAAGGGACTGGGTATACTGTATGCTCTAGTGTACCCAAGAAGTCTAATTTTTATTGTACATAAAAATATTTATATTAACACTGTTCATCATTTGTTTGCAGTCTTCCAAGGATGGGTGGATAAAGGATGAACCCAATACACTTCAAATGTAGGCTGCCCTTCCATGGCTGAGTATAATCTCAATTTATACATGCACCAAACCTTGAGCGGACCAAACTATAACCAAGTAAATATAGTAGATCCAAAGCAGCCTCAAATGTTCGGTTACACGAATGTTCATGACTATCCCATATATGATGGTCTTGGCCCCAACGCAAAAATTGTTGCTCGTGCACAAGGTCTTCAAACCGAAACTAGTATGTATTATGATGACTGGTTTCACTGGAGCAGCATAGTATTTAGCGATGGAAGGTTTGGCACTATCTTTCATTCTTTGAAGATTGCCTTTCTATAATTTGCTTGTATGCCTTGTCATCCCACCTATTTTTTGTCTCTATTAGATGCGGAGATATTGGTAGCCATATTAATCTTTTGTGTGCACACAGCTAGTAATTGGACTCAATGTTTGGTGTATCCATTGCATGCTAGTTTGATTAATTAATATTCCTCAATTAGGTTCCGGGGGTCAAGTTTTAAGGCAATAGGAAATCAAAATAAACTCGAAGGTGAATGGGCTATTGTCGGTGGTACTGGATTGTTTACTTTTGCACAGGGTTCTATCTCCATCTATAGAATACAAGGTAATGGGTTCTCGAACATCAAGGATCTCCGTATCCGTGCATTATGCCATACACCGTGGATCAATCCCAACTGAGAGGATAAGGTGATTACCCTTTTTCTGCTTACTTTTTTTTTCATTAATTGCATCATTTGTGGCCAACTTGAATGTAATTAACATTTTTATTTGCACCACATGAATATAATGTGTGATTGATACCATGATTAATGCCAATATTTTCAGGATTTGAGTATGTAATGTGGAGAATTATCTCAGTGTGACATGCATGTTGGGTAAAATGAATAGTAGGATGAAGACCTTTAGTTTCCTTGTATCACACTTACCGAATTGTGCATTTTTACAGGCTACAAAATGTTAAATTAGAAATGCCAACCTCCATTTGTGAATTCATTTTGATTAAATAACAAAGATGATCACATTTTGCCACAGATGCCATTTGAACAAGACTATGCTGTTATTAACAGTTTTGTATCAGTGTACATGTAAGCTTTAGGGTAAAATTTTCCATTTTGTATGACTCAGAAGGACACCTATGACATAATGGTGTAATAGTAATTGATAAAAGCTAAACAATGCTCACTTATCCTAAACGTCCTATCTCTTGTCCTAAACGTCCTCTAATTTGAGTACGGAGGGAGTATGTATTTGATCCTCCTTAACTTGCCTTGATTTCACATCGTAAAAATAAAAATGGGACGATGACAATTGAACAAATTCATGACATGTGCATCACTTGTAAAAGTGGACGGGTACAGATGTCAATCTAATTCGATTATTTTTCTTCTTTTGATTTAGTATACCAATGAGATGGTTAACCTTCTAACATTATAGAAGTGAAGGGTTAGCTAACGCGCGTGTCGATTCGTTGGCCAGTGAGCACGCGCCGCACTGCTGCCCGCACGCTCGGCAGGTAGACCGTTGCCAGCCGCTGCTATGTTTCTCACCACATCCTGTTACATATGGTGGCCGCCGCCTCCGTGACCGTGCTCATTAAGCCTCTTCTCGAACTAACAAGAGGTCACTGTTGATTTGGTAACCTTCCAGGACCGGGTCTTCAAGAACTGATAGTAGTAACGCGGGCTATTATTTCTAACATGTGGTTAATTCAAACCAACAGTCATTGATAAATAGTTTATGGTGCCAAAGCAATAATAATAGGAAGACTATATCCAGCTATCGTTGTGGATTCTCCATCCGACATAGATAACCGAAAACTATCATGAACAAGAATTCACATGTGGTTTGAAATCATCGAGCATGTGGTTTGAAATCATCGAGAAGGAGAGTTCCGAACCACCGGTGATGCATTTTGCATGAACTAGATGGGTCATATGCCACAACTATAATACTATTTCCCTATGGCTTCTTAACAAGTAGCTCACAATTTGTAGTGTACTTAGTTAACTACTAACTAAAAACTGTAGGTAATGAGTTTGTCGGAGGTAATATTTCTGGCAATATATTAAAGTATTAATACTGCTATCAACCCCTGAGAAAAGACTGTTGTTTGAATTAACCACATGTTATACTTAAAAAACTATGGACCACCTGAGAAAAGTATTAACATTGCTGTCGACCCCTGAGAAAAGACTGCTTGGGAAGATTTCGTCACATTGGAACATAGTCAAAGACAGGGGAAGAAGCTTTCGTACCACACTACTTTGTCACACGGGCGGACCTACCAGGAAGATAAAGATAGGGCGGCCGTCATAGGGGTGGGTCTACCTCCCCTTCTGCGAGATCCCCTGCCCTTCCAGCTTCCCACCACCGAGAGAAGCCGCAGCTTGGGCGCCAGCGTTCGATCTGAAGCCTCCGAGCAATGACACTGTCGTTGCGTTGCGGAAGAAGAGGGCAAAACCACGAAGGAAAAAGTCCAATTTACCTCCCTGAACTATGGGTCGAGTTCGATTTTCCTCCTGCAACTACAAAACCGGGTAACTTGCCTCCTTGAACTATTAAAACCGGAACAAAGTCAGTCAGGACAGGATTTGTGAGCGGTTTTGCCCGAGGTGACAACACGGACCATCCCGGGGTTCCAATGGAGCACGGAGCGCACGTCTCGCGGACTCCCGCCGCCACCGAGGCCCTCCGCGCTCGCCGTTGAGGCTCACCATAGCCGCGTGCGTTCTCGCGGTCGCGGACTCCCACCGCTGCCTTGGCCCTCCGCACTCACCGCGGAGGTTCGCCATCGCCGCGTGCGTCGAGCCGACTCCCGTCTCCCGCCGCCGCCGAGGCCCTCCGCGCTCGCCGTGGAGGCTCGCCATCACCGCGTGCGTCGCGCCAACTCCCGCCGCCGCCGAGGCCCTCCACGCTCGCCGCGGAGGCACGACATCGGCGGGGCACGAGTGCAGACGACGGGTCTTCGTGCATAGGGCGGGCCGGCGACGGCGGCGGTGCAAGCACGACAGCGCTCTGCCTGTCATCGCACGCGATGGTCGCCACGCCGCAGGCCCGACGCTCCCTGTGCCGCCAGCTGCACCTCCTGTCTAGCTTCTCCTTCGCCGGCCCTTTGCTCCATGGGAGCTAGCTGCCGCTGTTGTTTTTGCCGCCCGTCATCGCGCTGGCCGCTGTCGCCCGCGGCAGCTGCCACCCCTTGCTGCTGTGCTGGGTCAAAGACGCCCCCGCCGTTGACACAGCAAGGTGGGAGCAGGGACAGCGCGCGACGGCGGGGCGGCGCAGGAAGCCGACGGCGTCTTTGTCCAAAGAATAACCCCCGCCGTTGACACAGCAAGGTGGGAGCAGGGACAGCGACGGCGGGTCGGCGGCGGCGGCGCCCGCGGTGTAGACGAAGACGACAACGCGCGGGCCGCCTTCACCAGCGACTCGCTGCTCGACGCGCACCAGCACCACGTCGGACCATGTATCCCGAATCTCAGAGCAACATCTGCGGCCACAGATAAGGGGCGGCAGCTGCCGCAGGCGATAGCAAACGATTATTGACCCGAGTTGCAGTGCCGCTGCCCGCTGCTAGGCCAGTAAGCCTGCGCTGCTGAGCCTCCACCTCGCCGTTGGCAAGCTCCACCTGGAGCTCGGCCATGGCGGCCTTTAGCCTGGGTAGATGGGCAGGGAAGCTGGGGCTGGAGGAGGAGACGTGCGGGGATGTTGTCAAGCGGCTGGGAATGGAGGCTAGCTGCTGCATGCGCCGTGGGCCCGTGGAATCGGAGCACACGGCGAGCAAGGACCAGGGAGGAGGAAGCTGTGCTTGGGAGCAGGGCATCAGCAATGACGTGGGGTGTTTTTCCCTTAAAAAAAAAAGCAACGGCGTGGGGTGAGGGAGAGGAGGAAGCAGTGAGGCTGACTTATGGGCTCCACTGTCAGTCATGTGCCACGTCACGCAAAACCACTTCCAAAACCACTCGAGGAGGAAAGTTACACCGGGTTTAATAATTCAGAGAGTATTGTTACCCGGTTTTGTAGTTGGAGGAGCAATATTGGACTTTCGGGGAGATAAATTAGACTTTTTACGACCAGGGACCACCTATGCATCGGGTGGCCGGCGGAAAGACGCACCATCGGCCAGCCCACCAGGGCCCATGTGGTTGCACTGAGAGGAAGCAAGCCCCACGCGCCGATCGGCCTGCTGTGACTTTTTCCATTTTGTTCGTTTTTCTGCACTGCATGGAGCCTGAGTCCCGCGCGCCTAGAATGTTTCCGTTCTGGTCGGTGACTCATTTTCTGTTCCGCTCGACAAAAAAAATGTTGATCTACAAAATGTAGCATTTGTGAAATGTTGCATTGAATTTGAAATTTTGTTGGAACAAGTGTTCAAAAATGTAGCATTCATGAAACTTTGAGGATTCATGAAGCCATATACAGTCCAACATTTCTAAAAACTTAACTCGACAAAATTTTAAACTAAATTCAACATTTTAAACATGTTGATCCAACATTTCCCTACCAAAAGTTAAAACAATATAACAGAAATGTTAAAACAGTGTATTCAAATGTTGGAGCTGTAATTTGAATTATTGATTTTTTAAAAATATGAAAAACAATAAATATATATACATATGAAACTTTGAGTATTCATGAAGTCTTATGGAGTCCAATATTTCTAAAAACTTAACAAAATTTTAAACTGAATTCAACATTTTAAAGATGTTGACCCAACATTTCCTTACAAAATGTTGAAACAAAATAACAGAAATGTTGAAACAGTGTATTCAAAATGTTGGAGCAGTACATTTGAATTATTGAATTCTTTAAAATATAAAAAACAATAAAAATATATATATATATATTGGATCTCATTTTATTGCATTAATTTTAGGCAACACAACGGTATAAAAGGATTCGAAAACGGAGCCACGGTTTGGGAGAAAAATATGTTTAAAGATTGTGTTGTGATTTAGATTCCATCGCACCTCATCCAGTTAGGAGCCGACACCTGTCATCTCTACCCAAACCCGCATCCGACCCGCACCCGTTTGCCTGCACCTGCTCAGATCTGGATGGTTCCTTTTATGCGCACGAATCTCCAACACTTGCCGATGGGTGGGCTCAGTTCGCCCGCCTGATGATGTATAGGAGGACTAGTGTGAAGGGCGCGCCATGCCGCGCCCATGGCATTGAGTGCATGATAACCCAGTACACTTTATAACAAAGAAACAAACTGAAATCAGCGTTTCTGTTTGAGCAGCAAAAGTTGTGGAAATGATGGGACATGGAGTTCCCACCTGAGCCGGATCCGATTCCAATCAGTTCACCGTGTAGCAGTTACAGCAGGAAACATGCCTGGGCAAATTAGGCAAACACCAGCGGGGCAGCGGGAGCTAGTTACGCAGGTGCCACAAAGTTCAGGTAAAATAATGAGCACGTCAAGTTACTTGGTCAGAGAGGAGGAACAGCGATGACGCGACGACGAACGGCGGGGGCGGAAAGGAAGTGCGGCTGCGGCCAAGACGACGCTCCCTCCGGCCGAATGAGCTCTGGATGACGGGACGACCAGCTCGGCCACAACCCTTGGGCCGAATAAGCTCTGGAGATCACGGACGAAGCCGAACCAACGCACGCGTGAGAAGCAAATCGGACACCGCCACGTGAAGAATCAAGACGAAAGAATCCACGCGAAGCGTTGCATTTTGTACCTCTCCCAAGTACACGTGGCATTCGTTGATTCGTCCAAAAAAGCATGAAAACCGGATGAATGAGGGGCACATTTCTTGCCCTCTTTGATCTAGGATATTTCATGCAAAACCAAGGGGTATCTCACTTGGGCTGGCCATTTAGTGGTTAAGTACTACTCACTCAGGATTGAAGGCCTAGTTGTTGTATGAAGCCCAACAGTGGCTCTATTCTGTTCCATTTCCAGCAAAAGCCGGCCATTGGCTTTTTTTTTTTCTTATTTCATTCGGTCCACGGTGTTACGCTCCTGTAATGATTTTACATACCACTTTTTTTTTGCGAATGATTTTACATACCACTTTAAGGCTTAAATTATTTATTCAGGCACAGGTCTTGAAGGCTTGGACATAAAAACACAAGATTTATTGATGTTCACACATAAATTCTTTTCACTTATTTAAAAAGGCTATTCAATAATTTACGTACTACCACTATGAGAAACTACATCTTCCTGACAGCCTTTTTTGCGAATGGCCGACAGCTTTAGTCAACATTGATATTTTCCTCAAGTGACCGACAGTTTTTCTAGTATAAGTTATATCTTTTCCTACAGTTTTAACATATTGCCTACATTATTATCCTCGACAAACTCATTAACTATAGTTTTTCTTCTAGTTACATTACTAAGTATACTATAAACCGTCGGTCGTTTATAAAGAAACCGTCGAGAAATTGTATTAGTTTTGTAGTGCACATAGTACTTCACTAATGTACATTGTGGCGTGTGATTTCAAATGTAGGGGAAGCTAAAAGAATTATCCCTTTGATTTCACGGCATAAGCAATGCCCAAAGATTACTTGCAGTTTTTTAGTGCTTTCTGGTTTACGTTGTTTGGAAATGCATAATATTTGGGCATCACTAGTGTATAAGGTCCACATAGTCCTTAGGACTTGTTTGGATAATGGGTAATGGGGGATGGGAAAGGGAATGGGAAATGAGTGGTGTGAAAATGAATGGATGAGATTTAAAAATATGGGACAAAGAAGGGTCTAGATTACTCCTCTCATTTCCATATCCCATTCCACATCCTCTTTTCCCATTCTCCAAAGGGTCTAGATTACTCCTCTCATTTCCCTATCCCATTCCACATCCTCTTTTCCTATTCTCCAAACAAGGCCTTAAGGAAATGATGATATGGCTAAGATCTAGTATTGTTATGTATAAGGACTAGTCTACCTTTAAGATAGGACCACTTGTATCTAAATAATCGAAAAATTTCAATAATATTCTTCTCTCT
This sequence comes from Chrysopogon serrulatus, assembly GCA_015844335.1. Classification (NCBI taxonomy): domain Eukaryota; kingdom Viridiplantae; phylum Streptophyta; class Magnoliopsida; order Poales; family Poaceae; genus Chrysopogon; species Chrysopogon serrulatus. The sequence goes on along the minus strand of JADLZL010008185.1, from coordinate 1,464,574 downwards.
CTTTCTCTACATCCACTCATGAGTTTTCTGCAATATATTTTAATTTCTTAAGGTCTAACCTTAAACTTAGAGCCATGTCTTAGTTATTTTTCTCTTAAGATCTTCCCTAGTGTATAAGGTCGACTTTAAACGTGCCACGTGTCCTCAAGACCCTTTCTATTCATACACAAGATGCCCTTAGTAGATTGATACGGTAAGATCCGTCGTTTTTTACCGTCGTATCTAAAATTTTAGTACTAGTATGCTGGATGCCTGGATCTTCGTGACGTTCAAGGTCGACAGGACACTGCAGTCGCTACATGTACGTCGTCAGAACCAGCTCAGTCAAACCCGTCAAAACGTGGCGGCACACCTATCGTCACGTCTAATCAAAAGCTCAGAACGGGCAGCTCATCATCCATATCGATCGAGATCTCTCCCGTGCAATCCTGCAGCAGTGTCCCCGTTTGGTTTAATCTAGAACACGCAAATCGAGGACCATTGACCATTAATTATAGTGTCAAAGCTACCCTCCGTTCCAGAATATCTGTGGCTTCGCTTCCCGCGAAACAAATACCGGCAATATTTATAAATATTAAATATCATTGATTAGTATCATAATTAGTATCATCGAAAAGATCTTTGGATCTAGTTTTTTAACAAAATTATTTAGAGATATAAATATTACATGTATTTTGTACAAATTAAATCAAACTTATGGCACGTATCTCACGGCGACACTATATTTGAAACGGAGGGAGTAATTTACAAAACTAACTCCAGAACCCTGCGCTAGGATCCCTGAAGAATCTAATGAGGCCTTTGACCGCATGATTAGAGGACGGTTACTGTAGCATCACTGTAGCTAATCATCATTAATTAGGCTCATTAGATTCGTCTCGAAAAGTTACGCCCATCCCTGAAAAGGTTTTATAACTAGACATCATTTAGTACTCCATGCAAGAAAGATTTTTTTCTTGATTTGCGTGCATTCTAGGAATTCTAGGCCTTGTTTAGATCACCCTCAAATTCCAAGTTTTTTCACTCTCTCCATCATATCAATTTGTAGCCATATATATGGAGCATTAAATATAAATAAAAAATAACTAATTATACAGTTTGGTTGTAAATCACGAGACGAATCTTTTGAGCCTAGTTGGACGATGATTGGACAATGTTTACCAAATATAAACGAAATGCTATAGGACTTTTCACTCTCTCTCCATCACATCAATTTGTAGCCGCATGTATAGAGCATTAAATATAAATAAAAAAATAACTAATTGCACAGTTTTATTGTAAATCACGAGACGAATCTTTTGAGCCTAGTTAGACCATGATTAGATAATATTTACCAAATACAAACAAAATACTACATGACTTTTCAATCTCTCTTCATCTCCAATCTAAACAAGGCTATACAACCAAACGGGCCAGAATCTACCCCAAGCAGAAAATCTTCATCTCCAATCTAAACAAGGCTATACAACCAAACGGGCCAGAATCTACCCCAAACAATTTCTGCCGTCCAAGCCATCATTGCGCTTGGCTTCCCCGTGCATGCACGTTCCCGGCGCTACTGGTGGTAGTCCTAGCCAGCCTAATGCGTGAGACTCATTAGATTGTCTCGTGAATTAGCAGCTATCTGTATAAAAATTTTTATAAACAGACTTTATTTAATATTTTAAATAATAAAATTCTCGTTTAAAATGATAAGACTAAATTAGCCCACATGAAACCAAACAGGCACCATGGCAGGCTAGGTTGAGCCACGCATACCGGCACACGTGGACACGTCCGGCTGCGCCGTGTCATGGCATGTCACGTCAGAGCATGGCTAATAAGATACTCCCTCCATCTTATTTAAAGTGTCATTTTAGCGTTCAAATTTTTTCTCATTGAAAATGTCACTCTAGGATTTAGACCATTTAAAATAGATAAGTCAATTAAAATATATACATTCCCAAGGCAAAATACCATTATGATGATTTGTTTTGATGAAAGATGGCCAATTGCATGTCAAAGTAATTTGCATGGCTTCATATACCACATAATTACAAGATACATATGAAGATTTTCCATACAAAAGCATATAATAAATAGGGACTTATAGGTCATTTGTCTCTTCTACTATTTTTTTTTTAAAAATCCTAGAGTGACACTTTTTTACGGGGACGGAGGGAGTAGTCAACACCAGGCCTCTATGATGTTGCCATATCATCTATAGCAAACATGCGCCTGTATTAGGAAAAAAACAATTAAACACCAGCAACACGTATCAGCCGGCATATTTTTTTGGGCCTTTTCTCCGATTGATATTGGGCCAACGACTTGTAAGATTCATTCCAAGTTAGTAGGCCCAAATCTAGATACAAATCGTCGTTGGGTCGATCCGATCCTAAATGTTTGCATTCCTAACTGGCACTGTTTCATATAAGGAAAAAGTCTACTTTTCCTCCTTCAACTTTCGCGAAAGTCTATTTTTCCTTACTGAACTCTAAAACTGGACAAACAACCTTTTTCAACTTTTCAAACTATGCGCTTTACATCCCTGAAGTGGTTTTGATGGTGGTTTTGCTACAGTAACAGTGGTTTTGTCTTTTTCTTTTTTATTTATTTTGATAGAATTTTTGAAAAATCATAATAAATTATAAAAAATTCATAAAATAGAAAAATCTAACTTTTTTTGGACTCCACATGAGTAGATATACATAGTGAAAATATAATATGGTATGTTTTAGTGCAAAGTTTTTGCTAGTATTTTTATTTTTTATTTATTTTGGTTGAATCTTTAAAAAATCATAGTAAATCACGTAAAAATCATAAAATAGAAAATCTAATTTTTTAGACTCCACATGAGTAGATCTACAAATAAACATATAATATGATATACTTTACTATAAAATTGTTGCTGTAAACTTTTGATCTATACTTTTCTATAATTAATTAAAATAATTCATAATCGTGGCTTTTATATTGATTTTGTTGTACTAAAGTATATCATATTATATATTTACTTTGTAGACCTACTCATGCGGAGTCCGATAAAACTAGATTTTCTATTTTATGATTTTTTAATGATTTACTATGATTTTTTAAATATTCAACCCAAATAAATAAAAAAGAAAAGTACTAGCAAAAACTTTGCATTAAAACATACCATATTATATATTCACTGCGTAGATCTACTCAGTGGAGTCCAACAAAATTAGATTTTCTATTTTATAAATTTTTTGTGATTTACTATGATTTTTTAAAAATTTAGCCAAAATAAATAAAAAAGAAAAAGACAAAACTAATGTTACTGTAGCAAAACCACTGTCAAAAACCACTCCGGGAGGTAAAGTGCATGGTTTGAAAAGTTGAGGGAGATTGTTTGTCTGATTTTGGAGTTCAGAGAGAAAAAGTGGACTTTTACGAAAGTTGAGGGAGGGAAAGTAGACTTTTTTCTTCATATAATCACCGATGAGACATTTGGGCTAGGCTTTTGTGTTACTGTTGGATAGGCTCTGCTAAAAAAATCCTATCACAGTGCGATAAGTTTTTTTTATCGCAACAACGCGATAATTGCTTTACGATATACATAAAAGCTAAAAAAATTCAGTGAATATAACAAAGTAAAAAGCAAATTTTAATTAGTACTAGGTCTCTAACTTCAAAAAAACACGATAATAATAGAAACAAAGGAGATAATTAAGAAAGAAGACATAAAGACTAGTCCTAAATAATATGATGCAGCTACCAGCACCCCCCTGATGCATCACCTAAAGTTCCACAAGACTGCTGATGAAGCTTTCTGGAAGTGCAAGAAACTGATGACCACGGAGCCGCGGAGCTTAGCACCTTGGTGGAAGGAGCTCAACTTGGCCCTGGAGCTGGAGTAACCGGTGATGACGGGTGATGTTAGTGTGTTGATGTTCTTATACCTTGGCGTTTCTCTTTTAATGGTAGTTGAAGTTTTCCTAGTCCAGGTGGACACCTTTTGGCTTCTGTTTTCGTGATACGCTGTAACTGCTATTTTCTGGTCTTTTGAGTAATTGAAAGGCCGGGGCGAGTGCCTTTGAACTCTAAACAAAAAATAATATGATGCAATTAAAGATCAGTATGAGAGAGAACACAAACAAGCAAAACACTTAAGTATATTTGTCAACTAACTATAGAATTGTACTGTATAGGGAAAATAAAAGTAATAGAAAGACATTAGAAAGATTAATCCGAAACAAGAACAAGCATCGAAGCACTAATGAGCATCATTATCTTGCTAACTGAATGATTAAATAGCTAATTAAGGAGGGAGCACTGTGGAGGCACTGACATGTTTAGGGTGCCAGGCCCCCCCACCTCCCCCTCTGGCACTGTTTGCTTGTGCTTTGTGACTTCGCCTTGTTCTTCTCCCCTCTGCATTTTACTCTTATTACTTTATGCCTTTGGTTCTTTTTTATGAAATATAGCATTGCACATTCTCTACTTTTATATGGATGCTTTTAAATTGATGAATCTTGAGATTGATAAAGTTACAATAGTATATTTGAAAGTGGGCATGCATCCTCTCACCCCCTAAGCATCTGATTAGAAAACAAAATTACTACACGTACAGTTGTCTCGTTCTTGATATCGATTGTTACATCCTGTAATAAGGGCGTTCTTAACAAGCATAGAAATCGCCAAACACATAATACATTTTTTATTCGACACCAGTGAGAGAGAACACAAAAAATCGAACTTGCTAGCGAGTCCCCCTAGCAGCAGTCTTACACACGGAAAACTCGGTCACTAATACTCGCTCCCTTTTCGTTTATCATGTATAGGTAGCGTTTTCATCTTTTTCTGAACTTTGTTTTTTTCTCGCTGTCAATTCGAAGAGGATTACTGGGGACGCCCTAAAACCTTTTGCCATGTGCTTAGTCGATTAGACAAAGCAACTGCCTCTTAAAAAGAAAAGGAAAGAGAAAGGTACCCTTGTGGCTGCAGTCTATGGGCCCTTGGATCGATCATGGAGGCTGGAGCAGCGTGCTTTCACATGAGAAAAGTGAGACTGGTCAAGCCAAAAAGCCATGATCGGAGACTCGGGTGCATCACAACACACTCCGTTCTCTCTTTACCCGTCAACCGGTAAAGAGGGGGGAAAGAAAGACCTACAGGTTTATTTTCTTAATTTTGAGATTTTTGACATCATGGAGTGACGCTAGCTTTTGTTTTGACATCATCACTTGCTGTTCGTCATGCTTATTATCTATGCTACGGTCAAAGTTGCAACTCCAGTCATGCACAGGCAACAAACAACGCGGATCCTCCATAGATCTCTCCTCTTTATCGTTTTGTCGTCTCCATTTGTGTATAATATAATTCTTTACAGTATGAGTATATCCTAGTCTAGCTAGCGTAATCAGTCGGTACTGTTTTCTACACGCGATGCACGTACATGATTACTCCAATACTTTTATTTATGTACCCACGCAATCGCTTTGCACAAGAACTTCATACATCACTAGAGATATTAATTATTGATGTTTCTTTGTCACCACGGCACTAAGCGATGAGAAATATATCTAATTTTGTGTTTCTGCACATGGGCAGCTGCCTATATCATCACGTCAACTTGCTGACTCAGTCTATATGGTACTATTTAAAAGAGTCACTATAGGACTCGTGTCAAATTTGACTAGGCCCTTGTTTAGTTCCTTGCAACTTTCAATAAAAGTTGCAAGTTTTTCTACTCTCTCCATCACATTAATTTCTACCCGTATATATAGAGCATTAAATGTTAGTGAAAAAATAACTAATTACACAGTTTTGTTGTAAATCACGAGACAAATCTTTTGAGCCTAGTTGGGCCACGATTGGACAATAATTGCCAAATACAAACAAAATGCTACAGTTACAACTTTTTCTAACATTTACGAACTGAACAAGGCCTAGGTTTGTAGAAAAGTATTAACAACATTCGTATCCTCAAATAAGTTTATTATAAATATATATTCAAAGATCTATCCAATGATATCAATTATATATATATATATATATACCATATATAAATATTAATATTTTCTTATATATTTGAGAGTTAAAAATCTTTACTTTTCGGAAAGCGAGAATCACACTTTTGATGGACAGACAGAGTATAGTGGTGTCCGTGTTTGTATGTTTTTACCGTCATACCGGCCAGGTATTTTATTTTCCATTTCACTTTCAATTTTCAACTTTTGACTTGTTTAACAATTAATATTTCATCCAACAGGCTCTCCTTCTACCTCATTGTACCATCACCATCATTGCTGCTTGAGTACCACACCACTACCCTAGCCTTGCCCTCCTCCCATTGTCTTCGGTGCCTCTCACCACCAAAATTGATGATGCACTCTGCTATATATATACTAATAATATAAAAAAATCTCTATCAGATTGAACATTCTGTTTCTCTAAAATATATACCAGTATAGGAGACAACATGAGGTGCTCTACAACGGACTGGCAGAACATCCATTCTCTTTCCATCTACTGTCACGTGGGACCTACATGTTTCATTACCCATGTTTATTTTTCTCCTATATTTCTTTTCTCTCGTCTTCTCTTGGCTCACAACTCCACAACCTCTTTGAACTCCTCCCTCATGCAGCACCCTCCAGGGCACGAGATAGCGGTGGGCCAACCTAGTGACTCATGGGTGCTGCTCTGCTCGCCAGCGCTGCTTGCCGGGAGGCGAGGCTAATGAGCGGGGGGGGGGGTGGGGTGGGGTTGACGCTAGGTTGTGGAAGGTTGATTTCAGTTGACAGCCGGCCTCATGATGGCCTCTGCTCTCTGGTGGCGGATTTTGGTGGCCAGTCGTGTGGCGAGCGGTATGGAAGTCAGATCGATGCGTGAGAGATGAAACCAACGAACAAAGGGAAAAGGGAATAAAGGAGAATTCCCTCAAAAGGGGCCAGAGGAGAATTCCCTGTATTTGTTTGAGGGAATGAGATTGTTTTGAGGAATTTAGAAAAAAAAATTGGGGAAATAATTAAGGGGATCTACATCTACTGCAATTGAGTTTTTTTTTAAAAAAATATCACATTCCCTATATGACATGTTTTACAGAAAAGAAGATTGTTTTACTCAATTTGGTGGAGATGCTCTAACTCATCAGATTGAGTTTCTGGATCCAAACCTTTCCCTACCGATTATCCTCCTTGGTGTTGGGATTGCTAAGCAATGGCTTGTCTCCTAGACTGATGTCCTACTCCACACATCCACTACCACACTGATATTCTTCCACCAATTATCCATGGAACCCAAAACTGCCACTGTACCCTAGCTCTCCCAAATCCTCAAATGTCGAATTGAAGAGAAATAGTGAAGGTGTAAGGGTGTTAATATCCAAAATTCTAGCTGGAAGGTTATGAATCTCACCAAAATTGGAGAGGAATTTGAAGGTTAGGAATCTCTACTATAGTTTTTAGGGACTATAGAACCCTTGATGTCATTAATAACTTCGCTAAGGACCATAGCTTTGCTTACAACTAGGCTAGTTTTACCATCGATAGGTGCAATCAATTAGAGCTTGCGACATACCAAATAAAATCTGGTATAGAGATACCAAATCTTAAGTTTTAATTATGGTACCTCCAATATTTTCAGTGGTGTATTGCTATGATATTGTCAAGTCATGTGCTGTTTTAGCTACGAACGCTTTAGCACCATTAAGCATCGTTATTTGGCTTAGCTGCAAAACTTTTATTGCTCCCAGCTAATCCTTTTTCTTGAGGTAAATATTCATTCTTTGCTCAAGGTGACTAGAATCTATATCTGTCTGTTATATTCTTTACTTAATAAAATGATGTAATAAACCATTGAATAATTCTTATTTTATTACTGTTGCATACAAAGTAAATAATATGAATCAATTACATCCATGAATATAGTGATTAATTGAACAACTGTGAAGTAATGGACCTGGAGACATGTTATCTTATTTGAGTATTTGTGTGCTTGAAATTTCGTTAACTCTATGTTTATGTGCATAATGAATTGAGATTTTATTTGAGTATTTGTGTGCTCCTAATTTTGTTACTTCTATATTTATGTGCATAATGAATTGAGATTTTTGAATGTTTTTTAAAAACAACTAAATGAATGCTCACCGTTACATAGATTTTGATTGAATGAGGCCACCAAACTAAATAGTTTATCCCGGAACTTGAAACCTTAGGCACCTCTCCAAGGACCATAATAGAGTGCTTAATAACAGTTAGGCACCAGCAAACCAAAACATAAATAAGGTGCGCTCAAATTTTACTGGATGGTTTGTTTTACATCTCATGCACTCCTATTTTACTGGATTTATTTTTTCACCCTACAGGACACTGTATTGTTGGCACTACTGCCCTAAAAAAAAGGGAATGTCAAACTAATACTTCTACTCTCATTTATCTTGTTAATTAGGTACTAGTAGTCCATGAAGAGGAAACGCTTGAGATCGTGGAGAGGGTCATCCTCAGCCGCCTCCATGTCCCCAGAATACCCATCCCACCAGCTAGTCTCGCCGGAGACGCACGAACCAGTAGCCGACGGGATCTCACCATCGTCATCGTCTCTGAAAGCACCACACAGAGCTGCTGCTGCTGCTCCCTACTTAGAGCAAACAGCGGCTCTTGGCACTGTGGAATCTGCTCATGAGGAAAACAGGCAGAAGAAGGCTGGAGGTCGACCAGAGCAGGCAGCAGCAGCAGTGGTGGTTCTTCTTGCTTCATGTTCATGGCCGCCGCCGCAGCATGCCCAGTTGGTTCTTGCTTCATATTGCAGAACGCAGCGAGGTTGTTGTTGCTGCCGGTGTTGGCTTTGGCACTGCTGCAGGTGTGGTCGTTGTTGTAGGTGACGTGGAACATGGGTGGGTCGCTGCTGTTGTCCATCTGCTGGACGTGCTTGGTGGCCTGGCAGCTGCAGGCGTCGTCCTTGTAGGTGCACCTGAAGTAGCTCCTCGTGAAGGGCGTCCCGTTGATCTTCTTCTCGCCGTACTTCCTCCAATCGTAGCCGTCGTCGTAGGGCACGGCGGTTTCCATCACCCATGACGTCGAGGTCTTCTTCTTCCATTCCATCGCCGCTGATGATCTGCACAGCAGTTTCAATTGGAAGCAACAGCCAACAGTACGTCAGCGAACGAAGAGGTTGCGTAGAGTCCAACAATTGGAGTCGGAGCATGCACACACCTTCTTCTTTTGGCGCCTCTTCGTGTTGCCATGGCGTCTTGGGAATCAGCAGACGCTGGGCTAGGCGGCGACGGCGAGAGCTGATGAGGCTCAGCTTTGACGACGCTTATTGGTGTCACTGGAGGAGCAGCAGGCTGCTGCTGCTTCATGACGGAGAGGGCGACGTTGAGGGCTCGCAGCGCCTGGCTGAGGAGGCTCTGCGCCAGCTGGGTGTGGGTGGTCGTCGTCGAAAAAGGCGGCTGCGAGTGGAGGAGGAGAGGCTGCTGGAGCTTGATGAGCTCGTACACCTGCGTCACCTCCCTCACCGCGGCCTCACAGTCCGCCACCCAGGCCATCGACCTTCTTCGTCTCGCTGGATGTAGATCGAGCGGGTGAGAGAATGAATGTATGTTTGTGTTGTGTGGCAACTGATGAACTCATGCATGGTAGCTCTCGAGACGAGCTTATATGCAGCCGGAAATGTGTTGTGTGGCCTGGGTGGTGGACCACCAGACCAGACCAGAGTCAGAGGCACCAGACTACCAGAGCGCGTGGAATTCTCGATGGCAGCAATCCGTGGATGGATTGGTCATTTGGTCGTTGAGCAGGGAGCAGGTGAGCTTACTAAAGTATGGTTCAGACGGTGAATTGTGGGAGCCTCCAGGTCCAAGGCAGGCACTAATGAACTTGCTGTGCATGCGAGGAGCAAATACTCCGTTGGAGAAAGAATGTAATTCTACCACCACTTCCATAGAAAATACTCCTGTGCATTCAAGAAAGAATAATGCAATTATAATAGTTATGTGTTTTTTTTTTCCGAAAAAGAATGTACGTATATAAATTTTTCTGCTGCTCCAAAAGAATAATGCAATTCTAACAGTTTATAGATGCAATTATTTGTTTTTGTCGAATCAACTCAAAGAGTAGGGTACATATATACATTTTTCTGTTGTGTGAGCTTCTTTTGGATATGTGAGAATTGTATTCTTTTGCAGGACGGAAAGGGTACCGCTGCTGCCGCGCGCTGAGGGAAAGAGAGCGAGGTTGTTAATTAATAGATCTATTATTAGAAGTAGCATTTCAGTTTCAGAGACGTTTACTTCTGGCCTTCCGGGCATCATCTTCTTGGACTATTAACCAAATAAAGGTCGTGTCCCGGTCCTCTTCAGTGTTCACGACGCGTACCCCGCGTGTGCGTGCGCAGTCATCAGTCAACAAATCTTGAGCAGGCAGGTCCATAGTCGTCACTAGTTATTACCTCAAGTTTGAGCAATGCAATCAGAGACAGAGTTAATTAAACCTGCAGGGAGGTACAGGTACGGTTCATCCATCAGTACTTCACTATTCAGGTCACACAGAGACATGCAGCAACCATGTATGAGTAGTGTATCTCTGAAATTAAACCTGGCTAGCTGAAGATTGCAATACCAAAACGTGTTACACGTAACACAGCGCATTAACAAATCTTGTCTGACCAGAGGTTGGAATGTAATGAACGAAGAAACGTCGTACCTGTAAAAAACAAGCAGAGAGAGTGATGATTGGTACAAGCTGTGTCCATGAAATAATGCTAACAACTTGCTTCGTATCTTATTCCCATAATTACCTGCATTACGTATGGGAGGAGTATAGACTACTGCAAGCAACCAGTTCTGTTACGTTTCACTATAGTTGTAGTTGGGCCCTTAAGGGCTCCTTTGGTAGAGCTCTCATAGGCTCCGGCTCCCCACCATAGCTAGCTGGAGCAATGAGAGTAAAAAAAATGCCTCCAATTGCTCTGTGAGAGTAGAAGAGCGGGGTGGCATCAACTGTCTTTATCTTTCTTACCTAGAAGGGAGAGAAAGAAAAAAAAAAAGAAAGAAATACAGGGTTTAATAATTAACATATGGCCTAGCCTGGGACAAAACATGAGACAAGTCTCTTATATAGACGACATTTTGTACACTCTAGAGAGGTATCATCTACTTCCTTCATTCTAAATTAAAAGACTTAGCTTTTCTATATACATAACTTTTGTTATGTGTGCTTAGATGTACACTACATTTAGATATATATTAAAAACAATATATTTAGAAACGTAAAGATGTCTTATAATTTGGGGAAAAAAAAGAGTAGTTGACATTGCTATTGTACATTTATTAGCTAGATGACATGATATTGCACATTTAGCTAGATGACATTTAAATTGCTCTCTGTAAGACAATTCATATAGTGGCTTGTCTATTTGCAATTTCTGTGTTTTTGATAATTGGAGGGTAATCCCTGACGTAAGGTTGCACTCGTCATGTGCCAACGTATGTAAGTAATTTAAGAGAAAAGGAGCGATAGAACGTTGACGACGACGATCACCAGGGCTCATGATCAATCGCGACTGGCTAGCTAGCTCCTGCAGTCCTGCAGTATCGAGTGACGAATAATCCTGCTAGATTTGCCCCTTACCTTTTCTTCCCTCCTTTACAATTTGTTGCCGCGCTCGATCGCTTTGCCTCTGCTTTCCAGCTACTATAGCTAATTGTATACATTATTAGCACTCCTGTCCTGTCCTAATTAAGGTACCTTCCGTGCATGTCATGTGCGCATATATGTGGATTGACGATAAATGACTGAATATACTATGAGTAGTTCACTTTACAAGTTGCCTATATATAATTCGAACTAAACTTCAAATTCGTGTGCACGCATGTCAAAGATACATATATAAATTAAAGCTTTGTTTTATCTTTTGACGAAAGCAAGTTAAACTGATCTGATGCAAACAGGCATATGCTGCTTTCAGGTGGAGTGGCGAACCGTCGACCTAGCTAGGTATATATATGTATGTAATACTACCTGCAAGTGGAGAGAGAAACTAATTAGGGTTTGCTAGTTTATGTTGTCCACTTGCGCAGTGGGTCCCTTCGATTATCAATAGTGCTGCAGCATGCGTTCACACGTGAAAGTGAGACTGGTCATGCATGCCAATGTGCCTGCCGGCCGCCACAAAGACGCATGTGGAGGTACGATGAAACTAGCTAGAGGGATCTAGGGTACAATCTTTTTTTGGTGTACGTTGTTGTTACGAAGCGATACGTGCAAGGACGCCACTGAAATTAGGACCGGGAGGGACGGAGCAGTGGGCACTTTTTGACTACTTCCTGTCTTTTAATTTCCTCAAAAATCAGAATCAAAATAACTAGTCAAACAACTTTTTTATAGAGTGATTTTGATTCGCCAAATAAATGTTTCCAACAAGAATCCTCATCTGAAAGGTTTCTTTGAAAATTTAGATCCAATTAATACCAACATACCCTTAGGCCCTGTTTTTGGATTGTATAGTGTTATTGGTCATACGAGGGAGATACTTATGCGTGTTGCACTTCTACTATAGGAGAGCGAGTTGAAGAGCAAGCTATAAGTTTTAATTTAGAGTAGTTAGAAACTAAGCATTGTGATTTGCAGAATCAATTTCTATCTCCCATCCTACAAATATAAAATATGATTGTATATGAACTCCGGGAAATTAAGGAATATCAAATTCCAAGTCCAATAGCTTAGTCCATTATAAGCAGAGATTTCAATTCCTCCAAAATAAAAGGATCCAAAATAGTCCTTACAATTTTGTTCTTGCATGTAATAAGAGTTAGTGAAGAACGTAGCAATATGCACATGGTGTTTTGAAGAACGGTGGCTATACTCAAAGCCGTATGTTGCTTTGTCGGTTAGTCCACTGTCTGACGGTTGCATGTTTCTAGATTAATGGACATTTTGGATATTGGCGACTATCAGAATTCAAAAATCATAGGTTCTTCCATGCATATCATTCTTCTGTCCACACGCATTACTAGGGCATGGGGTCAATATAAAATGCCGTTGTTTAGGTTTTATGCGTACGTTGAAAACAACTGCCTTGTACATACTCTTTTGAGAAGTATGAGCATGTGTTTGGAATTGCCAACTCGATGTACATACTTCTTATATTGAAGAGAAATACCAAAAGTAAGGGTGTGAATATCGGAAATTCTAGCATGAAGGTCATGAATCTCACCAAAATTAGAGAGGAATTTGAAAGTCATGAATCTCTCTATTATAAGGGACTCAACGGCCCCAATGTCATTGCCTTTGCTAATATAAGGACCATAACAATGCCTACAACTAGGCTGATTTTATACCATCGAGAGGTACAATCAATTATAACTTGGGATGTCCTAGATATCGAATCTTAAGTTTTCATTATGGTACCTCAAACATTGTCATCTCTTGAAGCACCACAGAACTGGTGCGCTCCATACATGCAAATAGCAGCTCTTGGCACTAGGGCATTTGGTCATATGGAAAGAAGGCGGAAGGCTCGACCAGAGGAGGCAGCGGCGGCGATGATGGTTGTTGCCTCATGTTCATGGCCGCAGCAGCATGCCGAGCTAGTTCTTGCTTCATGTTGCAGCAGCCAGCAGCTTGCTAGCAATGCAGTGAGGTTGTTGTTGCTGCCGGTGTTGGCTTTGGCGCTGTTGCAGGCGTGGTCGTTGTTGTTGGTGACATGGAACATAGTGGGGAGCTGCTGTTGTCCATCTGCTGGACGTGCTTAGTGGCCTGGCAGCAGATGAGAAGAGATTATATGCACCATATGACGTGCTTATAGTGTTCTTAGCAACTTTCAGAATGTCTAAACCATACCTTTCTTTGGTGTCCGTTGAACTTCAAACTTTGAATGCTATGCAATATTGAAGAGTTGGTTACGAAATGCTATGAATTGTGTATGTTCAACCTTTGTAATTGATCCTCCTCGTCACAAGCAATATCGGTTCATGGATTATAATAAAACAGCTTCATCTCTATATTTCCGACAGTTTAATAAAAATGTTAGGCTGTTGTATATTGTTATAGCCGATGGGAAACCAAAACCCTCACATATATATATTTTACCGAGCGTGTTAGCTTCCTGACAATTAATGAACACCATTTCTAATATGGGTTACAAAAACCGTCAAGCAACAAATCCCTGGGATAGCCTCGCCAATTCATGTCCGACCAAAGGCCAAATGGGCGAGTTGACCAACTATTTGTCGAGCGTCAACCGTAGGAAACATACAATTGGCCATATAATAACTGACTACCGGTCAGTAAAAATAGGAATGCCTGACCATGGATGCCCGACGAGATGTTTCTGACGATATACGCTCGGCAATTGCAGTTCCCGACAGTATAAATTAATGGGTATAAATTAATGGCCGATGGTTTTAAAACTATCGACTATTCTTGCACCTCTGGTAGTGATAGAGAGGTATCATCTATTATATGTGGTCACATGCTATATATTGAACATTTAGCTAGATATGATAGTTAAAATTGCTCTAAGACAATTCATATATATATAGTGGCTTGTCTATTGTAATTTCTGTGTTTTTGAGAATTGGAGGGTAATCCTTGACGTAAGGAGGCACTGGTCATGTGCCAACGTAAGTAAGTAATTTAAGAGAAAAGGAGCGACAGAACGTTGACGACGACGACGACGGCCAGGCTCATGATTTATCGCGACTAGCTAGCTAGCTCCTGTGCAGTCCTGCAGGGATCGAGTGACAAATAATATATCCGGCTAGATTTGCCCCTCATGCATCACCTTTAATTTTCTTCCTCCTTTACAATTTGTTGCCGCGCTCGCTCGCTTTGTCTCTACTTTCCAGCTACTAGCTAATTGTTTTGTTCGGGTCATCTACTTTTGTTTTCCACACGCGCGCGGTGTTCTCTCTCGATCATATGAATAAACAAGCTGATATATAGGAGAGAGCGTTACAGGATCTGACTGTATTATTGGCATTACTGCCCTAAAAAAAGAAGATCAAATTATACTTCTACTCTAGTATAAATCTTGTTAATTATGTTTCAGATCCAGCTAGCACCAGTATCCATGAAGAGGAAACGCTCGAGATCGTGGAGAGGATCATCTTCAGCCGCCGGCATGTCCCCAGAATACCCATCCCAGCAGCTGGTCTCGCCGGAGATGCACGAACCAGTAGCCGACGGGATTTCACCATCGTCGTCGTCTCTGAAAGCACCACAGACGAGCTGCTGCTCCATACCTAAAGCAAACAGCGGCTCTTGGCACTGTGGAATTTGTTCATGAGGAAAACAGGCAGAAGAAGGCTGGAGGTCGACCAGAGCAGGCAGCCCCAGCAGTGGTTCTTGCTTCATGTTCATGGCCGCCGCCGTAGCCTGCTGACCACCAGCTGCTTCTTGCTTCATGTTGCTGCAGCAGCCTGCTAGCAGCGCAGTGAGGGCGTTGTTGCTGCCGGCGGCGTTGGCTTTGGCACTGCCGCTGCAGGTGTGGTCGTTGTTGTAGGTGACGTGGAACATGGGCGGGTCGCTGCTGTTGTCCATCTGCTGGACGTGCTTGGTGGCCTGGCAGCCGGCGTCGTCCTTGTAGGTGCACCGGAAGTAGCTCCTGGTGAAAGGCGAACCGTTGATCTTCTTCTCGCCGTACTTCCTCCACTCGTAGCCGTCGTCGTAGGGCACGGCGGTATCGGTGGCCCAGGATGATTTCTTCCCTTCTGTTGTTGTTACTGATGATCTGCAGCACACAGTTGCAATTGAAAGCAACAGTCGTCAGGGAACGAAGAGCTAGCGATCGAGGTTGAGTATTGCACATACAGACAGAATTGAACTTGAACGATCCAGCAGTGGAGCATGCAGTACACACCTCCTTCTTTTGGAGCCTCTTCTGGGTGCTATGGCGGCTTGCGAATCGGCAGACGCCGGGCTGGGCGGCGAGAGCTGATGAGGCTCAGCTTTGACGGCGCTTATTTGTGTCACTGAACCAGCAGGCTGCAGCTGCTGCTGCTTCATGACTGAGAGGGCGACGTTGAGGGCTCGCAGCGCCTTGCCGAGGAGGCTCTGCGCTAGCTGGGTCGTCGATGGCGGCTGCGGTGGCGAGTGGAGCAGGAGGAGTGGCTGCTGGAGCTTGATGAGCTCGTACACCTGCGTCACCTCCCTCACCGCGGCCTCACGGTCCGCCACGCAAGCCATCTATGTATATTGGCCTGATCTCTTCTTCTTGTTGCTGGATATGAAATTTTGGATGGAGTGCGAGAGTGAACGTGTGTTCACTCATCCATGGCAGCTCTCGACGAGTTTATATATATGCAGTGGAGTCGTCCGTCGTCAGTCCAGCCCTCCACCATGTGTGTGGTGTGCGATGTTGGTGGTGGACCAGAGTCACCAGACCACCAGACTACTACCAGAGCGCGTTGGAATGGAATTCCATACCAATCCACATCCATGGCCATGGATAGATTGGTCGTTGAGCAGGTAGCAGGTGAGCTCACTAATTAAAGTATGGTTCGGAAGGTGGACCACCGTCCCCGTCCAGCAGGGCAGGCACTAATAGTCCAAGAAGATGCCCGGAAGGCCGGAACTAGCTAATCACCTCTGAAACTGA
This sequence comes from Chrysopogon serrulatus, assembly GCA_015844335.1. Classification (NCBI taxonomy): domain Eukaryota; kingdom Viridiplantae; phylum Streptophyta; class Magnoliopsida; order Poales; family Poaceae; genus Chrysopogon; species Chrysopogon serrulatus. Next base: position 1,448,026 of record JADLZL010008185.1, on the reverse strand, counting down.
AATAAACCTTTTTAGCTTTGTCGTCCTCTTCCGTCAGCATTCAGTGGCTTTAGTATTTGCTACGCGTTCACAGCAAATTCATTCGTAATTATATTAACCCAAATCTTGTTTAGCACGGTCCTTCATCATCAGTGTTAGTTGACGACGCGTGTGCACGCGCAGTCAGTCAACAAGTGCAGTGGATCCATTGGCTGATCCGACACCGAGCAGAGATGCACACTTGTAGGAAACGAATTAACGGTCGATTCATACTGCCAACTCCTGCGCACGCATGCTGACAATTGAGCAGAGAGCAATCAGAGCGTCAGAGTCAGATTAGACCATGGATGTATGTATAGCTAGGGTTCATCGATCAGTAATATATTCACTATTCAGGTTCCACGACACAGACATGCGGCAACCATGTACGAGGATATGAGTATATATTAGTTTATCTGATGATAACCTGCTGAGTAAAGATTGCAACTGACCAAAACGTGTTACACGTAACAACACAACTTTAACAAATCTTGTCTGACCAGATTGGGACGCAATGAAATGGCGACTTGTAGTAAAGAAGCAGCGAGGTGGCCGACGCTCTTCTAATGTTTTGTGTCCCAAGAAATTCCTATGACGTTACGTTGGATCATATATGTGATGTTCCAAGATTTGGGGCTTGTCATTGTGAATGATCGGAGGCCGGGTTGAAGGGCGCTCGTTAGCATCCCTGAGTTTCAGATATTGAAACTAGTAATCGTCGGTGACATGGATTGAAAGTGAACAATGTCACTAGAGGGCTTTAGATTTACTCATAAAATTTTTTAGAGATGGGTTAGATCGATGCAAACATAGATGTAATTATGCTCTTAATTTAATATAATCCCCCATCACAAAAATGGAAAAAGCTCGAAGTAAACTTCGTTTTGACATAAACAGGCCTTGGATTCTTTGTTGGGAATAACACGAATATGTTTATAAACTAAAATATCGGAAGATCGCGTACATCAGTTAATTCTGCTGTTTAGATCCATTATATTAGCTCTCGATTAAATTCTGAGGTGGAAGGGAGAGAAAGACAAGAGAGAAATATATCGGGTAGGGCAGTCAGAGAGCATGACAGAAATCTCTTATCTAACTATTTACCTTTATGGCTGTATACCAGACCCCCCTCTCTCATTTCACTGTACATCTACAGTAAGCCCTTAACGGCCCCCCACTCATGACTCATCTCCACTGTCGATCTACAGTAGCACCCGGTACTGTAGCACCGGCCCGTTAACCCGTTCCTATTTATGAACAGTAACCATTTTGCGAACAGTTACATCCGCTATGAACTGTAAAATATGAACAGTGTTTACCCGTTAAAACAGTACCCGATAAAAAGCAACGCCCGCCACCTGTTACTGTTCACCTTCTTCTTTTTCCCTTTCTTTTTTTTCCCTCCTCTACTCATGCTCGCTAACAAATCTATTTTTCCTCCCCTCCCGCGCAAAGCGCGGGATTTCCATCTAGTATATAGATATTTTTGTCCATTGTAGAGTTATCGTCAAGTATATGGCCACATTTTCATTGAACAATTGGATTCTCAGACAATTCATACAGTGAAATATAATACCATCAATTGTATTGTTTATGATTGGCACGGAATCATCTTACATCATGCCCTACAATGAGACAGATCCTTTAAATAAAAAGTAAAAAAAATGCTAAATAATGCAACTTAGTCCGTGTTTGGATCCAAAGAGATAATAGTTAGCTGCTAATAATTAGTTCCTTTGATTATCCAAACTGATGATCTAGCTAATTGTTAGTTGAATACTCAAGTAATAACTATTTCACTAATTGAAACAAATAAACAATGTGACCTATTAGCTAGCTAGCTAACCACTGCCAAGGTAACGGATCCAAACAAACCCTTGGAAAGCATGCGCTTTGACGAGGTATATGTCGATCGATCGCCCCTTCTTTTTACTAGCTACTAAAATAAAGGATAGATATATATGTACATGGAATGTATGTGGGAAAGGCATTATCGAGGGTACGGTAATGCAAACGTAAGGATGCACTCGTCATGTGCCAACGTAATACTAATAAGTAGTAGCTAGTTTAAGATAAAATGAGCTATACGATGGCGCTCCGAACGTTTGACGACGTCGACCACACGACTAAGGACTAGCTAGCTAGCTCCTGCAGGGTCTATCGTCGAATCCTGCTAGATTTGCCTTTATTATCCTCCTTTGCAATGCAATTTGTTGCTGCGCGCGCCTTGCATCATTGCCGTTTCTGCTTTCTACCTTTTTTTTTCTAATTTTTCCACACGCGGTGTAGTACGTCAGCACCCATGTCCTGTCCTTTCCTGTCCTCGTAGTCTCGTACGACCTTCCGTGCATGTGCACGTGCCTGATATATATGATGATGAGTGACTCCATCCAAGTATGCACGCATGACAATATGCATAAATATAAATTAAAGCTTCTTTCATCTTTTGATTTGATGAAAACAAGTTAATTAAACAGAAAACATATGGATGCTGTCAGAGTTTCAGGTGGAGTGGCGACCCCTAGCTAGATATGTTGCTATCTGCAAGTGGATAGATAAACTAATTAGGGTTTGAAGTATAGTTTATGCTGTCCAACTAGCGTGCAGTGCAGTGCAGTGTGGCCCCTTCATTCCGCTCATATAACAATCGTGGATTCGTGGTGCAGCGTGCGTTCACACATGTGAAAGTGAGACTGATCGATGCATTCCAATTGCCTATATAGTAATATCCGGCCGCCACAAATTAAGACACACCTGTATCTGGACGACATACGATATGATGAACTGTGTGTGCATGTATCTGTACATATATATTGGTCATTTAATTGACTATACTTTCTCTCTTTTCAAACAAAATCCAAATAACTAGTCATACACAGTTTCATAGAGTGATTTTGATTTGTTAAATGAACCCTTCAACAAGAAACCTCTTCCAAAATGCTTCTATAAGAATTTAGATCACCAATGGTATATAGTTTTGTTACAAGTTAAACCTATACTACTTTATTTGATGAAATTATATATACAACAAAAATATATCAACATCTATAATATATACAAAACAAATACATAGTCACACATATTTGTCATAGATTTGATAGACTAATTTAATGTGTATATGTTGACGCATTTTTCATATAATTTTGATCAAAGTTAAAAAAGAATAACATGCATATGATAAACTTGAAACAAATGGAGCACAATATTAGTAGGCCCCGGCAGAATGGTGCTGCAATACAATAAGAGCTAGTACAATAAGAGCTAGTGAAGAAAGTAGCAATACACACACAACTTTTTGTCAGTTAGTCCACTACCTGACGTTTGAAGTTTTCAAGATTAATGGACATTCCCGATATTGGCGACTATTAGACTTCCATGCACATCGTTTCTTCTATCCACGTACATACGTACTAGGGCCTGGTGTCAGTGTAAATTGTCACTTGCCAACATGATATTATAGCAGGTTTATAATTGGAGTTAATATTGAACTATTATAATATATAGTATAAGAGTGAAGTCCTTATTTCCTCCCATAACTTTAAAAAACACTCGGACTTAAATATGAGACAACATAATCCCTTAACTTTTAAAACGAAACAAATTACTAGTCTAAAATAGTTCAGAGCAACTTCTAAATGATGGTTTTGGCTGATGTAGCACATATATGTGGCACATTAACGTTGGCTCCACATGTCCTTGGGTTTTTTAGCCATGTCATCTTTCTTGAATATTTGGGCTCCTAAAAGACCTCAAATAAAAACAACTATTAGAAAGTTTTAGATCTCATCTATCATCATAAATTTTATTATAAAGCATGACTCCATCCTATGTTATTTGGAAATTTCAAAATTTTGAATTTCATGATCAGAATCTTAAAACAAGTATTTATACCTCTAAATGATCTCAAATAAATGTGTAAACTAAAAATTTCTAGATCATGTTGAGACATACAACTTTAGTATAGACCACGTCAACGTCCGAGGTCGTTTAAATAATTTTTAAAAAATTTGAATTTCAAAATCAATGAATATTTGGTCCTCTAAATGATCTCAAATATACATTTTGTCAATGGAAAGTAGATAGCATTAAGAGATATAAATTTGGTATAGGCCATGACAACATTTGAGGTCGTTTGGAAAAATTAGAAAAACTGAGAAATTAAAACGAGATAATTATTAAGCCTGTAACTCTAAACGGTCTCATATAAAAAGGTCATCAGTTATAAAGTTATATACCTTATTGAGGGATACAACTTTAATATAGAACATGACAACATCGAAGTTGTAAAAAAAACTAAATTTTAAATTTAAAAATATAATAAATTATTAAAATAAATATTTGAGCTTCCAAAATTATAAAAGTGTAAACTACAAAGTCATAATCGTGTCGAGCTGTACAATGTTGATATAAAGTTTGTGTTCATGCTACTTTATTATAAAAAATTTATGATTTTCAATATAAGAAAAGAGAGTGACCACCTTACATGTGGTCACCACTTCCACGTCAGCAAAACCACACAACAAATCACACTGAAACAGTCAAGTGGGGCATTTTGTCCGGTTTTGAAAGCTATATTGTCTGGTATAATAATAATGATGATGATGTTGGAAACATACGGAAATTCAGGTATAAATTCCCAAATTCTCCTAAAAAGATAGGTCAGTGTTATAATATCTTGTGCCAGGCTACCAGCTGAGTACTGTATCTGTTCCATTTTCAGTTTTTGTATAGTAACGGTACAGAAGCAACAAAATTGCGGGAAAGGAAACACTATTTAAGCCCAGCCCACCAGAGCTCCGCACGTCCACTGGATACAAGCCCGCCGTGGTACAGCCCAAACGGGCAGCCTGAGCCCACGTGCTCACATGGGCAGGCCCAACACCACGGCCAGTGGCGGCCTATGAACTCCGAAGTCAACAGCCTACACGAAATGGTTCTTCAGGCCCACTAAACATGAATGAACTTCTCCAGGTCCATGGACCCCGGGTCAACTGTAATAAATTCAGTAAGGTTGCCAATCTTTTGCCTCCAATACTGACATGTTTTTACAGAGAAGAAAGGCAGAAAACCAGCTTGTTTCTAAAACTGCATGCATGCATCTCAACTCTCAAGTAAATGAAAACAAAAAAGACGTAGAAAAACCTTCATTCTCTTCCGGAGTATAGCAGAATGACAATGCACATCCTAAGCATCTGTCACTGTGTAAAATTTATGGGTTAGTTGGAGAAAAAAAAGAGAATAGTCGCAAACAATCATGTCTGAATCCGCAACCCAGAACTATTTCTTGCGGCCCATGCAACTTAGCTCAGCCTATAATCTGTAGTGGTAGTTCAGGTTTAAGTCATTTGATCTTTTATTACCAACTTTCTTGCTTCATAATCTTAACTACTTGATCACTTTCACTACCTCAGAGAAATTTGTGTTGCTACGTAGACATGCCCTTTATTTATTTAGTTGAATCATCTATCAATATTAAAGACAAATATTTTTTCAAGTCACATTTTTTTTTTTCACAATGCCACTAAGTCCTCCGTGTCCTATATGTAACTTGGACTCAACAACTCATATGAGTTAGAACAACTCACATTCCAAAGATGATACGGAGGCTGATTTCGTGAAGTGACAAAATGGAGTTGGATTCTAGGACTATCGGAGTAGATCACATTTATTGAAAATCTCACAGCTGTAAACTATCTATAATGAAATAGATATATGGGGCAGAATATGTATATGAAATTAGATTTTCAATATGTATATGAAATAAATATCAATATCCGAATAATCTATATCGCTTCTAAAATCAGATTAGAAAATATGGGGCAAAATATAGGATATGAGACATAATGCAGGATCACTAGTATTCTTGTGTATCCAATCCACTTTCATCGCTATAGATGACCATGCAACTAATATCCGCTGGCTCCCAAGGCCGACGCCGCGGGCAACCGCGGCGGGGAGGCGGACGTGGCCGCGGCCGACCTGTGCGCGTGGCTCGACGGCTTCGCCGACTCCTCCGTCGTGTACGTCTGCTTCGGGAGCATGGCGGTGCTGCAGGAGCCGCACGCCGCGGCGATGGCGGCGGCGCTGGAGCGGACGCGGGTGGCGTTCGTCTGGGCGGCCGGCCCCGCCGCGCCGCTCCCGGATGGGTTCGAGGAGCGCGTGGCGGCGGCCGGCGGCAGGGGCAAGGTGGTGCGCGGGTGGGCGCCGCAGGTAGCCGCGCTGCGGCACCGCGCGGTGGGGTGGTTCGTCACGCACTGCGGCTGGAACTCGGTGCTCGAGGCCACCGCCGCCGGGGTGGCCATGCTGGCGTGGCCCATGACCGCCGACCAGTTCGTGAACGCGCGGCTGCTCGTGGACGAGCTGCGCGCCGCCGTGCCCGTGAGCTGGGGCGGGCTCGGCGCGGCGCCCGGCGCAGACGAGGTCGCGCGGGTGCTCGACGACGCTGTGAACGGCCGGCGGTGGGCTGAGGTGGCCAGTCGGGTGAAGGAGCTCGCGGACGAGGCGGCGGCGGCCGTGAGCCCCGGCGGCGACTCGTGGCGCGAGCTGGAGGACCTGGCGCGGGAGCTGCGCGAGCTCGGCAGCGAGCCGAGTCAGCACATGTAGATGGCTTTGCCTTGGTCTCTAAAAAAAAAAAAAAAAACTCCACTAGTAATTAAATCGGGTAAGGCTCACGTGTTGTAATAATAAGCTCACTGAAATGTGAAATCATACTCTTGATTCAAACTCTCAATTCTCCACTTTAAATTTGGACGAATTTGCAAGATTATTATGTTCAGGCATAAACTAATCTGTATTTTCTTATGATAGACAAACCAACTTGCTTCTGAAACTGTAGAAGATATGTTAATAAAATTGTTACTGTATAGTATATATAGAATTTGTAACCTTCAGCTGTTCAGCATTTCAGTAGTAGCAGTACTAGCAGATTGAACATTGCAAATAATCTGCTGTTACAGATCCGAGACATACTAGTATCAGTCTCTAAAACAAACAAATGGAGCTATCTCAACTGTCAAGCACCCATTCTGTACGTATCATTAATACCAATAGTCCAATACCATTCTTCACATCATTCAAGCACAAAAACGTGGCTTGAATCCAAATGTAAAGAAGTAAGCAGCAGGCAATCGTTCTATGTAGATCAGTATAATGGGCCCCGGCCTGTGTAGTTCAGGGCTTCAGGCCCGGGACGGCAATATCGCCTCCAACTCCAGATACAAACTCCACTTGCCACTCCTAGTAGGCACCAAGAGGCTTGCAATGCTCTGCATCTTCCATCCCTGAAGTTCATCACAAGAAATGGAAGTACTCGATGCACCTGGACTGACCAATCGGTAGCAGCGTCCTCGACAGAGCGCTGTTGCTGCTGGACGAAGGGCTTGGCTGCGCGGATTCATCAACCTCCATCTTAGCAGGACCGTTGCTTGTGTAAGATGGCATGCTGCCTGTCCACTGGAGCTGGTGTGCGTAGGCGCCCCTGTCAGCCTGTTGGTTGGCGCTGTAAGAGTGCATGATCGGTGACTGTGGCGTGGCTGGGGATGTCAGGAATGAGGGCTGTTCGGAGGCGGCATGCGGACTGAAGCAGATTGACACCGCCTTCTTTGAAGATGACTGCGACCCGATGTCTCTAGCGCTTCCTAAGGCGCTTGAGCTGGTGCTGCAGGTGTGATGGTTGAAGTAAGTGACAGAGAACAATGGCGGGTCACTGGTGTCCTTCTGCTGGACTTGCTTTGTCGCGGGACACTTCATGTCGTTCTTGTAGGTGCATCTGTAATAGAACCTGAAAATAGGATAGCATGTAAGAAAAGCTCACTCCAAAAGGGATGTAAATACTTTAACCGAGAAGTCCAAAACAGTTATGTGTAAGCAAATACTCTGTTCCATCCTTTTTACATCTGATCAGTAATTGCATGTATTCCATCAATAATATAACAAGAGGATTGGATACCACAATGTGACAGGAAGGGACTCTGAGTTGGGCTGCTTGGCATCGAAATAAATTTTTTTCAGTTTTTCACTAATTCTCTATTAGAGTGTTTGGAACTTAGTAGACCACCGACAGTTAGTGCGTAAAACACACGGTCCTATTAAATTTCCTCTCAGAAGGTTGAATAAACACCTTTTTAAAGGTTTCTTTAGACTTTAGTGTACCAACTTGTCTTATTCTTCTTAACAATTGTGGAAGGATTTTGCAGTAACATCCATATGTCAAAGGTCTACTTCCCTTTAACTCAGTAAGTGGGTGAGTATTTTGGAAAAATAAAGATGCATCATGTCCTTCCCCCCTCTGTCAACATTCAGTGTACCTAAATTAGGTGGAACACCATCTACAAACACTTTTGAGGCCTCTTCATCTACTGCGTCCACTGCCTTTTATAAAATAAACATTAGCTCCCCATCAATTAACATACTCTTGATGACTAACAATATATATGGGGTTTGCACCGCATTCCAATCGCTCTCTAAAAGAAAAGAAGCAAAAGTGCTGCCAGAGACTGTCGGCATGGATGCTAATAGCTGAGGACTTGAGTTGTACAACATGCACGCTAAACAAATGAGGGAACTTTTAGTATGCTAGTGAGGTATTAGATTTCAGATGAGTTGCAAATGACAGGTACTAAAGGTGGCCAACTTGTGAACTGTATATTCACATATAAGAAGTGTTAAGAGGAAGTCTGAAGTAACACTTTACAAATTCTTTATGTGCCTAGTTGAGTTGTCAGTTAGGAAAGAGATTTCCACTTTGAATGTTCTTTTCCTTTGGTCATGACATATAGCAATTTTCTAACTGGCAAGTATTTGTTTTTATTTCAATCATTCAAGGGTACGGCGACACCTGTCCACCGACAATTCGACCAGACAGTGACTAGTAGACAATCACACAATTTGATATGTCCGTCCCCTGATATTCAAAACGTTAGGCGCACTAAGCGGCAATGTGATTTGGGGCGGAAAATAAAAAGTATTTGGCCCACAAACTGGGCATACAAAGACTATATATTGACCAGAAGCAAGAGATTTGTTTCTTTTTGCGGGCAACGTAGTAGCAACATTAGATTTGATTTTAGATATATGTGGAAATTGGAGCTTAAATGAACATGCCCACTATCCATTGTCAGTTTCAGATTTGTTCTGCACTCAGTTCCCTGAAACTCCAAAGCGAGCAGGGATTTTGGTGGATTGCAATTTTCTCAAGCTAGCAGCCTAGCACAAGACAAGATGGACGAGAGACGCACAAAAATACACAACAGGCATATATATGATCCTCATCCAGTTCCATGTGCCATCATAAGGTAAACAACTGATTCTGAAATGGTCAAGATGTGTGCCTGTTCACAAAACTACTACTGCAACTGGCAACACGCTTCATTTAGGATGAAAATTACAACACTAGACTAGAGACAGGAAGTATGCACAATTCATCTTTATTTATACTACTAGAAGCCATGATATATAGTATATATCAAGAAAGATACTAAAATGAGGAATTAGTCCAGTCAAAGCAAGGCAAAAACTTGTTCTTAAATTCTGAAGAGTTGAGGTAACCACCATCCCCAGTTGAACCAGCAACCGACAGGTCCTACACACACCTCCAGATCTGGTAATAATAACTAAACTGACCATCCGCAATACACAACTAACTGAAACAAAAGACGCTTATTTTGGGGAACAAACTGATGTAGGCAAGAGGCCGGGGCTATGGATGAACGAACAGACCTCGGGAAGTGGGAGTTGGAGAGCTTCTTCTCGCCGTACTTCCTCCACTGGTGCCCGTCGTCGTACGGCGCGTACGTGTCCGAGGTCCAGGTGCGCTCATCTTTCCTGCCGATTTCGATCGATTTTTGTTTTTCAGAACACGAAGAAAAATCGAGGAATACAAGGCGCCGCGAGACTGAATGAAAACTCGCGGCGCAAATTTCGCGGCCGGGGAAACGAGGAATCGACCGAGGACGCTGCTGCGTACCTGATCCTCTGCTGGGTCCTGGCGGCGGCGGTCCTGCTGGAGCCCAGGTCGCAGGGGTAAGAAGGAACCGAGTCCAGAGCCATGGCGAGGACGGCGGACGGCGGAGGCGAGAGGGAGGACCGGAGGAGGCGTTTCTTGCGGGAGCTCGCTCGGCGGCCTGGATGTTAGAGACGACGGTTCTGACCACCTTTATTTATAGGCATTAAACAACGACGGTGGTGCAGGAGCATTCTTCAACGTTAACACGCGTCGCTTAACGCCGCTTCCACTCTTCTTCGTCCTCTTCATCAATTTGTTTCTTTTTCTTTTTCTTTTTTCTGTCAAAACAAGGCAAAACGAAGTCACCTTCTGTTTCTTTCTTTTTTTCTTCGAAAATACTAACATCCTTCCAGAGCCCTGAAATAAAAAGTAATTGCCAGGAGGCAGGAGCTATATATATTATAGTATAGTATCTTTTCAACAATAGACAGGAAAATTATATAAAAAATCAATAGACAGAAAAGATTTTTAATATATAAAAAAAAGAAGAAGCAAACCCTGGTTTCATAGCAATGACTTCTCTCTGTTTTCTTTAATAAAAAATGAAAAACAAACTACGCATACAAATCAGAGACATAGCTGAGCAGCAGAAGTGTCCAAGGATTGAGAGAGCAAGAATATACTATGTCAAAGTTTCCAAATAGTAGAACTTCTGACGTGTGTCTACAGTGTTATGTAATTTTATAGAGCTCCAGATCATGTCATTACAATAGTTTCAGGAATACTTTAAGTATAGATGTAATGAGTAACGGAGAGAGCTGACGGAGTGAGGCTGCTGGCATCAAAGAGCTGGCCACATCTGAATGACTGTTCGTTATTAAAAATAAATAAATCTGAGCACTGAACGCCATTAACAATACAAATCCATGTGCAGGAGGACAGCTAGCTCTGCATTTCTTTACATTTCTGAAGACTCTCTCAGCTTGGTCTTACATTACTTGTTAAATAAAAAATCAGGCACAGCCTCACTACAAAATCTTGGGTTTGGTGGATGAATCGCCACCGGCACAGCTAGCATAATAAATAAACAAAGAGCTCATAGTATATATATAATATAGTGCATCGCTTTGAACAAACTTTCACCAACTAGTCTTTTTCAAAGCAAGCCCCAAGAGGGAAGCACAAAAAGAAAGGAGATAACCCTGTCGACGACTACTGATTAAGCTGTACTATTATTAGTTACCATGCATGCTAATGCTAGTGCTAGTGCTAATGTAATGACTAATGACGTTATGGGCACCACAAACAAATGCTCTAGTCTAGGAAGTAGGAACCGTTGAAAATGACATGATTTGCTTTCTTGCTTTTGCATAATAATGATGATAAAATTGAAAGCACTTGACTAAGTAAGCTAGTTGCGGGGTGCTTTCTACACTCCTCTGGAAATCAAATACACAAATCCTAAAGGATAAAGCAACAGCACTAGTAGTGGAGCATTGTGTGTTTTTCACTTCTCCATATTAGGAAAGAAATCCACAAATTTCATTTTATTTTAACTTAATCGTTTATTGTTAATTGTCACTTGTTCATGAGCAAACAATCTCCATCTGAACATGACATTGGCAGCAAAATTAGTGATAGTCTAACCAGAAAAAGACTGCCACTTAGTTTCTACGGATTTTATGTGATCAGAAAGTTAATTATACTTCTTCTAAAACACGGATAATATCCCTGCTAACATTCCGAGCTAAATACCAGATATTACGCTACTAGTGAGCACATAAATCAACGGAAACAGTTTGTCCTTTTTAATAAAATAAGCTTTCATGATACCAATATTTTAACCATTGAGATCGTCGTGGCTATCGAAGTAGCCGCATCATCTCACGCATTATTTTGTTGCAGAATTAGGAGAGATAGTGGACTTTCTGGTGACAGATTCAAGCAGTCAAGCTTTGTTTATTTCCTTCAAACACATCCACGTACAAACAAACAGCTCACCACCCAACCATTTTTTATTTCTTTTATGTGGAATGAAGAAGACGGTTGCGTTATTCAATTACCAAACTGTTGTAAAAGAATTTATATCTGCAGTGCAGTAGTACCTACTCTACTAGTCCCAATGAAGATTCAGGGGAGGTCCAAATGGGTGAATTCTTGACCTCCTTGAACCCATCCTCGTTCCAAACACTCCATTATCTTCAGAATTCACCCACCCTCCCTAAAAAACAAAATCCGATCCCCTTGTATGAATGGTTCCATGCATCTCAACTCTCAAGTGACAAAAACTTGGAAAAGGATAGGATAAAGAACAATATGGACAAAGTTCTCTACTCTTCAAAATAACCTTTGCATCAATGGCTTCTAATTTTATTATTTCTTGAGTACACCCAGGTGATGGGTCATAAACAATGGGGCAGATGCACTGGAACTTGTGAGCAGCCCTCAATTGAATAATCAGCAGAGAGCCTGTTGGAGGAAAACAAAGACGACCTAGTTGATCCGCTATCTAAAAAGTGGCGTTGATACAAGGTGCTTCCATGTGCTGTTGCGCTGTTTTCGTGCAAATCGCTCCATCTTAATCGATCTGCGTGAGAATCTCTCTAATTATATCGTAAACAGTTTTCTGTAGTTAATAACTCATATGATGAGAGCGCGGTGGGATGTTTCCTGGAAGCTATGCTATGATCTCTTCAGGGGACCTCTGAGATAGAAATTAAACAGCGCTGTCTTCTGACAGCTGATCTGTGTTGCATGCCAAGCTTAGCTTTCTTCCATGTTGTAAAAGTTAGAATAATATAAATATATAGTCAGAGGAAGATATTATTATTCCTCTTGGACCCAACTAAATCGTTTCATTCCCCTGTAAAATACTATATCGTCAGAGATCAATTCTAATCTTCATTTTTCGAGAGATCAATCAATCTTAAATACCATACGGTAGAGAATGTAACTCCCAGAAATTTACAGACGGTCTCTTGAATCGGCTCAAGAAAGTGAGATTTATGGGTTTTTTTTTTTTTGAGGGGACAGGGAGTATTTCTTTACTGATGGTCTGTTGAATCTCACTCGGCTCAAGAAAAGAATTGTTCTCAAAGACGATAAAACGCGGTAGGCACTCAAGTATTATTTATTTGATAATAATGCCACCACCCCATGTGTAAGAATCAAGTGTATAGTTCCTCAGGGGAAAAAAGAAATCGAAATGAGATGTTGAGTTGGTTTAGGATTCCTATAGTTAATTAATTAGCTCATGCATCAGCTAGCTAATAGCTACCAGCAGTGTCTGTCATCTTGTAAAGCAAGAGGAAGCTGCTTAGGGACAGGGCAATCTTCACAAAAGTCAGTCTCTGCTGCTGCTCCACTAGTATTCTAATATATCCATCCAGCAGGCTGCTGCAGCACAGCAATATTATTCATATAAATAAATATTTATATCTGCAGGCTTGTGGCCGCAACGGGATAGTAGAAAATCACAAACCTATTGACTTCGGTGTCGTCGGTGAGAGTGATATATATATAGGATTGTATATAAATAGGTGCGACAACAACCTACTACCAAAAATTAGCTAGGAAGAGAGAGCGCAGTAAAAAGGAGAGATTGGAATTACCAGCGAAAGACACACGCAAGGTCGCAGGCTCCAGTCCGCCAATGGTTGATGCTGGGCGCTGGCGCCGCCGGCAGTCGGAGCTGGTCGATCCCAATCGCCGGACGGCTCGCCGGAGCCAGGAGGAGCCCAGGAGATCACCAGGACAGGAGAGGGGAGGAGATGCCGTGCTTGGTGGGCCTTCGTTTAGGCCCGGTTCCGGCTACGGGCACCGTTAGTTTGTTAGGCTTGGGCCTCCACTTGGGCTGGATGCGTCATGCTAGTCCAGTGGGCCTCATTTGGGATCGGACTTTCGGGCAGGCTGGGCTTTCCTTCTTTCTACAAGGGCTTCATTCATCCATGGACCATGGTGCAATGAGCAGGGGGCCCTTTCCTAATTACATTTTCAGCCCAGTTATCTTCTCCGCTCCGGCGAGGCGGCGACGGCGATCGGCGGCCGTGGCTACGTCGCTGATCACCCTGCGGGGAGCCAGGGACATGGGGTAGCTGCAGTTCCGCCAAACGCACAAGGTCATCTCTCCCTCTCCCTGTCTCTGTCTCTCTCTGGGGAGACAAAATTCTAATAGGTTTGGGCGGATTTCGCTTTGTTGGGTTTTCCTATCAAACCGTGGGCAGTTCAGACTTCAGAGCCTTCGGAATCGATTGGTCGTCGTTTCGCTCGTTCCAGACCTGAATCTTTCATCGGCACGTGTATGGTGTGAATCTTTCATCGCCTAATTTGTTTCTGTGGTCTGACAAAAGATGATGCCAGTTGATTTATTTGTTCCGTTCTGTCTTCTGTGGTTGCAGGGTTCAGTTTCGGCACAGTTCAATTCAACAGCATCTACAGACTGAACAAAGTTAAGAAGTCAGGTGAGAATACAATACAACTGCCACGATTGCTAGCTAGACTGCATTAGGTATTGTCTAACAAGCCGTCTTTTTTTTATGTTGACTACTATGTTCTTTGTCTCTAGTTTTCTCCATCAATGTTAGCAGAGTAAGCGATGTCAGTAGGACTTTACTGATGATAAGACATTTTTGCGGACTTGGAATGACAAGTAATACAATCATGATGCATCCTTTGCAGTGACATGTCACAGGAAAGTCCACATAGTACATCAGCATTCAGCATTCTAGACCATACATGTACAGCTTTTGTACGATGTAGTTTTCCATCTATTATTAAGTACTTTCTGCACATGCTCTTTTACTTTTCATATCACACTTATGCCCTTCTCTTGTCAGAACTCATGATGCCATTGCCGTGGCTAACTGCATGTGAGAGCCGGTTTACACCCATATATTCAATAAAAGGACCTCGGCTGATTTCTCAGTTCTTCACGCCCATAAGTCTTCAGGGATCACTGGCGAGTTCATTGAGGTGATCTCAAATGCCCTTTCCATTTCAACATCGGTGAGCTCAGTCAAATATTCTGGCATGTCATGCACCATGAATAAGCTTTCAAAGCTTCCATCCTGAACTCCGTGGGCATCGGTATTAACAAACCTTGAGCTACTGCTTTGGTTTTGACTGGCAGTTGGCACACTGTCATGTGTTGCCTTAACAACATATGGATGAACTATGCCATCCCTGTTGCAAATGTGCTGGCCATAATAGTCAACATCGAACAACCTCACCGTTCCATCTCCATCGCTTTCCTTCTGTTGCACTGTCTTAGTTGCAGGACACCCTTGCTCTTCACTATAGGAGCATCTATAGTAGCTCCTGGTTAAACATAACCTCATTAGACCCCCTTTTTTTGTGGATATATCGAAAATAAGTTTTTTTTTGGTTATCTACAGTTATACTATTGCACATATGTAATACTGATGCATTTTTTAGCTGAACTATGCCAAAAATCTAACTTCCACATATAGATGAAAAATTCTATACCCAAATTCAATATAGAATATAACATACTAAATGCATACATTAGCGTGAATGTTTTATTTCCCACGTACCTAGAATGCTTTGCTTTGGAGATCCACTTCTGACCATACTTTCTCCATTGATATCCATCAGAGTATGGTGCTTGTGTCACAACTGAACTTATGTGTTTTGCATTCTTCCTACCATAACCATGAAAAAGCAATCAAAATTTCAAGCCCCAGCAAATGATAAATTTTAAGCTTCTGTTAGCTACCACTTACCTTCTCTTGTTTCCATGGTCCTTGTCGTTCTCCTCCAATATCTGATTCTCCATGTTGTTCTTACCTCCTTTTCTTTTATATTTGATAAGAATAGCCTGTTTCTCACTGTTATCACCAAGTTCTAGAGAAGAGATAATCTTACTTGAGCTACTGAATACTTCTTCAAAGAGTTGTTGTACGAGCTTTGCTTGCCCACTGTAGGGATCAAGTATTGGTAGTACAAGGTCATGTAGGTCCATCATGAGAGTCCTTTGGTGTTCAATTTCACTGATCACGTCTTTGTAGCCACCAAGATTAGAAGATTCAAGGATGTTCATCATATGATAGCTTCTCAATATATGCATACATATAAGTTGCTATAGTTGGATTGTTGGAATTGAGGGTGCAAGATCATTGCAGCTTTGGGCATCTATTTATACAAGCAAATGGTAGCACGCAGTCTGAGAGCATGGTGGAGGGAATCAGTTATTGTTCAAATTTTCTCACTACAAAAGGACTAGGGAGCGTACTGTCTCTATCCAACAGTATGCCAGAACAAAAAATGGCACTATTCAAGATCTTGTTTTTAACCTAAACTGACACATACATGGGTAAGAGGTTATGATGACTCATGACTTGTGAGACATATCTGTCATCATGCACACTGCGTGATGATTCTTAGGGGGACACATTTGATGCAGTAGTGTTTTATTTATATGCATGGTTGGATGATGATTAGACGATGCCACTTAGTGGTATTATAGTGTTTTAAATTGTTGGAGGTAAACAAATCTGTACGAGTTAAACTAGGTTGATATGGCTCAGTCTATTTGATTAAGCTAATAAGTAATTTTTTATACCATTAAAACACCATGTGTGGTTACGGATCCTAGATATTTTTCTTTTCTCCAACTGGAAGGAGAGCTGGTCTATTACTAGAGCTTTCAGTCAAGACTTGCGAAAGGGCCTGTAACATAGTGGTTACAAGAGTCTCAGTAGCATTTGAGGTCCTGAGTTTGACTCCCCATGGAAGCGAAAATTTTAAGATTTAATAGCGTTATGCTTTTATAGGTGACGCTTCCCGTCGACAGCGAGACGCCTATGCCTCAAGCACTACTGGAAACTTGAAATTCCCTCACGGTGCACTACCGTCAGGGAAAATACATGAAAATGTACGTATGGTCATAAAAAATAAAAATATCGCTATAAAATTTCTTACGGTGCACTTACTGTCAGGGAAAATAAAAATACCGTCAGGGCTAGCTCGACAGGGTAATTCCAGTTTTGCCTGACGTTGGTCAGGGAATTTTAAGTTTCCAGTAGTGAAGGATTTGCCAGCTCAATCTTTGAAATATTCGTAAGGGTAGGATTTGTGTGGTATGTTCATAGAGATGAGTGTGCGTGTGTTATGAGTGTCTGCGTTATACTGTGTAATCACAAAAAGAAAATACAACATATTTTTGCACTACCTACTAGAATGGGTCATTGTGGTTCTCAAACAATGATCGATGAGCACAAAATGTCCACAAACAAAACAACTACAGACAGACCAAAGCAAAAATATTTTCTAATATGAATTGGGTTTCTCTGACGTATCTAGGATTCCTGAGTACCAAATTAATGGCATACATTTGAGCCGCGCCATACATATACATACGTATAGAAACTAAACTGTAACAGAACATAGGAGATGTCTAGCCGCCAGATCTTTTCCCTATATGTGGAATAGCATCAAACCCTCTTGCTCGTCTTCATGCATTTGCCGTAGTATGCACACAAAAAAAATCTTCCCATTATCATACAACCTGGCTGTGCCTGCTTCCAATTTTATGGTCCAAATATTCAAACATGAACCTAATATCTTCTATCTTGGATGTTGACCACCAGCACAATCATGCATGCAAGGGCTTATATATGACCAAACTAGCCTTTGGCCCCCTACTATATGGTCAGTGGTTTCTGATGAACTAGCATACTTGGCACATCTGATATACTAGGCACCAAGATTCCAACTTCCAAGAATGTGCGAGTGTGACCATGCAGTTCAACCTATTGACAGCTTATGGTGCAAAGTTCTGCTTTTTGTGGCGAGCGGCAAGCTCCTGGAAGATGTGTGGGTGATGGTGAAAAAGAGCGGAATAAAATTCATGCATGTGTTCCCAAAGGCACATTAGCAACCAAGGTTACAAATTAAAAGGCGTTAGGCGCTCTCTAGGCAGGGGTCTACAGCCTAGAGCCTATGTATGTTTAAAACGCTAATTTGAGTCTCAATTCGGGTACATGGCCAAATGAAACTGTTGGATGTCATTTTTGCAAAGTGTTGTGACTTCTCTTGGTTGCAAATATCTAAATGAACATTATCAATGGAATGAAAACCTACATATGCATACATTACACCAGCACATGAGAATTTCTATCATTCATACTTTCATCATAACTACAAAAACATTAGTTAGAAATATAAACAACAAGCAAATAAATGACCCATGGAATAAGTAACAGTAACAAATACCCTCTCTCTCTCTCTCCCCCCTCGCTCTCCCTATCTCGCGTCGCACCCACACCCACACCCACTTGCCCAATGCTACTCCTCCATCATCGGTGACCTCTACCCGGCGCTCCTCCTTTTCCATTGGTGACCTCCTCTCGATGTCCCTCCCCCAACCGCTGCCCAACATCTACATCGCCTGCACATGTCCCTGCCTTTGGTGGATCTGCAAGCATACCGTCATCGATAGGTTGGCACCACCTAGGGCGGTACTTCTTACCCCCTGGACAGGGCAGAACCCCTCTGCGCAGCGCAGAGACGTGCCTAGGCAAGAGCGGGAAGAGCACCTTGTTGAACACTGCTAGTAGCACAATAGATAGGTGTAATTATTGGTGATGTGCTCAAGAGGTAATCATATATACTATAGATTGAAGATTGAATTTGTACATGGGTTGAAGTAGAATATCAATCCACAAGTCCTCTAATGGGCCTTTAGGTTGTGTTTGATTTGGGGACATGGTGGGACGAAACGAATTCATTCTAGTTTTGGGGATGGAATGGTTCTATCTCTGTGTTTGGTTTGAGGAACGGGGATGTCCTTGTTCTGTGTTTGGTTGGAGACGGGGATGGGAAGAATTTGTCACTGTTTGAGATTTGTTAGGCCTTTGTTAGTGGGACCCACGTGTCATCCACAATAGCACTTCTTTCTCATCTTTTTCCCCTACACGATACGGAAATCGTGCTCGCCCACCATGGTCGATCTCGAGGCATAGGTCGCGTGCGCCCTCCAGCGCCTGGCTGCACCCGCCATGGTCGTGCTCGAGGCCCAGGTTGCGCATGTCCGCGTCGCCCATCGGCGCCATGCCGCAAGCACCACGACCGAGATCTCAAGGAGGGGGGCTATGGCCACCGGCACCATGGCCGAGAGCGGGGTCACGGCTCCCACCGGAACATGGCTGCCTGTGCAGATTGCCGCCCGTGTCAGCCTCCCTGACCACCGGCTGCTGACCTGCATTTCACCCGCTAGGAGCCGCCCGCACCAGCCTACCCGACGACATCCGCCTACCCGTGAGGAAGCCGCCCATGCCTGCCTGCCCGATAGTGTTTGCCCACTCGCGAGGAGGCTGCCCATGCCCTCCTACCCGACTGTGTCCGCCCACCAGCCAGTGCCCCACTCGTCCGTGCTTCGCTCGCCCGAGATGGAAAGAAAAGCTGCTTCATCATCCCCTCTCGTCCCTTCTTGTCTGATGT
Organism: Chrysopogon serrulatus; assembly: GCA_015844335.1. Lineage (NCBI taxonomy): Eukaryota > Viridiplantae > Streptophyta > Magnoliopsida > Poales > Poaceae > Chrysopogon > Chrysopogon serrulatus. The sequence continues at coordinate 1,428,606 of JADLZL010008185.1, read as the reverse complement.
CCCCGAATCTAAGAGAATATTCCCATTCAGGGTTGATTGTGCCCTTGGTATTGCCCATCCAAATACTAGGACGATGTGGGATATCCCACCTCATCCTTGTCCCACCCCCGAACCAAACACTATCTTAGTGCAGAAGCACATTAATAGTCTTGTGCAATGGTCAGTTGGAGTCTTGCTACAACCGTCTGTAAAAATATTATGGCATGAGAAAATTTTGGCATTGTGCAATGGTTAGTTGGAGTCTTGCTACAACCGTCTGTAACAATATTATGGCATGGGAAAATTTTGGCATACCTTTAATCCAGCAAGTAGATGAACCATTGGTTACTAGCACTTGGTGGGGAACAGCAGCCCAGTGTATCTCCAAAGAGCAACAACGGCAGTTCAATGGCGCTGCAGTGTGAAATATACATGCATGGTTATTTTTTCGTTGGTCGTTTGCCTTATTGTATTTTTTTTTTGGACAGGGATGACCATCACGGCCTTTCCTTCAATATAATGGTCTCAATGACTCAGGCTCTTAGCCTTGCATTGGGTGTGTAATGTAATTACAATTTACAAATGAAATACTCCTGTGTTCAACTTGATAGAACATAGCGAAGTATATACCTTAGTCAATTAATTCTGCCCATTTGCTTGGCAGCCATACATATAGCTAACGGAGTCATTGTCTTGCTTGGATACCGTCAGGTGTTTGGTGAAGTGACGCATAAATACTATTAATTTTTACTACTGGTTATTGTGTGTGTGTGTGTGTGTGTGTATGTGTGTGTGTATAGTGTTGTCAAGTTTGATGCAAGTAACTACGTACCGTATATATTCTACTCCCTATGGAGAGGCCAACTTGTGCACTAAACTATACTACCACTTCATACATTAACATATGCATGTCCCTTTTGTTCATTACAAGTTGCAACATCAATTTTATCCAGCTGATCTGGGCATGCACGTGGTTGTCCAGAGCATATACGACAAATTTGTGGCGGCTGGGGGTCAACAGACCCTGTTTATTACTCAATGATCACCGGCTACTTGTCATTATATAATAGTTAATTACTCGCAAGTGCTTGCTGTTGTGATGCATGACTCTGAACTAACATATGTTTTCCATATTAAGGTCATGCTGATATTCCAATTTTAGAACGCGACAATCACATACAAAGATGATATTGCATATTATGATAGAACCCAATGGCTTTGGACTAATAGTAGATTCCAATGAGTTCGGCGACTTCCTCCCTCTATATTCAGACAAATAGTTGTCTCACCACTATAATCCACACTAGTTGTTTTTGCTTGCAACCTTCTGTGCCTCCGACCTCGTAGAGGCAAGAATGTTGCCTTATAAGGGGTTTTCTTTCCCCCTCCTTTCTCTCTTCAATATAAAAAATAGAGATAGGAATGGGTCAGGTCAATTCATTGGGTAGTTGACCTGACTCTGCTTGTTTGAGAAAAATATATATAGTAAAATATATATACACTAGTAAGATCTTACTAGTTCTCTGTTTCATCCCATACTGTTTCCTAAGATTTCATTATTAGGAGAGAGTTGTGTACCATTTTACTAAGAAGAAAATGTGGAGGTGGGTGGGTGGGGGGGGGCGGGGTTGGTTGGATTCCAAACTCACAAACGGCAAGGCATACCCACAGCTCTGTAAAAGGGTAGATCACACTGAACTTACAAACTGAAATGTAAATCGATCAAAACGACCAAACTAGGGTCCTGAAACCCTCCCAAACGAGCTCGCAAGAAGTTCCTGGAGGCCCTTTGCTCGTGGCAAGCACCTCATTGCTCATGCCAAGCACAACAGAAGAGAACAATGAGGTGGCGTGCATTGTGATGTTTGGATTAGAGCCGTTAAAAACACAGTAGTTCCTGTGCTTCCTGATTTCCCAGGCCACTAATATTGCCAATGAGTTGAACCCCCTCTTTATTTGCAATCTTTTGCCACCTCTTTAACTGCCATTTATTCATTAGCAGGCTCCAAATTAATCTAGCTAATGAGTGCATCCACAAGTTGATGTAATTAAGTCCTACAGAAAAAGTTGACATAAGTAATATAATGCTATATTGCATCGCCTTGCTTGGATCCCATCAGGGTGTTTGGTGAAATGGAACATACTTATCCGATCCAGTGGTAAGCACGCGGCCTCTCACCTCTTTTCGTTATCAACAATGAAGTCAGGTTGTTTTCATATTTACAGACCAAATCTGATCCCACTTGACACAGTATTAGCTTGTCTGGTAAAAAACATATATTATTTTGCATCATACGGGAGTGGTACCAAGGTAGATATATATATAAATGGGTACGGTACGTCCTTTTTGATACTATACTTGGTTTCAACATCATTCCTTAATCTATCACACTATATTAATTATCAAGTGGCAACTGCTCACATGGAAAAAAAACTAAGAGCATATACGACAATCTTGTGGCGGCCATGGGTCAGACAGTGCGCCTATGATTTTTTAATCATTAGTAAGTCTACTATACTTAGGGGGTGTTTAATTTAGATCGGAGGCTACTGATTAGCCCATGTTTTTGGATACCAATTAGAAAGCCTAAACGTAGGCTAATTCTGGGCTAATCATTATTGGTAGTTAGAGTGCATTAGTGATTATTAGTCTATAATTAGCTCATGTTTTAGCTATTTTCACAAGGTGGGCTAGTTTTCATCCTTGGGATCCAAATAGGCCCTTAATTGGCTTCACAACTAGCGTTGCATTGGCAATGTACTTCTGAAATATATTTCCAGAATGAGGTAGCACTAATATAATATAATATGAGTAAGAAGGTGAGGATCCCCCATGCACTCTGACTGCCAGCTGATTCCTAGTTGGGCTAGAAATGTCAAAGCATATCTGTTTTTTTACATCTATCGTACTGTTGAGAAAGGCAGATTGATTAAATCCAGCCGGATCTACATGGTAAGTCACCATGTCATGAACTCATGATAACAAAATTGCGCCTGAGTGTATTGAGCGTTTGTCATGAAATAAAACTGTTTTTGTCAGTAAATGGCTCGGTTCTCTCTTTTTACTTGTTAGAGATTTATTTACTACAATCTAAAATTAAATTTCACCAATGCTGTCCTTGAAGCCTTAAAGGTTATATATACACAATAGATTGTTCTATCTCTTTCACTCTCTTTTCTTTTCATTTTGATACAGAAGGGCACACAAAATTGAAAGTATACTTATAGTATTGTACATTGTGCAAATTATATATTTTCAACCCTAGACAACAAAAGCACAAGCTTCTGATGAGATATATACCTTATTGCATACCTCTCTTCAAAACATATCAAATTATCAACTAATTGTCACTAGCTTTTCATCGGTAACTTATCAGGCGCCAAATCTCAGGAGTGCATCCAACTCCCAACTATCCAAATCCAATGGTGCAAACACAGTCATGTCGAATGGCTCATGCATGTCCTTTGTGACCAACTCTTCAGATTTGTCATCGATCAGTTTATTGTCATGTAGGGATGTCTGATTCTGATGGTCACAAGGATCTGTACATGTGCTCGATATGCTGGATTGGCTGTCGCCGCTGCTTCCGGTGTTTGTTTCGGAGTCATCAGGGCTTGAATTAACACCATCATTATCCTTACAAGTATGCTGGCCATAGTAGACGACCGTGTACATCAGGGTATGATCGGCACCACTGCTCTCATCTTGTTGCTGCACCGTCTTCGTTGCTTTGCAGCCTTGTTCCTGTCTGTAGGTGCATCTGTAGTAGCTCCTGAATATGTACACCAATTAGCTAGTGACAATTACAGCTTATTGAAAATCTAGGATCAACCTAAGACATCCTAGAGTTCAGTACCATAAAAAAGAGAAAAAAACTGGCAATATCCTTCCTTTATCATATCTCAAACTAAATTTCTACTACCTAGCTTGATTAACATCATTGGAACAACATGTGGCATGATTGCTTGGTATAATACAAGGGAGTTTAAAAAGGGAATGAAAGAACAATCAGAAAATACACATCTTTCGAATTAATAAGAAGGACAAATTCACCTTGAGTGTTTGGTGTTGTTGATTTGCTTCTGCCCATACTTCCTCCATTGGCGGCCATCGTAGTGCGGCACAGGCGTTTCAAGTAACACAGAGTCATCAAATCTCCTGCTTAAAATTTTATTTCTGGATTAATAATCATATGTAACCTCGAGTAGCATTTGGAAGAGAGTCTAATAATGAAATAAAACTTTTTATTAGCTCACATGGTACCTTCTCTTGTGCTGATGACGGGGGTTAGCAGTAGTAACACCCTCCTCGTTCTTGCAGTCGACAGAGGAAATCTTCTTCACTCTCTTCTTGTCATCCACCAGGACATCATCGTCATCATCATCATGAGGTCGTCGAGTACTTCGAGACTGATGGAGCTGCAGCTCGGCCATGGCCTTGCTGGAGCAATCCAGTATGTCCTGGAACATCTGGGCGACAATCTCAGAGCGCTCATCGGCCTGCAGTGCAGGGAGCACGATCGCTCGCAGCTGCGACACCAGAGACTGCCCCCTGGCGATCTCCTTCATCGCCGACCGGTGATCAGAAGCTGAAGATTGAGCAAGACATCTGCTATTATACTGTTGGTGCTTCATCCTTGCTAGTTTTCTTCTCTAGCTAGCTTGCTCTTGTATCTGAAGAGCTGGTGCTGCGGGAAGAAAATAGGCTACTGAGCTTAGCTTTGCTGCAGGTTCTTCGCAGGCAGCTGTCAGAGAAGGAATCAAGAAAGGAAGAAGAAGCTACCTAATCATCTGGCTGGCTATGGCGATACGGTTACTCTTAATCCTCTCTACTTATATACAGGGATGGAAATGTCATGGCAACATAATTAATGGACCAACTTGTGCAGAGCCTGCGTAGGCAGGTGCAGAGCACATGAAAACAGGGAAGGACAGATTCAGACTTTGCAGCTACCACGCGCTTATAGGTTGGTTTAGTCCTCTACTCGTCTGTTACTACTCACTAGTACAAGATGCATGTACTAGTGATTTGGAAGATCATGGTTAGATTCTGCAATCGTAGTCATGAAATTAACCTGGGGCAAAGATTGGTTAATTTCATGGTAGTGAATTGTCGCTTGTGCTCACCAGGTACTCCCTGCTCCGAAAACAAGCTAAGCTAGTCTCGTCAGTGAGCAGTCGCTTTTGCTTCTCACATGAGACCTTTTCAGCTTTTACTACGTTCTGCCATAAACAACAATAATCCCTTGGAATCTGAAAAAGGGAGAAGTTTGTTTCTCCAATTCTCCTTATATATAAGAGCTTGTTTGAATGAGCAGGGATTGCAAATTCTGAATTAGTTTCTCCAGACCTGAATGGCCTGGTCACCCTGCTAACATTTTCATAAATAAACAAGACTTGTTTTTTTCTTCTTTTTGTCAAGTTCAAATACATAGAGTTTTTTCGAACAATTCAGGGTAGCGATGCTCCACTTACTTTCATTGATCGAGGTGAGCAGCAACGCCTGCTCAAATACAGGTTTATGCCCTGCCATACCAGGGGAAGGATTTACATATTGTTTGGGGGGGGTGGTGGTGGGGGGGTGTGGGGAGGTAGGAGGGAAAATTAGAGTCTGACATTACAGCGAGCCCAGGCAACCCTGAAAGTACTCACACCAGACCCAGACGTCAATCAGATTGTTGGGACAATGGTCCCGCCAGGGTGAGTAATGTGTGAGCAGAGCTCGCTGCAGCTCGCCACTCTGAGGGTCAAAGGTCTTAACCGGAGGCAGAGGCCTTCGACTAGCTGAGACATGATTACCGAGGCAATAATTAGGGTTTTATGTCACCAAAAATCCATCCCCCTTTCTATTGTGAGTTCCTCCTTTTATAGGGTACGGTTACATTCTAGGTTGAGTACAAAAATACCCCTAGGGTAATGAATGATTTACATAACACACTCTAAGTGTAGCACTCTTGCATTTGGGGGCATCTTCGTCTTCTCCCTTCTTCAACCGCCTTGACTGATGGGCCACTATCGTACTTGGGTTTTCGGTCCACTGAAGCACTCTTCCCTGTAATGGGCCAAGCGTCGCCAACCTCCGCGCATGCCTGTGTGTCCTCGGTCTCTGATACAAGGACCGTCGTTCGGCAAGTGGCCTCTAACTTGCCTAACCTCTGAGCTAGCGAGCACGCTCGAAGGCTGAACCTTTGAGCGGAGGTCACCCTTTGAGCGCTGGCCGACCTTTGAGCCTTGGTCTCTAAGGCTTAGATGACCTTCACACCCTAGTATTTGAGTCTTGGATAACCTCTGAGCTCTAATCTCTGAGTCTTGGACAACCTCTGAGCCCTAGTCTCTGAGTCTTGGAAAACCTTTGAGCTTGAACCTCTGACTTATGACCTTCGACTGCTCTTCATCTACTTCACTAAATTCTATCAGGCCTCTTCAAGGGGAGTTGGCCCATATTCCATATGGGCTCCCCCAACACAGATGTTCAAATACATATGAAGTGAATTACGATTTCTTGTATCCAAATCATATATATCAGCACTCTCTGCATACATACTAGATACACATGGTGATATATTATTTTTGAATGAAACTAAGGTGAGCTAATCGCAGGACTGAACTCTTTACTTAAAAGTGTGGCTAACCACGGATTAGCACAACCATGACAAAACTAAGAAATAAAAGAAAACACAGCACCGTACCACTCATAGACAAGCAATGATATTATATATTAGGAGGTGCAATAAGCTAGCTTACTTGGAGACACAAATTCTAAAGTTTCCATCATACGCTGACAGAAGCACGCTCACCTCAGCATAAACTCGTCACGCTCCTAAACATTATTATGTTTCACGTAGGCTCAACTTTACCTGTGCTATTGTTGAAAAATGCTCTGCCAGTCTGTGTTATTGGCGACGTATCGAACAACTCATATTATATCACTGTGTGCATTGCTTAGTTTTCCAAGGGCAATTAGTTCTTAATTGGAGTGAACGATGAGCCTCAGAAAAACTGAGCAACAAATGTGGACTTGGATACGAGGTTTTCAATCATAGTGCTACTAGCACATTTGTTCCTTTGTGTACATCAAGGTCTAGCCTTTTTTATTTCTTCTAATAACCAGGGTCTAGCTTTTACGATTATTTTCCACAAAGCAGATCAAAGACCAACATCAATGCCAAACTTTTGACATGGTTTTGCCATTGAGTGTTGCTAAGATAGAAGAAGAGAAAGAGATAAACACTCATCATGCCATAAGACATTGCGGATGTCCAAACTATGGTATTTCTTTGCGAAGCATGGGTTCAGATTTAGTAATGGCAAAATTACTTTCTACTTTTGAGTAGTTTATATTGTTTCTATGTTACAAAATTTCTATATGGCTTTTAGAAAAACAGTTGTGACCTATAGCTTGTGTAAAAGTAACTTTAGAAAAGCAGCGGTAAGAAAGTCAAAAGCCTATATAGTTCAACAGTTATGGCTTCAGGCCCCGCTCGTCAGCCTCTTCCCTTGTCTTCTTCTTGTACCTGCATGGGGATGTAGGCTTGTTGAGGATGGGAGCTCGTGCAAGGGAGGGGACTCGCCAGCCCGCACCGTGCAAGGGAGGGGGCTCGTTGGTCCGCCATCGCGCAGGGGAGGTGGCTCGACGGCCGCCGCCGAGCAGGGGATGGGAAAGGGCTCGATGGCCACTGCCGTACAGGAGAGGGTGGTGCTCGATGGCCTCCATGCAAGGGAGGATGGCCACTACCATAATGGAGAGGGGTGGGGCTCGATGGCCTCCATGCAAGGGAGGAGAGTGGGCTCGTCGGCCACTGCAGCATAGGGGAGGTGAGGGGGCTCGCCGGCCGCCGTGCAAGGGAGGGAAGGAGGCCCGATGGCCGCTACCGCACAAAGGAGGGGAGGACTCTCTGTCCGCCTTGCAAGGGAGGGGAAGGGGGGCTCGCCGGCACAAGGGAGGGGAGGGATTTGACGACCACCAACACGAAAGTTGACGATGAGATGGGAGGAGAGATGCGGATTGGAAGGGAATAGAACGAGCTAATTGTTATCTCCCCAAAACTAGTGGTGGGTGGGTAATTTGAGGGCCAAAAGCAGGTGAGAGTAAGGGGAACCTACTTTTACATTTATACTAGAGCAAAAGATGCTTTTGGACAAAAGCTACCGGTACTTTTCGATTCTTTGGTTTGGCTTTTGGCTTTTGCAATTGGAAGCCCAATCAAAAAGACCCTTAGTAAAACCATCCCTTAAGTTCGAGTTTATAGGACGACTGCAAAACCATCACCAACAAAAATCTCATTTTCCCTTTAAAAAAACTTGTTTTGATAATTTGGTGGCATAGAAATGGTTTGAAAAAGGTCCCTAAGAGATCTTAAGTGCCTTCTTGAACAACCCTTAATTCGCATTTGGAGTGCTTTTTGAATAAAAATCACTATCTATATCTTTTCATCTTACAATAGCTTCTCTATATCTAGTCTTAGAGACATATCCCCACGCTTCATTTTTTTGCTAGCGAGAAACCAAAAATAGAAAATGACAATAGTATTCCTACCGAGAGATGCGAAGGCCTATGAGGCAAGTTGACTCTGTAATACATATGGCAATATTCGGATTGTAGTTCTGAACTACCAAATGTCTGTATCACAACTATAGCATAGTTATTTGTTGACTAATAAGGCAAAGTCAGTTGATGACTAGGATAGAGATAGTTGGGATTACGATCTAGTTGGCCTGATCCTAAGTCATGTAAACTCTATATATAGAGTATGCGAGAACTATGCAACCAGGTCAGACATACATGCTGATGGGACACCTTCGCAAACTGTGTCCCAATATAATTGCTCGTCGGTATGTTTTCACCGTCAGAAGTTTGACATTTGATTATAAGCAATCCACCTGGCTCCCGGGACAACAATATTGCCTCCTCCAACCGCTTCTCTACTCAACTGCCTAGAGGTGGCTGAACCGCTCCTACAAATCAATTTCAAAAACTTCCAAAAAATAGCAACTCACGACATTTTTTTTGCTTGAAAATCACGCACTTCGTGATTGCCGGGTTCCAAACATGTGACCTTACCCTTGCGTGTTACCTCCTCTACCACTTCACCCGTACGTCACTTATGTTTATAACTGACTTCGGGCCTCCTTATATTATACCGAACAGAGTTTAAATTAAGTGTTTTGAGACCCTAAATGAATTAGAATAAAAAATTTATCAACTACAAAGTTATATAACTTTTTAAGATCTACAAATTTCATTTAAGTTGTTTCTCCATCCATCCGAGGTCATTTAAGAAATTTAAATTTCAAATGTGAGAAATTGAACTATAGTTTTTTTGACAAGATGATTTTAAATAAAAATTATCAACTATAAAGTCGTATAAATTTTTAAGATCTACAACTTTTATTTTGGTTATTTCTTCATCCGAGATTGTTTGATCTGAAGTCATTTGAAAAAAATTCAAAATCCAAATTTAAGAAATTCAAATATAGTTTCTAGGTCAAAGTAAATTTAAATAAAAAAGTTGTCAAACTACAAAGCTCTATAACTTTCTAAGATATACAACTTTTATTTTAATCATCTTTTCATGCCACTTTGTTTTACTTTGGTCATCTTTCTGTGCAACTTTGTTTAAAACTCAAATTTTGAATTTCAAAAATGCGTTATTTCAAACAACATTTTGAAAGAGTAAATGATTTTAGCTGAAAATGTCTTGGATAACAAAGTTATACAACTCATTAAGATTTATAACTTTTATTTTGATCATTTCTTTATCTTAAAAAGTGATACTAACATTACTCATAAATTGTACATATCTCTTATATTCACATAAATATATGTAAAATTTATGAACAATGTTATTACTAGGTAGGTATAATCTGTGAACAATGTTAGCATTACTTTTTCAGATGAAAAAAAATTAAAATAAAAGTTGTAGATCTTGATAAGTTCTACAATTTTATGATTATAAATTTTTCAGTAGAAATCATTTATTGCTTCAAAATATTGTTTCAATTTGTTATTTTTTGAAATTCAAATTTTATTTTGATAAATCAAAGTTACATGAAAAGATGATAAAAATAATAGATGTAACAACACACTAAATTGATAGAAAATGATTTTAGAAAAAAATCATCAGGTTTAGAGTAAGTAAAAGGGAGAAAGATTAGTTATAAGTTTTGGCCAAAGATTAAAAAGAGAAATCAAAATTCTTTAACAATTTTAAAGTTGAAGTTCAAACTAAATTTTGAATCATAAAATGATTTCAAAAGAAAAATTTGTAAATGGCAAAGTTGCATAACTTTTCGAGATATATAACTTTTATTTTGGCTATTTCCCCATCTGAGGTTGTTTTAAAAATTCAAATTTTAGTACTTCATTTTTTTTCTATTGGGCATCTATTTGTAGGGGCGCTTCAATATTGAGTCATCTGTACAAATTTCATTTGTAGGGGTGGCTGGATATATAGTCACTCTTACAAATTGTCACACCCAATTTCAAGGAAGAAACTGAATGCATAAACTCATGTGTGCCCAGAGATCAATCACACACACGAGTTACAAATTTATATAAGTATCATCACAGTGTCTCATACATCACGATTATAAAGTCATTACACATAACAGAGTCTGATACATAAACGACATATAGATAGCTATTCTCCGTGAGCTCTCACTCCACAGGGAACGGTTGACCGGTTGACGGCACACCTAGTAGTCTTCAGGAAAGAACTCATTGTAGCCATCTGTTACCCATCCGGGATTTTCCAAAATTGAAAATAAAACAAGCGTAAGTACTCCTCGTACTTAGCAAGCATAACACAGGGTTAATGAGGCTCAAAAGGCTGACATGGGTTATACGGCATTTAGCTTTTATCATTGTCAGTTTTAGCAGTGGTGAAGCATAAAGATATACCCTTTTTACCAAAGTTACACATGATCAGGTAGGCATGATTAATGATTAGCATAAACATATTATCAACAATAATCATCATCATTTATTCTATGAGGGTCCAAGGCCGCTCGTGACCGAGAGCACGGCTGATATATCAGTTTTTAACACACTTTGCAGAGGTTGTACACTTTCACCATGAGTCGTGATTTACCCCTTTGCCCGAGGCGGCCAACCTCTTGACCCACTTCCAAGGAGGGTCGGTAGGGTTCACTATGAAGTCTTTCAAGGGTTCGTCTAACGAGTTAGGGCCGCTAGGTTTCTGTGGCCTGCAAGTGTAGAGCTCCCCTTCCAAACGGTTCACACCCGTAGCAGCACACATAAGGACAGAGGCCGCACTATACCTGACCCGGAACACACCCCTCTTGCGCCTTTCGGTAACCTCTAACAAGTTAGAAAAGGTCCCCATACTTAACTAAAGCCAGAGCCATATAGCCCTCATGGTTGTACTGTAAGTCTCGGATTGTCGCCCACAGATAAGTCCTTATGGAGAGGCAGCTAGCACACAACCACAGTGTACTAGTCCCCTGTGAGCATAATAATAAAAACAAGTTTTATAGCTTAAGCATAAGTCATTAGTCAGTTACAAGATCACGGTAACTATAGAGCACTAGCTTTTCTATTCAATGCATCACATCCCACCGGTGTCAAGGAACAGGAAATCAACACTATGTTATAATCTCTACGGTTGTCAAGGTAGACACATGCATATGACAATGGTGATTAAGGTGAATAGGACAACAAGGATGATCCCGTGTTATACTTGCCTTGCTCAATGAACTCCTGTGGATCCTGCTGGTCGTCGAAGTAGAAGTCCTGCTCACCACCCAACTGCTCACCGTCTATACACGATACACCGCAAAATTCACACGCATCCACCATTGCATTCATACATAAGAAACAAACTCTATATTAGAACAGTACACCAATAGTGACAAAACAAATTAAAAAGTTTGTAAATCCATTCTACGTCTCGCTACGAACACATCAACGCAAGAATCACGAAAATCGGAATTAAAACGTGAAAATTATAGCCTAATCAAGTTCTCTACGCGCTCTAATTGACTTAGTCTAATCTCTAAATTAAACAGTGGTAAAACTGACTAACAGTACCACTAACCTGTAGAGAATTTCACTACGAATCTAACGCAACTTGAACGGATCGAATCGGAGTTGAAATGACCGTTTTATAAGCAAAATAGTGCAATGGCAATTCTGTAATTAACCGAAACTTAATTTCGAAATAAATAAACAAAATTCAGAATTTTGAATTCCATCCCAGGGACTGCGCTGCAAAAAGGAGAAAGTGGAGGGGTTCTTAACTAAGAAAGCCAGCGAAGGGGTATGGTGTGTTCTTGGCCATCCGATCTCAGATCGACGGCTGAGAAAGAATTGAAGGAGAGAGAGAGGGAGGGGCTGGCCGGAACAGGAGCTTGCACGGCGGCCCTCCATGGCTGACGACGAGGAGCTCGCCGGAGTTCGCGTTCCCGGTGCTAAGATGCTCCGTTCGACGAACCGACTGCTCCGGGTGGAAGAGGAGAATGAGGCGAACTCGTCCCCGTACTTAGTGCAGCCCGGCAATCCTCGCGGAGAGATGCGCCATGAACGGCGACGGACACAGCTCGTCGGCAAGCGCGGCAACGGCCCTAAAGGCCTCGGTTTCGCAAATTGAAGGCAGGGGAAGAAAGAGAGGGAAGAGGCGAGCTCACCACGTCCTTCAATTTGACCGGTGACAACGCGGAGCAGCGTGGCCGGCGTTAATGGCGGCGGCGTTGCTGTTCGACGTCGCGAGCGCGTTCTTGCGAACAGAGAGCGAGAGAGCGGGGAGGCGGTTCGTTCGATTAAGGGGCGCGGGGTGCAGTTGGAGGAGCGGGGGAAGAGCGTGGGAGTGAAAAACGGAGGCGGCGGTTGCGGCGTGCGTGCGTGCGTGCGCTCTGAGCATAACAGCAGGAGGTTGGGGAAGGGAGGCGCTGACAAGTGGGGTCAGTCCATCATAGAGAGGAAGGGGAGAAGGAGAAGGGCGCGGGCTTCAGTGGGCTGGGCCGGCAATCAGCTAGGCCAACAGGCCGAAATGAAGGGAGGGAGAGGAAGGAAATCTTTCCATTTTTCCATTTTTGAAACCCATTTCGAAAATCAATTTCAAAATATGTTTGAATCAATTTGAACTTGGCAAACCACACAACCAAAAATATGCAGCAGCATGGATGCATCAACATGTATTAAACTTATATTTGATTTTACTTTTAAAATTTTTTTTTATTATTTTCCTATATTTAAATGCTCACACCTTTGCATAACAAATTCAAATTTAAATTAATTTCAAAGATGCAAATTTTGGGTGTTACAAACCTACCCCCCTTAAGACGAATCTCGTCCTCGAGATTCCACTGCTGGCTCCTCAAACAACTGTGGGTATTCTGATTTCAAATCATCTTCTCTTTCCCATGTTGCCTCGGCCTCTGAATAACGATTCCACTGTACTTTGCACATCCGTATGACACGGCTCCGAGTGACTTTCTCTGCTGTTTCCAAGATCTTGATTGGATACTCCCTATATGTAAGGTTCTCTTTAATACTGAGTTCCTCCAAAGGTATCTGCTCTTCAGGCACTCGCAAACATTTCTTAAGTTGAGAAACATGAAAGACATCATGCACCTCCGACAAACTTTCAGGCAATTCTAACTGATAAGCCACTTCACCTCTTCTTTCTAACACTTTAAACGGACCAACATAACGTGGTGCTAGCTTTCCTTTCATATTGAACCTCTTTACTCCTTTCATAGGTGACACTTTAAGATACACGTAATCGCCCGGTTGAAAGACTAGCTCTCTTCTTCTAGTATCTGCATAGCTCTTTTGACGAGACTGTGCAACTCTCAAGTTGTCTCTTATCAGTCTAACTTGTTCTTCTGCATTCTTAAGTACGTCAGGTCCAAACACTTGTGTCTCTCCCCGCCTCGATTCCAAAACAGAGGTGTTCTACACTTTCTTCCATACAATGCTTCAAATGGTGCCATTTTGAGACTCTTTTGATGACTATTGTTGTATGAGAATTCAGCATATGGCAAACTCTTATCCCAACTGGTACCATACTGCAAAGCATAAGCTCTCAACATATCTTCTAATATCTGATTTGTTCTTTCGATCCCGCCATCTATCTCGTAGGTGATATGCCGTACTAAAATTCAGCTTTGTTCCCAAGGATTCATGCAATTTCTGCCAATAGTGAGACGTGAATTGTGTACCACGATCAGATACAATTTTCTTAGGAACACCATGCAGACTCACTATTCTCTCCATGTACAATTCAGCTAACTTTGCACTAGTATAGGTGGTCTTGACAGGTAGGAAGTGGGCAACCTTAGTTAGTCGATCCACTATTACCCATATAGAATCATATCCTCTCTGGGTGCGAGGTAATCCAACTATGAAATCCATACCTACTTCATCCCATTTCCATTCAGGTATCTTCATTGGTTGTAGTAATCATGCAGGTCTCTGATGTTCAGCCTTCACTCTCTGACACGTATCACATAGAGCAACATACTCAGCTACATCCCTCTTTAATCCATACCACCAATACTTCTCTTTAAGATCTAAGTACATCTTAGTACTTCTAGGATGAATAGAATATGCTGACTCATGAGCTTCACGTAAGATTGCTTCTCTGATAGCCTTGTTTTCTAGCACACATAGCCTTTTACCAAACCACAAGGTTCCATCATCATCTAGTCGAAAGCCTGGTGCCTTACCAATCACTATGTTGTCAGCTATCTCTTTCAATTTCTCATCTTCAAGCTGTCCTTTACGAATCTCCTTCTCTAATGTAGGTTCCAGAATCATCTCCACCGTATTAATGGCAAATCCCAAGTTAAGATACTCTATTTCCTTACATAACTGTCTGGCCATAGGAGTAATATGTATCTCATTGACATAACTCTTTCTACTAAGTGCATCCGCTACAACATTAGCCTTACCAGGATGATAGTGCACTTCCAAGTCATAATCTTTAATTAATTCTAACCAACGACGTTGTCTCAAATTCAGATCTGACTGAGTAAAGATGTACTTCAAACTCTTATGATCAGTGTATATGTCACTCTTATGTCCAATCAAGTAGTGTCTCCAAATCTTTAAAGCATGTACCACAGCTGCTAGCTCTAGGTCATGTGTAGGATAATTAAGCTCATGCTTCCTCAACTATCTAGATGCATAGGCCACTACTTTCCCTTCTTGCATAAGCACACAACCAAGACCCAATCTAGATGCATCACAATATATCGAAAAATTCTTGCTCAGATCTGGTAAAGTCAACACTGGAGCTGTAGTCAATCGCTTCTTCAGCTCATCAAAGCTAGCCTGACACTTATCAGACCAAACAAACTTAGCATTTTTCTCAAGGAGAACAGTCATAGGTTTTGCCAACTTGGAGAATCCTTCAATAAATCTCCGATAGTAGCCTGCCAATCCAAGAAAACTACGGATCTCACTAACACCAGGTAGGTGGCTTCCAATTCAACACATCGCCTACCTTCCCCGGATCAACTGCTATTCCTCCATTAGACACAATGTGACCAAGAAAGGATACTTTCTTCAACCAAAACTCACATTTACTCCTCTTGGCATACAACTTATGCTCTCTAAGTTTCTGTAGTACTAATCTCAAATGTTCAGCATGCTCTTCTTCATTCTTAGAATAAATCAATATGTCATCTATAAAGACCACTACAAACTTGTCTAAGTATTCCATGAACACCTTATTCATCATATACATAAAGTATGCAGGTGCGTTGGTCAATCCAAATGACATAACTGTGTATTCATACAATCCATACCTTGTTGTAAAGGCTGTCTTAGGTATGTCAGATACACGGATCTTCAGTTGATGATAGCCAGACCGAAGATCAATCTTTGAGAACACACAAGCTCCTCTTAATTGGTCAAACAAGTCATCTATTCTAGGCAAAGGGTATTTATTCTTGATGGTAACTTCATTCAATGACCGATAATCTACACACATTCTCTGGGTTCCATCTTTCTTACTAACAAAGATAACTGGTGCCCCCCAGGGTGATGAACTAGGGCGAATGAAACCCTTCTCTTGCAATTCCTTTATTTGTTTCTTAAGTTCTTCTAACTCATTTACTCCCATTCTATATGGTCTTTTTTAGCTATAGGTGCAGTACCAGGTAAAAGCTCAATAATAAATTCAATGTCACGGTCAGGTGGCATACCTGGCAAATCATCCGGAAACACATCTGAAATTCACCCACAACCGGATTCTCCCGTTTTGTCTCGTCACTCGGTGATTCACGAAAGGCGCCCATTTGCTCTTGCATAGCAATGTCAACACTGATTCTGTCTCCCTTGGGTGTTGTTAGAGTCACAACCTTATCCTTGCACTAAATAATTGCGTTGTGGCTCTTCATCCAATCCATGCCCAGGATAAGATCGATTCCAGAAGTTCTTAATACTGTAGGTTTCACTAGAAACTCTACCCCCCTTAAAGAGAGTTGAACTTTGGGGCAATAGAGTGTTGCTTGCATTCCCCCACCAGGTGAATTAACTAATAATGTGTCTTTAAGTGCACAGAGGGGTATGCTATGTCGTCTAATGAACATGTGTGCAATAAAGGTATGCGAAGCACCAGAATCAAAAAGAACTGTAGCGGGGACTGAGTTGACGTCAAACGTACCAAGCATAACTCCTGGAGCCTCCTGCGCTGTCTCGGCAGACACATGGTTTACTCTCCCATAGTGTGATGGCTTCTGAGGAACGTTCCTCTGATTGTTGTACGGTCCTGGGTTGTTGCCTGGAGCTCGGGGTGCTTGCTGGTTCTTCTTTTCCGGACAGTTGTAGGACATGTGCCCCTCTTTTCCACAGTTGAAACAGGTGTTAGCAGTGTTTGGGGCATTTGTCTTCACAGGTGCATTGTTTGGATTTCCCTGTCTTGCCACCGGGCCGACCACCCCTTCTTTGGTTACGTGGACGCCTTTGAACGTAGGCGCTAGCGATCTTTGGGATTGCTGCTGGTAGGGTCCACGATTCCACTGATTAGGTGGTCCTTGGTACTTCTGCTGATACCCCTGCTGTGAGTTGGCACGAGAACGAGTGTTGCTCCCAGATGACTGACCTTGGAATTTACGCTTCTTGGCCTCAATCTCCTTGCGCTTGTTGTCGATCACAATCGCACGGTTCACCAAGGCTTAGAAATTGGGGTAGGTGTTGGACATCAACTGCAACTGAAGACCATCATACAAACCCTTCAGGAAGCGACGCTGCTTCTCACTGTCTTCAGCAACATCGTTCGGAGCATAGCGCGACAGCTGAGCAAACTTGTCTCTGTATTCCGCCACTGTCATGGAGCCTTGCTTCAGAGATCTGAACTCCTCTTGCTTCAACTCCACCTCACCTGCAGGGATGTGGTAGGACCTGAAGTTGTCTCTGAATTCCTGCCAGGTAACGGGAGGGAGGTCCTTGGGTCGAGCATACTGGTAGGACTCCCACCAGTCTTGGGCTGCTCCCTGAAGTTGTCCTGAAGCGTACAATACTTTCTCCAAGTCATTGCACTGAGCTATGTTAAGTTGTTTCTCCACAGCTCTTAGCCAATCATCCGCTTCCAGCGGGTCAGCAGCATGGTTGAACACTGGTGGACGGCCTTTCATGAACTCTCCGCGCTTGTCTCTCACATGGACAGGCGGTGGTCCTCCGGCTGGTTCATTATCCATGCGCTGAAGCATGGCTTGCATCAGCTGCCCTTGCATTGCCATCAGCTGTTCCACAGTCATAGCGGGAGGCGGTGGCGGCTGATTAACACCACGTCCACGGCCACGTCCACGTCCACGACCGTGGCCTCTGCCTTGACCATCAGCATCCATCTGGTGTCCAAAAACACACAAACACACTTAATATAATTCCATTGAAACTTCTCTTGTAAAATGGTAAAACAAAATACTGCAGATTTCTGGCGAGTTTCAGCAGTAGCAGTTCAGAAAACTCATCATATGTCATCTTCCATACATCACTTTCAGACATGGTGTATATAGTTGGAAAGCTTATACAATTCTCTACAACTTTCTTATTATACACTTTCTCTGAATCAGACACTAAATTACCTGAAAACAGCACACTACCCAGACTGTTCTGGAACATAAACTGTGCAGAAGACTGATCTTTCACAATTAATATCTCACTGTCCAGAAACGATAAAACAGTGATTCTGGACTTTTTGGAAAGCTACAGAAGTCTACTTTCCAGCATAAAATTTTCAGAATTTTCGGACATACAGAATAGGAGATATGATCACATTTTCATAGACTGCTCTAGATTTCAGCATACCAGAAATAGAACCAAACTGAACCAACTATATTAAACATGCTCTAAGTTTTAAAATCCATAACTATGAGATGTGTGGACAGACCCACACTATCCCAACATTCAACCAAAGATCCAAATCATAAAAGGTTCACAATCACAAACATCTAAGCATAAAGGTTCACAAGACACATAAGGACTAACAGACTCGCAACTAGCGACATACTATGACTACGAAGGACATCCGATCTCTAAGGGGCCGAGTCGAGGACAGTGATCTTCACGGGCAGGATGTTGTAGAGGCGAGGCATCCCCTGCTGGGCCCTCAAATCATCCACCGTCTGTTGTAGACGCTGAATGGTCTTCTGGTCCTCACGGAGGTCAACATACGTTGTCTCATTGGCTTGCTTCAAAGCATTCATGTGCTCAACCGTGGCCTTCAGAGTTGCCTCCTCACCCTCGGGGTCTCGAACCACCCACTCACCTGCATCATGGTCATAGCGAGGAAGAAACCTGTATCTATCTTCCTGCATATCTCCGTACCTGCGTCCATGGTAGTGAGTGCAGGCCATCTTAGCTGCATCCTCCATGCTGTCAAACATATCCCTACGCCGAATAGTAGGCGCATGGATAGTCTCTAGCTGCTTCCCGTTGTGGTCCATATTCCACACTACCACTGACATCTCCGTAGTGTAAAACCTATTCTCGAGCGGATGCTTATGCTCAGTACATACATACTTAATCTCCGCTCCCAAGTCAGGGTAGTACTGCTGCAACGTCTCCTCCAGCAAACTGTGAAAGTGAGCAGTGTCGGGCGCCTCCATATAGTGGTGGAGTAGAGTCCAACCCATCGGCTCAGGAGCAGCAGGAGCTGGGGCAGGTGCTGGTGCGGTCGGTGAAACTGGTGCAGAAGCTGAAGCAGCAGCAGGAGCTGGTGCAGGTGTAGGAACTGGAGCAGGAGAGTGAGCCACTATAGGAGTAGGCCACTCCTCCTCGTCCTCCTCAGTGATGTCCTCCACCACCACCTCAGGATCCTCCATCATAGGATCCTCCTGGTCATCGGGGATGACCACTACCTCTGGAGCTACCTGAGGTGCCGGAGTAGCCTGAGTAGACTGAGGTGCCTCAGCCTCAGGAGCCGCCTGCGGTGCTGGTGGTGCAGACTGGGACGAGGCAGGGGTGAACATGGCGCGGTAGGTCGACGAGCTGAGGCGGGCAGAGCGGCGAGGCGTCGACATCTATAAATTTTATTTAAGATACAGTAAGAAACAATATTTTAACAACATAAAAGTAAAGTAACATAAATATTTTAATAAAATAACAAAAGTATGATAACAATTTAATAAAATAACAAGAGCAAGATAATAAGCATAATAGTAAATAGAGTTAGACCTTAAATGCGACCAAATCTATCTAGGCTTGCGTCCTACAGTCAACACGGCTTTGATACCAATTTGTCACACCTAATTTCAAGGAAGAAACTGAATGCATAAACTCATGTGTGCCCAGAGATCAATCACACACACGAGTTACAAATTTATATAAGTATCATCACAGTGTCTCATACATCACGATTATAAAGTCATTACACATAACAGAGTCTGATACATAAACGACATATAGATAGCTATTCTCCGTGAGCTCTCACTCCACAGGGAACGGTTGACCGGTTGACGGCACACCTAGTAGTCTTCAGGAAAGAACTCATTGTAGCCATCTGTTACCCATCCGGGATTTTCCAAAATTGAAAATAAAACAAGCGTAAGTACTCCTCGTACTTAGCAAGCATAACACAGGGTTAATGAGGCTCAAAAGGCTGACACGGGTTATACGGCATTTAGCTTTTATCATTGTCAGTTTTAGCAGTGGTGAAGCATAAAGATATACCCTTTTTACCAAAGTTACACATGATCAGGTAGGCATGATTAATGATTAGCATAAACATAGTATCAACAATAATCATCATCATTTATTCTATGAGGGTCCAAGGCCGCTCGTGACCGAGAGCACGGCTGATATATCAGTTTTTAACACACTTTGCAGAGGTTGTACACTTTCACCATGAGTCGTGATTTACCCCTTTGCCCGAGGCGGCCAACCTCTTGACCCACTTCCAAGGAGGGTCGGCAGGGTTCACTATGAAGTCTTTCAAGGGTTCGTCTAACGAGTTAGGGCCGCTAGGTTTCTGTGGCCTGCAAGTGTAGAGCTCCCCTTCCAAACGGTTCACACCCGCAGCAGCACACATAAGGACAGAGGCTGCACTATACCTGACCCGGAACACACCCCTCTTGCGCCTTTCGGTAACCTCTAACAAGTTAGAAAAGGTCCCCATACTTAACTAAAGCCAGAGCCATATAGCCCTCATGGTTGTACTGTAAGTCTCGGATTGTCGCCCCAAGATAAGTCCTTATGGAGAGGCAGCTAGCACACAACCACAGTGTACTAGTCCCCTGTGAGCATAATAATAAAAACAAGTTTTATAGCTTAAGCATAAGTCATTAGTCAGTTACAAGATCACGGTAACTATAGAGCACTAGCTTTTCTATTCAATGCATCACATCCCACCGGTGTCAAGGAACAGGAAATCAACACTATGTTATAATCTCTACGGTTGTCAAGGTAGACACATGCATATGACAATGGTGATTAAGGTGAATAGGACAACAAGGATGATCCCGTGTTATACTTGCCTTGCTCAATGAACTCCTGTGGATCCTGCTGGTCGTCGAAGTAGAAGTCCTGCTCACCACCCAACTGCTCACCGTCTATACACGATACACCGCAAAATTCACACGCATCCACCATTGCATTCATACATAAGAAACAAACTCTATATTAGAACAGTACACCAATAGTGACAAAACAAATTAAAAAGTTTGTAAATCCATTCTACGTCTCGCTACGAACACATCAACGCAAGAATCACGAAAAATCGAATTAAAACGCGTGAAAATTATAGCCTAATCAAGTTCTCTACGCGCTCTAATTGACTTAGTCTAATCTCTAAATTAAACAGTGGTAAAACTGACTAACAGTACCACTAACCTGTAGAGAATTTCACTACGAATCTAACGCAACTTGAACGGATCGAATCGGAGTTGAAATGACCGTTTTATAAGCAAAATAGTGCAATGGCAATTCTGTAATTAACCGAAACTTAATTTCGAAATAAATAAACAAAATTCAGAATTTTGAATTCCATCCCAGGGACTGCGCTGCAAAAAAGGAGAAAGTGGAGGGGTTCTTAACTAAGAAAGCCAGCGAAGGGGTATGGTGTGTTCTTGGCCATCCGATCTCAGATCGACGGCTGAGAAAGAATTGAAGGAGAGAGAGAGGGAGGGGCTGGCCGGAACAGGAGCTTGCACGGCGGCCCTCCATGGCTGACGACGAGGAGCTCGCCGGAGTTCGCGTTCCCGGTGCTAAGATGCTCCGCTCGACGAACCGACTGCTCCGGGTGGAAGAGGAGAATGAGGCGAACTCGCCCCCGCATTTAGTGCAGCCCGGCAATCCTCGCGGAGAGATGCGCCATGAACGGCGACGGACACGCCTCGTCGGCAAGAAGCGGCAACGGCCCTAAAGGCCTCGGTTTCGCAAATTGAAGGCAGGGGAAGAAAGAGAGGGAAGAGGCGAGCTCACCACGCCCTTCAATTTGACCGGTGACAACGCTGAGCAGCGTGGCCGGCGTTAATGGCGGCGGGCGTTGCTGTTCGACGTCGCGAGCGCGTTCTTGCAACAGAGAGCGAGAGAGCGGGGAGGCGGTTCGCTCGATTAAGGGGCGCGGGGTGCAGTTGGAGGAGCGGGGAAGAGCGTGGGAGTGAAAAACGGAGGCGGCGGTTGCGGCGTGCGTGCGTGCGTGCGCTCTGAGCATAACAGCAGGAGGTTGGGGAAGGGAGGCGCTGACAAGTGGGGTCAGTCCATCATAGAGAGGAAGGGGAGAAGGAGAAGGGCGCGGGCTTCAGTGGGCTGGGCCGGCAATCAGCTAGGCCAACAGGCCGAAATGAAGGGAGGGAGAGGAAGGAAATCTTTCCATTTTTCCATTTTTGAAACCCATTTCGAAAATCAATTTCAAAATATGTTTGAATCAATTTGAACTTGGCAAACCACACAACCAAAAATATGCAGCAGCATGGATGCATCAACATGTATTAAACTTATATTTGATTTTACTTTTAAAATTTTTTTTTTTATTATTTTCCTATATTTAAATGCTCACACCTTTGCATAACAAATTCAAATTTAAATTAATTTCAAAGATGCAAATTTTGGGTGTTACAAACCTACCCCCCTTAAGACGAATCTCGTCCTCGAGATTCCACTGCTGGCTCCTCAAACAACTGTGGGTATTCTGATTTCAAATCATCTTCTCTTTCCCATGTTGCCTCGGCCTCTGAATAACGATTCCATCAGTACTTTGCACATCCGTATGACACGGCTCCGAGTGACTTTCTCTGCTTTTTTCAAGATCTTGATTGGATACTCCCTATATGTAAGGTTCTCTTTAATACTGAGTTCCTCCAAAGGTATCTGCTCTTCAGGCACTCGCAAACATTTCTTAAGTTGAGAAACATGAAAGACATCATGCACCTCCGACAAACTTTCAGGCAATTCTAACTGATAAGCCACTTCACCTCTTCTTTCTAACACTTTAAACGGACCAACATAACGTGGTGCTAGCTTTCCTTTCATATTGAACCTCTTTACTCCTTTCATAGGTGACACTTTAAGATACACGTAATCGCCCCTGGGTTGAAAGACTAGCTCTCTTCTTCTAGTATCTGCATAGCTCTTTTTTGACGAGACGTGCAACTCTCAAGTTGTCTCTTATCGGTCTAACTTGTTCTTCTCGCATTCTTAAATACGTCGGGTCCAAACACTTGTGTCTCTCTCCGTCGATTCCAAAACAGAGGTGTTCTACACTTTCTTCCATACAATGCTTCAAATGGTGCCATTTTGAGACTCTTTTGATGACTATTGTTGTATGAGAATTCAGCATATGGCAAACTCTTATCCCAACTGGTACCATACTGCAAAGCATAAGCTCTCAACATATCTTCTAATATCTGATTTGTTCTTTCAGTCTGCCCATCTATCTGTAGGTGATATGCCGTACTAAAATTCAGCTTTGTTCCCAAGGATTCATGCAATTTCTGCCAATAGTGAGACGTGAATTGTGTACCACGATCAGATACAATTTTCTTAGGAACACCATGCAGACTCACTATTCTCTCCATGTACAATTCAGCTAACTTTGCACTAGTATAGGTGGTCTTGACAGGTAGGAAGTGGGCAACCTTAGTTAGTCGATCCACTATTACCCATATAGAATCATATCCTCTCTGGGTGCGAGGTAATCCAACTATGAAATCCATACCTACTTCATCCCATTTCCATTCAGGTATCTTCATTGGTTGTAGTAATCATGCAGGTCTCTGATGTTCAGCCTTCACTCTCTGACACGTATCACATAGAGCAACATACTCAGCTACATCCCTCTTTAATCCATACCACCAATACTTCTCTTTAAGATCTAAGTACATCTTAGTACTTCTAGGATGAATAGAATATGCTTGACTCATGAGCTTCACGTAAGATTGCTTCTCTGATAGCCTTGTTTTCTAGCACACATAGCCTTTTACCAAACCACAAGGTTCCATCATCATCTAGTCGAAAGCCCGGTGCCTTACCAATCACTATGTTGTCGAGCTATCTCTTTCAATTTCTCATCTTCAAGCTGTCCTTTACGAATCTCCTTCTCTAATGTAGGTTCCAGAATCATCTCCACCGTATTAATGGCAAATCCCAAGTTAAGATACTCTATTTCCTTACATAACTGTCTGGCCATAGGAGTAATATGTATCTCATTGACATAACTCTTTCTACTAAGTGCATCCGCTACAACATTAGCCTTACCAGGATGATAGTGCACTTCCAAGTCATAATCTTTAATTAATTCTAACCAACGACGTTGTCTCAAATTCAGATCTGACTGAGTAAAGATGTACTTCAAACTCTTATGATCAGTGTATATGTCACTCTTATGTCCAATCAAGTAGTGTCTCCAAATCTTTAAAGCATGTACCACAAATTGCTAGCTCTAGGTCATGTGTAGGATAATTAAGCTCATGCTTCCTCAACTATCTAGATGCATAGGCCACTACTTTCCCTTCTTGCATAAGCACACAACCAAGACCCAATCTAGATGCATCACAATATATCGAAAAATTCTTGCTCAGATCTGGTAAAGTCAACACTGGAGCTGTAGTCAATCGCTTCTTCAGCTCATCAAAGCTAGCCTGACACTTATCAGACCAAACAAACTTAGCATTTTTCTCAAGGAGAACAGTCATAGGTTTTGCCAACTTGGAGAATCCTTCAATAAATCTCCGATAGTAGCCTGCCAATCCAAGAAAACTACGGATCTCACTAACACCAGTAGGTGGCTTCCAATTCAACACATCAGCTACCTTCCCTGGATCAACTGCTATTCCTCCATTAGACACAATGTGACCAAGAAAGGATACTTTCTTCAACCAAAACTCACATTTACTCCTCTTGGCATACAACTTATGCTCTCTAAGTTTCTGTAGTACTAATCTCAAATGTTCAGCATGCTCTTCTTCATTCTTAGAATAAATCAATATGTCATCTATAAAGACCACTACAAACTTGTCTAAGTATTCCATGAACACCTTATTCATCATATACATAAAGTATGCAGGTGCGTTGGTCAATCCAAATGACATAACTGTGTATTCATACAATCCATACCTTGTTGTAAAGGCTGTCTTAGGTATGTCAGATACACGGATCTTCAGTTGATGATAGCCAGACCGAAGATCAATCTTTGAGAACACACAAGCTCCTCTTAATTGGTCAAACAAGTCATCTATTCTAGGCAAAGGGTATTTATTCTTGATGGTAACTTCATTCAATGACCGATAATCTACACACATTCTCTGGGTTCCATCTTTCTTACTAACAAAGATAACTGGTGCCCCCCAGGGTGATGAACTAGGGCGAATGAAACCCTTCTCTTGCAATTCCTTTATTTGTTTCTTAAGTTCTTCTAACTCATTTACTCCCATTCTATATGGTCTTTTAGCTATAGGTGCAGTACCAGGTAAAAGCTCAATAATAAATTCAATGTCACGGTCAGGTGGCATACCTGGCAAATCATCCGGAAACACATCTGGAAATTCACCCACAACTGGATTCTCCTGTTTTGTCTCGTCACTCAGCTGATTCACAGAAGCTGTCTGTTGCTCTTGCATAGCAATGTCAACACTGATTCTGTCTCCCTTGGGTGTTGTTAGAGTCACAACCTTATCCTTGCACTAAATAATTGCGTTGTGGCTCTTCATCCAATCCATGCCCAGGATAAGATCGATTCCAGAAGTTCTTAATACTGTAGGTTTCACTAGAAACTCTACCCCCCTTAAAGAGAGTTGAACTTTGGGGCAATAGAGTGTTGCTTGCATTCCCCCACCAGGTGAATTAACTAATAATGTGTCTTTAAGTGCACAGAGGGGTATGCTATGTCGTCTAATGAACATGTGTGCAATAAAGGTATGCGAAGCACCAGAATCAAAAAGAACTGTAGCGGGGACTGAGTTGACGTCAAACGTACCAAGCATAACTCCTGGAGCCTCCTGCGCTGTCTCGGCAGACACATGGTTTACTCTCCCATAGTGTGATGGCTTCTGAGGAACGTTCCTCTGATTGTTGTACGGTCCTGGGTTGTTGCCTGGAGCTCGGGGTGCTTGCTGGTTCTTCTTTTCCGGACAGTTGTAGGACATGTGCCCCTCTTTTCCACAGTTGAAACAGGTGTTAGCAGTGTTTGGGGCATTTGTCTTCACAGGTGCATTGTTTGGATTTCCCTGTCTTGCCACTGGCTGACCACCCTGCTGCTGGTTCTGTGGACGCTGCTGGAACTGTGGGCGCTGCTGATACTGGGATTGCTGCTGGTAGGGTCCACGATTCCACTGATTAGGTGGTCCTTGGTACTTCTGCTGATACCCCTGCTGTGAGTTGGCACGAGAACGAGTGTTGCTCCCAGATGACTGACCTTGGAATTTACGCTTCTTGGCCTCAATCTCCTTGCGCTTGTTGTCGATCACAATCGCACGGTTCACCAAGGCTTAGAAATTGGGGTAGGTGTTGGACATCAACTGCAACTGAAGACCATCATACAAACCCTTCAGGAAGCGACGCTGCTTCTCACTGTCTTCAGCAACATCGTTCGGAGCATAGCGCGACAGCTGAGCAAACTTGTCTCTGTATTCCGCCACTGTCATGGAGCCTTGCTTCAGAGATCTGAACTCCTCTTGCTTCAACTCCACCTCACCTGCAGGGATGTGGTAGGACCTGAAGTTGTCTCCCGAATTCCTGCCGGGGTAACGGGGGGGGAGGTCCTTGGGTCGAGCATACTGGTAGGACTCCCACCAGTCTTGGGCTGCTCCCTGAAGTTGTCCTGAAGCGTACAATACTTTCTCCAAGTCATTGCACTGAGCTATGTTAAGTTGTTTCTCCACAGCTCTTAGCCAATCATCCGCTTCCAGCGGGTCAGCAGCATGGTTGAACACTGGTGGACGGCCTTTCATGAACTCTCCGCGCTTGTCTCTCACATGGACAGGCGGTGGTCCTCCGGCTGGTTCATTATCCATGCGCTGAAGCATGGCTTGCATCAGCTGCCCTTGCATTGCCATCAGCTGTTCCACAGTCATAGCGGGAGGCGGTGGCGGCTGATTAACACCACGTCCACGGCCACGTCCACGTCCACGACCGTGGCCTCTGCCTTGACCATCAGCATCCATCTGGTGTCCAAAAACACACAAACACACTTAATATAATTCCATTGAAACTTCTCTTGTAAAATGGTAAAACAAAATACTGCAGATTTCTGGCGAGTTTCAGCAGTAGCAGTTCAGAAAACTCATCATATGTCATCTTCCATACATCACTTTCAGACATGGTGTATATAGTTGGAAAGCTTATACAATTCTCTACAACTTTCTTATTATACACTTTCTCTGAATCAGACACTAAATTACCTGAAAACAGCACACTACCCAGACTGTTCTGGAACATAAACTGTGCAGAAGACTGATCTTTCACAATTAATATCTCACTGTCCAGAAACGATAAAACAGTGATTCTGGACTTTTTGGAAAGCTACAGAAGTCTACTTTCCAGCATAAAATTT
The DNA here is from genome assembly GCA_015844335.1 of Chrysopogon serrulatus. NCBI lineage: Eukaryota > Viridiplantae > Streptophyta > Magnoliopsida > Poales > Poaceae > Chrysopogon > Chrysopogon serrulatus. The sequence goes on along the minus strand of JADLZL010008185.1, from coordinate 1,401,175 downwards.
TCAGAATTTTCGGACATACAGAATAGGAGATATGATCACATTTTCATAGACTGCTCTAGATTTCAGCATACCAGAAATAGAACCAAACTGAACCAACTATATTAAACATGCTCTAAGTTTTAAAATCCATAACTATGAGATGTGTGGACAGACCCACACTATCCCAACATTCAACCAAAGATCCAAATCATAAAAGGTTCACAATCACAAACATCTAAGCATAAAGGTTCACAAGACACATAAGGACTAACAGGACTCGCAACTAGCGACATACTATGACTACGAAGGACATCCGATCTCTAAGGGGCCGAGTCGAGGACAGTGATCTTCACGGGCAGGATGTTGTAGAGGCGAGGCATCCCCTGCTGGGCCCTCAAATCATCCACCGTCTGTTGTAGACGCTGAATGGTCTTCTGGTCCTCACGGAGGTCAACATACGTTGTCTCATTGGCTTGCTTCAAAGCATTCATGTGCTCAACCGTGGCCTTCAGAGTTGCCTCCTCACCCTCGGGGTCTCGAACCACCCACTCACCTGCATCATGGTCATAGCGAGGAAGAAACCTGTATCTATCTTCCTGCATATCTCCGTACTGCGTCCATGGTAGTGAGTGCAGGCCATCTTAGCTGCATCCTCCATGTTTGTCAAACATATCCCTACGCCGAATAGTAGGCGCATGGATAGTCTCTAGCTGCTTCCGTTGTGGTCCATATTCCACACTACCACTGACATCTCCGTAGTGTAAAACCTATTCTCGAGCGGATGCTTATGCTCAGTACATACATACTTAATCTCCGCTCCCAAGTCAGGGTAGTACTGCTGCAACGTCTCCTCCAAAGAAAGCGTGAAAGTGAGCAGCGTCGTCGGGCGCCTCCATATAGTGGTGGAGTAGAGTCCAACCCATCGGCTCAGGAGCAGCAGGAGCTGGGGCAGGTGCTGGTGCGGTCGGTGAAACTGGTGCGTAAGAAGGCAAAGCAGCAGGCAGAGTCGGTGCAGTGTAGGAACTGGAGCGGGAGAGTGAGCCACTATAGGAGTAGGCCACTCCTCCTCGTCCTCCTCGGTGATGTCCTCCACCACCACCACCTCAGGATCCTCCATCATAGGATCCTCCTGGTCATCGGGGATGACCACTACCTCTGGAGCTACCTGAGGTGCCGGAGTAGCCTGAGTAGACTGAGGTGCCTCAGCCTCAGGAGCCGCCTGCGGTGCTGGTGGTGCAGACTGGGACGAGGCAGGGGTGAACATGGCGCGGTAGGTCGACGAGCTGAGGCGGGCAGAGCGGCGAGGCGTCGACATCTATAAATTTTATTTAAGATACAGTAAGAAACAATATTTTAACAACATAAAAGTAAAGTAACATAAATATTTTAATAAAATAACAAAAGTATGATAACAATTTAATAAAATAACAAGAGCAAGATAATAAGCATAATAGTAAATAGAGTTAGACCTTAAATGCGACCAAATCTATCTAGGCTTGCGTCCTACAAAACAACACGGCTTTGATACCAATTTGTCACACCTAATTTCAAGGAAGAAATCTGAATGCATAAACTCATGTGTGCCCGAGAGATCAATCACACACACGACGAGTTACAAATTTATATAAGTATCATCACAGTGTCTCATACATCACGATTATAAAGTCATTACACATAACAGAGTCTGATACATAAACGACATATAGATAGCTATTCCCCGTGAGCTCTCACTCCACAGGGAACGGTTGACCGGTTGACGGCACACCTAGTAGTCTTCAGGAAAGAACTCATTGTAGCCATCTGTTACCCATCCGGGATTTTCCAAAATTGAAAATAAAACAAGCGTAAGTACTCCTCGTACTTAGCAAGCATAACACTGGGGTTAATGAGGCTCAAAAGGCTGACACGGGTTATACGGCATTTAGCTTTTATCATTGTCGGTTTTTAGCAAAGGTGAAGCATAAAGATATACCCTTTTTACCAAAGTTACACATGATCGTAGGCATGATTAATGATTAGCATAAACATAGTATCAACAATAATCATCATCATTTATTCTATGAGGGTCCAAGGCCGCTCGTGACCGAGAGCACGGCTGATATATCAGTTTTTAACACACTTTGCAGAGGTTGTACACTTTCACCATGAGTCGTGATTTACCCCTTTGCCCGAGGCGGCCAACCTCTTGACCCACTTCCAAGGAGGGTCGGCAGGGTTCACTATGAAGTCTTTCAAGGGTTCGTCTAACGAGTTAGGGCCGCTAGGTTTCTGTGGCCTGCAAGTGTAGAGCTCCCCTTCCAAACGGTTCACACCCGCAGCAGCACACATAAGGACAGAGGCTGCACTATACCTGACCCGGAACACACCCCTCTTGCGCCTTTCGGTAACCTCTAACAAGTTAGAAAAGGTCCCCATACTTAACTAAAGCCAGAGCCATATAGCCCTCATGGTTGTACTGTAAGTCTCGGATTGTCGCCCACAGATAAGTCCTTATGGAGAGGCAGCTAGCACACAACCACAGTGTACTAGTCCCCTGTGAGCATAATAATAAAAACAAGTTTTATAGCTTAAGCATAAGTCATTAGTCAGTTACAAGATCACGGTAACTATAGAGCACTAGCTTTTCTATTAATGCATCACATCCCACCGGTGTCAAGGAACAGGAAATCAACACTATGTTATAATCTCTACGGTTGTCAAGGTAGACACATGCATATGACAATGGTGATTAAGGTGAATAGGACAACAAGGATGATCCCGTGTTATACTTGCCTTGCTCAATGAACTCCTGTGGATCCTGCTGGTCGTCGAAGTAGAAGTCCTGCTCACCACCCAACTGCTCACCGTCTATACACGATACACCGCAAAATTCACACGCATCCACCATTGCATTCATACATAAGAAACAAACTCTATATTAGAACAGTTCCCCAATAGTGACAAAACAAATTAAAAAGTTTGTAAATCCATTCTACGTCTCGCTACGAACACATCAACGCGAGAATCACGAAAATCGGAATTAAAACGTGAAAATTATAGCCTAATCAAGTTCTCTACGCGCTCTAATTGACTTAGTCTAATCTCTAAATTAAACAGTGGCAAAACTGACTAACAGTACCACTAACCTATAGAGAATTTCACTACGAATCTAACGCAACTTGAACGGATCGAATCGGAGTTGAAATGACCGTTTTATAAGCAAAATAGTGCAATGGCAATTCTGTAATTAACTGAAACTTAATTTTGAAATAAATAAACAAAATTCAGAATTTTGAATTCCATCCCAGGGACTGCGCTGCAAAAAGGAGAAAGTGGAGGGGTTCTTAACTAAGAAAGCCAGCGAAGGGGTATGGTGTGTTCTTGGCCATCCGATCTCAGATCGACGGCTGAGAAAGAATTGAAGGAGAGAGAGAGGGAGGGGCTGGCCGGAACAGGAGCTTGCACGGCGGCCCTCCATGGCTGACGACGAGGAGCTCGCCGGAGTTCACGTTCCCGGCGCTAGGATGCTCCGTTCGACGAACCGACTGCTCCGGGTGGAAGAGGAGAATGAGGCGAACTCGTCCCCGTACTTAGTGCAGCCCGGCAATCCTCACGGAGAGATGCGCCATGAACGGCGACGGACACAGCTCGTCGGCAAGCGCGGCAACGGCCCTAAAGGCCTCGGTTTCGCAAATTGAAGGCAGGGGAAGAAAGAGAGGGAAGAGGCGAGCTCACCACGTCCTTCAATTTGACCGGTGACGACGCGGAGCAGCGTGGCCGGCGTCAATGGCGGCGGCGTTGCTGTTCGACGTCGCGAGCGCGTTCTTTCGAACAGAGAGCGAGAGAGCGGAGCAATGTGGGGAAAAAGGAGCGGGGAGGCGGTTCGTTCGATTAAGGGGCGCGGGGTGCAGTTGGAGGAGCGGGGGAAGAGCGTGGGAGTGAAAAACGGAGGCGGCGGTTGCGGCGTGCGTGCGTGCGTGCGCTCCGAGCAGAACAGCAGGAGGTTGGGGAAGGGAGGCGCTGACAAGTGGGGTCAGTCCGTCATAGAGAGGAAGGGGAGAAGGAGAAGGGCGCGGGCTTCAGTGGGCTGGGCCGGCAATCAGCTAGGCCAGCAGGCCGAAATGAAGGGAGGGAGAGGAAGGAAATCTTTCCATTTTTCCATTTTTGAAACCCATTTCGAATATCAATTTCAAAATATGTTTGAATCAATTTGAACTTGGCAAACCACACAACCAAAAATATGCAGCAAAGATGGATGCATCAACATGTATTAAACTTATATTTGATTTTACTTTTAAAATTTTTTTTATTATTTTCCTATATTTAAATGCTCACACCTTTGCATAACAAATTCAAATTTAAATTAATTTCAAAGATGCAAATTTTGGGTGTTACAAACCTACCCCCCTTAAGACGAATCTCGTCCTCGAGATTCCACTGCTGGCTCCTCAAACAACTGTGGGTACTCTGATCTCAAATCATCTTCTCTTTCCCATGTTGCCTCGGCCTCTGAATAATGATTCCACTGTACTTTGCACATCCGTATGACACGGCTCCGAGTGACTTTCTCTGCTGTTTCCAAGATCTTGATTGGATACTCCCTATATGTAAGGTTCTCTTTAATACTGAGTTCCTCCAAAGGTATCTGCTCTTCAGGCACTCGCAAACATTTCTTAAGTTAAGAAACATGAAAGACATCATGCACCTCCGACAAACTTTCAGGCAATTCTAACTGATAAGCCACTTCACCTCTTCTTTCTAACACTTTAAACGGACCAACATAACGTGGTGCTAGCTTTCCTTTCATATTGAACCTCTTTACTCCTTTCATAGGTGACACTTTAAGATACACGTAATCGCCCGGTTGAAAGACTAGCTCTCTTCTTCTAGTATCTGCATAGCTCTTTTGACGAGACTGTGCAACTCTCAAGTTGTCTCTTATCAGTCTAACTTGTTCTTCTGCATTCTTAAGTACGTCAGGTCCAAACACTTGTGTCTCTCCTGTCTGATTCCAAAACAGAGGTGTTCTACACTTTCTTCCATACAATGCTTCAAATGGTGCCATTTTGAGACTCTTTTGATGACTATTGTTGTATGAGAATTCAGCATATGGCAAACTCTTATCCCAACTGGTACCATACTGCAAAGCACAAGCTCTCAACATATCTTCTAATATCTGATTTGTTCTTTCAGTCTGCCCATCTATCTGTGGGTGATATGCCGTACTAAAATTCAGCTTTGTTCCCAAGGATTCATGCAATTTCTGCCAATAGTGAGACGTGAATTGTGTACCACGATCAGATACAATTTTCTTAGGAACACCATGCAGACTCACTATTCTCTCCATGTACAATTCAGCTAACTTTGCACTAGTATAGGTGGTCTTGACAGGTAGGAAGTGGGCAACCTTAGTTAGTCGATCCACTATTACCCATATAGAATCATATCCTCTCTGGGTGCGAGGTAATCCAACTATGAAATCCATACCTACTTCATCCCATTTCCATTCAGGTATCTTCATTGGTTGTAGTAATCCTGCAGGTCTCTGTTGGGTCGGTTGATAACACTAGTAGCCCCTACAAATGGATTTATAGGGATTTGTAGGAACGGCTCGTTTTAAGACTATTTGTAGGGACGACTTAATATAGAATTGTCCAAAAAAAGAAAGGCGTTGACACGCGCTCCATAACCATCCCATCTGCCATCACCATCTTTCATCTACGTCCTACATCGACCTCATCATTGCCTTCTATGATGACTGTCTCGAGGTATCTCTGTCATCACTATGCATGTCGCCCCTTCTACACCTGTGGCTTCATATGAGACCGTCTCGACATTGGCAAGCCAACCATGGGTACATGGACCACATCTACCTCCAACTCGACATCTTTGACCGTAGCTAGCTATTTTGCCAAAAAAAAAAGATACCGGATCCTGCTTCTATAGTTTGTTATGCATGTGCACTTATTCAATATTGGGCAGGTCTATATCCTGACGGCGACAAGGAGGTTCTGGTAGCTGGGGCTGAGACAATGCTGAGGATTGCGATTCAGCTTCTATGCAAGAAAAGGAAGGAAGCTACTCTATAGATTGAAGGCGACAAGGATGGTGCTTAAGAGGATTGAAAAGGAAGAAACTCAGAGATGCTGGGATGGAAGAATAGCTAAAGCTTTTGATGATACTCCTGTTTTGTTTGGGTGGTCTCGCCTCTTAAACCTGTGTATTTTGGCTAGTTTCATACTATCGAAGTTTGTCTGCTGGGGTCGCTCGGTCAGGATCCCCCCCCCCCCCCCCGAGGTTAGAAAAGGCAGTTGTGGCAGGGTATGATGAACTGCTAGGCTTCGCAGTTGGGTTTTTTTCTGTTCTGCTCTTAGTTCTGGATGCTTCTCTCTGAATCATCTATACATTGTATTTCCGTTATGGAAATGGGGTTCAACCTCGGTTCGAAAAAAAAGCTAGCTATTTCGCCATCAAGGCAGGCTACATTACATCGTCACAAAACTCCTGTTTTGCATGAGCTACTCATAGCTAGGTTTTCTTCTCCAACCACAGCATGCTCGAACATATTGACAATTCAGATCGGGGGTGTTAGGTTTACACCTTGCTTTTGCCTTCTTCTCCAGTCTCTATCTGCAGTGCCTCCTGCTGTGACCGCAGGGATGTTATAATATATCATGACTAGGATAGAGTTAGTTAGTTGGGATTACGATGCCATGTCTAAGCTTTACCCCGAAGTTATATTAAGTTATTACTAGAGGCTCAATGCAAATAATCCAGTTTCACCTAATTCTGCTCTTCTACGCAGGCATAACAGAAGGCAGCAAACTACCAGGCCTGGCCAAAGGAATGATCTAAGCGCATGCCACCTATATATTATACTATTAACTAGGAGTGGATAACAAATCGATTTGGCACATCATGTCTAATACTCTGCCTGGACATATTTATTCCGGCATTTTGAGACTAAGTTTAGACTATCATCATGCATGCATACTGACGCAAACATGCTCATGTAACCACAAGAGCGTCACTCCAACATGGGTCGTGACGTTGGGCAATAAACTCAAATTACTTTCACGTGAATGTACAACTTAATTATATACATATATATGCACAATCATATATGATGATGATGATGTTGTATTTATATAAGTCATCGACTGGTCCCTGCAAATTCACTGAGATTGTTTAGACATATATAGAATGTATTGCTAGTCACGATGCCGGCGACTATAGTAATTGAAAAATGGTTTGCATCACATACAGTATTTTTATTGAATTTCCAAGGACATTAGTGCTTAGTTAATTCGGAGTGAACGACCGACTTCAAAATATTTAAACAAAAAAAAAAGTGTTTGATCTCTGTTTCAGAGCTTAGTGCTAACGTACTTAGATTTGTTTCTTCAAGTCGACCGACATACGTACGTACGTAAGTGGATTGCTTTGGGCATGGTTTTCCACACACTAGATCAAATAAATTAAAGGCTGGGCATCACAACACTAACCTTGTCAAACAAGTAAACGTCGTCCCTTCTAGTTCTAGTGTACATAGTGCAGTTGAAGATAGACGGTTTATCCCTATGTGTGAACTATTGTTTGTAAGTACTTATTGGTTTGTCGTTGTATTTTTCATTAACTGAATATATAAAATTCAAAATAGTGTGTGGGAGTTTAGTTTGTCGGCATCAATGCTATCATACCATCATAACACATCGATCAATAACTGTAGTGAAAAAGTAAAGTTCATGTATTAGTAATTTTGTAAGCCCCAGCCCATCTATTTGAGTGGGAATAACCTCATCTCAGAGGCTTAAGATCTGATTATTGACATGCAGCATGCATATATGTCGCATAACCAATCACATAATAACTATGGTTCATTGCCTGGTAAACTTAATAAACCCTACGCTTTGAGTCAAGGACAAAGTAATCTTACAGTCTGTCTAAAACCAAATATTTTTTCTACAATTTGAAGGCATTCTGTTTTCCTTCGTAACTATACTAGTAGTCAACATAAATTGTCATTCTTTTTGGATTTCTCCATTTACATGCCTAATCCTACTATCAGCCATACTTAGAAAACTAAAATAAAACTTAAAACACGTTGTCTCTTCTAAAAAGCACTTTAAAGCAGGAATTAGAAGTTCTGCTCATTATATTTGACATGCGCATAGTACAATTAATTATATGTTGGCTAATACCCTAATACTCCCTTCGTCCATAAATATCAGGACTTCCCAGATTTTTAGTACATGATATAGCAAACTTAAACATCGAAACACTACATTAATTATTTTTTACATTTATATAAATGAACACAAATAGTAATTTAGCATGAACCCTTTTTGAGAGAGAGAGAGAGAATAGGAGAGGCTTGCGCCCCTACTGGAACTTATTCTAAAGAAAAAAAACACAAAGCAGAAAAACAAGGGCAAAGGGCAAAGCCTAGCCAGTCTGTTCAGGAAACAAAAAAGGAGATAAAAAATATAAGCTCAATTACAGAAATTGCGAACCCAATTGATAGCAAGACTAGGACTACTATCCCCTCAAAAAAAAAAAAAAAAAAAAAAGACTAGAACTGCTATATTTGGAATCAATAAGAGTACCTATAATACTGAAAAATTTATTAATTGTGCTCTCTCCGATCAAATTTTTATGTCTGTTAAATATATATACTCATAATAGGTAACTAAACAATTTTCACGTTTACAATGCAAAGGAAAATTGATATATATGCATGGTAGCTTGGTGAGGGACCCCTTGATTAATAATGAATCCACCTCAAACATAAAATTGACTATTTACTAAACTTAGCTCAAAACCTACCACTTTTATCTATGTGTACAAATATTCAAAAGCTATATTGGGTAACAAAATATTCTGGGGATCCAGTTTGTACTAACAAGAATATGTACCTTAACTGCTTAGCATGTTCTAGCAATCCTTGACTATTTACAAAAGCTGGCTCAAAACCTATACCAACTTTATCCATGTGTACAAATATTCGAAAGCTATATTGGGTAACAAAATTTTCTGAGGATCCAGTTTGTACCGACAAGAATTTGTACCTTCTGCTTAGCATGATCTTGCAACCTATGGTGCATAAACTAGATTTATATAGCACATATTCCAATCCTCACTATATTATTACAACACACCAAATTAAAGTAGCGTCAAACAACAGACTCTAAAAGTAGAAGATAACCGATGCACTGTCCATCGGTATCAAATCTCTAACAAACCATCAGTCGGCACTTCAGAGAGAATTATGAAGTCGCTGCATTGGGGCTGCAGTATAGTGCCTCCCAATCAATGAGAGAACTATCAAACACCTCTAGTAAAGCTGGCAAGTCCAAGTCTGCCTCAGACTCTTGAGCACCTGTAATTGTTTGAGGCATTTCCGTGCTCTGAAGATGGGGAAGCTGAACCATGCTGATGCTATGATGGTCCTTGCAAGTGTGGTCACCATAGTACACCACAGTGTACTTTGCACTTTCCTCGCCTGTCATGGCACTATTAGTGGTACCGTCGGCGTCATTTGGTTCTTGTTCCTCAATTGTCTTTGTTGCTAAGCAGTTCCGCTCTCTGTAGGCGCATCTGTAGTAGCTCCTGATTAATTGATCACAAGTTCATGTGATATGGTTATTACCATATATGTATGTTTGTTATAATTTGATAGAGATCATGCATATATAGTAAGAATTTGATCGCAAAATGAAGGACAGCCAAATCTGCTCATGCAATAACTGTAAGCAGCTTTTTCTAGACAATGAAGAACGTGTTTGATATATATAAGAGATCAATAGATATATTACTTACCTAGGATGTTTCCTCCCATGAATGTTCTTCTGCCCATATTTTCTCCACAGATGGCCATCATAGTGTGGAACATATGTAACAACGGACCTTGATCGCTTGTCGTTGTTCCTCCTATAGACACACACGTAGAATCAATTTATGCATAGATGTTAAAACAAGCTGGATAATATATATGGACATACTCGCAATAATAAGTTGATCACATCGGATCAGCATCGAATCACACCTTCTCTTTTGACCAACTCTATTAGGCTGCTTCGCCAATCGCACTTGCTCCTCCGTCTTCTCACCGTCAGTAGGAGTGCTATTCTTCCTAACCAACGACTTGTCGTCGACAGGATCTACTGAAGGTCCGCTCATGAGGCACCCCTCAAGCGTAGACACCACGCCTATGTTGCAGCTGATCACGTCGTCAAAGAGCTGGACAGCGATCTCAGCCACCGATGAGGTACCATCGTTGACACCACCATGGAGCAGCGGGAGGACGAGCGCACGAAGCTGCATCACAAGATCCTGCTGCCTCCTCATGGCCTCCATCATCTCCCAGCCATGGCCGCAGGGAGGCAGCATGGCGAGGCAGGTCTTTCGCTCCATTCAGTATACTCAATTATTAGTTGTGTGTTTGCCTTTGTCTCAGGCAGCTAGCTACTAATAACTGATGTGCGAAGTAAGTAACTACTACTGGTGCAGATAGAGTTTTCGTTTGGGTCAATGTGATGACTCTGATGAGTGAGAAAGCTAGATTTTTTTAGGTAGGTACGGTGATGAGATTGACACAGAGAGAGCTGTAGCTAGTTACGTGTGGTCGTGGTGTAGAGATTGTCTCTCGCTCAGCCGTTAGCAGTGCATGCTTGGTTATATATATATATATATATGCAGTGCTAGTACAGTGCTTCATTGGCAAGCGTGTGGTATCATGTATGATGATGCTGCAGTCGCATAAGAATAAAATCAAATGAAAACAAGCAGTGAGACATCCATTTCTGGGTGTGAACGCATGGGCGTGCGCATGACCACGCGGCATTGCCATCGACCACCACGACGATCGAGCCAGGGGCTGAGACTTTGAACTCTATATTGTGCACGTGTGTGTGTGTGTGTCGACTGTACACCTTCATTTGGCCAAATTAAATCGAGAGGTATGCACAATTCTTATGTTACATACACTCTGTTCCAAATTATTTTGTTGTAACAAGCTTCTTTTAACTTTGGTCAAGTTCATTAAAAAAACCTATAGTGCATCATCAAAATACCAATCTGGTCTCTTTAAATTATCGATTATCGATGAAATATGTCTTTATAGTGAATTTATTTGAGCCGTAGATGTTAATGTATTTTCTTAACTCGGTCAAAGTTAGAGAAGTTTGAATTAGATAAAGCTAAATTAATTCAACTATAATTTGGTAGAAAGAGAGTATATCTAGGGATGTTTTCTCTCGAAATTAAGGTGAATAAGGTATATAATAACATAAACATTGGAATTAACCTCGACCAATGGAGTGGAGCATGCCATTTTTCACTTTATCCATGCCGTTGAATTTATGCACCGTAGCGCTATATATAAAAGTAGAGTGAACCAAAGAAATATGTATATAAACATTAAGACGAATGTGATCTAATTCCTTGCAAGGAAAAATTGATTCTGTAGCAGCAAGAGAACCTCCACCCGTCTATATATACTAGTGCTGCAGCTGTGTGGCACACAGGTTGCGAGGGCTCACTCAATGCCCCTCCATGCATGGTAGTATAGCAAAGGCCCGAACGCGGGAGCACAGAAAAGCCAATGTGTCACGGTTTTGTTGGAGGGCAAGATGGGTTGCATTGGGGGCTCGTAGGAAGAGGATGGGCTTTCAAACGGGAGGGGAGTGAGCGGCACCAACAGGAAAATATTTCTTTTCTTGTCATGTTTTATATGTAAAAAGGACGGCATCCGGTACTGTATACTTTGGGAATGACTATCATAAAGGTATTGGCAAGCCATAGTTGATAATTTTAGTAATATGCTTTGTGCGTAGGAATTTTTGTTTTTGTTTTTTGAGATTTGTGATGCACTTTCACTCCCCTAAGTGTTGTACATATATTTGGTATCTGGCTGTAGAATTTAGCGACACACAATATTTATCTAGTTCTTGTGGGAGCAGGTGCCATGTGTTGGGCCATATGGTTAAGCCAGAACGATGTTGTTTTTGATAAAACACCAATTTATTCTTTTATGAAGGTTATATACAGGGGTACCCACTGAACCATGACATGATCGCTGTTTTAGCAGGAGGAGAGGCAGAACTCCTTACGAAATGCATGCCGTGTTTTGGAAACCTTGACAATGGAAATCTTCGCCAAGCATGGTTGGAGGTTTAGCAATAGGTTAAGTCTATGAAAACTTTTTGCTTTATCTCAACCGTTTTGTCTGCCTGTTTCATTGTGCTAACTTTTAGGGTTGACGGAGTCTACCCTAGAGTGCATTTTGTAATAATTATCGGTCGTATACATCGTTTGATGTAGAGATCAGAACTTTTTTATTTGCTTAATGAAATAAACTTCCTTTATCAAAAAAATTTGATGGCATCTTATTATGTTATAAGAGCCTTACTTTTATTCTTACACACACCACTCTCCCACAAATCATAGATCCCGGGAGGACAATTTCGTCCTCATGACTAACACACTACTCTAGTAATTAATAATTCCCACCTAGGATGGGTTTGGACAAATTAAGGGTAGTAGCTAATTAGGTAGCAAAGGGACTCATCACATGCTCCTAATTAGGGCACGTCTATCCCATTTGATTGGTGGATTAAGTTTAGGGATACCTTGTCGGATAATCCAGCCTTGAATGCCTTAATTAGTGACGTGGAATTTATATAAATTTCAAACTGAAATCCCTTACATCAATTTGTTTTTTTCAAACAGCTACCTGTTTTGGTTGGCCGGGAGAGAGAGAGAGAGAAAGAGAGAGAGTATGTGTGCACAAAAGAAATACTGGGGATGTGGATGGCTTGGTTGCCATCCATCGGCAATGCGCGCAAAGATCAGAGGTGCATGAACTTGGACTAGTCAGATAGACTGACAGCGTGTAACCATGAATCGATGTGAAATGAAGCATTTCTTTTTTCCTTATCCGGATTGGAGCGGGGAGGCATGCATATGCATGATTGCCAAACAATAGGAGCTAGCTAGGGTTCTAGTCTTCCTGGCATGCGTAATATAACCACGTTTCTGGTGGTCAACAAATCATTCCAAAGTGCATGTCGTACTTATTTTACAATTTACAACTTTTCTTTTTATTAGCTTAACTAATAAACTGTTCAAACCAGTTCCATTTTCTTTTACTATGTACTCCGTAGCTATATATGCATACCCATACTTTTTTTACGAAACTAGAGGGGAGGACCCAATTCACTTCAACCCACTGGATACGAGTGCAGTCAAACAATACCTTAATATAAAAAGGAAACGGAGCCAAGCATGCCGCCACAGCCTTGTCGTATGCATGTGTCTCTCACAACAGCAAGAATCAAAGTGGAGCGAGGGATATTACATATATACATGCATGTATATATATAAATCTGTTACTCTCTCCTGCTACATGTATATCTACGCATATATATACACACATACATGTGCATATGCTGATGTGCATACTATAATATACCAAGCCCAGCCGGCCAGGAAGACAGGAGGAATCTCATTTGAGTGACCTTTGGCACTTGCATGGGATACATGCATACCAGTAATATAACAATAAAAAAGGTGCATGGAGGAGATAGACATTGGTAAACTCTGGTGCATGCGCATACTACCGTAGTGCATGACAAGGACAATTCACAGGCTAATTAGCTAGGCCAAGTTAGTAAGTTTGCACATGTGCTATGTATGTATGCATGTCCACTGCATGACCAGAGCAAGAAAGAGCCAAATAAACTGCAACCAGGAGAACTAACACACATGCATGGCGCCGTACTACAAGAAGCTAGGTCAAGCAGCATCAGATCAGAGTCAAATTTGAAACAGAAACTAACAACGTATGCTATCTTAAACTATAGGGGAATATAGTATATCCATAAGCTGCTGCTAAACTACTGAACAAATAAAAACGGAGCTACGTAAACGCAGCCTTTTAAGACCAACGCACATGTACTGATATCCATACATACACTACAGAACCACATACAGTGAATTCAAACTTTTGAGATCTGATATTAGGTAAGCAAAGGATTCCCTCTCTCGTCGTTTCCTGCATTCAGATGATCCATCAGCTACTAGCCTAGTACAGAAATAGATGATGGCAGAAATAGATGATGGTATATGTGTGTTAGTAAACTAAGACTCTGTCGTCAATGGACCACGGTCCACACGCAACTATAGCCCCATGCACGTGCCACAGCAAGCTAGTGCAGGCCAGTGATTTGTCCGTCAAAATTGAGATGGATCAGAGCTCAGCTCCCCAGTTAAGCTAAACAAACATATATAAAATGTAGCTAGAACGACGCACTGCAGATGCAGTAAGCAACTAAAGGATAGACAATGGAGAGAAGAAAGAGAGCCATGGTCAGTCAGGTGGAGAAGGAGGAAGACGGCGAACACCGCGCAAAGAAGATGATGAGGAAGGGGCTGTGGTCTCCTGACGAGGACGAGAGGCTTTTCAGCCACATCACACACTACGGCGTCGGAACCTGGTCCTCCGTCGCCGAGCTAGCAGGCATGTATATATTTGTATATATGTTTGCATTGTGTTCTAATTATTGGATGGGAAACACTAAGAAAACATGCATTCTGTTATTATGGATATTACGATCCTGGAGCGCAGGGCTGAGGAGGAGCGGGAAAAGCTGCAGACTGAGATGGATGAACTATCTGCAACCAGACCTCAGCAGGGAGCCCATCTCCAAGCAGGAAGAGGACCTCATCGTATCCTTGCACAGACTCTTAGGAAACAGGTAAGTAAATACAGGTTCGTTTTCATTCAATTCGGACATGTATTTTGATCCATTTCCTCTTCCCTCGATCATCGCATGCATGAATTACGAATGGAACTGTATTATGCATAACGTGCAATGGATAATTTACATGCATGTGTGGTTTGTTTTTACATGTGTATATAGGTGGTCTGCAATTGCAGCAAGGATGCCCGGAAGGACGGACAATGAGATCAAGAACTACTGGAACTCACGCATCAAGAAGAAGCTCCAGTTGAGGATGAACACCGGCGGCAACTACCAATCACCGCCGGAAGTTCACCAAACAGCAGGGGAGGGAGCCGTTGATATGAACACTACTGGTGGTATCCTGCAGGCGGATTTGTATCGACAAGCAGCTACGTCAGAGGTTCGAGTTGATCATGCCACTACAACCTCGCACAACAACGACTCTACAGTTTTCAGAGGCCAACAACTACTATTGGATCCTAATGCTGCCGTTCAAAATGGCGAGCAGCTAATAGCAGCAGCGCAATCCTCCTCCCTTGGTGTGTCATTTTCCAAGAGTCTAGAGAGAAACTTTGTGGATGAGTATGTTGAATTCCTCATGTCTCTCTAGGATGATCTACGGGAAATATGAGTGTGTTGAGGGTCCAAAACAAGATGCACAATGCTCATGAGTGAATATCTGTGTGTGCATCTGTGCGCAAATCAAAATATTAAGTAACATTTTTGTTGAACTATAGAGAATTGAACGACCATTCAATTGTGTGACTAGTATCAAGAATCCAGTGCATGTAGTATTGTACAATTATCATTTCACAAGTGCACATGGATGGGAAGGATTCTGGCTTTTCAGCTTGCTTGTACGTCAGATTCTGCAGTCGTTTTTATGGAATTAATTAACCTGTGGTGCAAGGATTATTGGTTAGCTTCATCGTAGTGAATTATCGCTTGTGTTCACCATGGGTACTTCCCTACTCCCAAAATAAACGTCTGGTTCAGCAGTCGCTTTAGTTTTCACCTTTAGTTTAATTTCTCCTAAAATATCATTTCAACCTCCCTGCACTTTTGAAATCTAAGTGTGCAGTGATTAGAATTATTATTGCTTCATTTTAACATATATATGACCTGAATGGACTCCCAAAATAAACGTCTGGTTCAGCAGTCGCTTTAGTTTTCACCTTTAGTTTAATTTCTCCTAAAATGTCATTTCATCCTCCCTGCACTTTTGAAATCTAAGTGTGCAGTGATTAGAATTATTATTGCTTCATTTTAACATATATATGACCTGAATGGACTTGATCTGATGCCCACATGTTCACAAATAAGTCTCGGCAAATTTCCTTTTCGGGCTTAATATAAGTTTAGGAAGTGGTATCCAAATCATGTTCTAAGGTTCACTATTCATGTGTTTTATATTAGAGGGTGAAATAACATAGCTTACTTGGAGACAACAAATTCTAAGGTTCCATCATACTTATTATAGTCATCAGCCTCTCCTAAGCATGATTTCGTGTAATCTTAGAAGTCCCTCTAAAATTTTACTGGTGCTGTCCGCAGAAATGCTCCATTGGTCCATGTTGTCCCCGCTGTTTTGACAATTCATCGGTGGTATGGTTTATGCCACAGTGTATAGCCTAGTTTTCTAAAGGGCACTTAACTCTTCATTTGACTGAACAAACAGTGAACGTTCAGAATAGCAGAGCAACAAACATGAACTTGGAGTGAAATTTGCTGCACACTGAAAAGAAAAAAAAACTTGCCAATAAATTAAACTGTAACAAGATTTTGAGGAAAACGTGCATCATGTCCATGTCCAGATAGGTGATAGGTTGTCCAGATAGGTGATAGGTTTGAAGAATCAACATTTCCATTCCATTAATTAAAGCATAGCAAGGTAGCAAAACTCTACCATGGCTAGCCAAGAAAATAACTTGCCAATAAAACAGTAACAAGATTTTGAGGAAAACGTGCATCATGTCCATGTCCAGATAGGTTTGAAGAATCAACATCTCCAATCCATTAGAAAATAATTTAATTGGTTGTCATCCATTATGCCAAAGCATAGCAAGTTAGCAAAACTCTACCATGGCTAGCCAAAGGCATCATGATCCAAGTGTCACATACTCTAGGGGTGAGGTCCAACAGATTGAATTAGGACAAGCATGTCTAATCAAATCTCGTTGGAAATATTATTCTGGCATCGAGTTTAGGCTATCATCTTGCATGCTGATGACAGAAGCAAGCTCATGTCACCAATAGCTCGTCATTCAGTAAGGACGATGTTGGGTAAGAATGAACTCAACTTTCACGTGCTAGTCTGTGACTGAGAGCATATATAGTCTAGTAACACATTTTGTTGCTTCAAGCCGACAAATGCAAGTGGATTGCTTGGGACATGATTTTCAACAAACTAGATAAAAGATTGTACATCAGAACACTAGCCTTGTCAAACAAGTAAACATCTCTTCTAGAAACTAATGCATAATACACTAAAAAATAAACGACTTTCCAGGTGATTATTACTTGTATAATTGGTCAATAGTTTATAGTATTTTTTTCATTAAGTATATACAGGGCATGCTTGGTTGGCAACCAATTTTTGCCAAGCCAATTTTAGGGCAAGCTAAAACATGGGTACACCAATTTTAGGGCAAGCCAATATTTTGGTAAGGCAACAAAGTTTTGTATTTGGTTTGCTACCAACAAGAGAGAGAAATAGTTTTCTTGCCAAAAATTTGAAAGGTTTTGCCAAAATTTTGGCAGCAAACCAATTGAGTGCCAAATCTTGTGATCTTGCCTATATTTTGGTTTGGCAAAGATTGGCTTGCAACCAAGCAGGCCCACAATTTTCAACATTGCAGGGATCAGAATGAGTTTGATAGCATTTGTCGGCTCCCTAGCTACTTGATAAACTCTATGCTTGGATCCACACAAGGTCGAAGAAGCAATCTTACAGTACTTGATAAATAATAAATGCATGTGTTTAACTCTATGCAAATTTGACCGTCACATATATAGTTCTATTACTCCTTTTCTACAGCTTCAGTGCACTTTTTGTTCTTTGTCCTTCTTTTTTACTTTCCATGCTTACTCCTAGCTAGCCATATATACTATCATATAAAAGAAATAAAGAACACTTCAAAGCCGGAATTTAGAAAACTCTGCTCATTGGCATGCACATACACTACAATAGTTACTTTTAGTATCCAAATAAATTAATTCAAAAGCTGATATTTACTATGCTTATGTTAGCAAGTCTAAAATTGTTTATATATTTGCAATTAAGATGAGTGGTTTTAATAAATCATCTGTTTATTAAAACTAGTTTTTTAAATAAACAAATGAACATTTGGTTGATATTTGAAGAAAAATACACTGAATTAATACAATCATCTTGAAAACACTCTCCACCCTAGATCTATCCAGATGCACACAGCAAATAAAGAAGAAGCAAAAGTACACGAACACTAATGATCACTTGTTCGAGGACTAGGCGTGCAGTCACTCATGTGCCTGAGAGAATTACACCTTGACCACCTATGCTAAATGTGATGCCACCACAGCCAAATCTTGAGATGCTGGTTTTATTTGCATGATAGCCCATTAATAAAGCCAATGAATAACCAAGTAGATGACCTATATATGTAAATAGAGATGAAAATTTTTCTTTTCAATACTAAATTATTCCTGCAAAGCAAAAGCGACAAGCAAGTAGCTGCCGTTCCCAAAAGCAAAAGCCTTGTGAATTACCACCCAAACAACACTGCAAAACATGTTCTTAATTGTCTCCTTATCATGATAAAAGCAACATATCTTACTACCTTGATAAAGCAACATATCTTACTGCCTTGTACCCATTGCGCTTTGCTAAGGTATCTTTAGTCATAATCAACCCCCCAACTCCTCATACATAAGTACCATAGAAAAACTTGGTTTTTAGAGATGATTGTCAAGATCAGTTGATTGTATGATTATTTAGGATGATTATTTAATTTGGAATATGTTATACTCCTTGATAACTAAACATCTCAATCAAATCTACATCGCAAAATGAAACTGAATAGGTAGCACTGTGAGTACCCTTAATAAGTAAGGAACTTGCCTCCACTGAAAAATGGCTAACTACTAAAGGTAGCTCGAAACTACCCAATTTCATCCATTGTACAAATATTAGAGAGTATACTGGTGGGTAACCTCTTTGGCAGAATTGAACACATACCACTGAATGCAGTATATAAACCAAAACTTGTACATTACAATATGTGGTGCAAAAACAGGATACAATCATATCTTCCAATTATCCTCCCAATCAATGAGAAAATTATCAAACACCTCTAGTAAAGCTGGCAAGTCCATGTCTCCCTCAGGATCTTGAACATCTAAACTTGTTTGAGCCATTTCCATCTCCTGAAGATCCATGACACCATTATCTTTATGGATCATGACCCAGAACAAGCACAGAATCTGAAGCTGCTGCTTTGTGCTTTTGAGCAACTATCTGGGCTGAAGATCAACTTCCATAAGAGCGAAGTTTTCTGTTTTGGAGCAGCTAAAGAGATGGAATCATTTTACACTAGTCTCTTTGGATGCAAGGCGGGGGAGTATCCCTTCAGATATCTAGGGATTCCTATGCATCATAGGAAACTACTGAACTCTGAATGGAGCAGGGTAGAAGACCGCTTCAAACAGAAACTCTCTTGCTGGAAAGCAAAATACTTGTCATACGGGGGAAGATTGGTTCTGCTTAACTTAGTCTTAAGCAGCCTACCCATGTTCATGATATCCTTCTTTGAGATCCCTAAGGGGGTCGTTAAAAACCTAGATCACTATAGATCAAGGTTTTTCTGGCAAGGATCATCAGGAAAACATAGATATCGACTTGCCAAATGGGACATTATATGCCGCCCTAAGGACCAAGGAGGATTAGGTGTCCTGAATTTACAATTGCAAAATAAATGCCTGCTAGCCAAATGGCTGGTTAACCTACTAAACACAGAAGGCATGTGGCAATCTCTTTTAAGGAATAAATACCTATCGTCTAAAAGCCTATCTCAAGTGACAGCAAAACCAAATGACTCTCACTTTTGGAGAGGCCTCATGCATATTAAAGAGGAGGTATTGGCTATTGGTTCGTTTGAGATCAAAGATGGAACCAATACTAGGTTTTGGGACGATACATGGGTAGGAGATAAGCCTCTGAAAGTTAAATATCCATCTTTATATAATATAGTGCGGAATCCTCACGCAACAGTCTCAAATGTGATGACTATTAGCCCTCTAAACATTTCCTTTAGAAGGGCCCTGGTGGATAATAAACTTACTGAGTGGCTTAGGTTAGTAGCACAGATTTCAAGTGTCCAGTTGGTTCAAGGTCCAGATTATTTTAGATGGAGTTTAACCTCATCTGGGTTATTCTCTGTCCACTCTATGTATCTCTTTCTTATAGATACACGAACACCTTTTCGTCATAGAAAGATATGGAAGATAAAAATTCCTCTAAAAATTAAAATCTTTCTTTGGTTCTTACAAAGGGGTGTCACCTTAACCAAGGACAACCTGGCTAGGAAAAATTGGACTGGAAGTCAGAAGTGCATTTATTGTAATGAGAATGAAAATATCCAACATTTGTTTCTGGATTGTCCCTTCTCCAAAATGATATGGAGAATTATCTTTTATGCTACTAATCTAACCCAACCAAGATCAATCAGTCACATGTTTGGTAGTTGGCTATCTAATCAGGATAAAAGGATTAGAAATTTGATTTGGGTGGGGGTGGCTGCCATATGTTGGGCTATCTGGAGATGCCGCAATGATGTTGTTTTTAACCAAATGAAGTATAATTCTCTTATGCAGGTAATTTTCAGAGGAGCGTACTGGCTACGCTCTTGGGCCCAACTGCAACGTGATGAGATAGCCAAGGACGCAATCTCAGCGATGAGCAAGAAATTAGAAGTAATTGCTTTAGAGATTTCCAATAAAGGATGGAAACACTTATATTGTTTGAACTAGCGTCCTCGTCGATCTATATGACGTTGGCTTTCTCTTTTATTTCATTCCGAGACTTTGTAATTTTTGGCTGTGTACATCCACGGATGTAGAGGCCGGATATTTATATCCATTATCTAAAAAAAATACTACTACTGACAAGTTGAGGAGGCTGGACTATGCTGATGCTATGGTCCTTGCAAGTGTGGTCACCATAGTACACGACTGTGTACTTTGCAATTTCTTCACCAGCCATGGCACTACTGTCAGTTTGTTCTTGTTGCTCAATTGTCTTGGTTGCAAAGCAGTTCTGTTCTCTATAGGTGCATCTGTAGTAGTTCCTGCTTAATTATCAGTCAGTTCATAATTCCATAGTCATTATTGGTATATATTTTGTGTCCACTGAACTTTAAGAGATCAACAACTAACAAAACAAGCTAGCTGGTAAAAGAATGTAATGTATATATATAGATACATGTATTACCTAGGATGCCGCCTCCCATTGATGTTCTTCTGCCCATATTTTCTCCATTGATGACCATCGTAATGTGGAACATGTGTCACAAGGGATCTTGATCGCTTATCATTCCTCCTAGACACGTACAATATATGTGGGGTCAGTATATATATGAAATTGATAGATTATGGAAATGTACATGATCAGTTGAAATTTCCCCAGCAGATCATTAATAACTTCATGAGCATGCAAATCAAAGGCGTTAAACCTAGCTAACTTCCAAATTAATGCACCCCTATATATATGGATGAACATGCATGAAAAAGGTATCATGATATCTTAAATGTTAGTTTTACCAATTCCAATCACAAATATTATGATTATAAGCAAGTCATCAGCTAGGGAAGAGCAGAGCTACATTGAGGTATCTATTGCACACCTTCTCTTTTGACCAACAACACTTCTAGGCTTTACTTGATCCTCCATCTTCTCACCATTATTAGTAACATGGCAGGTATTCTTCCTCACCAATGACTTGTCGTCTATGGGCTTTACCGATGATCCACCTATGGCTCCGGTATTCATGAGGCACCCTTCAAGCGTAGACACCATGCCTATGTTGTAGCCGATCACGTTGTCAAAGAGCTGGACAGCGATCTCAGCGGCCGAGCTACCATCGAGGACACCGTGGAGCATCGGGAGGACAAGCGCTCAGAGCTGCATCAGGAGCTCCTGCTGCCTCCTCATGGTGTCCATCATCTCCCAGCCATGGCCACATGGCGGCAGCATGCCGAAGCTGCTCTGGCGGTCCATTGTATCAGGATACTCAATTGTTCTGTGATTGAGGCCTGCACACGAAGTTCTTGTTGGGTCAGAGTATCGGCGTGTGACCGAGGAAGAGAGGTAGTCAGGTAGATGAGATCAGGGGTTGTGAAGTGTGCACTGCTTGGTTATATATACACACACAGAGTAGTAGTGCAGCAATAATAGACTGTGATGTCATGATGATGTGTGATAAGCTTAATTTTGCGCGTGTGATGTTGTAGTCGTCGTAAATTTATATATGGCTGTGATCTGAATAGATTCAGGGAAATGAATAGAAGAAGCAGCAGCGAGGCAGGCAGGCAATCTATTTGGAGGTGTGAACGCATGGGCTCAGGCGAGTGCATGACCACGGTCCACAAGTATATTCCCATCGAGAGGAGCCCAGGGGATCGGAATAATTTCAGGTCAACGTTTTTTGAGAAAAAGTAGAATTCTAGGTCAACGTACGTTGGCCTTATGACTAGCACACACCAGTTAGTTAGTAAGAAATATGCAACTGGGGCTGCGCAGAATAAAATGGGGCTTATTTGCTTACCGATTGTCATTATCTCATATGCAAAGAGATTACAGGTGTGTGCAAGGAGCTTGAACTAGCTAGAGTCTCAGGTCCTTTCCCATGTCCAGACAGTGCAGAAACCACAATCCCAGCCGGCCCATTACTGCTAGATAGTTTAAAACCGACAATTTAGGAGTACCACTACTGGTTTGTAAGAAAAAAGAACATTACTATCAAATTTTAAAACCAACTGGTAGTGCTAAATAATTATCACTAATGGTTGTTAATATGGCCCGACAATACGATATATTATTGTCGGATTATATTACTAACCAGCTGTGTTTCCTCGTTCCCAAACTTATAGTTTTTTTTTTTTTCAACATAACTAACTCCATCCTGCTCTTTGGCTCTACCCCACTGCACGTCACCTCTCCCCCTCTCAGCTTTCTCTCTCTCCACTCTCTCCTTCTCCCCTGCCTTACCCCGATGTGGCAGCAGCCCCAACGCGGGCAGGGATGTATGGCTAAGGTGGCCCCGGCGTAGTGCGCAGAGCGCAGGTGGAGCTCCTAGCCATGGGTTTACATGTGGAGGTCCCTGACGAGTGGCACTGGTTTTTTTTCCATTTTTATGTGAAATGGGCATCACTACCGGCTAGATGAGCAGCCAGTAATAAAACGTTAGAGCTATCGCTACTGACTGTTCAAAATCTAGCAGTGAATGCATGTTGTGAGTAGTGAGCAGACCATAACAGTGGATGCACAACCAAACATTTCTTTTGTCGTGGTGGCGGAAGGGGCAGCTGATTCATGCGCATGACGATTGCTAATTAATTAAACAATTAAAAGGAGCTGGACCGGCGGTTTCGTCCTTGCAAGCTTACTTGGGGAGCAATCACCCTTTTTGGCATAACTGATAGACCTGAATTAGGAAATCTTATGTATCCGGCCTGATAGGATCTTTTTCAATCAGTAATGCAAATCTATTATATAGAGAACGGTGATGCATGCTTGAGGTCAAACGTATGTGTGTTAGTCTGGAGTGTGCACTTAGCTACACAAACACACATGCGTGCGCGCGCGCACACAGAGAGAGAAGCAGGGAAAATGAACAGAAGCAGCAGCGAGGCAGCATCGTCCATTTGGAGCAGGCGCGTGTATGACCACAGCCACAAGTATATTCCCATGCATCGAGCAGGAGCCAGGGGGGAATTTCAGCAGTTCAGCTGCTATGCATATTATGCATATGATTCTTAGCTAGGGGCATTTTCTTTCAGGAAAAATAACAAAAGGCGTTGAATTCTCATAGACCAGAAGTGCAGTGGAGGGCCATGGTGACATTCTTTAGATAATGGAGTATCTGATAAAATCGTGAGGTGATTTAGCCAAATGCTTAAATAAATCACCTAGCTAGACTTCACAAGCAAGGATTTCCTTGTACGGTTGAGGTTTCCCATTTGGAGCTCATCTCTTCAATCCTGGGCCCAACCAAAATAAAGAAGGAGGTCAATGTCGGCCTTTTGGTGATTTAGCCATTTGGTTAGCTAGTACTAACTTGCTCAAAAAAAAAAAAAGTTAGCTAGTACTAACAAATATGCAATTGGGGCTGCGGAGATATAGAATGAATGGGGCTGCTTATTTAGGCTTACCAATTGCCATTATCTAACATGCAAAGAGATTAAGGTGTGTGCAATTAAGGAACTTTGTGTGCAAGGAACTTTGGACCAGCCGCTAGTCTCTAGTCCTTTCCCGCGTCCAGACAGTGTACCATTGCAGAAACCAAAATCCCAGCCGACCCATACTGATAAATAGGACATTCTCTATCCCTAAAAGCTGCAACTTTTAGAGTTGTCCTAAGTCAAATTTTTTAAACTTTGACTGAACTTCTAGAAAAAATACTAAGATTTATGGTATCAAATTAGTACCAGCATTAGATTTATCATATAATACATTTTCATAATATACTTATTTTATGTCATAGAGATTGATGCTCTTTTATATAAAGTTGGTTAAATTTAAAAAAAAGTTTAACTGACATGGATTCTAAGAGTTGTAGCTTTCAAGGACAAAGAGAGTACTTTAAAGCCAGCAATGTAGGAGTGTCACTACCTGTTGGTGTTTCGTAAAAGCACCAACTAGTAAATTTATAGATGCGTGTTTATGCCCGGATGGTTCGCTAAGAGGACACATGGGGTATACTGGTTCGGGCGAGAGGTCCTACATCCAGTTGAATCGGATTGTGTTATCTAGCGGCGGTTCGTAGTAGGGGTTACAAACGGTTCGAGAGAGGGAGGGACTTTCAAGTCTCTGTGATTGAGCGTGGTGCCAATATCGTGGCATGGTGTGTGAGGTTTATGTCGTTGTTGTCTTGTTGTTCTCTAAGGGTGGCTCGCCCTCCCTTTTATAGATGAAGGGAGGGGTAACCTTACACGTACTCTGTAGAAGAGGAGTGGGTGTGTCGTGCAAAGAAAGAAAAGAAGGAAGAAAAAAGGACAATGGTAGAGTGGCTCGTCTGCCTCCCTGGGTCGAGGTGTCCTTCTTCCCACGTCGTCGTGAACTGTTCGTCGGTGTTGTTGTGTTGCCGAAGAGCCTGCCCATCCCTCCATGGTTGACGGAGTGGGCGGGCCACTGATTTGGACCCTTGTCATATTGGGCTAGACGTGATGGCATTGTACGGCATGGGCATGGGCCGTGGCGGATGGACCGTCCGGTCTGTCACGTTTTAAGTGCGATCAGATGGTGCGCCATGCCCTGCGTGGCTTAACAGGCGGTCAAGCGTGGTTCCACGCCCCGCACTGACTAACAGTGCGGTCAAAACACGCCCTCCCATGCCCTGCGCGGGGCTCAGGCGCAACGGACGTGGGCTAACCCGTGACGGGAATCTTGACCACAGAGCCGCTGCCCAAGCTTGCGGTACAAGCCTGGGTGGCTTCCGGCCGAAGGCGGGCGCAGGGGTCGTGCGGGACGCTGCGCTCGGAGGCATGGGCCCGCGGTTCTCCCGTTCGATCGGGGGGTCGTGCGAACCGCGCGCCCCGGGGTCGTAGCTCCAACCCCCTCGCTCCAGGTCACACGGCGTGGCTCGTTCATGGGCTGCCTGTCCGGCCTGCTGTCCCTTCCACTGCGGAGCGGAGTGACGGGCCGTGCCGCTTAGCCTTTCGGTGGGCCGGGCCGGGGTATAATGATGGCCGTGGCGTCTTACTTAGCCGGGGGCTTGACAGGCCGGCTATTTGCCCCCGACAGTACCGGTTTGTAAGCAAATAAAAGGACACTATATATATACCACTATATTTTTTAACCAACTGACAAAGCTAAATAATTATCACTAATGGTTGCTAATATAGCCCGCGACAATACGTTATATATTACTATTGGGTATTCGGGTTATATTATTGACTGGCTATATATGTTTCCTCATCCCTAAACTTACAATTTCTTTTCAGAGTGATAAAACGCCTATAATAAAACACCAGAGTTATCGCTACTGGATGTTCAAAATCTGACAGTGAATGCATGTTGTGGGTACTCCTTCCGTATAGGAATTAGATGCCGTTTTGAATAAGGTTTGGTTCAAACATTGCGAACATAAATTATAAATACTTTTAAGTTGTTAAGTTTGAAAATATGAAAACCATATGAATAGATTTATCTTAAAAAAATTTATAAAAGTATAAATATATTACTTTGTGATGCGTATTTTTATAAAAATATGAAGTCAAAGTTATACTTTGGAGACCGTATCGTTATCCTAAACGATATCTAATTCCTATACGGAGGAAGTATTAAATTAGTGACCATAAAAATGCATGGATATGCACAACAAACCATTTCTTTTGTCGTGGTGGCGGAAGGCGACGGCTGAGGCATGCGCATGACGATTGCTAATTAAACAATTAAAAGGAGCTGGACCGGCGGTTTCGTCCTTGCAAGCTTACTTCGGGGGCAATCAACCGATTACCAGTTTTATAAAGTCAGCAACTCAAAATAGACCGATGCAGTACTTTTTAAAGTTGTCCTTTTTGGCACAAATTGATAGTCCTGAATTAGGAAATCTTATGTTTTTCCTGATGGGATCTTTTTTCATCAGTAATCTAAGTATCATATAGAGAATGGTGATGCATGCTCCAGGTCAAGTGTATATATTCTACTAGCTAGTGGATCGGAGTGCCATGTACTATATGATGTAGTAGGAGTATAGAAGAGGGACCTCTGATTGGCGTGCCGCCACAGCCTTGTCCTATTCAGGTGGCTCTCGTCAAAGAAAGAATCAAAACTGGAAATGTGCATGCATCCAGGCATTCGTGGAGAGCCAAATTGGCTGGTGGTGTGCTTTCTTATTATTGTTTGTCCATCGGGCTCCGCATTCATGCATGCAGCACACAGATTATTCCTGCAACGCGAGTACCTTTTTTTCGGTTGACCACCAAATTAGGCTAAGTTTGCACTGTATGTCTACACTGCCCAATTCAGCGCTTAGAGTCAGAGCGGGAAGAGACCCCAAAACTAGTACAGCTAGGAGAACACATATGCTGGCGGCAAGCATGGCGCCTACTAAAGCCCCTTAATCTTTTTTTTTTTTTTTTTTTTTTTTTTTTTGCTATGTGCATGTGGTGTGAGTGTACAATATTGTAATTGTGTACGTCCTGTTGTACACTCTAAAAAACAAATTTTAGATAATGAAACAAAAGAAGTACATGTCCTTGAAGTCAAATTTAACTTTATCTATCAATGGGGGCGGATCTAGAAACGCCATAAGGGGAATGATGCTTGGGCTGGCTGTGGGAGGGGCTATCTTGGGCTGGGCATTGGGGATTTCCATGAGCTATGGAAGACCTGCTTCTAGAAATTCTAGCTAGGTTGTGCCTTGGGCTATAGCCCTCCTAGCCCGAGGCCTAGGCCCGCCCTGCCTATCAAGATCATCAAGCACTATCATGAGCTTAAGATATACTTTCTTCGTTTACAAAAGAATGCAACTATGGTATCCTCGTCGGTCAATCTAGAGTTTGACCATGTTCATAGCAAACATTATTAGCATTTATGTATATAAATAAATTTATTGTGAAAATTATACTATAAGCAATCTAATGGTACGAATTTTGTATCATGAATGTTTGTACTTTCCTATACAATAATTTAGTCGGTGTTCAGACTGTTTGACTCCTCGAAAACAAGAATTGCATTCTTTTGTGGATTGAGGGAGTACTAGGAGTATATATTACCCACTCAGATTGGTGTGTCTCAAATTAAACACTCTAGGAGTCTCCCAACAAGATTCATGTGTGGATTGAGACAAACATCTCTGCTATCGAAGGTTACATGCATATGTGACTAGTAGGCATGGAAATGAATCGGATTCACATGGAATTGGATTTAGATGTCACATTTTTACCACACTTTAATTTAGGTTCGAATACAGATACAGATCCTGTTGAATACGAATACAAAACTAACTAGATGGAGGCCTTCTGCTATGCACGGGTATAGGGAAAAAACTGATTTGCTGGCAGAAAGGATGGGGTACAGGGGATGTGGCCCAAAAAGAGAAGAAGAAGAAAGATAGGTGCTACGGTAACGGGTGCATGCTATAATAAAAAACCGTTAAGTGCTATAGAGTACCTAGTACTGTAGATGAGCAGTGTTATGTTTCTTGGAAATGCCAGTTACTATTGATCAATAGTGATTTCATCGGGTTTAGAGATCTATATAGATGCCTCGGATTTGGATTTCTATTAGGATGTTTAATCAACTCAAAATAGACAAGAATAGTGTAACACCCCTGGTGTTATGATTTAATTAACAAATTAATTGATTATGCCATAATCATGCATAATCATCAAGCATTAAGTCATAATGCATTTCACATGTCAATTATGCCCTGAGAATGTTGCATAGGTGATGTTTCAAATGTTTCATGAAATGTTAGCAACAACATCAATTAAGCTACTTTGTGAATTTATGGTTTGAAATTTCCTTAAATAAATAAAATTTTGTTAATATAAACTTTGTAGAGGAAAGTATGCTCTTTAATTTAGAAACAAAGATTAGGAATGTTCTCAAGTTAAACATGGTTAAATTTGAACTCCAAATTTGAACTTAATGCTGAATTTCTCACTTAGCCATTTTTGGCTGGCGTTGAAAACAGTAATCAAGTTCAATTTTGGAGGGTTAATTATAAGAAATTTTATAAATAAAATTTGGCAAATTTTGGTTTGATTACAAAGTTTAAAGTTTGTGTTTTGCAGTATTGTCTTTGGTTATGATGTTTGATCATCAATTAATCAATAATTAATTGCTTAAAAAGTGAATCAAGCAAATAGATTTTTAAAACCTCAAATGCAAATCTGAAAATTTGAATTTCAAAATTATTTGGAATTTGGCAGTGGTCCAAAAATAAAAGTTGTAGATCTCCTTAAGTGGAACAACTTTTATTTTGGGAAATTTTCAAGTTGTTATATAATTTTTGGAGTAATTTCAAAAAATCAGGAAAGGGGAGAGGAGCTACAGTGCCCAGCCACTCAGGCGCCGCCATTGCCTGCTTTGACGGCGAGCCGCCGACCCTCCATGCCGAA
This sequence comes from Chrysopogon serrulatus, assembly GCA_015844335.1. Taxonomy (NCBI): domain Eukaryota; kingdom Viridiplantae; phylum Streptophyta; class Magnoliopsida; order Poales; family Poaceae; genus Chrysopogon; species Chrysopogon serrulatus. Next base: position 1,372,151 of record JADLZL010008185.1, on the reverse strand, counting down.
TCTGCGCATGTGGCCACGCCGCGTGCTGTGTCACCGGCCTCGCGCGCAAGCTGTCCACCCTCCCGAAGCATCGCCACCCCTTCTTATTTCCCTTATCGCCGGCAAGCGCTCCTTTTCTCTCCTCTGCTCCGACGTCGCGAGCTCCGGCCGTCGGCACAATTCATGCTGCTCTGCCTACCACCGCCTGTCATCCATCACCAGTAGCTCCGCGACCCTCTCGCACTTCGCCCAAGCCCGCCAGTGCAGTCTCTGGCTGTTGAAATCGCTTGCACCGCCGGTTTCTTCCCCAACTGCGACAGAGCGCCGCCGTGGAGACCCCGCACGCGGCCAACCCTGCCCGGAGCTCCTCCGGTCGAGCCATCTCATGTCTCGGCTTCGCCCTAACACCCTGGTCACCGTCGGCTCTGCCGTTCGGTCTCTACCACACCAGAGACGCTGAAACACCTGCGCAACGCCGGGGCGCGCCGCCGCAAGCCGCTCCACCGCAACAACCCTGCTCCGCTCCGCCTCTACTCCAACCAACCAGCACAGCAAGTCCCGGTGAGCCTCCTCATGCTCCTCCGAGGCTCAATCGAGCCTTGTGTCCACGGTAGCCACCGTCCCGTGTCGTCGCCGTCGTGACCGGCATGGCTGAGCCGCCATGGCCGCTGCCGTGTCCGCTCCGGTCGGTAATCGATCGTATCCGATAGCTCATCGTGTTCGCCGTGCTCTAGAGCCCTGTAAGCCTGTACTGCCTGTGCTCGCCGCCGTCCAGCCACCGCCGGCCAATCCCAGCCCATCGCCGGCCACCGCCCCTGCCCTGAGTTGAGGTAGAACAAAAGAAAAATGATTTTTTCCCTTTTTTTCCAGAAATATTTGAATAGTGCTGCAATTTATCTTTTTCATAATAAAATAAATAGAGCTCCAGAAATTATAGAAATTTTTGTATAGCCTCTCTGTTATGATGATTATCTAGGAAAAATATGAAACATAGAATTTGGGTAGTTTTGGCATGACTTAAAATTACCTCTTTTAATTAATAAAAGAGCTTCCATGATTTTTGTAGGCTAAAATAAATGTCCAAAAATTATGAAATTTGTTTTGCCACTGTTTCATGATGTAATCAACCTCCACAAAAATTTTAGGATTAATTTGATAAAGTTTAATTTTATCCTTATTTATATGCTTTAATAATTAGTTAATAATTGCTTAAGTAATTAGTATAAATTAGGTGATAACATGATTGTATTTAGAGTTGGTTGAAAATCATGAAACAAGTAATCCCCTGCTGTTCCATTGCAAAGTAATTGCTTGTTTGATATGATCATTATCAACTTAAGGTAATAAGAAATAAAAATGCTTTTTAATTAGTTAAGTCTATCATTAATGGATGCATGTATGTAAGTTATGATTGTCTTTTGATGCAACCTCATGGGTAAAATAATTAAGTATGTTTCTTCATGTCCTAGTCTTGATCATTCATGATAAGTTGGCCTTCTGTAATAATAACTTCTAGTTTGCGGTTGTGCTCATGATCAACTAGTTAATTAATCAAGTTATGCTTTCACCAATGCATTATCATGCATCTCTCATGCATCATATCATGCATTCCATCATGTTAAGTCATACATCATTCTTTACGTATAGTCCACGTGAGAGCAAAGGTGTGTGATGATCAAGCTTCAGAGAAGGTTCGTGTTGATCCAACCCCTACGAGGTGATTTCACCGAAGATTGTCGATGTCAAAATTAACAACTAACCTTCCCTGCAACGCAGGCAAGCCCCAGAGCATAATCCACTCTCTACTTTTATAAATTTTTATTACACCTTAAGTCTAGTGTAATGTGCATTAAGTAAATAGGAGTTGTTTGAAACTGTTGCTGCATGAATACCTTGATCTACAGCTATTTTTAGATATTATTCCACTAGTATGAGTAGGTCATTTTTCCTTTAATGCTTAGCCATGCTTAGTCCGGTAGAAGTCGAGCGATGGTTTCATCGTTCGTGAGATATAGGATTATTTTTTGATCTCTACGGCTTGGCTCATGGGTTGTGAGAACCCTAATGATGATGATGTTAAATTGAGACAGGACGGGACATATGATATGGTTATTATGGTTATGCAGACTGTTATGTCTGAAAGTACTCGTCCCATCTGTGTCGATTAAGGACCGTTCGAGTAGGCCTGTTAATGGGTCAAGATCCTTGCAGTGTACTGGCCACATATTCCGGGAAGCCTGAGTAACTTGGCTATTCCAATATGCGAATGGTACAACGCGCACTGGGAGTGGAGAGATAGCCGGAGTATCATGTACCCACTCTGCGGGTAAACCGTCCGGGACGGCGTAGGGCGGTGGAGTACTGTGCTCTCGGGTGGCGCGAACCCGGTCGGGTTTGGAGGATCCAAGCGAATAGTTGATATACGAATGGTCAAGGACCTGTGTATATCGTGTGGTTGGGAATCCCCAGCTGGGCCCTTTTAACCGGTTCGAATCGTCGTTGCTCCTCGGTCATGGAGACTTGACCCTCTGCCCTACATCATAGTTTAATCAATGAAAGATGATGGTTCTCAGAAATGAATACGAAATATGTTATATGCTTTAGTGATGAGTGTTTGGCGTAGATTAGGTGCTAATGAAGGCCCCTAATGATAAATTTTGAATTAACACCTGGATGTAAGGACAAACTATAGAAAGCTTTTTCGCAAAAGTCACTAGTTTCTGGTCCAGAAAACTCCCTAAGCCAGCATGCTCTCGGTGTTTTTTTTTCTTTTATCGGGTAAGTCTTGTTGAGTACCCTCAAGTATTCAGGGTTTGTTAAACCCCTATTGTAGGTACTAACTTGTATTGCAGAGTTAGGTCATGTCGGTGGGCTCGACATGATCTGGTTGTTTTCCACAAAGGTTCTGAAGTCCATACTCGCCTCCGTAAACTAAGTTAAATTTATTTAATCAAATTTTGATCATGTTTCTATAAATTACCATTATAAATTTCTCGTACTCTGATATATTTATTTGGTAGCAACTATTGTAATGTTGTGGTTTCTCCTGTATTGATCCTGGAGGAAGGGTGATTCGGGTTTCCGAAGTCATCCGGCAGACCACCAGAGTTATTTGGCTCCTGTGCATAGCCGTTGAAGGCTTTTGAAGCAATAACAGGTGCACGTGGATCCAATAATTCAGGCGGTTCTATTACAAATAGCTCATAAAATAATATAGTTTTCAATAAATATTTAATAATTAAATATATTAATTAATCAACCATTATTTATATAATATTTACCATAAAATTATAAATTTTATAAAATAATTTACATCAGAAAAAATAAATTAAAGTATTAAAATAATTTGCAAAAATAAATATAGTAGGTTTAAACTGAATTAGACTAATACTAGAATTAATTTAATATTTATGTATCATTAATAGCATTAAGTTAATATTAAAGTTACTTATCGATATACTACTAAATAGTTTTAATGCATCATTAATAATATTAAAATTAAGTCACAACAAACTTTTGAATAGAATCGTTATACATTGTTCTTCTTCGCGGAAATGGATAAATATTTAGAACCATACAGAAAAATATACTGAAAAATGAATTCGGATAAATCTCTTGAGGATCCATGTTAGAAACAGATATGAATATACATATTTTAGCGAATACGGATTTGGATAATTCGGACTTTCAGACACCCATTTCTATCTGTGTGACCAGCTAGTGTGCACATGGACCGTTCGTTGCCAGGAGGTGGACCTTTCTCTAGTGCCTTCTCTTTTTTTTTGCGACGAAAGAAGAATTATATTATATGATTGCTGGGTATATCAAAACGTTACCGGCACTATGGATTATAAAATAGTACTCACCCTGTAAATAGCACAACTCAAAACCTAATTAATCTGTTAAATGCTTTGCAGCGTAGATGACCGTATAGGCAAACACTCGGCAAATAGCATGAGAACAAATGCCCAACGAACGACGGTCAACATTCCTGTAGGCGGAATTGAGGATCTTCTTCTTTCTGGTGTCTTCCTTCTTACTGCCACTGAAGAATGAGAAAGACTGATCTGAAAATTATTCTCTCTAGTCCTTCATCGTGGCCAGATCTAACCACAACAAAATAGAGAAGAGACCAGAGAAAATTATTCCATGGTGACATCATCTCCGTCTTGATGCCGCCGTCCAAAAACAAAAGTCTCCATGTTGTTATGTCGATGAAGATGTTGACACCAAAGTTGGCACCCTCATCTTCAACGCAGCCGCCATAAAGAAGATGATTCCATCCTTCCCCTTCACCGTGGCTGGAGAGGAGAAGAAAGAGGAGATAAAACTCCAATATTAAAAAATTTGGTATGGAAAAACTCTAACTCACTCTAACTCTAATGATTTAATTTAATAGGAAAAATTTATTAAAAACAATGGATCCCCACTCTGTTTAGCCTCCGGCGAGATGCCAGAGGGGAAGGGAGGGAGACCAGCCATGGTGGATCGACGGTGGCGCGGCGGCGCTAGAAACGGCGGCGCTCCTGGGAGAGGCTCGCTAGAAGCCCTGCTGTAGATCACTTCATTCTCTAGTGCCTTTTCTTTCTGCCTCTCTAGTACTATGTGGACCTTCTCATGTGGTAAGCTACAAACGGTAAGGAAGTAACGTCACGGGGGTGACGTCATGAGGCAAATCGTGCAACTCGTGTGTGTCTGCGGTCAAAACGATCGATGGCTTGGATGGGCCCGCTGGCAGATCCAAAGGGGCCACATGATTAATTATCTGGGCCTGGCTTCACCTTTTCGTCCTCTTAGCCTGACACATCCTTAGCAACTAGGCCTATAATTGTGCCAGCAAATCCACGTTGGTGCAGGTCCACCAAGGGCCCGTGACTTATACCTACTCTCTCCGTCCCTATTTAGATGTCGCCGTGGAATACGTGCCACAAATTTGATTTGATTTATAGAAAATATGTACAATATTTATATCTCCAAATAATTTTGTTAAAAAAACTAGATCCAAAGATCTTTCCGATGATACTAATTATAATACTAATCGATAATATTTATTATTTATTAAAATTGCTGGCATTTGTTTCTCGAGAAGCGAAGCGACAAGTATTTAGGGACGGAGGTAGTATATGATACTACGTACTCACTCCCGCCATCCTAAATTGCAAAGTTTTTTTAAAACTCAAAGTATCTTAAGTTTGACTAAAATTATAAAGAAAATTATAAAACTTTATAACATCAAATAGGTATTCTATGAAAATATAATTAATGAAGATTCTAGTGATATTTATTTGGTATCATAAATTTTATTATTTTGTTATATAAATTTGGTCAAATCTAAAGGTTTGACTCTCTCAAAAAAAAATGACTTACAGTTTGGAATGAAGGGAGTAAGTTCTATTTTTACACTTCGGTGGTTGGATTTTGTAATATTTGTGCTAGTGATCTTTAAAACTGTTATTATTCTATTATCTGGTAGTGGTACTGTTTCCTCAAAATTTGTATTTCTTATGATCCATGGAACCAATGGCGGAATCAGAGGGCCAGTAGGGGTCATGCCCCCTAGCACAGTAAAATTCACTTGTATAGCAAATAAAAAGTGATTATTCCTCTTTTTATGATAATATTGTGTTTTTCCATTGTGAATACAAAATATATACGTAAAACATTGAAAAGTTGTTGAACGAGTATATATTTACCATATTTACAAGGTGTCATAATATTGTCGAGCCCCCTTAATCAAAAGTTCTTGTTCGGCCACTGCATGGAACCTTAAACCATGCGGGGACATGGGAAAGGGTGAGGTGGCACCTGTTTTATCATGCATTAGCTATTCTCGTGATAGGTTGAGTTTTGCGGATATATAGCATTGTCAAGTATATGGTACAAATACTATCCCCATTTTTTAATATGTGATATTTACCTTCTCCAAATGAAATGCAAGACATTTGTTCATTCTATTGAGAATATTGGGGATCAAATAAGAGAGTTCAAAAGTACAAGGAAGAAACTTCTTTTAAAAAAAGGAAAAAACAAATATATGACGTTTAGGATATGCTAATTAGTTCATTCAGACTAATTAGCTAATTAGTTCATTCAGACTAATTAGCATTTCCTAAATATCATGTACTTACAAACGGCCGGACTATATAGTACAAGCATTATTATGTGTCACCGTTGTAATTTGCGAGGAGCTACTAGATAAGAGAGAAATAAACCACTTCAGACTTCAGAGATGATGATGAGAGATAGATCGCTGACTTGGCTCGTTGACGAGCTGCAGCAGGAATTGGTGGTCAATCGTCCAACAATCCGCGGCAGAGATGTGGACCGGCGACCGGATGGGTCCAGCGAAGTCCTCGATCCTCGGGAACGACGACGACGGCGACGACGCAGCCAGTGTCGGGACCCAGTCGTCGTTGTCATGGACGGTGGCTGCGAGAAGTTCGTGGCAGCCGTCATCGATGTAACAATGATAATCGTCGCTGATCAAGGTGTTGTCGGAGATCGCCGGAGATTCAGTCGCAGCGGCGGTGGTATTAGAACAAGACGCAGCAGTTGTAGCCGCTGATGATGATGCAGGAGCCATAGTATTATTGCTGCTAGTGCACCTGGCAGGGACGACGGCGGTCTCGAGGATGACCGGCGCCTCCGGGGAGTCGTTGGCCGTGCAGGTGTGCTCACCCACGCGCACCACCGTGTACATGGGCGGCGCAGCGGTTCCGCCGTCGCCGGCGTCATCGTTGCGCTGCACCGTCCGTTTGGCGGCGCAGCCTTGCTCTGCGCTCCGTGTGCACCTGTAGTAACTCCTGCACGTATAGTAGGTACATACCAGATAAGTAATAAGAAACCAAATGCACACTAGGCAATTCCGAATTTGCTTTTGTTGTCGATCGAAAATTTCCGCAGGAGGTTTACTTCACTAAACAGTAGTATCAAGTTGAAAAAAGATTCATCACGTACTGTGTCGATCAATCAAATCACGACACAATGCAAGGCTCATCCAACGCGTATCACGACATGACAGTCATTGTTTGACTGGTTGCATGCAGCGTTACCAGCGAATGAAAGGGACTGTATGCAACCGGTTTTTTTTTCCACTGCGGCTACAGCAGCTAGTGTCACTGTGTCCATATACTACAGGTCCACCTGATGAATCTATAGTACACAAAATGTTTTTATTGACTATTTTTTTAATCTTTACTTACTATTGACAGATATTTGAATGGTCGGTATAAAAGACAGGATAGTGAAGATAAAGAATTGACACGTACTGTTGTCAGTTTAAAAACCACCAGTACAAACACAAAACTCTGACAATACTCTTATATCAACCAACAGTACAAATATATGTATATTTTGGTGATTGCATCAACCACCAGGGGCAGGCCAAGAAATAGGAAGCGTTGATGTCACTAGCATTGCCATAATGGCGCCACTGTTTCTTATATATAGGCACATTAATTATCTTCGAAGAAATATTGATTACAGCATGTTGGTCTATTTGGACTGTCAGAAATGGTGTCATCTTCGATAACAAGCCCACTCTGTTGTTGGATGGAAAGCAACTTTCAAGAAAGAATTAGACTTTGTGTGCATCAAGGCTAAGAAGAGCATAGCTTCCCCACTTTCTTTGTGGAGAGAAAACTATTTGTAATGTTTGCTCCTCTTTTTTCTTTGGGCTCTAGAAGCCTTATATTTTGTACAGTTCATTCTTTATATTTTTTTTTGTTCATATCAATAAAAAAAAAATAGGTAGGGAGCTTCCCTGCTGATTTTCTCAAAAAATTATTGAGTATTTGAGTTTGCAAAAGTCATTGTTGTCTGTCAACCGCCAGTACAATTAATTGTGTTTTACAGTGACTAAAAAATATAGCTCATCGGTGTCGCATTACCGCTGCTGTGCCTGCCAATGCTCGCTGGCGGCGCCAATGCTCGCCGATGGTCGAAACATCGGTGAGCATGGAGGCAACGTGCGGTGACGACGCAACATGGGCGAGCACTTGCCTATTGATGTCGACAAAAGAAGAGCCACACTACTCAGCGCTAGTGGAACTTTTATCTCTATTGGTAGTAGTAAGGCAACCGTTTTGCAGAAATATATCTTCACTAGTAGTTCTATATTATGTGTATCAACAATTCGTTTGCACTAGCGCTTGTATTTATGGACCACCGGTGGAAAAACCAAAGCATCAATAAAAAAAGCATTTTTTACTAGTAAATATTCTCAAGCAAGATCCAGAGAGTATTTCTACGGATTGTCTCTATAATATGATAATAACCAAAGAAATGTCATCTTGTAGGCCTGGACAACTCTGAAGAGGAGAGTTAAGCAGGAATTAGAACTACTATCTCCATTCTAAAAAGAATGTCAATATAAAATTGGTATGGGCTTTGCTGTGGTACATCCAACTAACTATGAGTCGTTCATTTATTTCGATCGGACGGTTACGATCATCTATTACCTCCTAAGAGGTAATATATTTATTTAATTTTTTATTTTTTAAAATAAAATAAATAAAGAAGGTTTAGATATAAAAAGATTTTGTCTAGATTTGATTGATGCATGTGTGATTTGATAAATATCCTAGGCCCCCCTTGTCATGCACAATCTTGCATACGTGTCCAATGAGGCAATGAAAGTATGAGTACCTGAACCCGTACATGCGTGAAATTCATATGCATAAGTGCCCAACGTACATGTCCAAAGTACAAGAATTTTTACGTGCATATGAAACTTTACAGTCCCTTTGCGTGCTCAATTAACATACATAACAGCTATATATATATATATATATATATATATATATATATATATATATATATATATATATATATATATATATATATATATATATATATATATATATATATATATATTATTAGAAAGCTACCCTATTGTGTAATACTGTATAGTTTTAATTAAGCGAGTTAGTATTGTAACAAAAAAAATTTAGAACGCTAAAGTTTACAAATCAATTAATATATATGTTGGTTATTGATATTTTTCATACTTGTATCTTATTTTATAACTGAATATGTCACGTATTTTTCATGCAAGCAGTAAAGGGAACGATGCCTACACAAAAGGAAGGTGCTCGTGCTTGTCTCTCGTGATGAGGCCATTTACATTATTTCCTTTTTCTTTTCTTTGAAAAATCCATTTATTAACTCAAAAAATCTAGAAAATTAATGGCTCAGATTCATTTGAGATATTACTTCCTAGCAAGAAAAATATGTAGGTATCGATCAATTTTTTTAAACTCAACTAGTAGGTTTGTGTAGACAACATTATGAACATTTGTATTTCCAAATAAGTTTTATATGAAGATATATTCTGTAATTTATCTAATGATATTAATTATATGGCATAAAAATTAATATTTTTGTGTATATATTTAATCAAAGTTGAATATGTTACGTGTTCATTGCATAAAGAAGGGCACATACTGATGAATTGAAGCACAGAAATCGTCGTGCTTTCAGTTTGCTTGAGCAACTGTTTATTTGAGGAACTACTATACCTAGCTAGCAAAGCATATGCACGGGGAATGAGAATGAAACAATTAGTGTTTGTTTACTCGATTATCGATCCTACGAACCTGGGGTACATGGCACCTTCGATCTGCTTCTGCCCGTACTTCCTCCATTGGTACCCATCGAATAAATCGGGCGCTGACGTCACAGCCATCGATGTGCCGCTCTCTTGCTTCTTCTTCGTCCTGCAGCAGAAACAGCCAGCAGCGTCCAATCCATCCATCAGTCGACCAAAATCGAAGCACCAGCGACAGATCCTGATCGATCATGCATCCCGTACGTGCCGCGTGCGTACCTTCTTTTGCAGGAATGACGACGAGTGGCAAGGTCCTCCTCCTCCTCCTCCCCGTGGTGTTCGCCGTTGGTCACCTCGTCGTCCCGGCCTCTCTTGCTGCTCCCACGACGCCGGCGACGTCTCCCGCCGGCCATAGTAGACGCCGCTGCCGCCGCCGGTGGTGGTGGTCCAGCTGCGGTAGCGACCGCCAGCGGTCCGTCGACGGCGGACTCCAGCTTATTAGCCGGCGTGGACGACGACGGCAAGATGAGCAGATCACGGAGCTGCGCCAGGAGCTCACCCTGCCGCGGGATCAACGGCGTCGTCATCGCCGCCGAACTAGTTAGCTGATCTCGTTGACCGCGGCTAGGGACTAGGGCTAGATCGATGCCTATGCTTGCTATAGCTAGGTCTCGTCGACCGTGATGAGAATAGATGCCGGCACTAGTCTCAGCTCACTTTGTTTATATATATGTAAAGAAAAACTAAAATGCTGGATCGAGGCTCTACTGCTCTAGGTCAAATCTCAAATCTAAGCTTGACACGTTGGCACCTCCTGTCTTCCATGCGTGGCCCCCACACGGTCACGTACGTGGCCTTTTCATGGGCATTAAAGGCATTGGACGATAGTTGTCTCATGCTGATGACTACAAGTCATTCTATACACTGTGCAACAATAAACCTACTCCAACTTCATTATATTAGTTTAGTTCTAACTATAAGAAATTCTATGAGAAATAATCATGGTTTTAAATCTCCAGCAAAAGACATTTAGAGGACGATCTCTGAAACAGCTATAGCGAAAACTAATAAACAAAATTAGTTTGATCCGTCTCAAATAGCTATAGCCAGCTATAGCGGCAGTTATATATAGCTAGCTGGCCGGAGATTTAAAATTATATGCGTGGCTATATTATTTTGTTTATTAAATTTGTCTCATCAATGTGTATTATGTATATGTATATATATATATATACTTATTATTACATATTTTAAATTAAAAGTGATATATGAGTGGAGGGTGCTGGGTGGACCGGTGGTTCATGGACATAGCTCCGTGAGCTTAGGAAGTGTCCTGTCTCCCGTACCGTACGACCTTAACGTACACATGGTCCTCAATTACGTGCCTACTAGTGACGTCATCACCATGACGCGTGCAACACTCTTGAGTTGGGCCGTCGATGGGATGGGACCCATGGATTATTGCATGCGCAGGAAGGAAGAAGGATAGTAGAAGCAGGCGACTACAGCAAATCAAGGTACAGTAAAGTATAGAAGTTTCTTCAAGAAAAGAGAGAGAAAACAATAAGACTACAAGTTGATGGGAGGTCCAATTATGAAAGGATTTATAAGCCGATAAGTCTACATGTGCAGTGGCAGAGGATGATATAAATTAAGGTGTAGCATGTAACTATATATGACAGCTGTCATTAGAGCTCAATGACTTGATTCGCTTGTCTTATCAACCGGGCTTATCAGCCGTCCGAACAGTATTTTTCTCTCACAGCAAGTCAGTTGGCTTGTCTTATCAGCCGGCTTATGTGACCAGTCGAACATCCCGATTGGCACCTCCTCTCCTCCAATTCAAACTAGTAGAAGTTATATTTTAGGAATTGTGTAAGAAATCTGCTCCACTTTAATAATTGACTTTGTAAGGGAATTTTGTGTGAAAAGAAACTACATGGTGACGTATGTACTTGGTTGGCAGTTGTGCAAATTAAAGCGTGTACGATGTCATCGTTATTGACATCATGCATGGAGTCAATCACAACTGGATGCAATAAAGCTAGGTTTTGTTTTAATTAGTAGCTTTTTCTTCACAGTATGCGGCAGCGGGGATGGCTGTTGCAATGCATAAAAGTCGTTAGCGTCCATGTAGTGTCACTGCCGCAATAATGTGTGTCACGGACATGCAAAACTCCCTTTCTTGCTTACTCAACGTCTGCTAGCTTGCACAGAGCAATTATGAAAAATCTGCAAAAGCTGCATGGCATTCAGTTTAGACTGGAATTAGCCCCTTATCACTTAATTCCTTCGTACCCTCCGCCGCTGTTCACATGGAAAAAATGTGTGTGAATATACACTACTTACCTTGAAAATGATCGATCGAGAGATCCATGCATGCCGCCGCCCATGCATTGACAGCCAGTAGTAGGTGTACTGTATATGATAAAGATATACACTATTTGGTAGTTCTCAAAAAAAAAAAAAAAAAAAGATATACACTATTGGTACCGAGTTGTTGCTGTTGCTCATTAATTAATATGCTTAGTATTATGTTCACATATAACCGTACTTACATATTCAAGGCTTCTAGCTAATCTCGTGTCGTCAATTCTTCTCCCATAAAGACGAGACGTCCACACGATGACTAGACTCTACAGTACATACCCATGCAGGACAAAAAGCATGCATGACTTGACTGACAGATCCAGCGAGGAAATGAAAGCAACGTCGTCATTTTAATTCTGTTTGTAAGTATTCCGATCCATCGATTTCATAATGATAGCTAGCTGTGTGGATACAAGCTTTGTCGTCCTAATTAATAAAGTAAGAAAATTTATCTTTGACCTTGATTCATATAAGGGGTGTTTAGATCTTTCCCCAAGTACAGCTTGCTGTCAGCAGATCAAGCCATGCATGCATCTGCCTATGACTCATCAGTTGGGTTGCATTGAGACATATCATGCATTAATCTATTTATGTAAACGTGTGTGTATATATATGTGACGACTATGTGAGCGTTTATGTGTACCTGTACTATGATTAGTAAAATATATATGTATATAAAAGTGATGTGAGCTGGAAATAAATTAAAAGTGGTGGATGACACTATTATGTTTTGTACGTTTTTCTGTAAATACATGCTGCCAGCATATATATATTGCTCCTGTGTATAAATTAATTATATCAAAAGCTCCTAGTTATGGTCAGAGTTCTTTTTGGAGAGATTTACCTGTATGGCCCTTAAAAAATGCTTCTTTATTGTATGGCCTTATTTTTTTTGAACTTACTTGTATGGCCCTCAAACGAAATTTTATGACTTCTATGGCCTTCTGTTAAATCCGTTAGGGTAATCTATTAGTTTGTCCACCAGTTGAGACGCGAAATGTCTAACCTACCCTTCTGCCTTTCTGCCTGTATCGCTCGAGCGGTACAGAGACCGAGCGGAAGCTTCTCTTTCTCTCGAGCGGGCGCTTCTCTTTCTCCCGAGCGGATGGGGACGGAGCGTGTCGTTGCCGCCGGCCACCACGACCCGCCGCCGGGGACTCGAACCCCGGATCCGCCGGATCCGCCCCCTCCCGGCCCATCTCTTGTCGCCGCCGGGTTGTGGGAGGCCACGCCGCCGCCTTCCAGTCTCCCGCCGCCACCGGGCCGGGCACGGTTCGCCCGGCGTGGAGGCGGCGCCTCCGCGTGGTTGGGGCAGCCAGCGCGGCTGTGGGGGTCCGACGCCCCCCCCGGCGTGGGCCAGGCCGCTGGTGCGGCCCCGCCCTAAGCTGCTGCTGCTTTGGCCGCGCCTCGCGCCCAGGCCGGCGTGGCCCGCCCTCCGGCGCCCCAGGCTCGTGGCGGCCCGCCTCTCGGCGCCCGAGGCAGCTGCGGCCATCGTTGCCGGTGCCCACACCACCGCAGCTGTTGTTGTTGGCGCCCCGCACCGTTGCGGTGTCGTTCTTTGCCACATTATGTGCGACCTATGGTTAATTGCCCAGACCTATGGTTAATTGCAATACATTTGTGAAAATTTGTGAGACCTATGGTTAATTGCAATGCATTATGTGAGACCTTATTTATTAGAATATATCTTGTACTGTTATGTATCCTATTTGCTCAATATATTACTTTAAAAATGTACTGTCAAATTATTTGTCCTATTGTTATACTACAAATATGCCCTATTGTTATGTGTCAAATTATTGTCAAATGTTGTTGTAAATATTAAAAAAAACAAATCTCTGCAATTTTTCTTTTTTTTCGCTAGGGGTAAAATTGACTTTTTACCCTTCATTTAACACCGTTAAGTGGGCTGAACGGACGGAAGGCCATAGAAGTCATAAAATTTCGTTTGAGGGCCATAGAAGTAAGTTTAGAAAAAATAAGGCCATACAAAGAAGAGACATTTTTTTAAGGACCATACAGATAAATCTCTCTTTTTTTTTTGCTATGGAGTCGAATGTCAAGTAATTATTTTGTCCAGCATGATATATAGGAGTATTATAAACTAGAACTAGCTCTACTGACCCTACCAAGTTAAACCAGGCCTGCTTCTAGGGAAAAAAACAGAAAAAGGAAATTCTAAACTGGGCTGTGAATTGGTTTCATTAGCCCAACAAGGCACTGTGCCATAATCTAGTCTGAATTATCGTACGGGCCAGGCCTTAATCTGCTGTTGCTTTTTTTTTTGGAAAAAGTCTACTTTTGCTTCCTTAACTTTTACGAAAGTCTACTTTTCCTCCCTAAACCCCAAAACCGGATAAACAACCTCCCTCAATTTTTCAAACCATGCGCTTTTCCTCCCTAAAGTGGTTTTGATGGTGGTTTTGCTACAGTGACGATGGTTTTGTCTTTTTTCTTTTTATTTATTTTGGCCAAATTTTTGAAAAATTATAGTAAATCACAAAAAAATCATAAAATAGAAAATCTAATTTTGTTGGACTCCACATAAGTAGATCTACACAGTAAATATATAATATGTTATGCTTTAGTTTAAAGTTTTTTTGCTAGTCGTTTTTTTTTTTTTATTTATTTTGTTGAATCTTTGAAAAATCATAGTAAATCATAGAAAAATCATAAAATGGAAAATTCAATTTTCTTGTCTCCACATGAGTAGGTCTACACAGTAAATATATAATATGGTATGCATTAGTGCAACAAAATAGTTATAGAATCTACATTTATGAATTATTTTAATTAATTACAGAAAAGCATAGATCGAAAGCTATAGCAAGAAATTTATATTAAAATATATCATATTATATGTTCATTTGTAGATCTAATCATGTGGAGTCTAAGAAAATTAGATTTTCCATTTTTTGATTTTTATGTGATTTACTATGATTTTTCAAAATTTGACCAAAATAAATAAAAAAGAAAAAGACTAGCAAAAAATTTGTACTAAAGCATACCATATTATATATTCACTGTGTAGATGTACTCATATGAAGTCCAATAAAATTAGATTTTGTATTTTATGATTTTTATGATTTAATATGATTTTTCAAAAGTTCAAATTTAAAAAATAAAAAAAAAAAAAAAGACAAAACCACCGTCATCAGAAGCAAAACCACTATCAAAACCACTCCAGGAGGAAAAAATGCATGGTTTGAAAAGTTGAGGGAGGTTGTTTATCCGGTTTTGGGGTTTAGGGAGGAAAATTAGACTTTCGTGAAAGTTGAGGGAGCAAAAGTAGACTTTTTACTTTTTTTAAAAAAAAAACTAATCTGCTGTTGCTATGGCGTGTAGCGCGGGACAGATCGACCATCTACGACATCTAGTTGTTGTTGTTGGGCTAGTGGGCCGCAACAACATCCATGCGCAAACGGCCTGGTGCTGCTGCAGCTGCTGCGGTCGGTGGTGGTGCCCTTTGAGATTACCTAGTTGGGCCTAGCCAATGACAGAAATATGGGCTAATTGTTGGATCATCGGTGCACGGTGCCTAGTAGCTGATTGGTCAGGCGTCACGCTCACGAAGAACAGAATTGAGGGTACGGTGACAAGTTGTGCCTGTGCTGTGCAACAAGTCCAAATTAAATGTGTCGGCACAACCACCAATTCATGTGTGTTCAGTACAGTTCTATTCCATCTAGGAGTACTGTAGTCACTTCCTATTATAGCCTATAGAGAGTTTGTTGATCGATTCCAGTCTTCACTCTTTAGGTTGGTTGGTAGGCAGTCAACCACATGGATCTAGATGATGGAATGGAATTTACTACTACTCCTACATGTTTGTTTGGCTGCGTTTGGGTAATAATTGAAGGCATTAATTAATGAAATGTACGGAGTACTATCATAGTACATTGATACTACATAGGCGTACGTTCTGATTATTCCTATATTTTTTTACTTCATTTACCAGTAGAGAATGTAATAAGACATTTCATTAAGAATTTGGTTTTTTTTTTAATTCATGTCATGAAGAATTTGTTGGGATGGAGTTATGTTTGGAAGAATGATTTGACTGCGCCGAGTAAATCCTTGCCTTAGAGCATCTATCACTCCAATGGTTTTCTAAACCCACACTATCAATTCTTACGCCGTGTAGGAAACCGAGTGGGACAAGCAAATCTTTCCACGTGCGGCAAGGCTTCCGACCGTGTTGACATGTGGTTTACTTCCATATATTTAGATCTCATGTTGGCTGGTGATTTTATCATTGTGCACATGTTGTGAGTTTAAAAAGAGAGCTAAAGGGCAAACTATCCACCCGCAAAGCGCGTCGTAGCAAAAGAGTTTGGGCTCAGCCAATGAAGATTTTGAAGCTCAAAAGGACTAAATGATGAAAAAGAAATGAGATACTAGAGAGAGAGAGAGACAGAAGAAAGAAAATTTTGCTCTTACTATCATATATTAGGTCTATAGATTTACGAGCACGTTATTAGAAAACTGTTCGAGGAAGACAACAATTTGTCTCTCTGCTACTCCCTCCATCTTAAATTATAAAGGCATTCCAAAAATCTTAGAGAGTCAAAGTTTTTTAAGTTTGACCAAATTTATATAATAAAATAATAATATTTATGACACCAACTATGTATCGTTAGATTCTTTATTAGTTATATTTTTATTGTATACCAATTTCATGTCATAATGTTTGTGCTTTTTCTATAATTTTAGTTAAACTTAAAAAAGTTTGACTCTCCATATTCTTAGAATGTCTTATATATAATTTAGGATCGAGGGAGTATCTTTTAGAGCTAGAATAATAACAGATTTGTCAAGTGATCTTTTTGAAAAGCTAGAGATATTCTTGATAAAGCCAGGTGAATGTTTCATTAACAACAATAACGCTAACACATACTCCCTCCGTCCCAAAATAACTGTAAACTTTTTCGCTTTCAGAAAACAATTACCGCAATTTTTATAAATAATAAATATCATCAATTAGTATCATAATTAGTATCATTAGAAAGATCTTTAGGTCTAGTTTTTTAATAAATTTATTCGGAGACGTAAATATTGCACGTATTTTCTATAAATCGAGTCAAACTTATGGCACGAAAACCGGAGACGATAAATAATT
This sequence comes from Chrysopogon serrulatus, assembly GCA_015844335.1. Taxonomy (NCBI): domain Eukaryota; kingdom Viridiplantae; phylum Streptophyta; class Magnoliopsida; order Poales; family Poaceae; genus Chrysopogon; species Chrysopogon serrulatus. Next base: position 1,355,136 of record JADLZL010008185.1, on the reverse strand, counting down.
TGGGACGGAGTAGTACTAACTGTATTACCGAGTCAACCCTACAAGATATGCCTTGAGGGAGAGGAGTTATGTTGGATTTGATATTTCTGATTTTGACTTGGACGGAAATTGACCGCAGCCGCACATCAGCCCCATGATGAGAATTGACAAGTCCGTGTTCGGCTCTCATCACACCACACATGCTGACACGCAACTTGCAAGCAACCAAGCAACCAGGGCAGCAGGCAGGCAGGCGGTCAGGGTCGTCAGAGACAGGGACACGGGGACGGGGGAGCCCGCCGCACAGCAAAGCTCCGACCTTGCGCCGCCACGTTTGTCTCTCCCAGGCTCTCCCACCCTCTCCTCCACTCCTCTCCCTCTCCCTCTCCCTCTCCTCGGCGCCCTGCACGCCGTCCCATTTCCTTCTCTCTTCCCACCCTCCCTGTCTGTCTGTCTCGGTGGCGGCGGGGCTGGGGCTCTTCTTCCTCCGTTCCTCAACCCTCTCCTCCTCCTCCTCCGCCGGAGTCAAACTCCAGCCACCCAAACCAGCAGCCTCGACCTGGCCGCCGACAGGCCGAGCAATTGATTGATCGGGGGATCGAGGGAAGGAGAGAACAGGCTACAGGCCCAACGTCCAGCAGCACAAGGGAGAGGGAGCAATCTCCAGGAAACAGGATAATGGCTTCTTGCGCGCGAGGAAGAAGCGCCAAAGGTTCGTTTTTTCCCCACCACAACTCTTGCCGCTCGCCCACTCGGATATGCTCCAGTGTTAGTAACACTTCTGGATGCTCCTCCCTCCAATCCAACCCCACTAGTTCCTAGATCTGCTACCGCTCCAAGGCAAGGCATGGCTATTGGCTAGCCTGCCTGCGTGCCTCGCTGCTGTGATTATTGGTGGTTTGCCGGCATTTTATTTATTTATTTATCTTATTTATCCCCAACTGAAATCTAGATTGAGTGAGTTGTCGTGGACTAAACTCAGTCCAGCACTCCAGACAGCTCCGCCAGAGAAAATAAAATATCGCTCGTCTGTTCTTTCTCATGGTTCGGATTTATTCCTAGTAGAAGTAGACTAGATATATATTTTTTTGGGGGTATATATGTTTCTTGTGTCCATTGTGATTGCCTCCCCGAGTACACAAACACAAGCGAGGGGATAGTAGACAGAGTCATGGCACTGAGTGGGTACAGAGTGGCACGCTGATGTAGCTTTGTTTCTCTGCACCAGCAGGGGATTGATGCCATTTGACTCCACCGCGTGCATCTAGCCTCCTCTGGAGCCGACAGACCGTGGGGAAGAAGCCATGGCCATGGAGCCTCACAACCTCCGGTTCGTCAGGTGCCCCAAATGCCACCAGCTCCTCGTCGAGTACCCCTCCATTCCTGTCTACAAGTGCGGCGGCTGCGGCACAGTTCTCAGAGGTACTAATGGTTCACTTCCTGTCTATTTCTATGTTTATGTATGGTGGGAAAGCAAAACGAAACAGACAATCTGATCGGTATAAGTTTTGTCACCTACGCAGCGAAACATCGTACTGCCCCTGCAGCCCGAGCTGGTTCGGAATCTGGGGAGCGCAGCACCGGCTCTCTGTGTAGCCTGAAAGGATCCTCTAGCCAGAGTAGCGGATCGATCTGCTCGGGCGAACAGAGAGCTGATTCCTCTGTTGATCAGCTTCATGAGGCCACGGCTCATGGAAATGTATCCTCCACTGCCAACAACATCGACTCCTGTGACGGTGCAGTCCATAAAAGAACTATGTCTGCAGAAGATAATGGTGTAACCCATGCCAAGCATCCGAAGGAGGACAAGCGCTCCTTAAATGATGAGGGGAATATCCAAACCAACGGGGTTATGGTTAAAGAGGCACATGGAGAAGACACTGGGGCTCATTCTGGTTTGGATTTGACTGAAAGAGTTGATAATGTTGACACTGGTGAAAAGGCCAATGGAGGCAAAATTGGCACTAATGAACTGAGCATGACACTGTATGAGAAAAGTCAGGCTGCTCACAAGGAGGAGAGGCCGCGCACATATGAAGGCGTGCATGTTGAGTCTCACAAAGCTCTGATCGAAGAGTTGGAAAGGTCTCTTTCATTTAGTAGTGATGATGAATACTTCTCGGATGAAGCAGAAAGCAGTGGGCTTAGTGATGCTCTGCGTAACCAAATGGGTAGCCGCAGGTACATGCTAGGGGGCAGAGTTAATGATGCGCCCCGAAGCGATCCACATGGTCGATTGATTGAAGAACTAGAGATGTCTTTCAGTGATGTAGAAGAGCCATTGGAGCAGCATGGTATGGGTGCAGATAGATTTCATGGACATGTGCTTGACAAGGATCCACAGACCCAGGGTGCACATCCATGTGAACAAAGCCTCTCAACATTTGACAGTGGACATCTCAAATCTAAACAAACTTCTCACCAGGAAAGCACGACAATCGGCAATGGCAATCAAGGAAATGAGCGTATTGAAAATAACAACAGTACTGCTAACTTTGTTCATGGGAGTGAGCATATTGTGATTGCTGATGATGAAATTGCAGATGGAATCCATGAGAAAGAGCATGGTAAGGATTGCCAGCCTGCAAAGACAGAAAGTGGATTTCCTTTTGAAGGAAGCACCTCTTCAGTCGATGATGGCAGTATAGAAGTTCAGCAAAGTTTTCAACCAAATGACCTAACAGCAGATGTCAATCGAGAAATGGAAGATGACAAGATAGCCAATGATAATCTTGTGCCTGCAGATTCCCATGAGAAAGATCATGGGAATGATAATCTTGTCCTTGTGGCTGCAGATGAAGACATTTCAGAGAGAGTTTGTGTGAATGAACAGTTAACAGCAGATGGCACTCAGGAAATGGAAGATGGCTACATGGAAGATGACGAAATAACCAATTTTGTGCATGGCAATGATAATTCTATGCTTGCAGATGAAAACATTGCAGAGAGAGTTCATAATCATAAGAATGAAGATCTAACAACTGATGGCACTCAGGAAATGGAAGAGGGTTGTATGGAAGATGGCAACATGACCAATTGCGTTCATGTCAACCATGATCCCGTACTTGCAGATGAAGACATTGCAGAGAGAGTTCACAGAAATGAAGAGACAGCTGATGGCACTGGAGAAAATGAAGAGAGCCGTATGGAAAATGAAAATGTGAATGTTGCTGTTGCAGATGAGGACATTGCAAAGAAGGTTCATGACAGTGAGCTTGATAAGGATCAGCAGTCCCTGGAGCACGAAAGCACACATCTTTATGGTGCCGGATACTTAAAATCTGAACAAAGTTTTCAACAAGATGAGCCAATACCTGATACCACTGAAGAAAAAGAAGAGGATTTTATGGAAGATGGAAATACGGCCAGCTGCATTCCAGAAAACACGGCTGCTGTTGCTAGGTTCTCAAGCCTGCCAAATAAGAGGAATCAGTCCAAGTTAGCTAGCTTTAATAAGAACAAAGAACAAATGACCTACAGATCTAGAGGCAGCCAGCTTCGTCAGGGGCGGTCACTTGATTCTGAAGATTTCCACTCAATTCAGAACTTTATGGAGTCACAAATGGATGGTACCTCAAGTTCTCTCTCAAGTGGGTCTCCCAGTCGAGGTGATTTGGTGCACAGAACAGCAAACAAGTTCAATAATAACATTAGACACGAGCGCCTCAAAAAGATGGATGAGCTAAGAGATCAGCTAAGTAGGCTTTCGAGCCAGAAGGGCTCGGAGAGAAGTTACCAGAAGAGAGGCCTAGAGTACCAGCACCAATCCAATAGCTATGATGTTGAGCACCATCTTCAAAGTTTTGATGGTGATTCCCTTCCAAGTTCCTGTGCTCTAGAATCCTATTATGGTCATGGAAGGCCACCAAGGTATCCACCACCAAATCCATTCTCTCCAACCCATACATACACACATTGCCATTTTGGGCATGCTCAAACACGCCTACCACACAATTATGATCCATGGGAGTTCAATTCATATTACCAGTCCTCGTACGCTGAAAGCACAATTCTGGACCATGAATCACTTAGGTCAAGTTACAAGGAGCAGAAACGAGTGGTGAGAAAGCATATTTTGCGGCCTCTATCAGGTGCTTCCCCATTCACTATCTGCAATAGCTGTTTCAATTTGGTTCAAATGCCATCAGATATCTACATATCAAAAGCAAAGGTTGGCAAAATGCAATGCGGCAAGTGCTCCAAGGTTCTTGCATTATCATTTCCTGCTGTATTCAATGCAAATGCAAAGAGTAGTGTGGATGTGGCCCAAGAGTCATACCACCTGGATGATAGCATAGTCACTAAAAATGAGGATATTGCTTCTTATTATGCTGAGTGCCTAACAGGGGGTCCTGTTAGTATAAGTGAAGATTATGGAGCATCGTACACAAGAAGCTTGCCTACTCAAGCTGGATCTAGTAGCCTTGCTGCCACACAAAGTGGCAAGAAGGTTTCTGACTCGGCACTCCATCGACTCATGGGGTATGATTCAGCTAGCCAGTTGTTACGTCACAGCAGGGTGTTTGAAGATGGATATGAGAGCTTCGAGTCAATGGTGCCAGTTTCTAGCAGAGTATCCAGAAGAAAGAACAAATGAGGTTTACTCTGAAGTGTGAAACCTTTCGAGCCTTTGCAAGTAACATAGGAAGGAGAAACAATTTTGGAGTGTGGTCCAACTGTACCGCAGAAGCCCTTTCCTATGATCTGATGGCAAGTTGGCATCTTGCCATCAAATAGTTTCATTAGTTTGTCAGGGAAGTTGGAATATTTGAAGCAATTTAGTTTTGTCACATTCTTTAGTTCTGGTGTATAGATATTGCTTATTCTTGTTGTAAATTTGTTCATATCTGGTATAATGACAATTATTAATACCACACTGTTGGTAATCTCATGGTCAAAACTGATCATATAGTCGGTATACTGGTAAGTTCAGGTCTTTGGCAACTCCTGCATGTTGAATTAAGACTCAGAAATGGGAGCTGTAGACATTGCATTGACACTAACATAGTCCAGTTTCATTTTAGCTTTTTTTTTTTCTGTCACAAGAAAAATGTCCAAGACCGACAATGGCATGCTAACAGATCAAAGGCAGGTTGCACATTATTTTTGCTGGCTCATGTGTGGAGGTGAGGTGGACTATCCAACCAACCACTAAATTTTGCAGGTGCATGTGGCTTGTCTGTAAAGACATGCACGATGTGTCTCATGATCGCAGTCGCAGCAGACAAGGCTGCTGCTGGATCTGATTGCAGTGTCAAAGGCAGAGGCTGGCTGTGGACAGGCTAATACAGCCATTCCTGATGGTGTTGTGATACTATAACAACCCAATGCTATGGAAAAAGGTAGGTGATGCAATGATGACATCCTTGTGATGAGCTTGTTCTGCAAGTGTTTTGTTGGATTCCTTTACTGTTTTGCATGGGGGCATGATAATGTGAGAGCATAGCAATCATTTTTATATTCTTAGGATCTGGTTTGTTCATGTGAACCATGTGCAACCTTCTGAAAAGAAATGGGAGAAAAATATGTGGTGGTTTCTTTCCAGTTTGTTGGCCCTCTGGCCACTGGTTTAATTTGGTATGCCTTGTCCAGAGAGTCCAGTGGATGCAGTCTTTTTGCATGGGGCCTCCTGCAATGCAAGCCTGGCAATGTAAAGAAACCTGATGGTGGTGTGGTGCCTACTGAGAAACAGAATGATGGAATATAACTATTAGCCTAATGATGAAGAAAACATGGGGCTGTTGTTCAAGGTTCTGTTCACTATTGTGATGGTCCTGTGTTTCTTACATAACAGGAGTACCTGCGTCCTGCACAATGCTAATTTCAGACTCGCTTTGATCACTGAAGCATTTGTGTTTCAGAGAGATGATTTTTTTTTTCAACTGGTACTGTACACTAGTAAGTACTAGCTTGTAGCAGTACTGCTAGCACAGGCACAGCCGCAGCAGTAGCATTATAGCAGGCCGTTTGCAGCAGTGACGTTGCTGTGCATTGCTAGCCCAACAGCTGATTCCCAACCACACCCCACCCCCCCCCCCCCCCCCCAAACCCCCACCCCAACAGGAGAAATTTATTAACCAAAGGCAGCGTTACATGAAACGAACAGGAGTTCAAGATGAGGAAATGAAAATTGCAACAGATTTTGGGTTGATAAATCAAATAAGTCTGAAAATTTAAACTTCGCTCTAAAAGTCAGCAAGTTGATTTCTTTTCCGAAAATCTCCTTAGCTGAGTTAATTGAGGACTGAACATTGTTGAAGATGTAATCATTTCTTGCTGTCCAAATTGTGTAGCTCATTAGAATTGCCACCAACACGAATACGTCAGCAAACAGAATATGTCATGAAGTATTACTTTTGGCAGGGGAACAGCTTGATGCCTTGCTTGTTGAAACTATCTGATCAGATGATTCAGTGCAAACAGGAATCTACCATGGTAACATGGACATTAGACTATTATTAACATTAGGCAAGCACCAGGATGTTACAGTTGAAGCAGGTGTCAAACAGAACATCGGTCCATTGTATATAAATTGCAGCACGGTTGCAGAATATGATGGTGGTTCATTGTGCTAATCGAGCTTCAGTTATCATCATCAGGAACAGCAGGGAACTAGCTGGGCCTCGTTTGGAAGCTGGTGACCACGAGTCTTCCGTACGTGAAGGCCCATTTAAACCACAAATAGCCCACACAATCACTCGCTTGTCTTTGATTTTTTTTTTTTTGGCACCTGGGCGACATGTCGCCGACAAATATATATACAACTCTGTTCTAAAACTAACAAAAGGAAAATAATAGAATTGGTGGTGTTCTATTGCCAGAATGACATGGCATCACAAGTAAATTGTTTCAGAGAAAAATAAGATCTTTCGATTGGATAGAAAACCTGTATGTCCCAATCCTTTTTTTAAAGTTATTCATTCAAGAACACATAGCACTTAAAACGTTGATCAAAAACAGCCATTTCAAAGAAAGACGAAGGATGCGTTTCCTAGGGATTTAGATTATTCTAATAGAAAATATTCGTATCTAGAATATAAACATTTCTCAGGATAAACAGAATCACTTGCTAGAAATCGTTTGGTTGGTTGTTTGAATTAAGATCCTCTAAAGAGAAGGATGTGGTGCAATGGACCAGTATAACCCCTATAATTGGCTAACATGTGATGTTTTGCCTTCTTGTCATGAAAATTAGTAGTGTACTAATTAATGTAACATTTATGATACTAGATAAGGATCATTAGATTATTAATCATGATTTATGTCTAGGCATACATTATAAGTCGCTTTGACTTTCTTGTTACATAGAATTGCTATATATCTAAACATATATTTTACCTAGATACATACCAAAATTGATGTACCAAAAAGTCAAAATAACTTATAATTTGGAGCAGAGGAATTAAAATTAATTTATGATACTAGATAAGGATCATTAGATTATTAATCGTGGAATGTATTTTTGTAATATACTTATTTATAGAGTTATAAAAAGGAATAAGATTTTTTTCTGTAAAATTGATCAAGTTTAATGAAGTTTGACTCAATCCAAACTCGAACTGCATTTTTTTAGGACAGAGGTAGTCTCTGTTTGTTGCGTTGTACTTTAAAAAATGGATATATGGATATGCCAAGCTGCAGTTTGGTGTTAATAAACTTTAAGGTAGCTTTACACGCACGATTACTTTTGATTGTTCCACCTCACGATTCCGTTGATCTGCTTGGCCTGATCTGCTCATCGATTGGCTATTTCAACTAATATTTGGTTACAAATGTCTGTCTAAAACGTAAGCAACATATGGCTATATATAGAGAGACGACATACAAACACAGCTGTAAGCAAAAATGGAGGCCAGCGGCGAGGTTCACAAGGCCAACAAGGAGCACTTCGTCCTCGTGCACGGCGCCGGCCACGGCGCCTGGTGCTGGTTCAAGCTCGCGTGCCTGCTCCGGGGCGCCGGCCACCGCGTCTCCTGCATCGACCTCGCCGGGGCCGCCGGCAGCCTCGTCGACCCGGACGACGTCCGGTCGTTCGACGAGTACGACGCGCCGCTCGCCGACTTCATGGCGGCCTTGCCGGACGGCCACAAGGTGAGTTGAGTGACCAGCTGCCAGACGGCCACAGTTTCGTATATATATGCAGAAACTAAACTGATGCACGCCTATCTTTGTTTCAAATACTAGTAAAAAACTCGTGTCCATATTTCTGTTACCGGTTGATATCTATCTCCGGTGTTATTGTTGTTTGGCAGGTAATTTTGGTAGGGCATAGCGCAGGAGGACTGAGCGTCACCCATGCGATGCATTTGTTCAGAGACAAGATCAAGCAAGCTATCTTCATAGCAGCAACCATGCTCCCGTTTGGGTACCAAACGGAACAAGATATAAAAGATGTGATTCAAAACTTCCCATATGCTTATTGCTTTGTTCAATTCTTATTTATAATCTGGTAACAGAAAGTAAGTAGTATTGTGTGTATTCTCTGAAACTTGGACTGAAAGTCTGAAACCAACAGGGGGTACCTGATTTATCCGAGTTTGGTGATGTGTACAACCTCAAATTCAGTCTGGGAGACGACCACCCTCCAACAAGCGTGGCGCTGAGAGAGGAACGCCAGCGCGCAATCCTGTATCAGCAATGCCCCCATGAGGTTAATATAATGAACCATTTATTCTTATTCATTTGTTCAAGCAAGATTATTCAGTGAACGAATTCACAACCATGAACAACGTTTCTGCAGGACTCTACACTTGCATCCATTCTGCTGCGCCCATGGCCAGCCGCTCTGAGCACCGCCAGGTTTGGCCATGTCAATGACGGCGCCGAGAGTTCAGTTAACTCAGTGCGTCGGGTGTACATAAAGACAGCCAATGACCACATGGTGAAGCCGGAGCAGCAGGAGGCCATGATCCGCCGGTGGCCACCGAATGAGGTGGTGGCAATGGACACTGACCACAGCCCTTTCTTCTCTGCGCCGGAGCGTCTCTTCGAGCTGATCCTCAAGTCATTGTGATCTGTAAATGCTGGTGTAGCCTACTCAGTCCCATCGGAGGCTCCACCTGTTCTGTTCTTTCAGTGGTGCTATATGTATGCAGTATTCCAATCAAGTTATTGTTTATTTATAGATAAATGGTTGTCATCCCACCACCATAAAACATGTATATTCTGAAATGCAAATTTGATGAAGACATGAATGTACCATGGTGAAAACAAGTGATGATAATTAGCAAGTGCATGTAAGACCGCAAGGAGAAAAGAGCCATGAGGTCAGAAGACTAAATATATACCACTGATTCACACACAAGGAAATAAAAAAAGAGGAAAACTAGCTGGTCCACATGCTATATCTGATCATCTACCATATTAGGCAACTCTGCATGCCAGAAACGTAGATACCTGCTGTCATGAAACTCTCTATTTAGAATGGAAATCACTGGTCGCCTTGTCGGTTTGACATTTAATTTGGGGTGACCATGAAAATGCAGCTCCCCTGCTGCATGTCCATCAAATAGTTAAACTTAGATTGGTAGGCAGAGGCTAGAGGGAATGGCGGCAAAGGAGCACTTTGTGCTTGTTCATGGTGAAGGGCATGGAGCCTGGTGTTGGTTCAAGCTCCGCTGGCTCCTTGAGGGTGCTGGCTACCGTGTTACATGCATTGACCTAGCCGGAGGCGGCGTCGATCCTACTGACCCCAACACAGTTCTGTCGTTCAAGCAGTACGACAAGCCGCTCATAGACCTCATTTCAAACTTGCCAGAGGGGGAGAAGGTACGTGCATTGTTCTTCCTTTCTGCCAATATGCATTTAATATAAGTAATTAGGTAATATGTTGGCACAAACTATAATACCAATACTTGCAGTGTAAATGACCAGATGCAAAATGTTTTATGCCATTTTGAATAAAAGGTGTATTAGATTGCACAAAAGTAAGTGGAACCTGTTTTAAATAAATCTTAACCTGTGCTTGAGTCATGATCCTTGATGTTTTATCTAGGATAACACCTGAAGAAATACCTTATACCTATGTTGCACAATCAAAAGTTGGAACTCATGTGATGCCAGCAAACATACATAAGGCAGTTAAGGATCTAGTTAAGAATAATTTTGAAAATTGGTGTAGCACGCATGCTAACTCATTTCTGTCTTACTCCAGGTGATTCTAATCGGACATGGTGCTGGAGGGCTGAGTGTGATTCATGCAATGCATGAATTTGTTGACAGGATCAGTCAAGCATTTTTTGTGGCAGCTACAATGCTACCATTTGGATTTCAAGCTGATGAAGATAAGAAAGATGTAATGTTTTGAAGAATCTGTTTGCCCTCTTTATAAAGCATAGACCTCCTAGCAAATGATAAAAAAATATAAGCCATAAACTACATGTCAAACAACATATACATAAAGTGCAAACATTAAGGTTTTTATTATAGAAAAAGAAATGTAAGAACTCATATAAGCACGGACCCACCTAGTTGCAGTAGCTACTAAACTGTATTTGATCAAAAGTAGGGTACTATGGTGGACAACGTCAACTAGGAACCTAGTTCCGTAAAAGGCTGACTTGTTCTCAGCATAGTCAAATGCATAGTAGACACATTAGAAAGTTCAGAAAATTTTAGAACTCTGAAATGATTATATGAACTTACCTTAGCTCATGGTGAATTTATTGTAACTAATCTTCTGTTATAATACATATGTACGATTATAACATCCTTCTCATATTAACATGTAACAGGGGTTACCAACTTTGCCTGAGAACGAGATTGAGTTAACACTTGGTGCAGGAGCAGATGATCCTCCAACAACCATTGCCTTGAGGCCAGAATTCCAGCGTGATCGACTATCACAACAAAGCCCTGAAGAGGTATTATATATTTATATTGTATGAAATGTGCCATGGGAGAAACATTGAAGCAAGAATGGAAAACATAATCTCACCGCGCATAGTAAACTTATGTGGGAATGAGCTCACCAAAGCCAACCTCTTTACTAAACTACTGATTATGTCACAATAATCTAAATATTGTATTATCACAATTCATAATAAAAGATACTTATTTATTATTCCCCTTTCCCTATTTCTTAAGCATTCATTTCCAGAACTAAACATCTTCTCCAATGAAAGGTGAATAATGATGCAGAGTTTACTTACCTCCTTATTTTTATCTGGTATAGGAATCAGTACTTGCTTCAATGCTGATGCGTCCATGGCCTGCAACAGCTATCTGTACAGCAAGCTTCGAAGGAGATGATGAGAGATTGAACCGAATCAAACGAATTTTCATAAAGATGGAGCGTGACAACATGCTGGATCCTCAACAGCAAGATTCCATGATCAAGAAGTGGCCACCCAGTGAGGTTTTGGTCATAGATACAGATCACAGTCCCTTCTTCTCTGCACCAGAACAGCTGTTTAATTTAATAGTCAAATCTCTATGATGCACAAATGCAGAAAGCTACACACTGGGTTGTCCAAATTCTTGTAACACTACCCACGAACAAATAATCACCACAAGATTTAGGACCTCAGATTTGTCAAACATGCTTCTCAGTGAATCTCCAAGGCATATCTGCATGTATGGTTTAATGGCGCAAGACTTCAAGCAAAATATCACTTAGCGCAAACATTTACCTTCTGTTTTTTGAACAATTCACTCAAGTCAGAGCCTTTATAATTTCCATTCCAAAAGTTCTTACATGTCATGCATAAAAATACGTAAAATATAGATGCTACTTTGGAAGCACTTTTAACTGCACCGGTCATAGATAACAATATATAGTTTTGGCCAGTTTTTGTTAATCTAACTGAGACCTTTACAGTGTTATTATTTTTCTCTTTTGAGTCATTCAAGAGTTCTCGTTTTCATCAAATATAAAGGAAGCAAACTTCTAACATCCCTAGAAGTTCTCAGATGAAGAACAGTAGAATTTTCACTTCAAATAGTTTCATATACAATCACCTCATGACACATAAAGGATCAAACACCAGTTTATACGTGACAAAGAAATTATTACTTCATTTTTATAAGAATATTGTTGGAATGCAATTCGTAAGTACATGACAGAGGCAATTTCATTCCAAAGCTCAATATCGACCCTTTCATTACATGAAAACACATTATTTTTGAGATCCAGAAACCAGTACATATTATTGTGTCATACTCACACGTGCCTTACAATTTACACACTGAACATTCAACTTTCTAGGACATGTTTTTGGTTTGCAAACCCTCATAGCATGGACTGTGTCATATACTTTTATAAGTAGGGACAGAATTTCAAGATTCCAGACTCCTCGAGTGATCTGCAAGTAATTTTATTGTGGATTCTGGTGATTTTTTAAAAATAACTGCATAACCATCATCCATGTGCTCAGCACTTTCAGGGAAAAGCTGCCAAACAAGGCAGCCTCCTCCAATCACTCCACTCTTCCAAGAGCTCAAAAAAATTCTGTAGATTGTGTCCATGAAAGCTTCACGAAACTTATGGCCAAACTTCCCACGCTTAATTGATACTCCAAACTCCCCAATCAGAATTGGCATCCCAAGCAAGTTGGCTGCATCATCAATATGCTGTTGCGTCCAGGTTTTCACAAACTGGAGGTGACTGTCCTGTTCAGAGTGAGGCAACCTGGCAAAAGGATCTCACTCAGTCATGATAATCAACTCAATCTCATGAAGTGCCTAGATGAAGCATTTATAGCTAGTCAGCTACAAAACTAGCAGTGGAAAGAACAAGTGTACATGAGAACTAACCAATTGTCAGAATAAATATGAATAGAAGCTAGATCAATTCCCAGTGCACGATGGTTCCTGATAAAATCTGTCCCAATAGTTCCAGAGTAAGCATCTGGGTTCACGTGCAGAAGTCCTGGAGTCGACGGACCATAAAACCCTTCAACGCCGATCTCTAAAAGGTGCACAGGATCTATAGACTTGACATAAGACGCCATCTCTTCTATCCATGCCTACAAGAAACACCAAGTGTTAAAACACCTGTAAGTATAGGGGGAAAACAGAACTGTAACAAATAGAAAACAGAGTAAGGACCTGCAATGTGTCCCCTGATGGATCTGAATGGCAGTGTGGCTCATTAATCAGTTCCCAGGCAAGAATCGTAGGGTCATCCATGTAGGCAATATTTGTGATTGTATTTTTTCTTGTCAAAACAGCCTAAGATATGAAAGAAGACAGGACAGAAGGGTGATCAAACAAAAACAGTACCCAAATAACAGCTATTGTTGAGAATTAGTAAGATCACAAAACAATGAATATACCGAGACTCACTTCTCCATTTGGAGCCATGCAAGCGGAACGTTTACCTTAACAAAAGCTTTGTAGTAGCTCTTGATTGTGGCGTCAGAGAAGAAGGCGTCATCAGAAGTAAGATCCAGGCCAGCCTCCTTTCCCCATCTTACATACTGTGCCTTACCTCCATAATCTTCCCAGTTATTACACAGTGACAGTATCAACCTCACCTTATGTTTTCTTGCCTCGCTGATCACGAAATCTAATGCCTACAACAGAAAATGGAATTATAAGCTTAGTTGTCACTTAATTAATTAGTAACTAGTGGTACTGTCTAGTACTACTGCACAGATATGAGTCTCTGTTTGATAGATAGATACAGGGAATGTAGTACAAACGCTGGACGATGACAACAATAAATGATGAGAAGACGAGGAGCCAATCCATGCACCAAGCATTTCACCAAACAAGCGCCGCGCATACTACAGGAATAGCGGCGGGGCGCGCACCTGAAAGACCTCCTCGTCGTAGGAGAAGGGCTTGAGCTGCAGCGCGCGGTACGGGCCGTCGTTGAAGGCCCAGGTGCGGCACACGTTGAGCCCGGCGTCGGCGGCGTCCGCGAGCGCGGCGGTGACCGCGGGGCGCGTGGCGCGGTCGGCCGCGAAGTACATGAGCCAGTAGGTGTTGAAGCCGTGCACGACGAAGGGCCGCCCCGACGCCCACAGGTGCGCGCCCCGCCGCTCCACCGCCTCCCACTCGCCCTCCGGCGGCATGGCGGGTGGGACGCAGCAGGAGGCCGCCAGGAGGACGCACCGGAGCAGCGACACGCTCGGCGTCGCTCGGAGCGCCCGCCGCGGTGGCGCCGGACACGTCGGGCCGTTCCGCTCCCACGCCGATCCCATGGGTGACGGCCTGACTGACGGGTGGGCCCGGTATGTCAGGGGAGGGGTCAACGCCCGCCCGCCCATCTCGAGGCTTGCTCTTGTTAGGAGGCTGACACGTGGGGCCCACAGCACAGCGGCAGGAAGAGGGGAGGAAGCCCCCAGCCGAACAAGGGAACAAAAACGCTATCGTTCTCGTCACGAGCGGCGAGAGACGGCGCGCATGGCGGCGGCGACGGCGGCGGCGCTCCGGTGCTGCTTCCCCGGCTCCTCCGCTGTGGGGAGTGGCTTCGTCAAGCCGGCCTCCTCCAGGCGAGGCTGGTGTGCGGCGGCCGTGGCGGCGCCGTCGCGGGAGGCGGAGCCGGTTTCGTCGCTGGGGCACCGCACCCGCGTCGACTTCCCCATACTTCACCAGGTCTGTCGTGCTGCCTACGCCCGTTTTACCTACCGCTTTGCTTGGGTTACAATTCAGTGAATCTTATTAGGCTCTTTTGCTCAGTTAGTCTTCATTTGAGTTCCTGGCAACTCTGTGTGTAGCAGCGTCGGTTCTGAACTTCTGATAGTTCAGAAGTTAGTAACTTTCGAGGTGAAAATACAACCATAAATTACGTTCTTAGAGTAACTCCAGCAGTTGGATGTTCAGAAGGTAGTAACTTTTCAAGGTGAAAATACAACCATGTTTACATTCTTAGAGAAACTCCAGAAGTTGGATTTAGCAGCTTGTGAATTGTGACTACTATCATAAGTTTTTTATTTTTTCCTTTTCCAGAATCCATGACATACTACGAGACGATGCACAAATTAGCCTTACTGTCTGTTGGATATTAGTAGTTTCTAGTAAAATTTTAGTTAGGAGACTCTGAATTCAATTTTACTGTTGGAACTTGCAGGAATTCGATGGTACCAAATTAGTTTACTTCGACAATGGTGCAACGTCACAGAAACCTTGTAGTGTGATGAGGACATTAGATGAGTACTACCGATCGTACAATTCGAATGTTCATCGTGGTATTCATGCACTCAGGTAGTACATACAATTTGTTTGTCTATGAAGTGTGTGTAAACTATAAATCCATGTTAATGCCAACTTGGAATGCACATTTACTGAGGACTTGTGCTTTTTTTTTCCCCTTCATTTCATTCTATTAAGGCTTTGTTGTTGTTAAGCTAAAAAAAAAAAAAAGGCTTTGTTGTTGTTGATTCTGGTAAGCTCTTCCATGTGTGTTTCTAAATGTTGATTCTATACAAGTAAATTTATATAGTATTTAATGATCTTGATCCTTGATTCTTCAGTAATCTGTGCAAAATAATCAACTGACGCTCTATCCACAGAAAGATAGACCAGTCAGTTCGTGGTGTTCTTTGGCCAATGTGCATGAGTTCCTTCATTTGTTTGAGTTTTTAGTGTTTATGCCGGTACCAATATATGTGTACACAGTACACATGTTGTAAGTTAACTGACATGCCTATTTTTGTGGGTCCAGCGCGAAGGCTACTCATGCATATGAGGATGCAAGAAGAAAAGTTGCAAATTTTGTCAACGCAGCTGATAGCAGAGAGATTGTTTTCACTCGAAATGCTACTGAAGCTATCAATCTGGTAGCCTATTCATGGGGACTATCTAACTTGAAAGAAGGAGATGAAGTGAGGCTTCTATCTCTCTCCAGCTGTTACAGTGTTTACTGGTTTAGTGTACCTGATGTTTATGATTCTAACTTCCTATATTGATTCATGCTACTGTGAAAGTTGTGCTTCTATCACTACTTTGGGTCTCTGGCCACTACTTTGGGTCTCTGGCCTTATGCAAAACTAATAATTGTAACAACAACAATAATAATAAATAAATAAATAAATAGAATTTAAAAGTCTCACTCATTCCTTTGTAGTATTTTTGTTAGTAAAGTGCCCATCTAATGACTGCTAGAGAACAATATTGGTTTTCCAATCCCAAATTTTACCAAGTAGGCAAGTAGTATGATCTAGTATGTGTTCTTCAAAACATGCAGTATTTTGTATATTCTTGATAAGAACCTTTTTTCCCCTATTTTCTTGGCCAGATTGTTCTTACAGTTGCGGAACATCATAGTGCTATTGTTCCATGGCAATTTGTTTCCCAGAAGACTGGTGCCACCTTAAAGTATGTTGGATTGACTAAAGAAAATGTCCCAGACATTGAGCAGTTAAAAGGGCTTCTGTCAAACAAGACAAAGATAGTTGTTGTTCATCATGTCTCAAATGTTCTAGGTAAGCTAATGCCTTATTTGAGAGGTTCTTAAAGGTCATGATAATTAAACTGTAACTCGCTATTCATATATATTAGTATTAATGACATAATTGTTAATCAAATAGCTGTGTTAGAACTTTATATGACATTTTGTAGTTTCTTTCATATCCAGTGAGGCTGAAAGTAAACATGCAACTGATGTTATTCCAATCAATTATCTTAAAACTACAATTTGCGAGCCGCATTCAACTACATTCCTTCATGGTTTCCAGGTTCCATGCTTCCTATCGAGGAGATTGTAACATGGTCAAACAGAGTTGGAGCTAAAGTCCTTGTAGATGCTTGCCAAAGTGTTCCCCATATGCCAGTTGATGTTCAGAAACTTGGCGCAGACTTTCTTGTCGCATCCTCTCATAAGGTTTTATCATGAACTATCTGCTATAAATTAATTTCTAGTCATGTTGGAATACACAAAGATTGACCTTCACAAATTATTGGCTAAACTTCTCAGATGTGTGGCCCTACAGGCGTCGGATTTTTGCATGGTAAATTTGAGATTTTGTCATCTATGGAGCCTTTCTTAGGTAAGATACTGCAAGGTGAAATGAACATGTTCACTCTCTGCCAGAAGATAAAATCAGTAGCTAAATCTACAGCATTGGGTAAGCCTCAGTTTCCTGTTTGCATTTTACTTAGGCTTGTACTGATTTTGCTGCAGGTGGTGGTGAAATGATTGCAGATGTATTCCAAGACAAATCCACATACGCCGAGCCTCCCTCTAGGTGAGGAACTCCTTGCTTTGATCTTTCAAGATCTGCCATTGCCCATTGGGTGCTATCATATGTTTTGAAGAAAGTTGTTACAGTGTATGGAGTATCTTAAGTGACAGAAAAGTTACTAGACAACACGGCACACCTTTTAGAAGTTAATAACCAAACACTTATTCTGCTTTTGTATGCAGCTAATTTCTGATGTGGAATTTGACTATTTCCATCTTTATATGGCACACCTTGAATATCCATGGTTAACCTGTACCAGAATTCTTAATAGGCATCACTCTTATTAGGGAAATCTGTATCCAGGATACCAATAAAATTGGATCTGTCAGTAGGACACTATTAAATTTCGTTTTCTGTATCCCTGTCCCAGACAAAAGAGTGTGCTACAGACAAAATCACAGAAATGCATAGACAAATTTCTCTATTATAATGTTCATTAATTCTCCCCTTGTTTTCTTATAATAATGCTCTTGATTCTTCTGTTACTACATGGTTTGGAAAGATTTGAGGCTGGAACTCCTGCAATTGGAGAAGCTATAGGATTGGGAGCAGCCATTGATTATTTATCATGCATTGGCATGGAGCAGATCCATGAGTATGAGGTCAATATAAGTTCTATCTTGGTCCTATTGTTCTCCATAGAAGGAGTTTTTCCTGTGATAGCATTCTCACTCCTGTTAATTTTTGCCGTCCAGAAAGAGTTGGGGGCATATCTCTACCAAAGCCTTCTTTCTGTTCCAAATGTCCAGATATATGGTCCAGCACCTTCCCAAACTGTCCACCGTGCTCCGCTGTGTTCTTTCAATATTGAGAATGTTCATCCTACAGATATTGCAGAAATTCTTGATCTGCAGGTATGCTCTAGTTGTGTACTTTTCTCATTCTTGCTCTGAGCTTCATTATTCAGATTGCATAACTCTACTCCGTTCCTGTTGCATATTACTGATCTTTCCATGGTCTGCTCTTGCTCTTTTGCATTGCCTAGCTTTTAAATGAAATTCGAGAGTAGATCAAATTTTAACATTCTAAACCAATCACAAGGAGAAATTGCAACTTTCAGCATCCAGCAGTGGCTTTTATATGTACTTATAATTTCTTTTCTTTACTGACACAGTTGATGCTGTGATTGGTAGTTAGTTCTACATTAGCATCTTCTATGCAATGATCTGTGTATCAGATGATAAATTGATGGCCTTCCACCACCTATGTAGTTTTGCTGTGGCTTAATTCTATATGTAATTCAACTATTAGAGCTTAAAATTTTAAACTTTTTTATTTGAAATCTGTTGCAATGAACGAGCAACGATCTGTTATATCATATTGTTCATCTCTGAATTCGTCTTATCTAGTTGACTTGCCTTGAAATAACTGTTACCAAAACTAAATGATTCAAGTAAATTATTTGTTAGTATGATTCTTCTGCTTACTTCCATGAAACAAATCTTCATCACCACTGGTAATTCAGTACTGATTTGCTGACCCTTTTGTTCAGCACGGCGTAGCAATTCGATCAGGGCATCATTGTGCACAGATTTTGCATAGGACCCTTGGTATCACTGCAAGTGCTCGTGCTAGTCTTCACTTCTACAATACAAAAGATGAGGTGGATACCTTCGTTGATGCGCTTAAAGACACTATTGATTTCCTCACGTCTAAATACTAGTGTAGTTTGATTAGTAAGTTGTCCCTTTTTGTCAGTTTGATCACTCTCATTTGAGCTGCTGTACAAAAATAAAAGTATACATATATTTTGGTACAAAGAAAACATACAGTGTACATCTCTCAAACTGTTCTTATTTATCTGTTCTTGTTAAATGAAGTTCAAGATGCAGAGAGTGCAAACGACCATTTCAACCAGCATCCCGCATCCGCATGAGAAGTCCTTGGTCACAGTTAATCAGTTATGCAATAAAACACTGTTATATTTGTGTCCTGCACGTGATATCTTGCTGTAAACTATATCCAGCTAGTGAGCAGTCTTTCTGTCATGGTGATAAAATGCGTGATAACTAGTGATGTACATGAACTGCGTGATACTATATCCAGCTGAGTATTGCATGGCAGATTATTTTAGGTTGCTCTGGATGTGCGATCCTGATTTTTGCAGCCTGTTTTGTACATACTGTTTTGTTCGATTAGCAGTTGCAACTCGAGTCCATAGTACTCCAGTGCTACATCTTCCTTTTGCCAGGGCTCCATGCTTGCACTGAATCATTAGGTGTCGCTTTTCACATGACTAGGCTGGATTTGAGCATATTATGAATGAATTCATCCCCTTCACTAGACAAGTGCAAGCAGATGGTGCACAACTGTAGCTGGGTTCTGTGGAGGTAGATTGGGCGATTTGGGTTTGAGCATAGTATGAATGAATTCATCCCCATGTGGTTCAGCGTGTCGGAAACGAACAGCATACAGGACGATGAGGCGATAGTGAACTGTCGGCTCAATGATTTGTACCACTTGTACTAAATTTGAATCTGTCAGTGGCAATGTGTACAATTAGCTTGAGGTTATTGCTACTTCGGGGAACAACAGAACATAAACAAGCTGACATCTTGAAATTGAAACGCTTGCATTCGCAATCTCTGGTTTAAACCGATCACTGAAGACGAAGGAACTGACCCGTGTTGGACACTGACGAGTGATAAAAGGCATTTTGCTGAATTACTGAATTTATTCACATCCATCATTTTGCAAAGGCAAATGATCATATGTCAAGTCAGCCATCATACAAAGAACTGTTGTATTGCACTGACCTCTAAAATTTCACCATTGGAGATAATAAACATATAATGACCGCATTTCTGCATGATTTCTCAGCAAGAAACAATGCTCTCGCAAAACAACTCGTCAGATGATCAAAACTGAATTGTTCACTCACTCACCGCTCACAAAAGAACAAGATTTTGATCTCTGGATTTCATTTCGATTCCAACTATACTATGAACAGAAAAATCTCACCAGCGAGCGTCCCATTTCCATTTCCAGAGGGCAAAAAACTGGTGTGTGTATGTCGTCAGATTTGAGGCAGGTCGAAGAGGTGGTCGAGGTCACCCAGATCGCCGAACTCCTCCTCCCACTGGCTCCGCTTCGCCGCCGCGGGGGGCGGCAGGCCGAAGTCCAGGAGCTCCAGCGGGCCGCCGTCCCCGAACCACGGCGCCGGCGCCGGCGGCACCCCGGTGACCTCGTCGTCGCCGCCGCCGGAGCCGCCGGCGTCGACCACCGTGGACGCCGAGGAGGTCTCGGCCTCAGGGGCCAGGGACGGGGCGGGAGGAGCCGCGGCAAGGGAAAGGGCAGGCGCCGGCGCGACGGCGAAAGCAGCGGGGGAGGAGGAGGAGGGGAAGTTGGTGACGGCGCCGCGTCCGCGGATGCGGAGCGCGGCGGCGTCGTAGACGGCGGCGGCCTCCTCGGCGGTGTCGAAGGTGCCGAGCCAGCGGCGCTTCCCCGCGATCCCGGGGTCGCGGATCTCCGCCGCGTACTTGCCCCACGGCCGCCGCCGCACGCCGCGGAACGGCCGGTCGCCGCTGCCGCCAGCGGAGGAGGAGCGGCCAAGGCGGCTCCTTTTGGGGTTGGGGTTGGGAATGGGAGCGGGGACGGGCGCGGGGGGGAGGGGAGCGGCTGGCCCCCGATCTGGTGGAGGTAGCGGTGGCGCGGGCGGGCGCATTCGTCGGAGTCGGAGTCGGTGGCGTCGGAATCGGCGAAGCGGACGCGCACCACGCGGCCCCCCGCGGCGTCGCGCGGGCGCAGGTGGTGCTGGCTCGCGTCGTCCATGGCGGGATCGCGCGGGTGGAGGGGAGTGGTGGTGGGTAGGGGCCGATCGACGGGATCGCGCGTGGTTTTGGGAGGGTTTTAGGGAGGAGACGACGGACGGGGAAAGGAGGAGAGGAGAGGAAGAAGGGGGAGGGAATCCGTCTGGCAGGGGCATTTTGGGGAACAGGACCTCACACTGACATGTGGGTCCCGTTCCGAATCGGGCCCCGGGTGTCAGGCACGTGGTGCGATGCGGTGAGGTGAGCCAGGAGAGAGCGACACCTGGAGCTGGAAGGCCTGGACTGGGGTAGGCTCGTGCCACGTGAACCAATAAATAATATTTTACCGCTTTTTTTTTTTTCGTATATAAAGTTCAACTGCCTGCCTGCCGACCTTTATACTAGAGGGGAAAGGGTTGGAAATGAATAGTATAATTTGGTCAAAAAATTGTCTTTATTCAGATTGTTCAGCCCTGCTGTCCAGGGGACGAGAAAATTGCTATTCTATGGTTCGAATCGTGTGGCTTCGTTATTCTATGACTAATAACATCGGCTTCACTAAAATATGACTCTAAACGTTTGCGCTTCGTAATACATATGATTTTATTTCTTTTAATTATTTTAAAGTCCCACATACATGTATTTATTCCTAAAGTGACCCTTTTACCCCTCATTTTTTTTTTTTACCGTGGCTAGCTACTGTCCGTGGCCTTCGCCGGTGGCCGTGACCATGCCTTGGCTCGTCACTGTCTTGCTGCTGGCCGTAGCCATGCCTTGTCAATTTGTACGCAGCCATGCCTTGGCTGTTGGTCATGGTCATGGCTGATTGGCTGGCAGCAGCCATGCCTCCTTTGCTGGTTGTGGCAGGCCATCGGGTGCCCTGGCTTGGGCGGCCAGGCCACCAGCGGCCGCCGCTTTGCCTTCTGCTGATTGGCCAGGTAGCTGCGTGGAGAGGGGAGGAGGGGCGGCAGGCGGTGATCGGCTGGCGGCGGCTCGTCGAGGAGACGAAGAGGGTCAAACGAGAGAAAGACACCAGGCTCGGGCTGGTAGATGAATCGATGGTACATGAGAATACTAGAAGGGCAGTACGGTCAATAATAGAAAATACATGTATTTAGGACTTTAAAAATAATTAAAAGAAATAAAATCATATATATTACGAAGTGCAAACGATTCGAATCATATTTTAGCGAAGTCATTATTAGGAGCCATAATAGCGAAACCACATGATTCGAGTCATAGAATAGCAATTTTCTCCCAGGGGACGGTCGTCACCGTTGCCATGACTGGACCCATGCCAGCTTCCATCGTAGCAATTTCTTTTAGTCATTTAGAACACATAAATTTTATAAGAATTGCATAAGAATTTTATTAAAAATTTCATTTTTTATAGGAAAAAACATAGAAACAGAAGAAGAAAATCTACGTTCCTAAAAATATTAAACCAGGTTTAGTATTTATGAGTTAAAAATAATTCTAATATTAAATCAGATTTTAGTATTTTTAAATTCTTATTTATTCTGTGAAACTTGGTTCCTAAATCTGATTTCAGACAAAAAAAACTGAGAAATAAATAAAATATTCAGTGCAGTGTCTTTTGGCAAGCAACCGTGAATCTATGATGTGTTTTAGCAAAGAAAAGGTCTGGCAGTGTGAACTAGCCAATGAATAGGCTGATGAACTTATGAAGAAACGGAAACAAAACAATGAAGAAATATTTATAGATGTTTGGCCCATTCGGCTTGAAGGTCCAACAGCCCAATAGACGGAGGAGAGCCCATATTATTTCTTTTATTTATATTCTTCTCTTTCGGCTTCCTTTTCCACTTGTGTTCAGGGTTTACACTCTTGGAGGCGACGCGATGGCGAACGACGGCCTCAGCGCCGGCGACCGCTGGGCCCGCACCGTTGCCGAGGAGATCCGACGCTTCAAATCTCTCAGGCCTCGCCCAGGGAGGGTATTCCGCTACACCCCGATGCCGCCGGAGGTGAGGGAGAACCACATCAGAGAGCTGGGGGTCTGGCCGTTACCGCAGAGCAGGCGCGACGGGATGGTGGACATGGTCGCGAAGAAGATGGCCGGGGTCCTCGGCACCTTCACGCAGCGCCACGGCGTCATCCCGGAGCCCGAGGCCAGCCGCGCCGCCGCCGCCGCCGAGGCCGAGGGCTACGCCGCCGCCGAGGCCTACGCCGCCGGCAAGGACCTGTCTAGCGGGGAGGTGCGGTTCGACGTCTTCAAGACGTACGTCCACAAGATGTGGGCTAGCGCCTACCGCTACGCCGACGCACGACGCCAAGACGACGCCGGCGGCCGCACCTCGGCGGCCGGGCCCGCTGCTGTACCGCCTCCTGCCGCTTCCTCCGTCGCTGTCGTCGTCTCTGGGCCCGTGCAGGTGCAGCCCCCGGGACGCCGTCGGTCTCTGCGCCGCCACCTCCCGCCGCCTCCCCATGAGGAATAGGGCATCGCGCCGCCGTCGCCCACGCTTTCGTCCAGTGGGAATTGCACTCCTTTCGTGGGGGTTCGTTCGTTGGCGTCTTTGGTTAGTAGTAGTACTATCTTATCTGATGTCTGTTTGAGATTCCAGTGAGAAGAATCGCTCTCCTTTTGTGGGGTTTTCGTTGGTGTGTATGGTTGTTAGTACTGTCTTATGTTTGTTTCTGAATCTGAATCTGGTACTCTGATGCTATATGCAATGTCAAGCAAGTTAGTCACTTCGCATCAGGTATATATATAAGTTGAGCATGTGTGTTCTTTGCTTGTTTGCTTGGGAGTAGTCTATATTTTCGTTGAAGATGGAAAATGCTTCTTAATTTGCAACTATATATGGGTATTAAAATTCAACTCTTCATGGCCGATTTTGCATTGGCACAAATGCTAGTAGACAGTTGATACATAGATCATCTGAGACTAGCTAGTACCGTTGAACACATTGCCTTTATTATAGTTTTTGGATGTGTGGGTCTTTTAGAGTTGACAAGAGGGAGCTCTACTTGATCCAAGTGTTGTTTCCTACTTTTAGAATTCGATAGATTTGCGCGTGCGCGCCCGCAAGTGTGTGTTACATGTGCTGCCCTTATGGTAAAAGAAAAGATCAAATGGGAGTGCAGGCTATGGACGAGATTCCCTGTTCATGTTGGGCTTTACTAATGTTCTTTAATTAGACTTTATAGTTCATCCATTCCTTTTCGCACTATTATATGCTATTATGCCTTTCTGCTGGCTTGGCTTGTTTTAGCCTCTCAAAAATAAGTGTAAAAATATTTTGCGCGGTGATGGGAACTTTAATTACCAGGTTTGTGCAGATTGTTGTTATTTTATCTGATTGACGGATTTGAATTTACCATGTTGGTGATTGAAGGTCCATATGCTAATTTGTTGAACTAAATCTGCTGGCTTGATAGTGAGGAAGGCAGATCTGGTTTATTTAATTTTTCACCCCTGTGCATGCATGTTAATTTGCATCAGCATATTTGTTCTGGAATTCTGTTTTTTTTTGGGTGCGCAGCATTTAATAATAGGGTTAATTGGGTGCGCATCATTTAATAATAGGGTTAATTGGAAAGGTGCCATTACAATTCTGCGCATTTTGAAATATGCCATTACTATTCGCGTATTTGGAAACTTGCCATTGCAATTCTTCCTCAGCTTGAATGGTGCCATTTTCTACATATTCTGTAGCAATGGCTCCACATGCAGGTGACTGAAGTCAAGGGTATTTTCGTATGGCCTAAAATACCCCTACTGCTTCTCCTCCCTCCACTCACTGACGTGTGGGCCCCACATGTATTCAACCTCTAGACTCCTCTTCCCATCTTCTCGTGCGAGCAGTAGCCTTCTCCAGTTGTTCCGCCGGTCCACTTCTCTCGTCAAGCACTTTGGCACTACCGATGGCAGCTTCTTCCCCAACTCCATGGCCCTGGCCGCGCCCTCCCTCACGCACTCGGCCATTGCAACGGCGAGCGCGAGCAGGAGCTCCAAAGGCAGCACCATGGTGAGCAGCCGCCGCCATCGAGCCCACCGCAGCAGCAGGCCGAGTGAGCACCATTAGCAGCACGTGGTCGAGGCGCCGAGCAGTAGCAACAACAGCATGTGGCCGGGCGCCGAGCAGCAGCAATGCAGCAGCAGCTTGCAGCTTGCCACGTGCAGTAGCAGCACGCAGCCCGGGCGGTCATAGAGGTCGCGACCTTGACGGCACGCGGAGCATACGGCCAGCGGCCCAGCGCGAAGCTCACGGTCCGGCAGCGCAAGAGCTCCAGCGCGGCCATGGCGGGAGGCCGTGCGAAGCGGAGCTGGGAGCCGTGGCTGCTGCTGCTGCTCGCCCTCGTGGCCACATGCCTGCTGCTCGCCCACACAACCAGACCAAGCTGCTGCTCTGCGATAGAGGATAGGAAGAGAAATCTGGAGGTTGAAGAAAAAGCTGACGTGTAGGGCTCACACGTCAGTGAGAGAAGGGAGAAGAAGCAGCAGAGGTATTTTGGGCCATACAAAAATATACTTGATTTCAATCACCTGCACGTGGGCCCAATGCTACTGAATACATAGAAAATGGCACTATTCAAATTAACGAAGAATTACAATTACGCGAATAGTAATGGCATATTTTAAAACACGGTAGAATTGTAATGGCACTGTTCCAATCAACCCTTAATAATATCCTAGTGTTTGTACGTTAGTAGCTACTGGTTAGTGTTTCCAGTTTCCCGTGTTGATTAAGGCTATGTTAGCTTGGGAGTTGATGTATTTTCTTTGGCACCTTTCCTAAAGATCAGGTGCCTGAAAATTTGATTTACATCAGGCGACGTGTTGACCAAGTGCACAGCCACATTGTGCTTGTCATCTCATGATTTGTTGATTGTCTTTGTGTTATAATATATTAACTTTTTGTCCTTGTCTACCTATAGAAAAAAATTGTAAATTGTTAATTATCTTTGTGGCAACATATTGGATTTTGTCCAGTCTGTGGTTTTATCTATTGAGTTTTTTATTCTCGAGTCCGAAAGTTGCAAACAACGATTATAGAAATTGCAGCAAACTAAAACTGTAATTTTAACATAAAATATATGCAATAACCGTCGTCTGAAAAAAGGCTAAATTTCAGGCACCTGAATTTTAGCAACTCCCTTTCTTTGGCGATGGAAGATGCTGATATTTTGGCAAACAACCATGAATCTGTGATGTCTTTTAGCAAAGAAAAAGGTCTGGTGTGATGAACTTAGGAAAAGGTCCACTTTTCCTCACTCAACTTTTTGCGAAAAGTCTATTTTTTCTTCTGAACGCAAAACCGGACAAACAATTTCCCTCAACTTTTCAAACCATGCGCTTTACCTCCCTGGAGTGATTTTGATGGTAGTTTTGCTACAGTAACAGTGGTTTTGTCTTTTTTTTTTTTTTATTTTTTTGGACGAATTTTTAGAAAATCATAATAAATTATAAAATGAAAAATCTAATTTGTTGTAGACATACATAGTGAATATATAATATGGTATGCTTTAGTACAAAGTTTTTGCTAGTATTTTTTTTTTTTTATTTATTTTGGCTGAACATTTGAAAAATCATAGTAAATCACAAAAAGTCATAAAATAGAAAATCTAATTTTTTTAGACTCTACATGAGTAGATCTACAAATGAACATATAATATGATATACTTTAGTATAAAATTCTTGTTGTAAACTTTCGATCTATACTTTTCTATAATTAATTAAAATAATTTATAATTGTAGCTTCTATAGTTACTTTGTTGAGCTAAAGCATACCATATTATATATTTACTTTGTAGACCTACTCATGCGGAGTCCCAAAAAAATTGGATTTTCTATTTTATGATTTTCAATGATTTACTATGCTTTTTCAAATATTCAACCAAAATAAATAAAATAGAAAAATACTAGCAAAAAAA
The DNA here is from genome assembly GCA_015844335.1 of Chrysopogon serrulatus. NCBI lineage: Eukaryota > Viridiplantae > Streptophyta > Magnoliopsida > Poales > Poaceae > Chrysopogon > Chrysopogon serrulatus. Next base: position 1,328,381 of record JADLZL010008185.1, on the reverse strand, counting down.
ACTTGTATTAAAATATACCATATTATATATTCACTGCGTAGATCTACTCATGTGGTGTCTAATAAAATTAGATGTTCTATTTTATGAATTTTTTTGATTTACTATGATTTTTAAAAAATTTAACCAAAATAAATAAAAAAGAAAAAACAAAACCACTGTCACTGAAGCAAAACCACCGCCAAAACCACTCTAGGGAGGCAAAGTGCATGGTTTGAAAAGTTGAGGGAGATTATTTGTCCGATTTTACAATTCAGGGAGGAAAAGTGGACTTTTGCGAAAGTTGAGGGAGTGAAAATAGATTTTTTCCATGAACTTATGAAGAAACGGAAACAAAACAATGAAGAAAGGAATACAGGTCGTAATGCATTTTAAATTTTCACATCTTCAATAACAAAAACAGATTATACTCTAAAGCTATATCGTCTACAGCTGACGTAGTGTTGATCAAGGGAATATGCTACTGTGCTAGCTTTAGAGTAATCTGTTTTTGTTGAAGATGCGAACATTTAAAATGCTGCTTAATTTAATTTGTTTGCGACTATATGGGTCGTTTTGAGTTGTAAAATTCAACTCAGCATCGTTAATTTTGCATTGGCAGAAATGCTAGTGGACAATTCATAGATACATCATCTATGCTTTGTGATTTGACTAGCTGGTACTATTGAACATATTTGTCTTTTATATACTTTTTTTTGGATGTGGGCGTTTAAGAGTTCACAAGAGGGAGCTCTGTTTGATCCACACAGATCGACTGATTAAGTGTTGCTTCCTGAAACACCTTCACAGGGCAGGTCTTATTAGAATTCGATAGCTTCATGTATTTTACATATTTACATGTGCTGTATTTATGCAAAAGGAAAACAGTGGGAATGCAGGCTATGGACGAGATTGCCTGTTCATGTTGGAGTTCACTATGTTCTTTAAACAGCTGTGTAGTTCACACATTCCAGTCTTACTATTATACTATTCTTGCATTTCTGTCTTACTATTATACTCCCTCTATGTAGAGTCTTATACAATAACCATGTATTTAAAGCACTGAACACACAGTTCATTTTGACCGTTGGATATGAAATGGACGCTCCAAATTGCATCGTGCCCTATTCATCTTCTTCCTCACGACAGCGCCCTGGCCTGCTCCTGCATGCCAAGGTCTCGTCGGAGTTTCGTTGTTGCGGGCGCAGAGCTCTGGCGAGACCCTACCGTACCCAAGGCGACCTCCCTCTTCCCCGCCCCCTCCTGTCACCGCTTTCTTCTCCAACTTCCGCGAATGGCCGCGACTCCCCCGCCCTGACCTAGCCCAGTCGCCTCCATCGTTGCTAGGACCCTGAAACTCAACCATCGTCTGGCCTGTCTACCTCCCTGGGACCCCTCCTTTTCTAAGGTCGTCGGTTGGGTGAGGGGAAAGGCCATAGAAGTTGGGAGAGAGAGATAAGCTCGCCAGAGTTGGGTGAGTGGTGAGGTGGAGAATCGAGTGTTAGATTCGTCCAAAACACTCAGTACTATATAACATTTCTAATTAAAAAGGATAAAAATATCTGATAATTTGGAACGAGAGCACTATTCTTGCATGCCATTATACTTTTCTATGACCATTGTTTTTAGTTTCTTTAAGTTCATCAAAATCTGACTTGCTTTATGACTGCTCGTTCCTTTCCACTCCTACAATGTATGTAATGATACGATAACACACGCCGTTATGATAAGGCTCTTACTTATCGATGATTACTCCTTTGAATATGTCATTTAAGTTATATATGTTACAGTAAGATTGTAATCACGAGTGAGGGTATGTTTGATACACATAGCTAGTTACTATGGTTAAAAATTTGTCCAAACTAGTTATATTTGGCTAGCAAGTTGGATAATAACCTATTAGCCCTCATGTTTGAATACATTAAAGCTAATTTTTAGCTATCTAGCTATTAGCTCTTGTGTCAAGCATGTTTACAGTTATAATTGTAATTATTGTTGCTGACTGACCAGTGACCAGCCTCCCCCTAAGGGAAACAGCTAGGCCAGGCAATATCACTTTGCCAGCTTCACACCATGGTCGACGTACAAGGATTATGCAGCAACCTCCTCCAAGTCAAAGGTACGTCATTCTCAAACTCACAAATCGAGCCACAACACGACAACTGGGATTCAGAAATTGATTAGAACTAATTAGAACCACTGTTCAAGCAGTACCCAACAACAAACAAAATTCCTAGATATAATTAGAACTAATTAGAACGGGTGTCTGAACTTTGAAGGAACACTGTGCACACCCACAAAAACCAAGCACCATACCAGGCATCAGACAACAGGCCAGTTACTGCCTTCATGCAGGTACTATACCAAGTGATACCAAATTAACACATGTGAATTACATCAAAATAACCATTCGTGTACTGAGCCATGTGAAGATTTCTTCACCCTTTTTTAGCAGCTCTCCTCAGCAAAGTAGATGCATCAGTAGAGCAGTCCCTCCACACATAAGTGTCAGATGATCCTCCCCAGGTTACACAATCTCCTGCGAACCCTCCCCTTCTGTCTGCGACTTATCTGTCTCACCTGCATTTGGAGAAACCATCAGACAGAAGCACAGGGTGTAGCTCCAACAATCAAGATGTTTTTCTTAAATATTAACTTATGTGAATCAATATATTCTAAGCCACCCCTAATGTTGTAGTTTAAAGATGTTTCCCGAGCCACGTTATGTTAGGATTGAGTCAGTGAGCTGTCCTACTTAAGGGTAAGAGAGATGTCTTGAAGGAACCATTTTCACTAGCATATCCTGTCACATTCATCTAGAAAACAAAAAATAACTTCATTTTCACATGATTGTGGGGAACCTAAGAATCTAAATATGACTATATGAGGTAAGTTGCATAGTCTTTTAGCTTCCATCATGTAACAAAAGCTTTGCCTATGAGTATGACGCATGTGTTTTATCGTACGGCTATGCAAGCTCATTGGATTCCAATATAAGGATTTTTTTTACCCTGTTCATATGTATGATTGTATTATGTTAGTGATCTACGTGAACATATAGTCATGTAGGTAAGCTCAAGTTATCTATTGATGAACATTTAAACATGTGGTTAAGAAAGTAGAGAAATAATTTGATTACACTGGGAAAACATAAAAGCAATTTTTCCCTATCAATTTCTGAAACCTGCAGAGAAAAGTGCAAACACACTTACACTCTGAGAAAATCCAGGTTGCTGGGACTTCTTTGCTCTTCCATGACACCATAGGCAAGGGTGAATAGACCTTCTCATCTTTCATGTCATATACTCCACAAAACTCAATTGTTTGCTTCACAGGCCAGTTAGGACAATCATCCAGGTAGAAGACACAGTCCCTTGAAACATCATAGGGAGACACATGAACAGCTCTGGAGTACTGTTGCCCAAGGAACAACGCTTGGCAGTTCCCCAAAGTCCTCACCCTAGTCCACAAGCACAGCTCAAAATCGGCCTCAAACACTTCAAAGTCGCTGCTATGAGCCACAAGAACGCCACGTTGTCTTTTGTAGGAAAGTTTTCTGCGGATCATTAGCAGTGTGCCATGGGATTCAACAAGGTAGTGCACATAGCAGGTATCATCTAGCTGTGGTAAGTAGTCTCCCTCAATTAGGGGCCCAATCCGAGACACCCTTGGCTCATCACTGTTATCCTCATCCACAATGTCGATGGCAATAAGTTCCTCAGGGCTAAGGGTGCTGCCAAGAGCATAGAGCTTCCCATGGAAGAAGACCATACTCGAGAGAAGCATGCACCCCTTATGTGCACTCACTGACCATGCAGCAGCCCCTGGTCGACATAGAGCAATTGTACAAAGAGACAGAACAGCGAGTATGGCAGCCACAAGGCGTGTGGAGCTAGCACATAACTAGCGAGAGTACGACAGGCACCTCGCCTGTGTCCATGCTTTCCATCCACGTCAATGGCATCTCAAGGACCATGTCGTTGACCTCCACAGGCTCTTGGTAGTAGCTGTATGAAGACAGGCTTGGAAGCGGCATCGTGGCGTTGGTGAAGTGGTTCATCAGGAAGCAGCTGCCATCGCGGCGCGACATGAGGAGCCACTCGGCACAGGAGGTGTGGTGGCGCACGCCGTCCGGCAGCTGGAAGGTCTCGCCGCGTGGGAAGCTGGTGGTGCTGCCGTCAGGAAGCACCAGCCAAGGCACTGGCGACGGTGGGGGCAAGCGGCATTGCCGCGCCGCATAGCACCACGCTCGGCAGACTGCAGTGAAGAAGGCACGGTCCGCGCGCTTGGGGAGGTGGAGGAACACCAAGCCGAGGAGCTCCGACGGGAGGTCCGACCACGGCGGGGAGCCGTGGACTTGCGCCATCCTGCAAAGCAAACAGGAGCAAAGGCGTGGTCAGGTCAGACGGAGGAGGAGAGGAGAGGAGCGACAGCGTGTCGGCATAGAATCGAGCACCTAGTGGGCAACAAAGAACCACCTTTGATGCCTACGAATCACATGGGTTCAAAAGAATCGTCTTGTTCACAAATCGCATGGATGCAGAAGCATGTCACAACAGGCAACGGATTCAAAGAAGGTAATTTTGGGGCCTGAATGGATTACCGTTGAAGCAGCAGAGGCACTGCGGCCTTGCGCGGCGGCGGTCTAGGTCTCTAGAAGGTGGAGGCAGGGAGACGGAGGAGACTAGAGGAAGAAGGGAGGAAGAAATGGGGAGGGACTGAAGCAAATACCTTGGAGAGTTGGAGGCGTCGGCATCGGCGTCGCCGGCGGGCGGAGGATGTGGTTGTCATGAACTATCTTTACGTATTGTATTCCAGTTAGTGTATTGGGCCGGCGTGCCGTTCGGCCGCTCGGTGCGTCTGGGCTAAGCCCATGTATCATGACTATGAGACTCGCGTGTGGATGGATGGGAGGACAGCGAAAATAATAACCAAAATTCCCAAAACCTTTCTTCCTTCTCTCGTGCTCTCGAGTTCTGAGACGGCGCCGCCGGCGTGCTCAACGCCGCGTGTCCTCGCCGGCAATCTATCTCCGGCTAGGATCGCCACCGTGGTAGCCGGTGGTTGCAGCGCAGGGGAAGCGAAGGGGCCGACCAGGCGTCGTCGGTGTTGTTTAGGTTGTGAACGGGCTATGGAAACCCAGGCCTTCTACATTTAGGCCCAATAAGAAAAGGACATTCGTGCCCATTTATCATCATTTTTTCTACACAAAAGTAACTTTTACTCCGGTTATTACATTTTCTCACTAGTTTGCGCATGCGACTGTTCTGCTTGCGGCGCCATCGACACCTTAGGCCCTGTTTGGATCGCATGAACTAGTAACTAGTTGACTAACAATTAGTCCATAAGGATCCAAACAAGTGAACTAGTAGGTGAAGTAATGGGTGAACTAATGAGTAATCCAAGACTCAACTAGTACTAGTTCACTAGTCCACAAAATCTAACTAGTTGAACTAGTTGTTAGTTCATTAGATCCAAACGTGCCTTTATGCTGGTCACTTGGGGTTGGGGCTAAGGCGAGACGGTGCGGCGTAGGGAGGCTCGTGACGGCGACTGTTATTACATTTTCTCACTAGTATACAGCGGTGGCGGGAGGTCAGCACGACGCAGGCCGTGGTCTTGATTCGTGGCTTGGCCGTGAAAAGCAAACAAAACTCATGGCACACACTCTTTGCATCTTAGGTTTGTGTTGGAGCCGGTTTGGCACAGCTCCTCTACCGGATTCAGGAGCCGTTTGAACCTATTTTATGTCAAATAGGGTAAAATAAAATAGCTTTATTTATGAAGTCCCTTAAATCATGCTCTCACATAGTAATTTCATTCGGCTTCACCTCATCTTGCTTGGGACTCTATGAAGGACGTATGGTGTGTGTACATGTGTGTGTGTGTGTGGGGGGGGGGGGGGGGGTTGCCTAGCCTTGGATGACGGGGGTGGTTGTGGTTGTGATTTTAGATAATTAGCAATGATATTTGCTTTTGCCGTAGGTGCCTTGCCCCCCCCTCTCCGCCACACAACACCAAGTCCGAAAGCACCAACCGTAAAAACCCCGGACGGGCCTAGTGCCAATAAACCTGAACATGCCGGGATCAAAGGCATACCAAGTCCTATATGTATGTCGTAATTGAGGTCTAGACGAGAACTCTAGAAGCCCATGATTTGTTGTCTAATTATTATTATTATTATTATTATTATTATTATTATTATTATTATTATTATTATTATTATTATTATTATTATTATTATTATTATTATTATTATTATTATTATTATTATTATTATTATTATTATTATTATTATTATTATTATTATTATTATTATTATTATTATTATTATTATTATTATTATTATTATTATTATTATTATTATTATTATTATTATTATTATTATTATTATTATTATTATTATTATTATTATTATTATTATTATTATTATTATTATTATTATTATTATTATTATTATTATTATTATTATTATTATTATTATTATTATTATTATTATTATTATTATTATTATTATTATTATTATTATTATTATTATTATTATTATTATTATTATTATTATTATTATTATTATTATTATTATTATTATTATTATTATTATTATTATTATTATTATTATTATTATTATTATTATTATTATTATTATTATTATTATTATTATTATTATTATTATTATTATTATTATTATTATTATTATTATTATTATTATTATTATTATTATTATTATTATTATTATTATTATTATTATTATTATTATTATTATTATTATTATTATTATTATTATTATTATTATTATTATTATTATTATTATTATTATTATTATTATTATTATTATTATTATTATTATTATTATTATTATTATTATTATTATTATTATTATTATTATTATTATTATTATTATTATTATTATTATTATTATTATTATTATTATTATTATTATTATTATTATTATTATTATTATTATTATTATTATTATTATTATTATTATTATTATTATTATTATTATTATTATTATTATTATTATTATTATTATTATTATTATTATTATTATTATTATTATTATTATTATTATTATTATTATTATTATTATTATTATTATTATTATTATTATTATTATTATTATTATTATTATTATTATTATTATTATTATTATTATTATTATTATTATTATTATTATTATTATTATTAATTATTCATTGATGCATGCTTCCTGCACCCTTTTATTATTATTTGATTGCACAAGCTAAGTACTACTCTATGTTTCTATATATACTCTTTTTGGCTCAATTTGATTAAGTCACAAATAATCGATAGTCTTAATTTCTTTAATTTTCTATACCGATCTCTGCACAGATCTGAGATAAATATTTCAGAACCGTGTATATTATTTTAGAAAAATCAATTTTTAGCATGTAAATACTGCATATGAAAGGTCAAGGCTCAGTTTGTTGGAGCTCCTATCAACTCCTCCATAGTAAAATAAAATAGGAGCCAAGACTTAACTCCTCTTGTCCTGTATGGAAGTATTGCACCCCCTCATTTTAGCTCTAGCTTCACCACTGTCTGTGAGAGTATGTTTTAAGGAACTTGATATGTGAAACTGTTTTGCCAAATGGTTACCAAATGGCTCCAGCTCCCTCTACGAAGTGTTGATGGAGTTGAAGACAAAATAAACAACTTTACTAGTGAAGTGGAGTTGTGCCAAACGGGACCTTTGTCTGATCCCCATCCTGTGTGCTGTGCCCAAAGGGATTCGTCATCCATTGATGGGATTTATAATCCGAGACTTAATATTTGGGCTTGGTTTTTGCTTATGCAGATTTGGATTTGGATCTTGGGGAAAAGAATGGGGCCTTAAGTCTGCAATTCGCCAAATCTTCTCCTTCTAACTGCTAATATTGATCCAAACTATTGTACCTTTTTTTGAGTATATAGCTCGTTGCTCAGGTAGGCAGCTCTGATTCTTGTTTGTCGCAATCGATAGCAACAAGCCAAGCAGGCTTATATTTTTTTTTTGAGCATCACAGAGCTTTCCATAATTCACGGCAAGATTAAAATTTGCGGCTGCTAGTTCTACTAGCCAGTCCGGAAAATCTTCAAAAAAGAAAAACGAGCGCACGGTAAGCGACATTGTCGAGTCATAAACATGAGCTACCGAGTTCGCCTCTCTACAAACCCAACGAACAGAAAAATCTAAAAAAGACTTGCCAAGCTCTATGACATCAAAACAAAGACCACCTATATGTGATCTTGTCGACGAAGGGTCCGTGAGCAGGTTTGCTAGCCCCTGGCTGTCCACCTCCAAGATGCATTTGTCAAGCCCCAACTTGACCGCAAACTCCACGCCTTCCTTTGCTGCTATGGCCTCCGCGGTTAGGGCGTCCGGCATGTCGTCAATCGATCTCGCTGAGCCGGCTTGTATTGTGTTTTTCGGTTAACCCAATTTTATCGAGAACTAAGTAAGTGACACAATGGTTTATTTTTTTAAGGTAAAAGCTATGGGGGAGATCAAATTTTAAAAAGGAGGAAAACAGAGTTCTTACAGACACTTTAACTAGGCGTCTTGCCAAACACAAAAAGATGACCTCAAATCATCTGGAAAGCGGAGCGACTGGAGAAGACTTTGATTTCTAAAATTTCTAAACAAATTCCTAGTTGGACTCTTTCATTTCTAAAGACTTTATCATTTCTTACTTTCCATAGCTCCCACGCTGTAATGGATATCACTTCTACGAGGAAAGGAGAGTTGTGCCATTGCCTAGCATGTGCCACTCTTGGATACAGGCTCAGGTTGGTGTCCCATTGGATCCTAATTTTCTGCCAGCATCTTCTTGCAAAAGAGCACTTGAAGAATAGGTGATCCAGATCTTTATCGACTCCATCAGTGCACAGAATATAATGATCATCATCCTCTTCTGCAAGCTGATTCCTTCTCCTTAGCATCGTTTTAGTGTTTAATCTGTCGACCAAAATCAACCAGACGAAGAATTTAACTATAGGAATGCATTTGGATTTCCAAATCCACGTGAATACTGGGTGAGCTGCGATGTTTTGGAATGCTGCTTTGTATAGTTTACTGGATGAGTATGTGTGACTGCCCCACTGATGAGTGTGTGACTGCCCCACTGATAGACCCAGCTGTCTTTGGCTTGTTCGTCATAATGTTAAAGTTCTAGAAAATCATTGAGATCCTGCAATTCTTCATATGCTAGGGTGATTGGCAGGTTAAAGATGGTGTCCAAGTCTTCAGCTTTCATAAATTCATTCACACTGAGACACAATGGTTTATTGGGTTGACCAAAAAAAAAAAAAAACTAATTAACCTAGGTCGCGTCGCGTGGGTCAATATATATTTGGTTGGGTTGACCCAAAACTAACTAACCTGGGTCGCGTGGAGCTTTGCGTCAGCTGGATTAATTCCTGTGTCGTGCCGAGTGCAGCACGCAGCTGACGCGCTCAGGTGATGAACTCGTCCCAGCTGACACGGAGAAGTCATCCATCCGCGTATGGTATATAGGCACGCGGCACACGCGGCACACAGGAGTGACAGGACACGCACGCGTATTGTATGTGTGTTCAGGGTACACTTTCAGAAAGTATAAGTTTCTAGAAGTCAACATACATAAATAGTAGAGAGGTTATTCCCAAATCCCAGTGCCGCAAGGTCGTCTTGCATGCATGCATGCGTTGATATGAGATACTGATCAGTGAGTGCCTATTGGTCCAGAAAACTGACCAGTTCATTTCATTCTCCGAGAAGGCAAAGCGACGACGACGGAGGCAGGCTAGCTAGATCCAGGATTTGAGGTTAATGATGTCACTTTAAACTACAGGCTAGCTAAGCTACTGGAGTACTCGTAGCATGCATGCTTATCAGCTACTGTGTATAGCAGAAACCAGATGAGCAGACATAGTCGGGACTAGGACGGAATCATGGTGCGTTTGCGGCGGGGCCATATGCAGCAGCGAGCGGACGGCCAGCGGAGATGCAGGGCCGCCGCCGCTACTCATCACAGCATCACGTAGATCTCACAGCATCAGCCAGGTAACAACTCAGTGGAGGATGGAGGCGCCGATCGCTGCGCCGTTCCTTAGGCCAGTCTCAAAGCTAGGTTTCATCTACTCTGTTTCTAAGACGTGAAACTTCATATGAAATAGATCGCTCTCACAATGCTTAATTTCATCGTACAGTTTCCTATGTTATTTTAGTATATCATGGGTCCACTGCTCTCTCTTTTTCCCCTCTTCCCTGCCACCGAGCCCACGCCCACGGACGGAGCACGAGCGCTCGATGGATGTCGCACCCCCGGAGCCGCGCACGGCGCAACCAAGTGCGGCGACCTCCTTCCTCTCCGGAGGAGCTCTGCTTTTCTCCACTGGGCAGAGGAGCCTTGCACGCGGGGCGGACCTCGCTCGCGCCCACGGCGGAGGGGTGCTCGCCTGCGCTGCGGCGAACGGGAGGTCGCCAGGAGTCGCGTCACGCCTGCGCATGGCAGTAGCCAGCGGCCGGCAGCGCTCGTGCTCGCTATCGCAGCAGCCCGAGCCATGGCGAGCGCGAGGCTGGCGGCACTTCGCGCCGTGGCCGGGAGGGACTCGCGCCTGCGGCGCGGGCGGCAGCGCCGCGCCCATGGCCGAGAATCACGCCCGCACGCGTGGCTGTGCTCATGGCCGACTCTCGCGTCCGTGCTTGGCGTAGTAGGGAGGCCCACGCACGGTGGAGCCCCCCCGCCGCCGGGCGACCTCGCGCGCCCCACGGCATACCCCACGGCACGGCGCCCGAGACCATGCGCTCGTGTCCGCGCGGTGGATGCCCTCGCCGGCGGCGCCCGCACTCGGCGCGGCGGCCAGCGCTAAGCTCACCCGCGGTGTAGCGGCCTGGCACTCGCCAGCGGCGGCCCACGCTTCGTCGCGGTGGAGCAGCCTGGCGCTTCGCCCACGGCGGCCAGCGTTCGCGGCGGAGGAGCGGCCTGGCGCTTCGCCCACGGCGGCCAGCGCTTCGCCCGCGGGTGGAGTGGCCTAGCGCTCGCCCGCGGCTCCCGAGCGCGCCTTCTCCTGATGATGAAATGTGAAGCCATTCTCAGTGGAGTTTCCTTTCCGTTTCACGGCCTTGGAAACATCGCCCAGCTCGTGTCGTGGGAATGAAACGAATCCCTTCTCTCTCCTCTGTGTTTCATGCAAAAAGTGTAAATCTGCTAATTTGGCACCCTAATAAATGTGCATGACACCCTCCATGAAACTCCATTGAGACTGGCCTTAGGGCACCGGAGATGGCGCGGCCCGCGCCGCTGTACTTGCCCTCAAGGACTACCATATACATGATGACAACACAATCAAGTTCAAAGTCAAGAGCATTTTTGGGCTACAAAACACGGTTTTGATGCAGTATTTTTGGGCGAACAAATGTTTTTAGAAAAAAGATAATAATATGACAACTTTTGCTGTTGGATGGAGGTGTTTCCTTACTTTCTGTCCATTCTGGTATGCATGGTGAACATGGAGATTTACTATTTTACTTCTCTGATGAGGAAATATGGTGCTGATCCAAGAGCAAAGAGCATTGCAACCCTGCTTTTGAGTGCTAGCTAGTCACCAGTGGACAGTGCAATGAGTGATGACTCAAGCTTGCAGGAATCGAAGGCTCGAGGTGCACGAAAACTGCTGCTGGTTGCCGCTGCTAGTACAGTAGTAAGAGGGATCAGTGAGAAAAAAGCCCCAGGAGCTGCTTTCTTGCAGCCGAACATACTTCCAAGAAAATGAACCCTGTCTTCCGGGAGGCAAGGACACGCCAATGCAGCTCAGCAAAAGGACACAAGCGCATCATGAATGAAGAATAAATGGCAATGCTAGCTCGCTCTATATCTCCACCGTACCGGCTCCCCCCTCCCCCACCCCCCGGCGCGGCCGGCGACGCCAACCTAGCTAGCTTTCTCTGCCAGCTGCTTCCGCTATATATAGCCGGTGCTGGGCAGGGTCTCTTGGACTTGGAGAGGACCTCCGTTCCGTCCCGTCCCGTCCCGGCCGTGCGCTGCAGCAGCTGCAGGATTTCATTTCTTAGGCGGTTGGTTTAATCTATCGGAGCTAGCTAGCTTTATTTTGTATTTTTTTTTTGTTCTTATATAGTACTGTATAGTCTTTCCTGCCATGAATGGTTAAACTAACACCTTCGCTCCATGTCCATGGCGCTAGCTGCTTCGAGGTGGGGTTTGGAGGTATCGATCGAGTGATTTCCCCGTCGCCTTCCTCTCCGCAGACGTACGGCTGCGACGGACGGGCGGCCGCGCCGGGGTGGTGCGGAGTGAAGGCCGGGGAGGGCGCACGGGATCTGAGAGCGTGGGATAGAAACGATGGATAGATCCATCCCATTCCCAACAACGCTTTTTTCTTCATTTCTTGGCCTCTCCATGCCCATTGCGCGTGTTAGCTTTGAGGTTGATTTGGAGGTCTCGAGTGATTCCCCCATCGCCCTCCTCTCCAATCTATAAGGGCGGCTACTCTACTTTGGCCGAGAATTTCCTTCACTTTCTCAGATTGTGCCGCGCCATTTGGAAGCCCCTCGCCGATCGAGAGCGTGCATGCATGGTAGAGTTTTGCAGGCAAATTCCCTTCACTTTAATTCCACAGGGGAGAAAAATCCACATATCCCGAATCCGCTGCGCTTCTCTTGCATTGCTCACGATGGCATATATCCTGAATTCGCCATGCATGAGCATGGCTCCCAGTCGCAGCTGCTCCACCGATCGACATCACGCTCACGCCTCGCCGCCGTCAAGTTGTTGTGCGCATAGGCATTATATATTGCTGACGTACGGAAGTCGTTCTACCGGCGCCGCGGCCTTGCATTGAGAGGCCGCCCGCCGTCGCGCCCCCGGCCCGGCGGCGGCACGGAGCTCGAAGAAGACACGTGCGTCATGCATGCTACCCGCGCACAGCGCGGCGGCCGCCTCGTCGTCTTCGCCGAGCTCCGTCCAGCCCGCGTGCTGCGAACGGCCGGCGCGGCACCCGTCACCGGCCCATCCCACCACCGTACCGTACCTGAGCCGCCTCTCGCTTGCTGGTCGCGTCAGCTCCCGGCAACGCGACCGATCGACGACGACGACGACCGCAGCCTCCAGCCGCCCGGCAGCTGAAGGACGCGCGCCGCCTGTCCGCGTGGCTCGCGGCGCACCAGCTAGCTGGACGGTGACCACCTGCGCGCTGTTGCGGGCGTTCAAGAAAAGAACAAGGCAGACTACTGTCGCGTGCACGGCCTCGACGTGAAATCCTACCTTCCCTTTGTTTAGTTTCTAGGGTTAATCACCCGGCCTGTGCAGCGACTGTGGTTGCCAAAAACTAGCCCTAAGTAAGTAATGCAAGGGAAGGGAAGGGAACAGGTCTCATAGTAGCAACTCCCCTCTTCTCGATCGGGTTAAATTATATTAACCCCCCGGCCGCCCCGGCCTCTTTATTATTTGGTTAAAATAGATAAAAACCTTGTCAAGTGATTTCGGTGCTTTCACATGGTTTTGTTTTCCCTGAAATAGAAAGATCCAGTTAATTAATTCCATATGCTGTTTTTTCGGATCCTGATCCACCTAGGGTTTTGCATGACCAGGTTAACATCATGGATCGTGTCGTTGCTAGAGTCATGGGAGTTGCTAGCAGGCGTTAGCGGGGAGAGGCTTCATCAAGAACTCAGCAGATTCGCTTCCGTGTGCTCCGACGAGCGACAAACGAATTTGCTGACCGAAATGTGATTGGAAGTGGAGGGTTTGGGAAAGTTTACCGGGGAGTTTTGAAAGATGGGACCAAGGTTGCTGTTAAACGAAGGGACACCTACTCTCAACAAGGAGCGGAACAGTTCCAAGTCGAGATTGAGGTACTGTCAAGGCTGAATCACCCCAATTTGGTTTCTCTGATTGGGTACTGTGATGAAATGGATGAAATGATCTTGGTATACGAGTACATGAAAGGTGGGACTCTCAAGAGCCATCTCTATGGCTCTGCTTCTGGCAATCCTGCACTCAGCTGGAAGCAACGTTTGGAGATTTGTGTGGGAGCAGCAAAGGGACTACACTATCTCCATACCACTTCTCCAAATGGCATCATCCACTGTGATGTCAAGCCGGGCAACATCTTGCTTGATGAGAACCTGTGCGCCAAGATTGGTGACTTTGGGCTATCAAGGGATGGTCCTGATCAGCTGAACCACACTCATGTCTCCACTCGAGTGATGGGCACCTTTGGGTATATTGATCCTCAGTATTTCCAAACGGGGCAGCTGAGCGTCAAGTCCGATGTCTACTCTTTCGGTGTTGTCTTGCTGGAGGTAATATCTGGCAAATCAGCAGCAGTAGAGAACAATGAGAGCTTGGTGACCTGGGGAAAGAAAATGCTGGAGGAAAGAAAGGCGGAAGAAATTGTTGATAAGGAAATTTTCGGCACAATCCACCCACATAATCTGCCGATGTTTGGCGACATTGTGTTGAGGTGCCTGGCAGAAGACTCGACGCAACGGCCAACGATGGAAGAGGTACTCAGGGACCTGGAGTGGGAGCTGGACTGCGTTCGTGATCAAGAGGAGGTACCAGCTGCTGGAAACTCAGATGATGACGAGTCTGATCATGCCATCTCTTCTCAGCCAATCTTGCAAGCGGCAGTTAGTCAAAGCTTGCAACGATTTCAAGGTAAAAATTACGACAGATATGCAGGCGTATCTCATCACGCTGGTCTCTCCGCTCCGTCGACGAGTCTGGGTGGCAACACGCTGGTCTTGTTGAGCTCTCGAGAGCATTATCACTGAAGATGAAAATTAAGCAAGACTGAATCAGACTCGTCGTAGGAGTGTAAAGCATTGACATGCATGCTATACACGTGTAAATATTTAATGAAGCAAGAATTAATAAAACGAGATGTGTTATCGCTCTTTTTTTTAGTCCTCTTTCGTCTTCTTCCTTTTGGTCTCGACAATTGTACTGAACTATATATGCATGCCTCCATAGCGAGCCCCTGCTACCTAGCTACTACCACTACTATATTCTAAGTGCTGGATCTGTATGTGAAGACGAAGCTTAATTAATAGTGCAGTGCAGCCATCCCCTATTATATATCTGCTACTGCAGTGCAACCATCCCCTATTATATATCTGCTACTATATTTTTTTTGAGGGCTCGATGGGGAACACCCCCCACCACCACCACCTATTTTTTTTTAATGATAAAAGGGGTAATAATACAAATGCACGAGCAGTGCAAAAAAGAGCTATCAAAGCTCAAAAACAATAGCAGAAATACATTAGACTATATTCTCCAGCCACATTCTAATAGTGCCAGCACGGCATGGTTTGGCTTTGATGCAAATCAAGCCAATTTTCTCTTTGAGAAGTATCATCCAGCTACTAAGTTTGCAAGCAACACCATAAAAAATAAGACCATTTCTAGAGCACTAGATACACCAGTAGCAGCTATGAAGATTTCTCTGAAAATATTGCTGCCAAAGACTATTCTTGACTCAATGATCATATCAAGTGGCAGTATGTTGAGGTTCCATATGATTCCAATCCGATTCCAATATGATTGGCTGAAAGGGCATTCAAAGGACAGATGCTAACTGTTTTCGCAGTACTGGAGTTGCAGATGGCACAGTCATAGCTAGGTAGATGCATTTGTTTTCGTCTTAGAATGTTTCTGGTGTTCAGTCTGTCTTTGATCATAAGCCAAAAGAATATATATATTACTTCCTCCGTTTCAAATTATAGTTCGTTTGACTTTTTGATCCTAAGTTTGACCGCTCATCTTATTCGAAAAATTTATACAAATAGTCAAATTTAGGTCATTCTTGAAGAGCTTTTATTAGTAAAGTAAACCACAACAAAGATGTGATATTTAATATAATTTTTTTAAATAAGACGAATAGTCAAACTTAAGATAAAAAAGCTAAACAAACAAACTATAATTTGTAACGGAGTTACTATACAGCGAGACGTTTGCACGGAGCGACGATTGGCTGCATTTTGGCGAGGGCGCCACGTGCATGCAGCTTCTTTATATTACGTAGATAGACGCGGACCGCAGCAGGCAGGCGGCTCCGTCCTCTTGCTCGATTCGATCGGCTTCACGTCAGAGGACGCACCCAATCCATCCAATTAATCCAGCCACCTCTTACTACGTACTAGTATATACTAGTGTGCATGCGTCGCCAAACACATCGGTCGGTCAACGATTGCGGCGAGCCCTAATCAAGACATATCCAAGCCGGAAGACCGACTGCATGCAACCAGGCTTGTCCGGGTCGAGTGAGTACCCGGCAAGTCGCAAATGAATCGTCAGAGTACACACCATGCAAGCACGAGCGCATACAGTAAGCTGAAGTCGTGGAGTTCAGTGCGATGCATGCAGCCGCAATCAAGACAGGTGCTACGTACGGCAAGTCTACAAGTCGAGTAGTACTAACCAATGCAAACCGACCGACCACAACACGTACAGTCCTGGAGACGAGTAGTACTATCCAATCCAAGCCAAAGTGCATGACCGAATGGCTCAGCTCAGCCAATCAACGACTAATGCGACGTGTTCTGCTGGGCCGGGTACTACTCACTCAACAGCAGCTAGCTTCCGGCTACTCATCAGTGACGAATAATGGGTTCCGATTACTCCACAATGCCAGTCGCGGTTGCTTCATCATCAACAGATTGACTACTCATCCGTGGTGTCTGACTTCATGAAACAACCCGGTGCGATAACCCGTGAGCTCCCAGCCCCCACCACTCGCAAACTAACAAGGGAAGACCAACTACTCGGCCGCAGTGACCAATTTCGTTCTCAGCTACAAAATTCAAGCTGACGCCCAGGGCTCTTAAGAAAGAAACGAGCGAGCGAGTCGCCGCCTACTTCACTTGATAAGCATTCAGATGATACTTGAGTCTACATGTCCAAGCCCAACAAATTCAAGATGACTTCGCCAATCAACCATATAAAGAACTTAGGGCCTTGTGGAACATATATAGTCTCTAGGTACACCCCGCAAGAAAAGGCAAAGTTCATCACCAAAGATTGGTCGCGAAAAAAAATGACACACCCTGAGTCCTTATACAAACTCATTCAAGTGGCAAAATGGCCATAAGAAGCCTGAGCCCAACCGGGTAGAAAAGAACAAAATAGCCAAAGAAGGCTTGAGTTCAACCCTGATGGATTAGGATCCATAGGATCAAACGCAGGCTGACTGCTTCTATGGGCCCGGGACGGCCCAAAGCCTATTGAAGGAAGACTAGACAAGATGTCAGGAACCGCAAAGACTCGGCATCCACCTGGCCGTACTAGATTAGGAAATGTCTCCATGTAATGACATTGTAATTCTCTAGTCGTAGTCGGCTAGGACTAGACATACGTACCCTGCTCTCTAGACTATGTAAAGAGAAGTAGGGAGCGATCCTTGTACATCAATCAATCTCATATTGTCGGTGCTAAAACTGGCGGTCCTAGTACCAACTAGTGAATTTATGGTGCGTGTCCCCAACCCCGGAAGGTGTGCAAGAAGAACACAAGGAAGACTTGTATTTCCCTGCACCTAAGTGCTTGTAGGTAGGGTGTACAAGCAAGTGGAGAGAGGGAGCTAGTCCCAAGTCTCGTGAATGATCGTGGCGAGTGCCAGTATGGTGCTTGTGTGCAAGTGCTCTTGGTTGATTGTGTGTCTCTGCCCAAGAAGGGGCCCGGTCCTCCCCTTTTATAGCCGCAAGGGGAGGGTAGGGCTGACAGAGAGTGCTCGTGTACATGGAAGAGGCTGCGAGCGCCTCCCTTCCTTCATCTGAGGCCTCGGAGCCCGCCACCTTTCCTATGCCGAGGTCCTGAAGTCGGCGCCGGTACTGTAGAGCATGGTCATAGCCGTGGGGAGTCGTGTCCCCTTATCCTGACAACGGAGAGGACGGCTGTCCCTGTAGAAGTTGATGGAGAAGCCGGGGAGATGTATCGACCCCCCAGCGATGCGCCGTAGCTTTGACTGCCGGTTCCGAGGCTCGGAGGGCCTCGAGCCCGCCGCCGACGCGGGACGGTTGGCACAGGAGAGAGCCGTCATCGGGGCAATCGCTGTCCATCCCGGGCTCGGAAAACCCGGGAGGGACTGTTGTTTGACCAGCGTCCCCGGCCGACTCTCTGTGCGGAGGATGACATCGATGGATGGCGGCCCCGGCGTGGCGACCACCACCTTGAAGCTTCGGCGACTTGACCTGGCGTAAAGGTTAGGCAAAGACAGTTCCCCCACAAAGCGGGCATGGCCTCCACCGGGAGGATATCGTAATCATGAGCGCGGGCGAGGGTTGTGATGGGACGGCTCTTATCCCCCCCAAGGGATAACGTCGATCCCGACGGCAATCGTGGGAAGGCGGGCGGCGATATACGTCAAGTCGAGGCTTGGTTTGACCGGAAAGTGCGGCGCGCGCCCCGCCCGAGGCCTAGGCACGGGGGCTCAAGCGGGACGGAAAGTGGGCGCTTCGTCCGAGGCGCTCGCGTGAGGAATCGGGCGAGACGGAGGCGTTAGTGCCCGTCCGAGGCCTCAGCGGGGAGGGCTCGGACGAGGCGGAAAGTTAGCGCCTGTCCGAGGCCTCAGCGGGGAGGGCTCGGTCCGGTCGGAATGTTAGTGCCCGTCCGAGGCCCCGGCGGGGGAGGCTCGGACGGGATGGTGAGTAGTGTGTTGGGCTTTGGCAGGCCGTGTTTTGCTACTGTGTGGCCTGGTTTTGCGTTCGTTGGGCCTGTTTGTTTGGAGGGCCCTTATTTTGGTACCTGACAGTAGCCCCCGAACCTTCGAAGGAGTGAGTACACTCGTTCGGAGGTTGTGGCCTTAAGCTAGGTTCCTGCCAGGCACATTGTTAGGCGTTTCGGGCTTTCTTACGTCGGGTGCGCGCTTATATGTGTTTGGTGAGGGTGCTCGCTTGTCTCAGAGGCTATGTTCCCCGGCGAGGGCGCGCGAGCGCACCCGCCGGGTGTAGCCCCCGAGGCCTTGGAGGAGTGTGGGTACTCCTCCGAGGGCTTGCACGCGTATTGGTTGGTGTGTACTCCTAGAGTTTCTGAATCACTATGATTGCCCAATGCCATAAAATGGGATCTCTGGAGCAGTGGCGGATCCAGGATCCAAATCCTGTGGGGCCATGCTTACAAAGATATAGATAAGATCAATTAATTGCAAGGTAATTAACAAGTGTTATGTAGGGGTTTAACATGTTGTGACAAAAAGCTGTGGGGCCAGGTGGCCCCACAGCTTAAGTGTAGATCCGCCACTGCTCTGGAGGAGTGTGGGTATTCCTCCAAGGGCTTGTGCATTTTGGATGGAATATTCCTATCGTTTGCCGAGCCCCCGGGCCCGTCAGCTCGTCCGGGGGTTCGGTGAGCGGGTTAATTGACGTTTCCCAACCTCAGCCTCTGCGCCGGGGGAGCCCCCGAGCCCCGTTCTGATGCGGGGCGGCCAAGCGATACTTGGTCGTTAGTTTTTTCCACACCTCTGCATCCCTTCCGCAGGGAGGAGGGTGGATTTCGCCACGCTGTCATCGACGAGCGTCGAACATGGCTAGATTCGGTGAGCTGTTAACGGGTCAGTCCAAGTGGAATGCCTGTGCCCCGTTCGCTAGGGGTTGGCTGGGCCTGGAGGCGCATTCCATTAGAGCCTGCAAGGTGTGTCTGAGGCGGGGCCCGGATCCCGTCCGCCAGGTTCCGAGGGCTCGGTGCACTCCCACGCGGGATCCCCCTAACTCGCCGCGCCTCGCCGGCCTCGGACACGCGGCATGGGGCGGTCCCGCCGCTGGGCGCAGGGCCGTGTATGAGACCGTCCGAGCCATCCCTGACTCTGGTGGCCTCAGGCGGCTGTCGATCCCATTGGTGGGCCAGCCTCTGAACCCCTGGACCGTAAATGAGCCGTCGCCCAGGCTCCTCCACAGGGAAGGGAGCCTATGGTTCATCCCGACGCGGGGACGTGGGTGCGCCTTTTGAGGCGCCCTTCTCGGAGCGTCCGGCGTCGTGGCGCCACCTGCCGCGGAAGAAGTGGCGGGCCCCCCCACGTCCCACGCCCAAGGCGGTTACGCCGCGTGCTCATGGGTCCCACGCGGGACGTGACGGTGGCGTGCGCCGCTACGGCTGCCACTGTGGCTATGCGCGGCGTCAGGGCCCCGGGCTCCGTGAGCCGTGATCTCCTGTGGGGGATTAACCCTGCAACGTGCGTGTATTTTCCTAACCCCGTGTGGCTGTGGCCGCCTGCGCGTGGGCGCCTGGGGCTCCGTGTGGAACGCAATCGAGTAAGGAGATACACATTTAATGCTGGTAGGTGAACGGGCAAGGGTTTTACCGGGTATAAATACCTGGGCGGTGGCGGCCGTTGGCCCCCTTCCTGTTTTTCCTGCCATTGCCTCTGCTCTTGCCGTCGTTGCTGCCGGGAGTCTGCTCGAGCGCCGCCGAGAGAGGAGGAAGAAGAAAAGGGGAGAGTTAACCTTGCCGCGCAGCCGTCCATTTCAGCCTGCCTTCCTGATGGTGCCGAGGGTCGAGATCGTTGGCACGGAGGACTGGGAGTCGTGCGCGGTCACGGAGGCCGAGCTGGCGGCGCTGGCGGAGAAGGGTCTTCTCCGTGTCCGTTCCGACATTCGAACACCGGAGTGGATCGTGCCGCCGCCCAAGCACCAATTCCTGATGCCGCCGGAGGGATACATCGTGAGCTTCACGGCGTTCCACGAGCGCGGGTTCGGCATGCCGGCGGGTCGGTTCCTCCGGGCGCTCCTGGAGTATTACGGCCTGGAGCTGCACAACCTCGCCCCCAACTCGATCACGCAGGCGGCAGTGTTCATCGCCCTGTGTGAGGATTTTCTTGGAGTCGAGGCCCACTGGGACCTCTGGCTCTACTTTTTCAAGGCCGCCCTCTTCTTGAAGGCTCGCAAGGGGTTGGAGAAGGGGAAGAGGCTAGCCGTCCGAGCTGGGAGCTGCACGTTACAGCTGTGGGCCCGCACCCAGGATTCCTACATCCCGGCAAAGCTCTCATCCTCCAATCGCGGCTGGCACGCGAAGTGGTTCTACCTCCGGAACGACCACGGCCACCTCCCGGCCTACACCGGGAAGTCGGTCGACGCCGAGCCGCCGTCGTGGAAGAAGGAGCTGATCCCGGAGAAGGTGACGCCGCTGAGGAAGGTGTTCACTGCCTTGGCGCGTCTGACCCGGGCGGGATTGGACGCTTCGGGGGTGATTGCCCGCTTCCACCAACGGCGGGTGCCGCCCCTCATGTCGAGGCGGTTTTCCTTGTACGACATGAAGGCTGGCACCGAGTGGAGGGGCACCCGGATGGCGCCCGAGGATCTTGACCATGACGAGATCCTCGAGCGGACGAGGAAGGCGGCGGCAGTGGACCAAGCCGTGGTGTACAAAGTGACGATGCGGCCCGATAAGGGGTTTCATTTCCTTGGTAAGTGTCGTGTCTGTGTACGAGGCTTGCCCGCTATTTCCTTCCCTGGCCTTATCCTGCCTTTCGTTCCGCAGGGGCTCGCCGGGAAGCTGACGGCGTCCAAGCCGCCTATCGGCGCGGAGAAGGAGGCAAACCGGGCCCACTCGGAGGCGTGGAGGAAGGATAAGGAGAGCCTGAGGGAGCGGAACGTCCGCAAGCAGCAAGAGAAGGATGAACTGGCGAAGCGCCGGCGCCGCCAGGAGCAGGAGGGCCTCCCGCGGGAGGAAACGCCGTCGAACACCACCGACGGTGGCGACGACGACGACGACGCGGAGGAGGCGTGGTACGATGACGACTTGAGCCGCTTTTTGAGGCTGGATCCCCCGGAGGAGGCATCGCGCCCCAAACCTTCTGGTGGTGCGCGACATGCACAGGTGGCGGAGGATCCAGTTGCAGGGTCCTCGGCCTCGGCTTCACCAGAGCCGAGGCTGCACGCCGAGGCCGAAACCGCGATGCCCCCCCGAGGAGGAAGCGGGACGCCGAGGGGGGAAGGAAGCCGAGGCCACCCTCGCCCGGGCGAGGGGGGGCTCTGGGTCGGCCGAGGACATGGTTCCGGTGGAGGCCGCCCCCTCAAGGCCGACCTCAAGGCCGGTAAGTCCGAGCGGCAGCGACCAGCCCCCGCCCCTGGGTCAACCCGAGGCAGCAGAAAAGGAGGCCCGAGGGCGAGGGTCGGACGCCCGATGAAGGGGCGAGACCGGGCGGAGGCGTCCGAGGCCCTTGTCCTCGCCGACGGGCATCAAGATCAAGGTGCCGGCCGCCGGGGTAAGTGTTGCTCGGCCTTGGGACTTGTTTCGGTAATTGTTTTTCTTCTTCTCTCCCTCGATGCTTCCTTTTTTTCTCCCTCAAGAAAAAGCGCAAAGCGCAGGCCGGCCCGGCCCCGCTGCTACGAAAGAAGCCGGGCCGGGGCGGAAAGCGCAGCCCTGGCCGCCCCAGAGGCGGTGGCGCGGCCCGCAGAGGAAGGAGGCGCGGCCGTGGTGCCGCTGGCCGTGGAGGCGCCTTTGGCCGATGACGAGGATGCGGCGAGAACGCCCATCGCAGCGCCATTGCGGATGTGGCCATGGCGGAACAGCGCCGGCCCGCCCCCGCCTCGAGCCACGGCAGGCGAGGTGGTGGAGATTGCCTCTCTGGGAGGCCACCGAGGCGCTGGGGCAGGAGGCGCTGGGGACGCGACTTCCTCCAAATGGGCGAAGCCGGGAAGTCACTAGCCGAGGTGTCCGCCATGTCCGAAGAGCAGCTTGGGCGAGGCGCCCGCCGTGGGCCGGGAGGGCAGCGGGCGGAGGCGCCTGCCGTGGCCGGAGAGCAGCCGGCCGGGCGCGCCATCGCGGTGAGGGGTCGCTTAGCCAAGAGGCCGCCGCCCAGTGGATCTCTCGCAGCGCCAGGGCCTGATCCGAGGGGGCCACCATGATCCGTAGAGGCGGCGGTCTTCGTCTTTGACAACGCCAACGCCGCGGAGGGGCAGCTGGGGAGCAAAGCGGCGCAGCCGTGATCTCGAGTGAGAGGTCACTCAAGACTCTCTCGTCGGTCCTGTCCACCTAGCTTCCTGGCACGCTGAAGGTAACTGACCTCCCGCAGTTTTTTCCGTTTCTAAGAGCTCTCTTGTGATGGCTGGTCAATTGGACCTGGTTTCTGCAGGAGCTGGCACGGGTGTCCTGGGAGAAATTGGAGTTCATCTGATCGTCGGCCAGCCTCAACACTGAGCTTAACCGCCAGAAGAATCTTGTGGGCAAGCTGGGCGCCGACCTGTCGGCCAGGGACTATGAGGTCAAGAATCTCCGCCTCCTTGTCTCGAAGCTGGAGGCCGAGGCCTTCGCGGCGCGTGAGGAGGCCACTCTCTCAAAGGGGATTGTGGCGAAACACGTGGCGGACCTCGACCAACTCCGGGCCGAGAGGGAGGTGATGAGGGCCCTAGTTACCCGTTCGGGTGACTCTGTCCAGGCCTTGTCCGAGAGGCTGGTGTCCCTCGAGACTGACCAGCAGCTCCTTGCCGACGACAACGCCCTGATGAGGGTCGAGCTTCTGCAGGGGACGTCTGAGGCCGAGGCCCTTCTCAACCAGCAGGAAGGTAAGCATCATACCTATCCGTCGTACCTTTGCCACCTTGCCTCAGAATTTGACTTCTTGGACTATGGCAGGCCTGGAGGGAAGGGTGTCGGAGCTAGAGGCGAGCCTCCTCGCATGGCAGGCGGCTTACAACTCGGCGCAGGGCGAGCTCGACGCTCTATCGCAGAGGGTCCGGGCAGTCTGCGGTCCGGCAGTCTGATGTGGTTGAGGCCGGGCGACGCCGCCGGAGTAGTCTCGGCTGGGACGGCCGGGCCGCGCTACCCAGCGGATGGTGGCGCGCGCCACGACGCCCCGGATCGGCGTGTCACACACGCTCGCGCTGGCCACGTCCCACTACGAGCTTGACCTTCCTCCCACTACGAGCTTGACCTTCCTCGAATTTCTGAGGGTGTCATTGTCTCAGAGGAAGAGAAAGGCCGCGAGAGCGAGGTGTTCGCGGAGCTGGTTCAGAAGGTTGAGGAAACCGGGGCCCCCTCAGCGCTGGTCCAGATCTTTACGCCGGCCGTCATCCCTGCTCCCGTAGGTGAGGCTAATGCCGCCGAGGCCGCGGTCATTGACGCTCAAGACAGCGGGGGGCCAGATGCCCCTCAGTAGGCTCTGCAACTGGGTGGTATGCCCGTGTAAAGAATTATGTTAGTTGTTTGAAGCATCTATGCTTACGGCCCATCGTGGCCTCGTTTTGTGATGGTATTTCCGCTCATTTTTCGCACTCTTTTTTGATCTCAATGCACACTTAGGTTGGAGTCTTACGAGACTATTTCGAATTTAGGGTTCCTTAGTCGAGAGAGGCGAGTAGAAGTACCGTAGCGCACGGGCGTAGGTGACCTCACGGCTCTGCCGGATCTAACATTTGGAACAACCCTCTCGCAATGCCTAAGGTTTTCCCTTGGCCGAGGGCGGCAAGTAGAGGTACCGCAGCGCACGGGCGTAAGCGCTGACCTTACGGCTCAGCCGGTCCTAGCCTCGGGATAACTACCCTTAGGTACTCTTTCCTAAGTGCTCGAGACCTTGGGTACAAAAAATTTGCGAAAAAATGACCGATGAAAATGAGAAGTGTTTTGGGGTGCCTTTCAGGAGGGGGTTCCCCCCTTTCTAGCCCCGAGGGAGGCTCGGTTTTGGTGGATCAAAACTGAGTCTCCCTGACCCTTTGCGGGAATGTTGTTGTGACTGAAGTCCTGAGCCCCCGAGGGCCTTGGATGTACGCTACGTTTACGAAAAAATGAACAAGTGCTAGCGGCTTTTCATTTCTCCAGAAAAGAGCATACGGTACAAAAGTATGTACAAAACTTGGAAATTTTAAGGGTAGAAGCGACGTAGCTGTTGTATGTTCCAAGCGTTGTTGAGGATTTGGCCGTCCTCGTCGGCGAGCTTGTAGGTGCTCGGCTTGAGGACATCGGCGATGATGTAAGGTCCTTCCCACGGTTGTCCTGGCGAAGACGTAGCACCAAGTCGCCCTCCCTAAGGTCTCGGACCCGGACCCGTCGGTCATGATAGCGTCGGAGGGATTGTTGGTATCCGGGCCGAGTGCGGCAGGCGGCGGCTCTTTGCTTCCTCGAGCATATCCAGCGAATCTTCCCGAGCCGCCTGGTTGCGCCGCTCGTCGTAGGCCTTGAGCCTCGGAGAGCCGAACTCCAGGTCAGTGGGGAGAATGGCCTCGGAGCCGTACACCAGGAAGAAAGGCGTGAACCCCGTGGCCCGGCTGGTCGTCGTCCTTAGGCTCCAAAGAAACAAGGGGAGCTCCTCGAGCCACCTTTTGCCAAATTTGTCAAGCTTGTTGAAGATCCGAGGCTTGAGTCCCTGCAAAATCATACCATTGGCATGTTCTACCTACCCATTCGTCTGGGGATGAGCGACGCCAGCACTGCATAATGCGTATTTGGTGTCTCATCCACGTAAGTCCCGAACTTCTTCCCCGTGAACTGGGTGCCGTGGTCGGTGATGATGGAGTTTGGGACCCCAAAGCGGTGGATGATGTCGGTGAAGAACAGCACCGCCTGCTCGGATCGGATGTTGGTGACGGGGCGTGCCTCGATCCACTTGGAGAACTTGTCGATGGCGACTAGCAAGTGGGTGAGGCCCCCGGGTGCCTTCTTGAGTGGTCCGACGAGGTCGAGTCCCCACACGGCGAATGGCCAAGTGATGGGGATAGTCTGGAGCGCCTGGGCCAGCAGGTGCGTCTGGCGAGCGTAGTACTGGCAACCTTCGCAGGTGCGCACCACATGAGTGGCGTCGGCGACCACGGTAGGCCAGTAAAAGCCCTGCCGGAAAGCATTGCCGACGAGGGTACGGGGAGCGGCGTGGTGGCCACAGACACCGGCGTGGATCTTGCGCACTAGCTCCAGCCCTTCCTCAGTGGAGATGCACCGTTGCAGGATCCCCGAGGGGCTTCGCTTGTAGAGCTCATCCTCTATCACGACGAAGGACTTTGCTCTCTTCGCGATGCGTCGACCCTGGTTGAAGTCTTTGGGGAGCACCCCTCGGACGATCCAATCGAGGTACGGCTTCCTCCAATCTTGCTTAGGCTCGACTTCGGGGCCCTCCCCGTCAAGCTCCATGACCTCGGCGTCGGCTGCCGAGGGGGCCTCGGCCTCGGAGGCTGCTGTAGCCCTCGAGGGGGATCGGGCTCGTCGCTTGCCGCCGTTGCTTGGACTTCGAAGCTGACCGAGAGGGCTGCAAGGTCTTTGGTGAGGACGTCCGGGGGGACAGGAGCCCTCCCCACCGCAGTTTCGGTGAGCTCGTCGGCAGCCTCGTTGCACCTTCTGGCGACGTGGTTGAGCTCGAGGCCGTCGAATTTGTCCTCCAGGGCGCGCACGGCCTTGCAGTAGGCATCCATCTTTGGGTCATGGCAGCTTGAGTCCTTCATGACTTGGTCGATGACAAGCTGCGAGTCCCCTCAGATGTCGAGGCGCTTGACGCCGAGCTCGGTGGCGATCTTCAAGCCATTGAGGAGGCCTTCGTACTCTGCCATGTTATTTGAAGCAGGAAAGTGACGGCGGACCACGTACCGCACGTGTACCCCGAGGGGCGAGACGAAGAGGAGGCCGGCGCCGGCGCCGGTCTTCATCAGAGGCCCGTCGAAGTACATGGTCCAACACTCCGCCTGGATCTGAGGTGGTGGCAGCTGGGTGTCGGTCCACTCCGCGAGAAAATCTGCCAAGACCTGAGACTTGATGGCCTTCCTTGGCGCGTAGGAGAGAGTCTCTCCCATAAGCTCGACAGACCACTTGGCGACCCGTTCTGAGACTTTCCGGTTCTGGAGGATTTCTCCCAATGGAAAGGAGGAAACCACCGTCACTGGGTGGGCGTCAAAGTAGTGCCAGAGCTTGCGCCGGGTCAGGACCACCGCGTAGAGTAGCTTCTGGATCTGCGAGTAGCGATCTTGGTCTCGGATAGCACTTCGCTGATGAAGTAAACCGGCCTTTGGACCGGCAGGGCGTGGCCTTCTTCCTGTCTTTCAACAACAATGGCCGCGCTAACCACTTGGGTTGTCGCAGCGACGTACAAGAGGAGAGGCTCTCCTTCGGCCGGTGGGACCAGTATCGGGGTGCTGATAAGGGCAGCCTTGAGCTTGTCAAGAGCCTCCTGGGCCTCGGCGGTCCAGGAGAAGCGCTCCGTTTTCCTCAGGAGGTGGTACAGGGGTAGTCCCTTCTCACCGAGGCGTGAGATGAAGCGGCTAAGAGCCGCAAGGTAGCCCATGACCCTTTGTACCCCCTTTAGATCCTTGATAGGTCCCATGCTAGTCACCGCAGTCACCTTCTCCGGGTTGGGCTCGATGCCGCGCTTGGAGACGATGAACCCCAGGAGCATGCCTCGGGGTACCCCGAAAACGCATTTCTCAGGGTTGAGCTTGACGCTTTTGGCCTTGAGACACTGAAAGGCAACCTGAAGGTCAGCGATGAGGTCGTCGGCTTTCTTGGTCTTGACCACTATGTCATCTACGTAGGCCTCTACGGTTTCCCCGATGTGATCCCCAAAGACGCCGAGCATGCACCGCTGGTACGTGGCTCCGGCGTTTCTGAGTCCGAAGGGCATCGTCACGTAACAATACATGCCGAAGGGAGTGATGAAGGAAGTCGCGAGCTGGTCGGACTCCTTCATCTTGATTTGGTGGTAACTGGAGTAGGCATCAAGAAAAGACAAAAGTTCACACCCCGAGGTGGAGTCAACTATCTGATCAATACGTAGCAGAGGAAAGGGGACCTTTGGACATGCTTTATTTAAGCTTGTGTAGTCTACACACATCCTCCACTTCCCACTTTTCTTTCTAACCTGTACAGGATTAGACAACCACTCAGGATGGAACACCTCCTTGATGAATCCGGCCGCCAAAAGCTTGCTCACCTCCTCACCGATGGCTCTGCGCTTCTTCTTATCGAATCGGCGCAGGCGCTGCTTCACCGGCTTGGATCCGGCCTTGATATCAAGGGAGTGCTCGGCGACATCCCTCGGAATGCCTGGCATGTCTGAGGGACTCCACGCAAAGATGTCGATGTTTGCGCGGAGAAAGTCGACGAGCACAACTTCCTATTTAGGGTCGAGGGAGGCGCAGATCTTCACCGCCTTGCCGGATGGAGAGGCGGGATCCAGCGGGACCTCCTTTACCCCGTCGGACGGCTCAAAAGTACCGGTGTGGCGCTTGGCGTCGAGGGCCTCGGAGACCGCCATGGCCTTGGCGTGCTCGATTGCCTCAACGTCGCAGTTGAACGCGTGCTCGTAGGAGGAGCCGATGGTGATGACGCCATTGGGGCCTGGCATCTTGAGGAGGAGGTAGGTGTAGTTTGGGACGGCCATGAACTTCGCGTACGCGGGACGTCCGAGGATTCCATGATAGGTTCCTCAAATGTCGACCACGTCGAAGGTGATGACCTCCTTGCGGAAGTTTGATGGCGTCCCGAAGAAGACCGGAAGGTCGATCTGCCCAAGGGGCCAGGCGCGCTTGCCCGGCACTATGCCCTGAAAAGGAGAGCTGCAGGGCCGGAGCTGCCGGCGCTCAATCCCCAACAGACTGAGGGTCTCGGAGTAGAGGATGTTGAGGGCGCTGCCGCCGTCCATCAACACCTTGGTGAGCCGTACGTTGCCGATGATGGGATTGACCACGAGCAGGTACCGTCCTGGGTTCGGCACGTAGAGCGGGTGGTCGTCGACGCTGAAGGTGATGGCGTCGGCGGACCACGACAGGTACTGCGAAGTGGCGGGGCGCACCTAAAAGACCTCACGATGCTCGCACTTGATCTGGCGCGGTGTGAGGTTTGCCGGCAGCCCCCCGATGACCACGAAGACGTCGTGGACCTTGGGGAACCCCTCGCCTTTGTTCTCTTCCTCCTTCTTCCTCTTGTCCTTGGGCGGGGAAAGCTTCTGGTAGAAACGGTAGGCCAAGTCACACTCCCCCATGGTGTGCTTGACGGGGAACTTGTGGAAAGGGCAGGGCTTCTTGAGCATGTCGTCGAACGCCCCGGGCCCCGGGGGGCCTCGGGGGGCCTTGCGGTCGGCCGCGGTGACAATGTCATCTTCGGAGTCCGCCTCCTTCTTGCCCTTCTTCCCCTTGCGCTTGTTCCTTTTGCTCTTCTTGGGGTTGCGGGAGGCGTCCCCCTCGGCATCGTCTTCTTTCTGCTTCCCTTTGTTGCTGCCGTTGCGAAAAATCGCTCCCACCGCCTCTTCGCCGGAGGCGAAGTTTGTCGCCACCTCGAACAGCTCATTGGCAGTGGTCGGCATTTTTCGGCCCAGCTCATGGACGAGCTCTTTGCAGGTTGTGCCATCAAGGAACGCGCTGATGATGGCGGCACCGGCCACGTTGGGTAGCTCAGTGCACTTCTTCGAGAAGCGCCGGATGAAATCCCGCAGTGTCTCGTCGGGCTTCTGGCGGCAGCTGCGGAGATCCCATGAGTTCCCAGGGCGCACGTATGTGCCCTGGAAGTTCCCCACGAAAACCTTGACCAGATCGGTCCAGTCGCGGATCGTGTGGGCCGGAAGGTGCTCCAGCCAAGCTCGCTCCGAGTCGCCCAGGTGAAGCGGAAGGTTGCGGATGATAAGCCTGTCGTCGTCCGCACTGCCAAGCTGGCACGCTAGGCGGTAATCGTTGAGCCATACCTCAGGGTTCGTTTCTCCTGAGTACTTGGCGAGGTTGGCCGGCTGGCGGAACTGAAAAGGGAACCTGGCGTTGCGGATCACCCGGCTGAAGGCACGGGGCCCCGGGGGATCGGCATCGTCACGGTCCTCATCGATGTCGTGCCTGCCACCTATGCGCGGCTGGCGGT
The DNA here is from genome assembly GCA_015844335.1 of Chrysopogon serrulatus. Classification (NCBI taxonomy): domain Eukaryota; kingdom Viridiplantae; phylum Streptophyta; class Magnoliopsida; order Poales; family Poaceae; genus Chrysopogon; species Chrysopogon serrulatus. The sequence goes on along the minus strand of JADLZL010008185.1, from coordinate 1,298,649 downwards.
CGCGTCCGGCCCGTGTTCCGGCTCCTCTCGCAGTGTTGTTGATGATGTTGCGTGCGTCGCCATTGTCGAGGCTGCCGCGATTGTCCTGGATGCACTCGCGGACCGGCCTCTGTGATAGATCTTGATGGACCGAGGCTTCTCGTTCGCGGCGAGGGGGTACCTCATCGTCCTCGTCCCTCTGTGCCCGATGCCAGGAGGCCGAGCTTTCGGCTTGCTAGACAGCAACGGTCTCGATGTAGCCCCGCATCTCATCTCGAATCCGTCGCCCCTCTGGGGTGGATGGCTCCGGCATCGCTCAGAGGAGAAGGGCCGCCGCTGCGACATTCTCGACTTGCACGCTGGAAGATGGGGGGCGTTCCCTTCCTTCGCCGTTGATGATCCTCCGGTTGACGTCGCGGGCGCCGCCGGGCGGGGGGGGCTCGGTTGCGCGCCTGCGTGGCGCCACGCTTGTGCGCCTCTATCTTATGCCGTAGCAGAAGACGGTCATGCTCAAGCTTATCCTCGAGCTCCCGGATTTGCTCGATGGTGGGGCGCCGTGGCCCCTTCGGGTAGCCGCTGGATCGTCGGCTCTCGGGGGACCCATGCGTGGCGGTGTCTGCTGCTCCCCGGCCTGTGGGCCGGGGCCCTGGGTCCTGAGGCGTTGCGCTGCCGGTGCCGGCCTTGCGGCGTGCACGGGTCACGGTCCTCGTCGCCGTCGCCGTTGCCGTTGCCGCCGTCGCCAAGATCGCCGATCTCCATGTGAAAGCACTCGCGGGTTGGGTCGTACATGTCATCCGGCGAGTACGAGTCGGGATATCCGAAGGCGTATGCATGCGCCGGCATAAGCCCGCGGGGCTCCGTGGCCTCCAGGTAGCGCCGTATTGCATGGACGTAGCGGGACCCGGAGTAGTCTACTCCTGCCCACCTAGTCTGGTGCTCCTTGAGGTCGGGGTAGGACGCGGCCAGATCAGACGTGTCTGAATCCTGGTTGAAGCGCAGTTGGTTGCCGGGGATCTCACCATAGGCCCCCAAGCTGGTGGAGACCAACGACACGTACGTGGAGGCGGCGTTGGTGAGGCCGAACGGTGGTGGTGGTGGAGCTGGTCGTGAGGCGTTGGGGCGGCCTACGCCGCCTAAATGCAACGCGGCCAGATCCTCCTCCAGGTCCCTGGCGGCGCGACGCGTCTACCGGGTACGGCGGGCATGTGCACTATGGCGCCTCCTGGGCCGGGCCCGTGACGGGGCCGCGGGAGCCTCGTCGGGAGACTCCTGGGCCCTGGACGGAAGGAGCTCCATGTCGTACTGGGTGCCCAGCGACACGAACTCGAGATCCCTGAACCGGATCACAGTGCCCAGCTCCAGTGGCTGCGCTGGAGGAAAGTTGGGGCCGAAAATGCCCCGAGACATCTCGTTGCGGTTGCTGGCCATTTCGGAGTTTTGGCGGGAAGAGAAGCGAAAACACGCACTGGCCCCTACCTGGCGCGCCAACTGTCGGTGCTAAAACTGGCGTCCTAGTACCAACTAGTGAATTTGTGGTGCGTGTCCCCAACCCTGGAAGGTGTGCAAGAAGAACACAAGGAAGACTTGTATTTCCCTGCACCTAAGTGCTTGTAGGTAGGGTGTACAAGCAAGTGGAGAGAGGGAGCTGGTCCCAAGTCTCATGAATGATCGTGGCGAGTGCCAGTATGGTGCTTGTGTGCAAGTGCTCTTGGTTGCTTATGTGTCTCTACCCAAGAAGGGGTCCGGTCCACCCCTTTTATAGCCGCAAGGGGAGGGTAGGGCTGACAGAGAGTGCTCGTGTACATGGAAGAGGCTGCGAGCGCCTCCCTTCCTTCATCTGAGGCCTCAGAGCCCGCCACCTTTCTTATGCCGAGGTCCTGAAGTCGGCGCTGGTACTGTAGAGCATGGTCACAGCCATGGGGAGTCGTGTCCCCTTATCCTGACAACGGAGAGGACGGCCGTCCCTGTAGAAGTTGATGGAGAAGCCAGGGGAGATGTATCTGACCCCCGCGATGCGCCGTAGCTTTGACCTGCTTCGGTTCCGAGGCTCGGAGGGCCTCGGAGCCTGCCGCCGTACGCGGGACGGTTGGCACAGGAGAGAGCCGTCATCGGAGCAATCGCTGCCCATCCCGGGCTCGAAAAACCCGGGAGGGACTGTTGTTTGACCAGCGTCCCGGCCGACCTGACTCCTGTACGGAGGATGACACTGGATGACGGCCCCTGGCGTGGCGACCACCACCTTGAAGCTTCGGCGACTTGACCTGGCAGAAAGGTTAGGCAGCACAGTTCCCCACAGTGGCAGGCATGGCCTCCACTGGGGAGGATAACGTAATCATGAGCGCGGGCGAGGGTTGTGACGGGACGGCTCTTATCCCCTGCCAAGGGATAACGTCAGTCTGACGGGCACTGTGGGACGGCGGGCGGCAGATATACGTCAAGTCAGAGGCTTGGTTTGACCGGGAAGTGCGGCGCGCCCCGTCCGAGGCCTAGGCACGGGGGCTCTGGCGGGACGGAAAGTGGGCGCTCGTCCGAGGTGTCTGCGCAAGGAATCGGGCGAGACGGAGAGTTAGCGTCCGTCCGAGGCCTCAGCGGGGAGGGCTCGGACGAGGCGGAAAGTTAGCGCCCGTCCGAGGCCTCAGCGGGGAGGGCTCGGACAGATCGGAATGTTAGTGCCCGTCCGAGGCCCCGGCGGGGGAGGCTCGGACGGGATGGTGAGTAGTGTGCTGGGCTTTGGCAGGCCGTGTTTTGCTACTCTGTGGCCTGGTTTTGCGTTTGTTGGGCCTGTTTGTTTGGAGGGCCCTTATTTTGGTACTCGACACATATAGACAACCAACGCAAAGGCAAATGCCTAATTGGACTAGGGTATTACACTTCCGAGCGGCCAGAACCAGTATAAATCGCTGTCTTTGTATTTACCGTGGAGTTCTGCATACACCGAAGCTCACCAATCATCGTCCCGGGTAGTCCTGAGACGAGTTGTCGGTCGTAAAACACCGACAGCTGGCGCATCAAGTAGAGACTTTCAGCGAATTTGCAATCGAGAGCTCGACGGATCTCGGCGACTCCATGAACTTCCCAGTGGGATCATCTTTCTTCTTCGGGTCCTAGAAGTACAAAGCCGATCAATCTAGGAAGCTTCATGCATAGCTCATGGACTACAACGAAATCAACCAAAACTCGAATCACCAACAAGCGACGTAGAAGATCTCGTTGAGAAATTCTAGAATTTTTTAATCTATGATTCAGCACAAGACGACTGCTCCTAGGAGTCGGAGTCGATCTCAGCAATTCGATTTCCACTCGGACTACGCAACTCAGCATCAATCTACCAGGAGGCGCTTTCAGACAAACCTTACCCTAGCCAGCAGATCCCTCTCAAAGGGGCCTGTTTGCACTGAATTTTAGATACAGGATGCAAAAAAAAGAAAGAATGTTTCTGAGACACCATCTGACAAAATCGGCTAATTACCGATATCGGCTAATTTACGGAGAGTTGGCTTTCTTCTCGGAAATCGGCTGATTAATTAGGCGTGCTTGCCCAAAGGATACCTTCCAGTAGAATCAGCTAAGTGTTGAGATCAGCTAATTTACAAGGGATAAATTTCTTTCTCCAGGATTGGTTATTTGACGTGGAGATATTGTTAAAGGACATTATTACGGAAATTACGTCAAGAATCATGTCCGATTAATACACGACGTGACAAGAGCTACAAGGAAGGAAAGAATCAGGCCAAATTGTTTTGAAAACGAGTCCTAGTCTGGTTTTAAGTTTTGTAATTCGTATTTGACAAGGACTTGTTTTGGCGGGGGATATAAATACAGACCACGGTCTAAGGACAATCAACAATTCAATCACAACCGGCTTCACACCAAAAACCCTAGGAGTTGGAATAACGTAGATTCGGCGAGTTCTTCTTCAAGCTAGGCTGCAGCGACTTCGATCAATCTCTAGTTTACTTGTAAGTCCCTTCATGGTCCGTACTATCTTGTAATAAGGCTCTAACGGTTTTATCCGATCTCTTATTATCTCTTATTATTGGTTAATATGAGCTAGTCATTGGTCGTGCATGTGGATGGCTCGCTGTTTAATGCATCATCAATAGTTATCGAGCTTGTTCAAGATTAGTTAGACACGTTTAACTAATTTTGGGTTGGTTCAAATTATCTGTATTATAATTAATGTTTATTAATTATAATATATCCCTTCAAGCTAAGGTTGAAATAGATCGGCTCCTTATATATCAATTGATCATCTTTTGAATCTGCTAGGTGTGCTTTCCTTTACATATGATAATTAGATTCACTGGAAAAGCCATTTTATTTCAATCTTATGCTTCACGTGATATGCGTTCAAGGGTATAGTCAGATTTATGCTTAGACATTGTTAATCTTTTCTAGAAAGATTTAATATGGCGGCAACAGTTTATCCGGTCCCATCTGTGAGATCGAATCTAGATTCAGACGATGTCGGTTAACAAGGCCCAAGTGTAACGATTATTATACACTTTGTTCGTTTACCCCGTCGGCATCGGCTGATTTAGCCGATCGCCTGATAAATAGACTCAGTAGAAGCTTTCACATCCATGCATGTTACTCTAAACGCTTGTTTGATGTTTTAAGTAAGTTTGTTGATCTCTTCTAAAGATCTTTCAGGATTATTTAGATTCAGACTCCGTCAGTTGATGAACTTATTTATAATCAAAAACATGTGTTTATTGCTTAGCTACATGAATAAACTCCCGATTTCATAACTGGTTCCCTTTTTAAAATCGGTTGTTAAAGCCACACATACGAAACTATCTGGAGCAACACCGGCATGTTCCACCTTTGATTACTGATTATTTCTTCCTTGTCAATTACAGGTCAAATTAACTGGCACGTTTGGATTGATTAAGCACATCCACTTGTTTGAAGCCTCACGGATCGAAGAATCACTCTTGCTTCGGTTCTCTCAGCTGCAAGTGTGTTGCCGTGAGACTTTTTGCTTCAACAGGGCCCAACAGGGCCTACTCTTCACCACAACTTCTGAGGGCAGCATCAACTCTTCACCACAACTTCTAAGGGCAGCATCGTGCATTGCCCTCTGAAAAAGCACTCGTCCCGTCAGGTATCGGGATCCATGGCCGAACTCCTGTTCCAGAAGGGCGTTTATCTTCCAGCATATCTTCCAGCAAAGCGAAGAGGGCTCAACAGAGATCTTGTCATCCGTTTCCACGGCAGAGTCTAGGACTCATAGTACCCTCATCTACGGAAGCTAGTCCACTAGAGAAGTCTTCGTGATGTCGGCACGACAACCTCTCGTTGCACCAGTTCCTCCAGACATCCTCTCCAATGATGAAAAATCAGAAGACGTTACTGCATGCTTCCGACACCCCATGCACGGACCGGATGCGCGCCTGAGGTCCCTGCACGCTGACACACCTGCATGCACCGGAGCGGATCCAGTTCCCTTCCCGCCCCCTTCCCATTTTTCAACTGACGGCTGACACCCCTAGCTGCTACCATATAATACAACTACAAAAATAGGCTAAAGTTGTTACCTAGTATGCACATCAGTTGTTTATGGAATAAAAAAATAAAAATTGTTGCATAGTATTTACATATAGCTTATAAAGGTACTAGCCGCCACTCTAAGAAAAAATTACATGGATCCAGTTGCTAGTGAGATATATATTGTAAAAGAAATAATATTTCATGTCCAAACAATACAAGTTAGTTGCAAACCAGGGGGACTGAATTAAAAACATGACTAGTGGTCCAAAAACAAGACAATCTGCAACCTAGGGGCAAATTATTAAAACAAACATTGCAAGGGCTCCCAACTAGAGGGGCAAATTATTATACAGTCCATATAAGAGCTGAGAAATATGACCAGCCACCAATCAGGGGCATTTATTGAAATAAAGATAGTAGCAACGATAATGAGACAAGATACAACTGGAGGTGGGAAAATTGTTAGAACAAGCATTTCATAATAAGCGTGATTGTGAAAACCTAAGAATATAACTCTCATATAAGAATCGGTATGTTGCATAGTCTTTTAACTTCGGTAATGCTACGCTCAGGGCGTGCGGAAGCCAACTGGTTCTGGACACGCGCCAGCGCGTCGCGCGCGCACGTCGCCCGCCCGTGACGCGGCTCCTTTCTCTGGGCTTGCGGACAGGCGGCCCAATAAAAAATAGAGATGCGTAGTTATAGTGGGTCCGCATGCATGCATGTGCTGCTGGCTGGTTTATGGCCTCTAGCCGCACCAGCTCGTGGCCACGGGCTCCCTCCCGTGCCTAGCCTCTGCTGCCTAGTAGTAGCTAGGGCTGCTGCTTACTGCTGCTGCCTAGTAGCCATCCCGTGCCAAGCCTTGCCAGTAGTTGCTTACTGTTGCCTACTCCGTAGCGCCTAGGCATGCTGCTTACCGTGCCATGGTGCTGCCGCGTTGATGCTTTTGGCCGACCGGTTTGGTGCTTAAGGGCTGGTTGTCTTGACTGTTTGTGAGAGTAGCACGAGTCCACATCTAATTTTTTTTATCACTGAGTACTCCATCCATCACAAAATATCTGTCATTTTTGCTTCTCAAAAAATAACTGTCAGTAATTTTTTATAAATATTAAGTGTCATCAATTAGTATTATAATTAATATCATTGGAAAGATCTTTAAAACTAGTTTTTTAATAAATTTAGTTAGATATACAAATGTTGCACTTTTTTTTAGAAACTAAGTCAAACTTGTGGCATGGAAATCCAAAACGATAAATTTTTTGGGGACACAGGGAGTAGCTCACTAGTAATGTTTCATGTATTTTAGATATGTGTTTTCATTTAGATATTGTATTGTTTCATCTGTATGTTGTTACAATAAATATACATGCATGTTGCAATTATATAGTTTAAATGTTTCAGCTGTTTCAAATGTATGTTGTAAGTGTTTTATTTAGATGTTGCATATATTACGTTAGCTATACATATATGTTGCATGTGTATAATTTAAATATTTTAGCTGAGTTAAATGTATGTTGCAAGTGTATAATTTAAATGTTTTAGCTGATTTAAATGTATGTTGCAAGTGTATAATTTAAATGTTTCAATTTATTTAATATATGTTTCAAGTGTTTTATCTAAATGTTGCATATATTACACTGATTATACATGTATGTTGTAAGTGTATAATATAAATGTTTCAGCTAATTTAAATGTATGTTGCAAGTGTTTTATTTAAATATTATATATATGTATTGCAGTGACTATATACATATGTCTAACTATACACGTATGTTACAAGTGTATAATTTAAATATTTCAGTTAATTTAAATATATGTTGTAAGTATTTTATTTAAATATTGTATATATTGCAGTGACTATACGCATATGTTGTAGTGAAAATATAACTTTATAAATGATTTATTTTTTATTAACTGTATTGCAAGTGCTGCATGACTACTAGTAGACACGAAAAGAGAAAACTGATGGCTTGTGGTCCTGCGTGCTTGTGGTCCTGCATCTGCCTCGGTGCCTCCCAAGTCAAGCAGGTGCGACGGCCCCCACATGCATAAGCAGGTGCATGCGTACAGCAGCAACAGGCAGGGCTAGGCCAGCAGGCACACGGACAGTTGGACAGCAATGCGGGAAGGCAAGCGATGCTGCAACAGCGCTCGGACAGGTGCAGCAGCAGCGTGCCAGCCAGCGGGCAGGCATGCATTCGCTGTGGGGCCCACATGTGCAGTAGTAGCGTGCCGACGGACGAGCAGGAGCTAGTACTCCTATACAGTCCTAGTGCATGCATGCGATGTGCCATCCCGCATGCATCTATATAGTGCGTCGCCTGCGTCGTTTCCAGCAGAAGAAACTTGGCACGTGGGCAGGCAGTAGATGCGGGCGTCCGGACAAACGTCGAGTCCGAACGTCCGGGCGCCATGTATTCCCTTTTAACTTCCATGCAACAAAAGCTTCAGATATGAGTATGAGTATGAGTACAACAACACCTATGTTTTATTGCACACCTATGAAAGCTCATTATTGTAGTGATCTACATGATTTAGGACTCAAGCAATCTACTGAACATTTAAACATGTGGGTAAGAAAGTACAACTATTGACATGCTATAGCTCAAACAAGAAACAACGAGGTGGCATCTAACAAAGTTGTTCAATGTTATTTTCCGAGTCAGTTTGTTAGGACTTAGGATTGCATCTCTGATCTATCCTCCAGCAACGTGAGAGAGATAGCTTGAAGAAGAAACACATTTCACTAGCATATCCTGCCACATTCATCTATAGAAAACAAGAATACTTTTTTTCACATGATTGTCGAAATCTCAGAATATAAGGCTCATATAAGAATCCCTCTAGAGCTAAGTTCCACCTTTTTAGCTTTCATGTAAAATTTTTTTTTTGGATATGAGTATTGTGCCTGTGTTTTATCTATGCCAGATTATTGAATTCCCAGTAAGGATATTTTTACCCTGTTAATAACTGTATGATGACATCATTTTGGCACTCTACATGATTTATAACTCGAGCTATCTAGTAAACATCGAAACCTGTGAGTAAGAAAGTACATCTATTGACGGTCGAGGAGAAATAATTTGATTTTGCTGGGAGAACATCAAATTATTATTATTTTATCTATTTCTAAAGCCCACAGAAGTTCAAGCACACTTACCCTGTGAGAATATCCAGATTGCGGGAACTCTTCCACTCTTCCATGATACCATAGGCAAGGGTGAATAGATCTTATCATCTTTCATGTCATACAATTCACAAGCTGTAGCTGTTTTCTTCCAGTTCCTAGTGGAATACTGGAATCATCCAGGAAAAAGATAGAGTCCCGTGAAAGATCGTAGGGAGACACGGACAGCTCTGGAGCACCCTTGCCCAAGGAGCAATGCTTGGTCATTCCCCAGAGTCCTCACCTCAGACCACAAGTGCTGCTCAAAGTCAGCCTAAAACACAATGCTTGGTCATCTTGTCTTTTGAAGGAAAGTTATTTTCAGCGGATCATTAGCAGTGTGCCATGGGATTCGAGGAGGTAAGGCAAGCAAATGGAATCTCTTTGGAGTGGAAAAGAGATTCCCTCAATGAGACGCTCAATCTGAGAAACCCTGGGCTCACTGTCATACTCATCCACAATGTCTATAGATATAAGATCCTCGGTGCCAGCGGTGCAGTCAAGAATGTAGATCTTCCCTTGCAAGAAGACCATATCTGACCATGCAGTAGCCCCTGGTCGGTACAGAGCAATTTCACTGGAACACCCAATATCGACTATGGCAGCGATAATACGTGTGGATGTTACGGTCGGAGTTAGGGATTGAGAGAAGAATTGAGGGAACGGCAGCGGTGGGTGCGCTACAGAGCCCACGGTGCTACAGTGCCCGCGGGTATTGTTCATGCGGTGGCGGTGGCTGTGGAAGATGCTGAGAGCGGCGGCTAGAGTTAGGGGCGTTGGGAACGCCGGCCGTGGGGCTTTGCCCACGGCCGGCAAGAGAGAAGTGGTTTTCTTCTAATCTCTTACTTGATTCCAGATTGATACATCTCCTCTCATTATATAGAGAGGTTTGACTTGGCCTCTAAGCAAAAAACTAATTAACCCTAATAGGCTAAGGCCCAATAATCCCTTGACTCCTCTAACCGTGGAGCACACAACCAGGGAGGTTACTAACATCTCATCTCTGACTTTGTTGTGCAACTAGGTGGCCCACATCTCAGAGGCCATATAACCTTCGGGGACTTCCATAGGCTCTTCGTAGTAGCTGTACGATGATAGGCTAGGAAGGGGCATAGTGGCCTTGGTGAGGTGGTTCATCAGTAAGCAGCTTCCATCATTGCACGACGGGAGAGGAGAAGCCACTCTCCACAGGAGTTGTGGTAGTGCATGCCGTCCGATAGCTGGAAGGTCTCACAGCGAGGAAAGCTAGTGGCACTGCCGTCAGGAAGCAGAAGTCATGGTACTGGGGACGGTGGGGGCAGGCATCACTGGCGCACCGCGGAGCACCACGCGCGGCAAACGGCAGGAAAGAAGGCTCGGTCGGCACATGTGGGGAGGCGGAGGAACACCAAGCCAAGGAGCTCCGAAGGGAGGGTCCGACCATGGCGGTGCTGGGACTTGTGCCATCCTGCAATGCAAATGGGAGCCGGGCATTACCAGGCAGAGTATAAATAAAACAATAAAAGATATCATAAAACATCTTTTCTTTTATTGTGTAGTGGCTAAACAAATATGATCACTATGCTTGTCTGAAATCACCGTGAATGGATTTGAATCAGTGGCTAGGCTCTGGTTCCGCGAAAACAAATACAACTTTGAATACATTTAACTCTGAGTGACGTGGAGCTTATGGAAACTTAAAACAATCTTTGGTTTTAGGATGGCAGGTGGCATAGTATGCAGCATTGTGGTGATCAATGGTGGCATTGATCCTCTGGGCGCACTTATGGAGGTTAGTGATGAGTCGTGATCTAACTGAAGGCAAACAGGATCTGGAAGAGGATGTGCAGACCGACCTGTAACATGCAATCTACGGTTGGTGGACATGCACAAAGCCTATCAATATCTATATCTATCTGGCATAGTAGTAATAAGCTAAGATTCAATTATGTTGGCCCAGTGAATTCAGTTATGTTTGTCTAGTGAACCATCTATCTGTTCTGAGCAGCATTGTTCCTTTAGTTTTTAAGAGGGTGTTTGGGACTGCTCCCCTCTATATTTTTCAGTTTCGCTCTATGTTTTTTTAGCCAAACGGTTTAGCTCCATGCACGTAACTCCAAAAAAAGGTGATGTTATGAGAGCACATAAAGAGGTATTCCCTCCGTTTCAAATTATAAGTTGCTTTGACTTTTTTGGTACATTTATTTTGCTATGTATCTACATATAATAATGTGTCTAGATATATAGCAAATAGATGTACCAAAAAGTGTCAAAACGACTTATAATTTAGAACGGAGGGAGTACTCCATAAACTCTAGATTTTTATAGAGCTGCTCTACGGTAGGGTTTATAAAGCAGAGTTTGTGGAGCAGTCCCCAACACCCTAAGTGCTTATTTGGCTGTGTACAAATACACTTTAATCCATATGGTTTGTGAGGGATTAAGGTGTGTTTTAGTTTAAATTTCACTTCAATTCCTTCCAAACGGTATGGATTAAGGTGTATTTAGGTGCAACAAAAAATAAGGACAGATGCGTGTGAAAGCCCTAGTTTGGTTTTTGGCTAATTGATGAAACCTAGGACTAACCCTATTGCTAAGTGTGTAGCATTAGAGAAAGGGAAGGTCCAAGCCAAGTGGTGGAGTGGTGATCAAGATGATGGAGGTGACCACAAATGATCAAGTACCACACTTGGTGATGAAGGAAGATGAGGAGCAAGATGGAATGCTAGAGGCAAAGGTATATGCTAGGGCATTTCCATTTTGCCGGCCATAGGCGAGTAGAGAAGTTGATGGCCGAATTTAGGATCGATAACCGTACTATTAAGAGGGGCAATGTCGCGCAATATCGGTTATCTAAGTGCCACTAGGTGAGCAATGACTTTGCATATGCATTAGGGACCTAGTGTGCTAGCAATCTCTTGCAAAATTCATTTGAAAATGCTAACACACGTGCACAAGTAGAGAGACACTTTTGTGTTGGCACATGAGAGCAAGAGGTGATGGTGTTTGGGTGTGAAACCCTCCCGCCGAGCTCGCGAGGCGGGACTCGAAAGTTTTCGGACGAAACGGGGTCACTCAGAGGTGACCGGACGCTGTCCTGGTAGGGACTGAACGCGTCCGGTCAAGTGTGTGCGTCCGTCGTTTTTCAGGGGCGACCAGACTCCGAGGGACCGGACAGTCCGGTGCCAAGGGTTTGGATGCCACCGTGTGAGCGCAGTGTGGACCGGATGCTGGGCGTGTCCAGTCATGGGGCAGCGGACACGTCCGGTCAAGATTTTGCGTTTCTGGACCTCTCTGGTGGCCGACCGGACGCCACTGTTGGCGCGTCCGGTCAGGACACAGGACGCGTCCGGTCGATGCTGACAGCGCGGGAGTTGGCTTGTGACGTTGGGCGCGAAGAGTGGAATTCAAACGGCTAGTACACGTGGCCAGTTATGTTGGACCGGACACTGGACCGAACGCGTCCGGTCAGGCCGTTTCGGGCGTCCGGTCAATGCGTAGAAACTGTGTTTTGAGGGTAACGGCTAGGTGCTTTGGTGGGCGCCTATATAAGTGATTTGGCCGGCTCTAGGGAGTTACACTTGGCACTTTGACATACTTGACATCCTCTAGAGCTAAGCAAACCTCCTCCCTCACTTTGCATGTCTCGTGATTGATCTAGAGAGTGATTGGGAGAGCTTCTAGTGCATTTGCCTTGTGATTGAGCATCTAGTGGCACTAGTGAGCGTTCTTGCTGCGGATTGAGCTTATTACTCTTGGTGATTCCCGTCACCTAGACGGTTGGAGCAGCGAGCCGGAGTTGAGCAAGGTTGAAGATTGTTCTTGACGACTCCAGAGGTGATTGTGAGGGTGTTGATCCCACCCCGCGGGAGATCGCGAAAGGAATCCTTAGTGGAATCTCGTGTCATTGAGTTACCCTCACTTTGTGTGAGTTCTTGTGGCGCCCGGTGAGGGCTTGGCTTGTGACGCCAATTAGCCACCGAACTACTGAGTGTGTGGTCGACACAACGGGGAGTAGCGTGCCGGCAAGCACGTGAACCTCGGGATAAAAATCTTGTATCCCTCGGTGTTCTTGTGTGGTTTGATCCTTCGAGATCAACTTGGATTTCTATATTGGATCATCTCTTCGGGTTTCATTGTATTGACAAGACGGTGATTGGTCATCATCCCGAAGGCACGGTTTGCACACTCAATTTTCTTCCTAGCGATTACTTTTATGCAAAGTAGTGTATTAGGTTGTGTAGCATAGTTGAATTGCTAAGGACGCTATTCTTAGTGTGCCTAGTGTATAGGTTTGCTAGAATTGTTTAGGTTGGCTTGCAACCCCCACTAGGCTAGTGCAACACTTGCATTCGCCATTTGTTATACTAACCGGTTTGTTTAGTGCTTTGTAGAAATTTTAATTAGGCTATTCACCCCCCTCTAGCCATTTAGGACCTTTCAGCGTGTCGGCATAGAAACACCTGGCAAGCACGGAATGGAAGCGGGTCATCATTTAGCATCTGATGCCAGCGATAAGTGACCTTTGATGCTTACAAATCACATGGATGCATCTTCTCCACAGATCGCTCCCAATCGCTCAAGAATAGCATAAATAAACGGGAAATGGAATCGAGAAGACAGACAGAACGGGATGCGTGTGTGCACAAGAGACCCGGCTGCCACTAGAGGTCCGAAGCAGCAGACGCATTACGGCCTCGCGCGGCCATAGCATAGGAGGCGAAACCAGGGAGATGATGGAGACGATAGGAACAAGGGGGAAGGCCAGATACCCTGGATTCGTCGGCGGCCGCCGGTGCTATGGTGAGCGGCGAGCCGGCGAGGCGACGATGGGGATTCGGATTGTGGAGAGTGGAGTTCGTTCTTTTTGGCTGGTTGAAACGGGCCTGTGCAGTTGGGCTGCGAAAGCCTGGCCCATTTATGCATAATGGGCCCAACATGGAAGGATGTTTTGCCTCATCCTTTTTCGAAATTCAAGGAATTTTTATTTTCCGTTTGTCTTTTTCATTCATTACATTACAGATTTATAAAATAGTCAGAAATTCTTGGCTTCTCTACCATAAGAATCATCATCGTGTCTTTACTGATGCATAAATCATCATCATGTTTTTACTGATTCATAAAAACAACAAGCAGCAGCAGCTCCTCCACAAGTTGCAACCACTTTTTCAGTATTGTTTGCTTGAGTAGGTGAGAAAACAATTCAGTATCTTTCTGAACAAACAGCCTTACCTCTGAATAGCATTACTGCCCGTCCCAACATGAAAGAAGTAGCAACCCAACTAGATACCTCGCTGAACAAGTAGTTGCTTCATTTGCCACTGGCAAAGGGTTGCGCTGTGTCACTTGAACCAGCTGTTTTTTCAACACTGCAGAAATATTGCACACCACCTTCGGTTGTAATAACCAAAAACATAATCACATATATGATATGATACATAACCAATTGTGATTTTAACTTACAGATCACCAGACAGGTGTGTGCAACTCAAACTGAATTTCCTTCCAGCTGTACCTCATCATGGACACAAACCCAAAATGAAAACATTGTGGTGATACCAATGCAGCTTATGTACATGATCATCCTACACAGATCATGCCGAAACCTCGCACAAAGTCTGAACTACACAAATCAAACCCCACCAAAGCAACCAGGATTCAGAAACTGGGACACAGCCACACAAGCATTACATAAAACAACTGTTCAAGCAGTCACTCATACCAAACGTTGAGAGCATTCCTAATTAGAACGGGTGTTTGAAGCAACACCATATGAGGCAACAGGGCGGTCATTGTTTACAAGCAGGTACTACTGGGTAGAGATATCCAAATCGACACATCCGAATATATCAGAGCCATTTGTGCGTTTGTAGGAGCACATGGCAAGGTGACCAACTCTTTCAGCTTTCTTTATTAGCTCTGCTCAGTGTGGAGCGGGAGAGGCATCAGCAGAACAAGTTCCTCCACACATAAGCATCAGAGATTCCACAATTTCTTGCGACCTGCTGTTTGCAGCTTCATCTGTCTCACCTGCATTTGGAAAAACCATCACAGAAGCACAAGGTTTGGCTCAAACGACCAAGAGGATTTTCATGAATGAAACCTATGTGAATCAATATGATCTAAGCCACCTCAAACAAATTTTCTTAACGTTATTTTCCTAGTCATAGTTTGATAGGAAGTCATCTGTGATCCATCCTCCTGCTGCGTTAGAGAGATGTCTCAAAGAAAAAACACATTTTCACTAGCATATCCTGTCACATTCATCTAGAGAAGTAAAAAATACCTTGCTTTTTACATGACTGTCAAAACCTCAAAATATGTCTCATACAAGAATCCCTTGAGAGTAAGTTGCACCTTCGTTTTATATAGCTTACATTTAACAAAATCGTTGAATATAAGAATGGCGCCTATGTTTTATGGCACACCTATGTCAGCTCATGGGATTCCAATATAAGGATATTTTGACCCTGTTCAAAACTGCATGATGGCATCATTTTGGCCCTCTACATGATTTAGCACTCAAGTTATCTACTGAACATTGAAACATGTGGGCAAGAAAGTGCAGCTATTGACAGTTGAGGAGAAATGTATGATTTTGCTGACAGTATTTAATTTTTTATCTATGTCTAAATCCCACAGAAAAAGAAGCGCATGCACACTTACCCTGTGAGAATATCCAGGTCGCGGGGACTTTTCTACTCTTCCATGATACCAAAGTCAAGGGCGAATAGTTCTGCCCATCTTTCATGTCATACAATTCACAAGATCTAACTACTTTTTGCAAATTCCCAAACCAGCTGATGGAATCATGTAGGTAGAAGATACAGTCCCGTGAAAGATCATAGGGAGACACACGAACAGCTCTGGAGCACCCTCGTGCAAGGAACAATGCTTGGTCATTCCCCAAAGTCCTCATCTCCGCCCAAAAGTGCCGCTCAAGATCAGCCTCGAACACCACAAACCTGCTACTACCAGTCGGAGGAATTCCAGGTCCACGCTCTATTCTGCAGATCATTAGCAGTGTGCCATGAGATTCGAGGAGGTAAGGCATGTAGCTGAACTATCCTTGGCATGGAAATGGGATTCCCTCAATGAGGTGCTTAATCCGAGACGGCCGAAAAAAGAGGAGAAGATGGGGCTCGGGCAAATGGGAGGTGGAGGAGAGGTAAGAGTGCGATTGGGCTCAGTTTGAGCTTGGGGAGGTGCAGCGGAGTGCCCCAGGGCTATTTATAACCTCAGTGAGGCGGTGGGGGGGGGGGATGTCAGAAAAATTTCCTGATGCGCCGGCAACCGCATACCACAGTACGGCTTACTGTGCACGCTCTCGCGGAGGGAGGAGGGTGATGACGTAACGCACAACACGCAATGTCATACACAGCTCTGGGCAGCAGAGCGGCATGGGCGTGAGGACACGCGTCGCGTGGAGGAGGAAGGCGGCAGCGACAACATCCTCGCAGAAGGCGTTTTCGCACGGGAAAGGCAAAAAAAGAGAGAGGAGAGGGAGGAGTCTTCGGCGTGGGCGGGGGTGCGCCATGCGTGGGGAGGGAAGAATGGGCCGTGACCCGGGCGGGGAGAGGGGGAAGAGAGGGAGAGGGAGTTGGCCTTTGGCCCAAGGAGGAAAGAGGAGAGGGAAGGGAAGCTGGACCACGGGGAGAGAAAGAGGGTGGGGCGGCCCGAGAAGGGTTTTGGATTTTGAGAATTTTTCAAAAGAGGATTTCGAGTTTAAATTCAAAATTGAATTTTGAAAAGGCACAACAGGAACAAAAATGAACTTTAGAAAATCAACAAACACTAAGCTTTTGGAATTTGAACAAAGTTTAAATGTGTAAAATCCTATTTGGCTCTAATTTAAACAAATTTTAGTTATAAATTCAAAAGTTCAATTTTTTTAATGGATTTTAGAAAGTAATTTAAAATTTAGGGCATTACAGAGGAGGAGGACGCCAAGGGCGTGGACGACCTACGCGGCAATCTTTGCTGCCGACTAGCAGTCCGACCACCCCTCTCGCGACTGATTTCTGGCAGCACAGGAGCGTGTGGCCCAGGATGTGGCCCACTACGCATGTGACTCCCACGTGATGCTTTGGTCCGACTACCTTTCTCAATTCGCGTCACGGTTCCTTTCTCAATTCGCCTCATGGTTAGCTACTTGCTTATTCCTCTTTTCGGTAGGTGAGTTTCTCTATTTTTTTTTCATTTTTCTATTTTTTTCTTTTCATTTTCCTTTTATTTTCTATGTGTTATTTTGTCATTGTTTCTATTTCTATTTTTATTTTATTTACTTTGTTCATTTTTTCTTTTTTTATTTCTTTTTTACGTGGCCTTTTGTTCTTTTTGTCATCTTTTATTCTTTTTTATTTTTCTTTATTTCATCTTTTATTCATTTTTTATTTTTCTATTCTTTTCTTCTATTTCTTTTCTCTTCCCTTTGTTTTTTCATTTCTACGTTTCGATGGTCTTTTATAATTCTTTTTTTTCTTTTCTATTTTCATTTTTATTCTTTTTTTATTTTCCTTTCTTTTATTCTATTTATAATTTTATGTTTAATTTTTTTAATTTAAAAATACACTTTATGTTCACCTCGTATATATATGATGTTTTATAATGTATTTTGTGATGTTTGTAGACAGGAATTTAATGTTCTACGACATATTTTGTGATGTTCAGTGCGCAAACATCAATGTTTTAGGATATATTTGGTGATGTTCGGTAGCTTCTTTCTTCTTTTTATTTGACTGTAATTAATTACTTCACTAATTTCATTATTTTATCCTACATTTCATAATATTTTGTGATGTTCAATAGTATACGTATGATGTTCCATGCTAGATTTAGTGATGTTCGTTAATGTGTATTCTACGATATATTTGTGATGTTCGGTAGTATCTTTTCTTCTTTTTTATTTCACTATAATTAATTACTTCACTAATTTTATTTTATTTTCTGTATTTTCATGATATATGTGATATTCACGTAGTATAAATATGATGTTCTATGCTATTTTCTACAACATTGGTAGAGTCTTTCATATAATGTTCGATGATTATCTTTAAATACATGTTCATTAAAAATTATCAAATATTTCTATGTGGGGTCTTATTTTAAAGAGTTTATTGCACGTCTTATTTTTTTTTTATTTTTTCTTTCCATTTTCCTTTTTTATTTTCTCTCGTTGTTGTACTGTTCTTTTTTATTTTTATTTCATTTACTTTGTTCATTTTATTTTGTTTTTATTTCTTTTTACGTGGCCTTTTGTGCTTTTTGTCATCTTTTTTCTTTTCATTTTCTTTCTTTCAAATTTTATTCATTTTCATTTTCTTTTCTTTTCTTCTATTTCTTTTTTTCTTCCCTTTGTTTTTCCATTTCTATTTTTTGTGGTCTTTTATAATGCTTTTTCTTTCTTTTTTTTTTTTATTCCTTTCTTTTCTTCTATTTATAATTTTATGTTTCACTTTTTTAGTTTACAAATACATGTTATGTTCATGTAGTATACA
Source organism: Chrysopogon serrulatus (assembly GCA_015844335.1). Lineage (NCBI taxonomy): Eukaryota > Viridiplantae > Streptophyta > Magnoliopsida > Poales > Poaceae > Chrysopogon > Chrysopogon serrulatus. The sequence continues at coordinate 1,280,535 of JADLZL010008185.1, read as the reverse complement.
TACGATGTTTCATGTTGTATTTTGTGATGTTTGCAAGCAGAAATTTGATGTTCTATGATAAAATTTCTAATGTTTAGTGCGTATACATCGATGTTCTAGGATGTATTTGGTGATGTTCGATAGCTTTCACTACTACACAAAAGATTTTGTAAGGCACTTCAAAAATGAGCTCGGAGGCGGTTTTAGCAAAAAACCGCCTCGGTTAATAAGTTCCAACCGAGGCTATGCCCCTGCGCGAAAAACCGCCTCGGTTAATACATTAACCGAGGCGGTTTTTCTAAGGAAACCGCCTCGGTTAATCGATTAACCGAGGCGTAAATTATAAAATAACCGCCTCGGAAAATGAGGCCCAGCCCACTAGCCCAAAAAGCCCAACTATTGAACACACATATATATAGATGGGACTAGGGTTTCAGCCTCAGCTCCTTATTCTCTCTCCAGTAGCGGCCGTACTCCTCTCTCGCTCCCCCCTCCCGGAAAGAAGACGGCGGCGCTGTGCGCCCGACGCGCTCCCCGTCCCCCTCCCTCCCCTCCCAACCCTCCTTCCCTCGGGCGGCCGCCCCTCTCCCTCTCCTCTCCATCTCCCTCCCTCTCTCCGGCGCGGTGTGGGGAAGGCACGGCCTTGGCGGGCGCGGTGTGGGGAGGCACGAGGGCCGGGGCGGCGCCGGCTTTGGCGGCAGCGTGAGGTGCGCGGCGGTGGCGGCGCTGCGGCGTGGCGGCGCGAGGCACGCGGGCGGGCGCTGGCGCATTCACTGCAGCGACGGCGGTGGGCAAGGACGCACTTCGAGGCGGCCTCCACTGGATCTGCTAGGTGATCGGGCGGATTCACTCTTCTCCATCTCTCCTTGCTCCTTCTCTCTCTCTCTCTCTGCCGGTCTTGACGACGACGTGGAGGAGGCGGGCCGTGGCCGGATCCGGCGAGGAGGAGGCGGGCCGCGGCCGGATCCAAATGAGGAGGAGGGCCCTTGCGCCGGATCCCCGCAAGGAGGGGCCAGCCGCACCTGGATCCGGCGACAGTGGCGGCTCGCACCCCTCTCTTCGTCCGCACGGCGAGCGCATGACGAGCGCAGATCCGGGCAGCAGCAGTGGCGGGGAGTGGATCCGGTCCCCCACCGAGCAGATCCAGCCATCGGCAGCTGCGCGCGAGGATTCGGCCACCGGTGGCGGCGGCGCACAGGACCGGGCTCGGTGGGCTACCGGGCTCGGTGGGCTTTTTTTTTAATTTTTGAAATTATTTACCGAGGCGGTTTTTGTAAAGTAACCGCCTCGGTTAAGGCCACGATTAACCGTGACCTTATGTTCGAGGCGGTTAGAAAAACCGCCTCGGTTAACAAAAAAAAACTGCCTCGGTTAAGTTTTCTGTAGTAGTGTTTTTTCTTCCTTTTATTTGACTGTAATTAACTACTTCACTAATTTTTTTATTTTATTCTATATTTCATGATATTTTGTGATGTTTAATAGTATACATATGATGTCCTATGCTAAATTTAGTGATGTTCTTGTAGTGCTAATGTGATGTTCTATAAATATATTTGTGATGTTCGGTAGCATCTTTTCTTATTTTGTATTTCACAATAATCAATTGCTTCACTAATTTTTTTAATTTTTCCATGATATATGTGATAGTCACGTAGTATAAATATGATGTTCTATGCTATTTTCTGAAGCATTCGTGCAGTTTTTAATGTGATGTTCAACGATTATCTTTAATATTCATCATGAGATAAATGCTTATTAAAAAATTATCTAAATATATCTATGTGGGGTCTTGTTTTAAAAGGTTTATTGCACAGAACACGATGGTGCAATCGGATTTTATTTGAGATACTTGATTTAGGAGCCATGGCCTTTTTTTTAGTTGGGATATGTTGACGTCAGCAGCGTGCGTTCGTCGTTCACGTACCTCTTCCAAACATGTGGTGCAACGTGCCTGGTCTGCGGGGGTGAAGGAAGCAAGTGCTGGTGGCCCAATAAAATTGAATTCGGCCCACTTCTGCGGCAGCGCGCACGAGACAAAAATTAATCTAGGTGGTCGGAGCGATTGCTGGTTTGCACCGCCAGCACGCCCCCGACCTGCACCCCCTTGGGCGTGCTCCTTCTCTTTTTTTTAGGGGGGGGGGGCGCTGTGCAAAACACTTGAGCTGGTCTTAGACAAAATTATAAGGCCCAAGACCCGATAAAAGGCAGCACAGCACCTGACATATCACTTTTTCACGATGTTTTGAAGATCTATCTGGACGTGTTTGATGATATGTCCAGATCCATTAGAAATCCCTTGAAATAAGCTTTTCAACAAGTACTCATCCTCCCTCCATATAAGAAAAAGAAGTCATTTTAGACAAGGTTTGGGTCAAACATTAGAAACATAAATTATGAATAATTTTTAAGTTGTTAAGTTTGAAAACGTAAAAACCATATGAATAGATTTATCTTAAAAAATATTTTTATAAAAGTATAAATATATCACTTTGTGATAAGTATTTTTACAAGAATATGAAGTCAAAGTTATACTTTAGAGACTGTGTCATTGTCTTAAACGACTTCTACTTCTAACATAGAGGGAGTACACCTCCATCATGCTTCAGATGAGGAAATTACAGCCTTTGGAATGTGGTGCTCTCAGGCTATCTGCGAACAGAATGGTGGGCTTTTATGGGCTTCGTCTCCAATTTTTAATGTTTGGCTTCATGTATACGCGTCCAAGATGATGTAAAGGATAGCAATGTCACTCTTTTAATGTTTGATTCATCATCACACTTGTTCCTAAACACAATTATATTACCAATATTAGGTAGCAATCAGTTCATATGAAAATCATGGTGCAAATGTTGGAACGAGTGCACCTTATCCTGTATATATGTGGGCGTATTTATAGGTGCCATGGTCTTATCATAATCACAGTGGAATTGCTCACAAAATAAAAATGGAACAAGCTGTTCTCGTACAACTTTAAAAATATGCCTTGAGTGGGCTTTCTGCATAGTTTCTGTCTTTCTGATGTGGTTCGAGTCTTCAAAGTTAATTCTGTTACATGCTTGTCCGAAATGCTAGCTGTTGAATTATCCTACATGGATGAACAAAATGGATCACTGCGACGCGCAGGCATGACAGGCACTTCCATATAGCCTGCGAGGTTTGTTCCTTGCTTGAGATACCTTAACCATTATGTTAGCATTCCGTTGCCAGTACCAGAGAAAAAGAAAAGCTATTCAATATAGCCCGAATCCCACAAGCAAAGAGGCCGTCTTTTCTTCTAACACTGGACCCGTTTTTTAACTGCCGGGGCCTTCCTTTCAACATCAAATCCATCGTGCTGCAATATTTGGACGTCTCCGGCGCTAAGGCCTCGGCAGTGTTGAGTGCAGCTAGAAATAAAATCGGATCCCACCATAGATTTTTGGCATCGCTCTCGTTGAGCTGCAGTGGTGAGCATCACTTCTGCCACCCAACATGCAATAAAGAATACTCCCTCCGTCCTAAAAACAAGTATCTTTTTTGACTTTTCAGACATTGCTATTGACCATTTGTCTTATTTAAAAAATTTATATATATTCTAAAATAAATATATCACTATTAAAGTATATCTAATGATAAAATAAGTCATAACAATATAGATGATGTTTATATAAAAATTTTAAATAAAAAGAATAATCAAACATGATATCCTGAAAGTTTAAAATGATACTTTTTTTGGGACAGGGGGAGTAGGAAGGAGTAGTATCGGCATTGGTTTGAGCAGAGAGACAGAGACACGAAAGCATCTAGTACTTGCTGCGAACAAAATTGAGTGAGCACCGGTTCCTGGAGATGCACCACTCCCAAAATTTCTAGCGTAGGCATCACTTGTTGCAGTGTGTAGAGTAAAGCCCAAACGCTCTCTTTTCTTTTCAAACACCACTCGAAGCGTACGCTGCGGAAGGCCTAATATGGAGCCCACAGGCACACAAACACCTATAATAAAAAATAGAACTAGTACTCCATCCATCCAAAAATATAAGGACCGTCCAAGAATATAAAGACAAGAATATAAAGACTTAGGGTTTTTCGAACCAAATAATTTTTCAACCAAAAGACGTATGTATCTATATTAATTTCGGTTTTGGGTTGTTTGCATTCGGGCATGCAGGCTTTGAATGATGCTGCCGCTCAATCACGCATACATGCTTATTTTTGGGCGGACGGAGTATGGTGATTTGCTGGTGAGCTTTGGCAACAGGTTAGTGACATTCTTGTCGTGAAATCCTCCATCAACTAATTCTTTTCCTCTGTGTCAGATAAAAGACTAATTCTTTTCTTCTGTCACATAAAAGTAGAATAGCTTTTACATGGGCCCCGGTGTGTGAGATCCTCTATAAAACTATTGTTCAACGCACCTACTCCTTTCACATAATAACGTATTCCCTCCGTTCTAAATTATAAATCGTTTTGACTTTTTTAGTATATCTATTTTGCTATGTATCTTGATATAATAATGTGTCTAGATACATAGCAAAATGGATAAACCAAAAAAGTTAAAGCGACTTATTATAATTTAAAACAGAGAAAGTACCCCGTATTGCCCCTCGATATCTCTATTTGTCATGGGTAATATTATTTGCTCCCAGAAACGTGGCAATGATTTAAGGTAGTGGGAGTGTTAAAATCATTACGGATCATTTTTTAGTTATCAGTGATTATTCTCATGGCTTATTCTATGTCCCTTGGCCTAGAGGTCATGCAGAATAGAACAATATTTCTTTATGGTAACTAATCATCATGAAATTAAATACACACTAATTATTGGAGAGATCTATAAAACTAGGAAAGACGCTGTTGTAAAGAGTGTCCACATGTGAACACTGTTCACATAACTGCCCGACTTGTAGGGATCGGATATGGACGGATGCGTTTTTTTTTTTTTTGTCAGATATACATATTTTTTTAGTCGGATATGAATCAGATTCGGATATTTGATACGAATTCGGATATCTGGTCAACCAAGTCAATGCAGGTATCCAATTAGTTATGGATGACTTCAGAACCATAAAATTATCACACTGATCAAGTATGAGTATAAAACACATGGAAACTAATATTGCTTACCTAAAATAGAATATTTTGTGAATAAACATTTTAACAATTAAATATATTGCTAAAGAATTTTATAAATGAATACATAATTCAATAAATATATTAGACAGGGGCATGCAATGCTTATTCCGTGGCGCAATATTTTTCATTGCCAGGATGGAGAGGAGGCGGAGGCTTTAGCTTGTCTGGAGGGTGTTAGACTAGCAAGTCACTGGCCTGATCACCCTTTTTGCTTGAGGCGGACTGCTCCTCGATGGTGTGTAAGATCAAAGCCTTCCCAGAAGATCGGTCCCTAGTCGCACCTGTTATCAACGATCTGATGAAAGAGGCGCGGGAGTTATTCAGTCTAAAGGTGGAGAAAATTTGCACATCCCAGAATAAAGTCGCGCATGAACTTGCGCATTTAGCTCTTAGATTAAATCAGAATTGTGTTTCTTTTGCTAGTTTTCCTTTATGTATTCAAGGACTTATCTGTAATGACGCTAGTTGTCTTCAATAGTCTTTGACTCGGCAAAAAAAATATACATATAAAAAAATTACATTGGAGTACATAAAAATAATTTAGATCAATAAAAAATAAATTGAAGTATTTTAAAATAATATATTTAATAAATCAAAATAGTATATGCTATATTGTTCTTTTCCGAGCATATGGTAGCCTCATTTAGCTCCATTATTAGCTGTTTTAGAGTCTTGCCGCTAAATCCCATAGCCCGTGATTTAAGACACCGAGTATATGTGGATTCTTCTGTGCTATATTGTTCTTTTCCGAGCACATGCTAGCTTCCTCGCTGTTACTACGAGATACTGGGAAGAACAGTATGTATGCCTGCCATCTTGCATTGTGCCAGAACGAAGGTCAATGATCGACACAAACTGATTGAGGGAAAGCTACGGCATGCATGCAGATCGATGACAATCGGCGCATGTAGGGAGGTTTGCAACTATTTCAAAAAATGATCAACAAACTCTGTCTACCCATCAGTCTGAGGATGATATGTGGAGCTGCGGATAAGCTTGGTGCCTAGGGAGATTTATTTGCAACTATTTTCAAAAATGATCAACAAACTTCTGGTAGCTCGAAGCGTATCCTCAAAAATCTGATTGACTCTCTCTGTCTACCCATCAGTCTGAGGATGATATGTGGAGCAGCGGATAAGCTTGGTGCCTAGGGAGGTTTGCAACTATTTCCAAAAATGATCAACAAACTTTGGGTCTCTATCAGATATGACCGTCTTTGGTACCCCATGCAAACAGAGAATACGGGAGATATACAAGTCGGCATATTAACCCATGCGGTATCCTAAGTTGACTAGGATGAAGTGAGCGGACATGGTCAAACGGATAAAGTGAGTGGACTTGGTCAAACGATCCACAATCACCCATATCGGTCTTGTTGCTATCGAGTAACAGGCAACCCGAAAATCAAATACATGCTGTGATGTCTTCACACTTCACGCCGGTATAGCCAAGGGCTGAAGTAGTCCTGCTGGTTTGAGGTGGTCTGCCTTCACCCTGTGATAGATGTCGCACTCTGCCACATACTGAGCAACTTCTCCTTTCATCCTCGTCCACCAAAACTGGTTCTTCGAATCTTGATACATCTTGTTACTACTAGGGTGAATGGAATATTTAGAGGTGTGGTGTGGGCTACCAGATCGATGACAAGCGGCGCATGTAGGGCTGCCAGAAGAGAGGGAACAAGGTGAACGAAGGTTTCTACTAGTGCCACTGAGGACTATGCAAACGGTGGCTTCCTGTTCCTGCTGTCGACCGGCACAGGATGGTAGCTTCGTGTTAAGTTGGTCAGGCCGCACTAGGCTATGGATGCTAGCTGCAACAGCGGCCCTACCTGGACGCACTGTGCTGTCGCGTAGGGCTCCAAAAGTAATAATTAATTATTTTTATGTTGTGTTCACGTGAGTGGTCCAAAACATTATATTTTGTTTCAAGACATTGGACTTCGTGTCAAAGTTGTATCTTAGCTCTTGTTCTCTTCACCTCCAAATTCGAGATGTTTTCACTCTCTCCATCACATTAATTTTTAGCCGCATGCATAGAGTATTAAATATAAGTAAAAAAATAACTAATTGTATAGTTTAGTTGTAAATCACGAGACGAATCTTTTAAGTCTAGTTGGTCCATGATTAGATAATAATTGATAAATATGCTACAGTACTTTAAATTCAAATTTTTTGTAATCTGGACAAGGGCTTAGGCTCCAAACGTACAGGACAGTCTCGGGTTCTAGTTTGGAGCCTGTGCAACCACCTGGCTAGACTCGGGCTTTGAATCTCGGTCTGAAGCCCGGCAGAACCCAAAAATATGCACGTCTATACCTTTAATTTAATTTAATTTATTTTATTTATTTAATTAATTAATTTAATAATAATAATTATTATTATTATAATTATAATTATTAATAATATATATAATATATACTATATATATCTAGACAAAACTTTCAGCCAGTTTTTTTTGTCCATCTATCTTACTAATAAGTCTTTGATCCCTACGCGTTCCTGTCATTGTTTTCGATTGGCGTCCGCTACTACTTCTTCCTTTTTTCACCCCAAACTAAACCAGACGATGTTTTGTCGTGCATGTGCCTTCTTCCCATATATTCCGATCACGTACTTTAATCTGTCTCCTTTTCTTTTTCCATTTTTCTAATTTTTATTTCACCGTATCCTTTTTCGATTCTTTTGGTAATAACCTAGACAGATATGGACTAGGATCAAATAGATCTCTTCGGTTACATGATTTTTTTCTTTTTTCTCCCGTTTATTATATATAGATATTAAAATAATAAGGATAGTATTACGTGACTTTGATCTTCTCTTCTTTCCTAATAAATAGATATTTTCGAGACATATTTGTTTTTCTGCCTCTCCTTGCTTGCTTGGCCTCCACAGCTTCCTCGCACGGACTCTTCCAAGAGAATGCGCTCGGCAGATCTAATATAGTACGACTCAATAAATTGAATATAAATTAATGGGTTACATCGGACACCAATTAAACTATATCGGCATAACAAGATGTTGTGATAATGACGCGAGGCACGGAGACGAGGGGCAACAATGAGGTCGGGGAAATGGCAAAGCGACCTAACAAGATGGTGACATGAACATGACCGAGGTGAGGCAAAGGCGATGGCGACAACACGGGGCGAGATGACTACATGGGCAAGGCTGTCACGGCACAGAAAGATGCTGAGGTCCGAATGACGATGGTATAAGGCGCAGAGATGGCGACAAGGGCAAGGTCAGGCAATAGCGGCGCAACCTGACGAGAGGGCGGCGTGAGCGAGGCTGAGGCGAGGCTATGCGACGACGATGACGTGTGGCGGGGAGATGGCGACGTAGGTGAGGCTGCCAAGGTGTTGGAGCATGTGGTTGCCGGGCTTTGTCGCATGGAGCTTATGGGCCATGGAAGCGTCATCATGGGACCTACTGGGGCATGGTCGCGCCAAGGCTCCGTGGCCAACTTAGCATGGCTTTAGGCTGGCATAGTTGGAGGCCTCATGTGCGAGTGGATGAGGCCCGTGACTAAGTGATAAAAAATAAAAAGAAAAATTTATTATGGTTATTTTATAGTTTTTATCTACCACAAGGAACTGGTTTATAAAAATTACACGATGAAGTGTTTATACCCTACGTAAATTCACTGTTTTGCAGTTTGCTCTACTGTATTTATTGATTCTTTGATGTAATAGTTGGAAGTGAAAGTGAAAACGTGCACCCTGATCAAATAGATATTTTTGAGACATTTGTTTTTCTGCCTCCTTTGCTTGGCCTCCACAGCTTCCTCACACAGACTCATGCGCTCGGCAGATCTAATATAGTACGACTCAATAAATTGAATATAAATTAATGGGTTACATCGGACACCAATTAAACTATATCGGCATAACAAGATGTTGTGATAATGACGCGAGGCACGGAGACGAGGGCAACAATGAGGTCGGGAAATGGCAAAGCGACCTAACAAGATGGTGACATGAACATGACCGAGGTGAGGCAGTGCGATGGCGACAACACGGGGGCGAGATGACTACATGGGCAAGGCTGTCACGGCACAGAAAGATGCTGAGGTCCGAATGACGATGGTATAAGGCGCAGAGATGGCGACAAGGGCAAGGTCAGGCAATAGCGGCGCAACCTGACGAGAGGGCGGCGTGAGCGAGGCTGAGGCGAGGCTATGCGACGACGATGACGTGTGGCGGGGAGATGGCGACGTAGGTGAGGCTGCCAAGGTGTTGGAGCATGTGGTTGCCGGGCTTTGTCGCATGGAGCTTATGGGCCATGGAAGCGTCATCATGGGACCTACTGGGGCATGGTCGCGCCAAGGCTCCGTGGCCAACTTAGCATGGCTTTAGGCTGGCATAGTTGGAGGCCTCATGTGCGAGTGGATGAGGCCCGTGACTAAGTGATAAAAAATAAAAAGAAAAATTTATTATGGTTATTTTATAGTTTTTATCTACCACAAGGAACTGGTTTATAAAAATTACACGATGAAGTGTTTATACCCTACGTAAATTCACTGTTTTGCAGTTTGCTCTACTGTATTTATTGATTCTTTGATGTAATAGTTGGAAGTGAAAGTGAAAACGTGCACCCTGATCAAATAGATATTTTTGAGACATTTGTTTTTCTGCCTCCTTTGCTTGGCCTCCACAGCTTCCTCACACGGACTCATGCGCTCGGCAGATCTAATATAGTACGACTCAATAAATTGAATATAAATTAATGGGTTAAATCGGACACCAATCAAACTATATCGGCATAACAAGATGTTGTGATAATGACACGAGGCACAGAGACGATGGCAACAATGAGGTCAGGAAATGGCAACGCGAGCTAACGAGATGGTGACATGAGCGTGACCGAGGTGAGGCAGTGCAATGGCGACAACACGGGGCGAGATGACTACACGGGCAAGGCTGTCACGGCACAGAAAGATGCTGAGGTCCGAATGACGATGGTATAAGGCGCAGAGATGGCGACAAGGGCAAGGTCAGGCAATAGCGGCGCAACCTGACGAGAGGGCAGCGTGAGCGAGGCTGAGGCGAGGCTATGCGATGACGACGACGTGTGGTGGGAGACGACGACGACACGGGGCGGGGAGACAGCGACGTAGGTGAGGCTGCCAAGGTGTTGGAGCATGTGGTTGCCGGGGCTTCGTCGCATGGAGCTTATGGGCCATGGAAGAGTCATCACGGGGCCTACTAGGGCATGGTCGCGCCAAGGCTTCGTGGCCAACTTAGCAAGGCTTTAGTCTGGCATAGTTGGAGGCCTCACGTGCGAGTGGATGAGGCCCGTGTGAAGGGTCGAGATGGTGGACTAGAGGGGGGTGAATAGTCCTTTCTAAAATCTAATCGCAGCGGATGACCGAATTAAATGCGAAATTGAAACTATCGGTCTAACCAAGACTTCACCCCTCTAACTAAGTTCAAGCACCTTACAAAAGCTTCCTAGGTTGAGCCACTAAGATGCAAGGCTAGGTAGTGCTCGCCTATCCAATACTAGGTTGCAAGGTCACACAAACCTAAGCAACTAGTACTCAATCAAGCTCGGGAGTACCTATACATACTAATGAGCAAAGCGCACAAAGCTTAAGCACACTAGTAGTTCTCACTAGTACGGCTACACAAGCTTAATTAGTGAGCGCAATTGCTTAGCTATACAAACTAAGCAATGTAACTAGCAAGGCTACACAAGCCAACTAGCCACGCAATCACTACTTCTAAGCTACACAAGCTAAGAAAGTAACTAGCAAGCTACACAAGTAAACTAGCTACACGAGAGCAACCACTACTCACTACCACAAGTAATGAACAAATAAGAACAAGCTAGTGAATGGAGACTTTGCAAACCGATGAGATGAGTACACAAGTTGACACGTCGATTTTTACCGAGGTTCACTTGGTTGCCACCAAGCAAGTTCTCGCTGAGACAAACTCCAAGGTTGTCGCCGGTCCTCTTGCTAGCAGTGACCCTCAAGTCACGCTCTCCCACCAGAGTGCTCACCACGAGCTCTAGCACTTGACCGCGTCGAACCACTCATTGCTCTTCGTGTCTCCCTTTTACTAGAGTTGCTCTTCGCGATCTCCCGCGGGGTGAGCACAATCCCCCTCATAATGTCACTCCACGTGACTAGCTATCGGAGCACCACTCAATCTTCGAGCGTGCTACACGATGCCCACCTGCCTCCAAGCCGTCTAGGAGGTGGCAACCTACAAGAGTAATAAGCATCACTGGCTTGCAACTCTCTTACCTAGTGCCACACCTTGCAATCTCTCAATGCAACGCACTAGAATCACTCACTCGTAATCGGATGTAATTACTACAAGCATAAGCGAGTTAGAGGGCTCCCAAGCACCACCAAGCAAGGACACAAAGTCCCTAATATGCTCAGCAACCAGTCAAAGCCGGCCAAGTCAACTACTTATAGCCCCAAGGACTAAAGAATCATTGCCCACGAAACCAGTCAGCAGAGCTAACCGGACGCTCACCAAGTGACGACCGGACACGTCCGGTCGCAGCGTCCGGTCGCTCCCGCGACACCACGTGTCCTCGCCTTTCAAACTAGCCGTTGGCGCGCAACGGCTAGTTCGTGCGCGCGCGCCACACTACCTTTACCGGACGCGTCCTGTCCACTGATCGGACGCACGATGCCCAGCGTCCGGTCACAACTCAGAGAGCTCCCGAGAGCCAAAATCCTGACTGAACGCGTCCGATCAGCACTGACCGGACTCCCCCGGCGTTCGGTCCTCCTCTGCTCGCCTGCGCACGCCGACCGGACGCGGCACCAGAGCGTCCGGTCGCTGGCGTCCGGTGACCACCAAAAACAGCCCGGACGTGCACACTTGACCGGACGCGTCCGGTCCCTCCTGGACCAGCGTCCGGTTAAGTGTTTCTCAGCGAGAAACACTCCGATGACTTCGCCACCACATCCGGCCTCTGGCACAATGGAAAATGAGCACTTCACTTCCATACAAAAGGATCGAATCCCGCCTCAAAAGCTCGGCGGGAGGGAGAGAGATCCCAAACCCCTCTCTACCCGGCAAACACCATCCCCTTTGCAAATGTGCCAACACCACCAAGTGTACATCACCATGTGCAAGTGTGTTAGGATTTTCACAATCATTTTCCAAAGGGTTTTCACTCCTTCTCACATCGCCACTCGATCCTAGCAACACGATGCAAGGTTAGATCGCTCAAGTTGCACTAGATGACCGATATGTAAACAAGTTTGCCCCTCTTGATAGTGCGGCCATTTATCCTAAATCCAGTCATCAACTTCTCTACACACCTATGACCGGTGAAATGAAAACGCTCTAGGTTATACCTTTGCCTTGCGCTTTCCATTCTATCTCCTCCAATGCCGATGCAACACATGCATCAACATCCACATGAATGATATGATCCACTTCATATCATCATATGGCCTTCGGTCCATCGATCTTGACCTCACTTGCTTTTCACCGTCGCTTCGGTCCTTCAGCGCCAAGTCTTTGCTTAAGCCTCCCGACACTCGGTACCAACGGCTTCAAAGCCTCTAACTTGCCCTTCATCCTCGCGACCGGTCCATCAAGCCAAGTCTTGTCTCGATCTTCACCTCTAGCCACATGACTCCATGTCATGTATCATGCATTAAGCTCCTTCATCATCACATGTGTGAGCCTTGCAACAAATCACACCACCTCCATGGAATAGTTGCTCACACATATGTATCTGTGGACTAAATCTCTGTATATCTCACATAAGCACAATTAGTCCACCTAAGTTATCACTCAATTACCAAAACCAAACAAGGACTTTTCACCGTGACTAAGTGATAAAAATAAAAAGAAAAAATGTATTACAGTTATTTTATAGTTTTTATCTACCACAAGGAACTGGATTATAAAAATTACACGATGAAGTGTTTATACCCTATGTAAATTCACTGTTTTACAGTTTGCTCTACTGTATTTATTGATTCTTTGATGTAATAGTTGGAAGTGAAAGTGAAAACATACACCCTGACCATTCGTGTCTATAAGAGAGTCCCAGCTCTATGTCATGATGTAATTGATTATTTAAGTAGAAGAAAATGTATTCAAGCAAAATTATTTAGTCCCTATTGACACCTCTTAATGTTATCTCTAGCTACGGCGCTAAAAATGCTTGTGGGCATAGCATTGCTACTAGAACGCCAAGTTGTCATCCCCAGCAATAACACCAATAGATGTGGTATTAAATCATGCCACCATTTAGAATATAGAAATAGTATCCACAAGCGCACAGATCAAATACCATTGTAGCATTTTACCGGGAGTATTCCAGGTATCGTTATTTATATTTTACCATTGGAAAACAATGGCTAAAGACATTGATAGTTCACCATCATGTATCTACTAACTAGTATACCAACTAGACCTAAGTAGGGGTAAGTGGTAAATAATAAGAGTTATGTACAATGTCACACATAGAGGAGAATCCTATATATATAGTCAACTAACTTGAGAGGTTAACGGGAGAGTTCAAGGTTCCTATGTACTTCCCTATTACTCGGGTTCTATTCTAGTTGATACTAGAATATAACTAATGCATGGGTAAGTATAGCACACACAATAGCACTTCGGAGTAGTAGTACCTTTCCAACTCTCGAATAGATGAGAAAGAAGTAGTTGGAGAAGGCTGCCAAAAGCTCTATGAAACACCAACTCCGACGTGGTGGAATACGAAGGCCACATAGAGCTGTCACCCCTATGGGCTACCACAACTAACCGTAAGAATTGGACGCAACCTTAGGTAACCTATAGCCTAGACACCATGTCTACACTATCGATTACTACTCTAGCCACATATAATAACTAGAGCACCTAATACAGGCGGAGATCCTATGCTAAGATGCAATAACTACACTAACCATACAAAAAAGACATAGAAGTAAATAGAGAAGATAATTATACTAAAGCATAGGCCTTGCAAAGATAAGATACAGAGATATACCAGAGCTCCAAGGCTCCACGATAAGATCCGGAACGAAGCCTCTCAACCCTAGCTCTCAAGTTGCTAAACTATTACATTGAAGAGTCTAGCCCTAATCTCTCTGGTGTGTTGATCTCCATGAGAGTATGATCCTCAAAGGGATGCCTCTCGAATGGATCCCAACGAATAATGAATTAGGGTTTCAGGGGATGTCCCTCCCTCTGGGTCTGGGCCTGCTTTTATAGCCTTGGGCGATGATCGTGAGCCATCGGATCAAACCGACTTTGGCGGACGGCTGAGATTGAAATCCTATTGCGGTGGAGCAACCTGGGTGAAGTGGGCCGTGAACGGGCCAGGGCCCCGGTCTGGCCTGGTGGCCGTTGGCCCTCCGCTTCGGCGTGGTGTCTTCTGGCCTCTTTTAGAATCTTCCTGCGCTGCCGTGGCGTCCGATTTCCTGTTCTATGTTCCGATAAACTCCTGGGATTGTGTCTTTTCTAGTTTACACCTACAGAAATAGTGAAACACCAAAACTCATGGAATTCTATCAGTGCAAACCCTATATCTACTTTAGTGATCGCAATTGCATCCTTTTCCATGACTAGTTGACGGTTAAATTCATACATTAACGACCGTCAACAACTCCCCCAAGCTTAACCTTTGCTAGTCCCTTAGCAAAGAAAACTCAAAAAAAGTTACTATAAGATATATATATTTAAGCATTGCAGCCATCTCGGAACAACTCCCTAGAAGTATACCTGCGGTCAGACAGAAATTCTCCTTCAAGTTTATGCAATAACTGAGCTGACTTTTAAACTTACTCATGTTTCCTTTGACTATGGGGCTATCAGCTCTTCCTTGGGCCTTGAGTACTTGACAGACAGAAAGATCCTACCCAAGCACTATGTCTCAAGCTCTTCGCTTAACTATTATTCTGGAGTTTTTAGAGGTTTTCAAATAAAACTCAGAGCTTCTCATGTATAACAGTCTCAAGTCTCTCAATATATGTATTATTTGTGGATTCTCACCAAGGTAGTAATGATGGTCGCCTTTCTTTTCATCCTATAACTAAAGCTTATGTGGAGCTCATAGGTAAGGAGAAAACTTGAAACAGCAAACTTGCAATGCATGTGTTGTAAAGTCAAATAATGGATCCATAGAGAAATAAGTCATACAGTCGAATCAAGATATATAGGTAGATGGATATGGTGGATATATGGTGAAACCTAATTCTACTCAGCTCCCTGAATGCCTATCTCTCTCTTGGACTTTGAAAACTAGCCAGAGGTTATGAGCTATCTTTTTTCTCTTTTTTTTCTCAGGGAGTTGGGTATCTATGCACCCATTATTTTCAGCATTTGGACACTTGTCCATTTTTATTTTCTTCTCCCTTCTCTCTTTTTTTTTCAATTATCTTTTTGCATAGCTCATTGCACTCCTTTTGGCACTTAGGGATTTGGAGAGATAGCAATAGGAACCTGGAGCATTTATTGGGTGGCTATCCTAATGGTAATGTTTTTTGTGTCCTCTCCCAATATAGGAGAAAAACATTTTTTTTGAAATAGATGTAGATGGAATGGCATGTTATTGCACCTACTCCAGTGTAGAATAGTGCATATAGAGGTGGATCTAGATTCAAGAGCATGACAAATTTCTCACTAGGGTCACAAAGGTTGACAAAACTCAATGCATGACAAGTAGCATGTAGAGGTTTTCAAATAAAACTCAGAGCTTCTCATGTATAACAGTCTCAAGTCTCTCAATATATGTGTTATTTGTGGATTCTCACCAAAGCAGTAATGATGGTCGCCTTTCTTTTCATCCTATAACTAAAGCTTATGTGGAGCTCATAGGTAAGGAGAAAACTTGAAAGAGCAAACTTGCAATGCATGTGTTGTAAAGTCAAATAATGGATCCATAGAGAAACAAGTCATACAGTTGAATCAAGATATATAGGTAGATGGATATGGTGGATATATGGTGAAACCTAATTCTACTCAGCTCCCTGAATGCCCATCTCTCTCTTGGACTTTGAAAACTAGCCAGAGGTTATGAGCCATCTTTTTTCTCTTTTTTTTTCTCAGGGAGTTGGGTATCTATGCACCCATTATTTTCAGCATTTGGACACTTGTCCATTTTTCTTTTCTTCTCCCTTCTCTCTTTTTTTTCAATTATCTTTTTGCATAGCTCATTGCACTCCTTTTGGCACTTAGGGATTTGGAGAGATAGCAATAGGAACCTGGAGCATTTATTGGGTGGCTATCCTAATGGGAATGTTTTTTGTGTTCTCTCCCAGTGTAGGAGAAAAATATTTTTTTTGAAATAGATGTAGATGGAATGGCATGTTATTGCACCTACTTCAGTGTAGAGTAGTGCATATGGAGGTGGATCTAGATTCAAGAGCATGACAAATTTCTCACCAGGGTCACAAAGGTTGACAAAACTCAATGCATGACAAGCAGCATATATGTGGATGTTTAACTAGCCTATCTCATCATGTTTGGCTCTGGTGGGAATGTAAGCTTTGTCATATAGGAACTCATCATGTTTTTTTTAAAAGATAAATCTTCAGAACTCTAGTGTCACTTAGAACAAGATAGATAGCAGCTCAGACTTTCTCCACCTATGCAGTTGGCCAGGAGGGAACCTGACCGTCTGTGGAAGCATTGTGGTAATCAAGCAGGCAGTCCACATAAGAAAACCACATGTTGAAAACAACAAAGTACTCTATCCGTCCTAAAAGAGTAAAATACACCAGTGGTCCATAAAATTGTCTCATGGTGTCACTAAGTCTGCTCAGAATGCATATCCAGAAACTCGTTAAGTGTGCCACTCTAGGTGCAAATCACAATAATAGCATAAATCTGACTATGTTTTACCTCAGCAAATGGCTCACATATCTTATTTATTGTGCCATATATCTTATTTATTGTGCCACTTGATATCCAATTCTCCCTATTAGCTTATATTTGCATATGTTTCGCCTCAACGAATGACTGAATTCAATTGCATTGGTAATTACAGGCTCATTAGTGTGATTTGGATCTCAAGTGACACATAAAAAGATTAGGGACCTAATATTGCATTTTAAGAGTTTAGGAACCTATAAGACACTATGGTACAAGTCTGAGGAATACCGTGTATTTTAATCTTCCCTAAATACAGCTAGCTTTAGAATTTTTATTAAGAAAGGGGATTAAAAGAGGGAGAAAGGGAGGGGATAAGGTGGAAGGAGAGCGAGCATGGGCACTTTTATCCACCGACTCTGAAAATCCCACCCAACTCAAAACTAGCCGTATTTAGGGATAAATTTTTAACCCTAAAACTAGCTATACTAAGGGACAGAGGGAGTACGAGCTATGAATATGGGCGAACGTGTCTTGAGAGGGAATAAGCTTCAGGAAAAATTTTAACAAAGTCTATATACTGGTTGATAAAAGATAGTAGCTGTATTGATCTCAGGATGACAGAATTGTGGAAGACGAGCTATGAATATGTTCTAAAATATTGTAATACTTTAGAAACCAGGAATCACCTGTTTTTCAATTGCAATGCGTGGCCCCATCTGGGTGTGGGTTAGAGTTAGTTTAAGACGGTGGGAGAGACCTACTTCCCTCCAATTCTTTGAGGATAAAATAGGAATCGGGAGGGGGCATATCAAAGATACTACTATTTTTCCTATTCTTGCTAGTGTGAGATGGAGCTTGTGGAAAACCAGGAACGATTGGGTCTTCAATGACCACTTGATCAAATCCCCTAAAGCTATTGCTCATAAAATTCTGGATGTTTGCTGCAGTGGAAGAAACTGTTGAAGCAGGAGGAGGTGAAGAAGATGGAGGACGCTATAGTGAAGCTGCAGGAGGGCCTGAACACGTGGTGAAGACGGTGGCCTGAGGTGCGGCACAGGAAAGGACCTGAGTAGGTGTTGATGTCTCTCTTGGCTAAAAGAGAGCAGTGATAGATGTGTGATGAACAGAGGTGGCTTTCTTTATCTGAAAGATCATGGAGGCTGAGGCCCAAGTTACTTTCTGAAGCATGTAGTCTCTTTGTTTTCCATTTCTTTTCTTCCTGTTATGCTTTGGTGACCCTTCGCGGTCTTTAACTGTTGTGATTGTAAGCTGGTATCCCCAGCAGTTACGTTGTTCTTGCTTTCAATATAAGCAGGGGGTGTATTACCTATGGTCTAAAAGAACTTGTCTTGAGAGGGAAGCTTGGGGCGATTGGTTAGTATCGAGATTGAGTGCCGTGTGTGTATTGTCGCCGCGTTATTCCGCCGTGCGAACAGCCTATAAGAAGGCTAGATGGAGCCATGTGTAATCCGCGCGAGAAGTAAGCAAGCAGAGCACAGCGCAAGTTTTGCGGTGCTCGCTCTGTCGTTCTGCCCACCGTGCTCATCTCCAGATATATAGCGAGCGTGTGTTTGACACTGATTGTAACAAGCCAACAACAAAAAAAAAATGCAGTTCAACGACGATGAGGAGCCGCCTCCGACGACGAAGCCCGCGCCGCCAAGGCCGTCGCGGCTAGTGCGGCTCAGCAAGTACCACAGCCCCGAGGCACCCCTGGCTCCCAACGTCCAGGAGGTGCTGCTCGAGCTCAAGTGCGTCTCCTCCGCCACCTACAGAGCGCCCCTGGACCTCGTCGCCGTCGTTGACGTGAGCGGCAGCATGTCAGGGGACAAGCTCAAACAGGCGCAGGAGGCCCTCATCTTCATCATCCGCAAGCTCACCGACATCGACCGTCTCTGCATCGTCACCTTTGAGTCCACGGCCACCCGCCACGGCAAGCTGCGCTGCGTCACCGAGGCCGCCCGGACCGAGCTCGAGGGCGTCGTCAGAGGCCTTAAGGCCGACGACGGCACCAGCATCAAGGCCGGCCTGCAGGCAGGCCTCAGCGTGGTGGCCCAACGCAGATTCACCGCTGGCCGCGCCGCCAACATCATGCTCATGTCCGACGGCCTAGACACAACACCCGTCGACGACCCGGGCAACGTGCCCGTCCACACCTTCGGCTTCGGCGACGACCACTACGCCCCTGTACTGGAAGCGATCGCAAATAAGAGCCTGGGCGGGGTGTACAACTACGTCAGTGACACCACCGACCCCACCAACCTCTCCCAGACCTTCTCCCAGATCCTGGCTGGCCTCGTCACCATCGTCCCCCAGGACCTGGAGCTCACCGTCACGGCGTTCCATGGCGAGGCCGCAATTAAGGATGTGCGCGCCGGGGCCTACAAGCCGATCCCAGCCGGCGATGGCTCCTCCTCGGTCACCGTCAAGTTCGGCGCCCTCTACATCTCAGAAGTGCGCAAGGTCATCGTCGAGCTCGCTCTCGGCGACCGCATAGACTCGTCCTCGTACCACGCCAACGTCGCGCAGGTCCAGTATAGATTCACCTTCCAGGGACAGCAGGTAGCCTCGGACCCCACGGTGATCACCATTAAACGCAGCAGGAGGGCGCCTGATCCGGCCGACGACGAGTCGACGAAGCCGCTGCCGGTGCAGGCGGAGCTGGTCCGGCTGGAGCACGTGGGCTCGATCAAGGCGGCGAAGGAGAAGGCCGACCAAAACAACATGGAGGACGCGTGGAACATACTGGCGGAGGCGCTGAACAAGCTGGCGGAGGCGGCGAAGAAGCTTGTCGACCCGATGTTCGACATGCTCCGGAAGGAGCTGCTCAAGATGCTGAAGCTCTTCAAGACGTGGGAGACCTACCAGAAGCAGGGGAAGGCCTTCGCGACCTCCGCGATATCCTCCCACGACCATCAGCGCATCGCCGCCAGGGGCGACGCCGAGGAGATCCGGATCTTCTCCACACCGCGCATGGATACATACCTCGAGCAGGCCAAGCATCCCGACAAGGAGATCAAGTCCGCCGACGACGACGCCCTGGAAGAGCCGGAGCGGGAGCCAGAGCTGGCTGAGGTGCCTGCCACGCCCCCTGTGGAGAAGTGGAGGACGCTCTCGGTGGTGCTGCGGCTGCTCACGGCGGTGCTCAGCCTGCTGGCCTTCTCGATCATGGCCAGCGCCAGGACGTCAGGGTGGGCCGGCAACCGCTACGAGGCGTACAGGTTAGGGGCCACTATGACGTGCAAGTTTTCCTGTTATTTCACGTTTTTGATGATATTGAACCGCGGAGAAGGATAATTTTCGCGTTATCTAACAGTAATAGCCATTATAGATTTTTTCCCAAACCGCCGTGAAATTTATAAATTAAAATCTTGCTATATATATGTACTTACCTCTTTTCTCAAATAACCATCACTGTTGACCATACTATTTAAATTTTGACTGCTTCCATCAGTGTTCATAGCAGGTGATTACTGTTTGTTAAACATGACACTGTTCTAAAAACAGTGGTGTACAGTACTACGTGAGAGAGACTGTGGTATACAGAAATAAGGGTAAAGAGTAGATAAACTGCAACGAACAGAAACTAGAATTTTAGTATAACATACATGTAATAACGTCGCCTGAAGGAAAACTAAAATTGAGGCACCTGAATTTGTTGGCAAGCTGCTAATTCTTTTGCCTCAAATGCACTATATATGGCAGGTACACAGTCGGAGTGAATGTGATCGTCTGCTTCTACTCGATCGCGCAAGCATTAGTCGAAACCTACCGTCTGGTCTCACGGAAGCTGCAGAGGCGCATCGTCTCATTCCACTGCGTCACCCTCTTCCTCGATCAGGCATGCATGTCCAGCTAGCGCATTCTACCGCTTCCAACGAAATTGGACGGTCGAATTCACCATGGTCGGTTTAATTTTGCTGCAGGTGCTGGCGTATCTCCTGATGTCTGCATCGTCCGCGGCTGCGTCTCGCAACCATATGTGGGCGTCGAGGTTCAGCATGGACCGATTCAGTAGCAAGATTAACACCGCGGTGTGGTTTTCGTTCCTTGGATTCCTTGCGCTGGCGGCGCTCTCGCTTATCTCCATGGCTAATCTCTTCAGCAGGATCTGATCGAATCTGACCAATACATGGAGCCTCTGGACTGTGGAATGACGTGGACTAATACTATTCTTGACATTTTCTTATGTATGTTGTACCAGTACATATATATTGGTGTGAGTTAGTTGTCGGATACACAAAGAATAAAAGATACCAAATCTTGGTACGTAGGTACCAAAGTATAAGTTGAGTTTAGCATTGGAGGTACCAGAATTTAGTACTAAATATTATTTTGTTGTACCTATTAAGTTATAACCGGCAATACTCTCTGTTTTTAAACATATGACACGTACTGTTAGCTTTTTTCGATCTTTGGTGTTCAAGTTTGACTATGCTTGTTCTCACACCCGGTTTTAAGGAAAAAAACCTAGAGTAGCGAAGTCATAAGTGTAAACAGAAATCCACGTCACAACCTTAACAAGTTTTAGTTAATGTTTACATTATTCACCTCAGGTCCATATGAATGATAGAAGCTAATCTACCTGTACCCTTAATTCTATAAACCATGCCCTCCCTCACATATCCCTGTGCATAAACAATACCCCTTCTACCTATACTCTTAATCCTATAGACCATATCCTCCCTCACATATCCTTATGCATAAACAGTACCCCTCCCATAGGACACTCTTTCTAGAACAGTAATGGATCCAGCAAATAGTAACCTACACTCTTAATCCTATAGACCATGTACTCCCTCACATATCCTCGTACATGAATAGTACCCCTCCCACAAGACATTGTTCCCAAAACAGTAATGGGTCCAACAAACAGTAACCAACCCGCAAGAACAAACAGCACCACATCCCATGGACAGAACTACCCGTTGTGAAGAGTAAACCCGTTAGTAAACAGTGCATACCCGTTAACTTCAAATAGTATGGCTCCTTGGGAACAGTAAAAATCCGTTAATAAACAGTGCGCGCCTGTAAACAACAGCAACAGACCGAGTGAACAGTACATACCTACAGTGAACGGTACAACCCGTTATCAAACAGTGCGCCCGTTAACAACACCATAGCAGAAAGAAAAAAACGCCCTCTACTGGCTTTTATTAAATCTTGACAAAAAAAGAGAGTATCCTGGTACAAAGCTTCAAGAAACAAAAAAGAAGGTAAAGAAGATACGCAAAATTACACAAACCCAAAGAAGCTTCTAGCCATTGACTAATAAAAGGTTGGTAAGCCAATTTCACTCTAAAGATAACTTGAGCGAACTCCTCCTTGAAGCTTGCCCTGCAACATTGCAGAGAGGGCTGAATATCCGTGAAAATTAAATTATTATGTGCAGACCAGATGGACCAACACGTAGTTACTATACCTTCCAAAAAAAACGGCAGTTGAAGTTGATCTTTGATGTGCTGTAGAGCGGCAAAGGGAACATCTGTCTGAATAATGACCAGCCCCAAACTGGTCGTTGCAAAGGGACAGTCTAGAAACAACGGGAAGTGACAAAGAGCACATTTATTATCATCCAAATGCATATTTCTCCTCTTTAAAAGCTCTGGTGCTCAAACGATCACACTGGACAAGCCAAAAAAAGGATTCTTGTTTTATTTTGGCAGCATGATTTCTATAGCCATATGAACACATTTATAATCATCCAAATGCATATTTCTCCTCTTTAAAAGCTCTGGTGCTCAAACGATCACACTGGACAAGCCAAAAAAAGGATTCTTGTTTTATTTTGGCAGCATGATTTCTATAGCCATATGAACACATTTATAATCATCCAAATGCATATTTCTCCTCTTTAAAATCTCTGGTGCTCAAACGATCACACTTGACAAGCCAAAAAAAAGACTCTTGTTTTATTTTGGCAGCATGATTTCTATAGCCATATGAAAATAGGTTGGACTTGAGTTGAACCAATAAGATGCTTATAAACCCTCTGAGATGAAAAGAAGTGTGGAACCCCAAATGTAACTCCACTGATCTGGGTCATTAGCTAGCATACTTATCAACAGACATATATAGACATATATAGCTAGGGCCTTTTTGTATGGATTCTTGTGGATTCAGCTCCAACTAACGCATTCACTGTTGATACTATTTATTAGAGCAGTTTTCTCTCTCTTCCCTCTCCCTCTCGCAGAGCTAGTAGGAACCAAAGCCAATTTTTTTTGGCTTCGCCAGCTCCTACTAGCTCTATAAGAGGCAGAGGCAAGAGGGAAAAAACTTGCTCCAACACTAGTACAGAAGTGGCTTCTCTTGGCAGTATCCTCTTTTTTTCACTGACAGTTCACAAAAAACGACACCAGTAGAGAAGAAACGGCGGGCCCGAGACAAGAACTACCAGTGTAAATATATAAAAATAATAGAGTTTATTAGTGTTTCATAAAACGAAATGACATGCGGCGTGGCCAAGTGGTAAGGTAGCAGGTTTTGGTCCCGTTACTCGGAGGTTCGAATCCTTCTATCCTAGGTTTTTTCTGATGAAGCGAAAGATAGAATCGTATTGTGCCCTGCACGATACAAAAGTTTATTAAAGAGAATAATTATCTCTTATGAACTCGTAGATTAGATGCATTTCTAAGCATTTTTTCATTCTCAGAAAACAAAAAATAAAGTGTCAAGTCCAGTCAAATTTAATATCTTAGTGTAAATGATTATTTACACATGTGGTTAGGTTAAGGAAACCGCCTGTATAAATTGATTTACACTGGGAGTTTGCTAAGTCAACCACCAATGGTACACCTGCTATAAATACTCATTTTTCCTCTCCGACTAGAACTGTAGCTCGCGGCCAACCTTCCATTGGAGACGATCTGGAGGTCCAGATTTCACAAAATACAAGGGGAGAGGTTTTGATCTTCATTTCTTCGAAGGTGGTTGCTGAGAGTGGTTAGTTAATGTTTCTCATGCCTCTTTTTACCCATTCTTCCTCAATTTGAGGCACTTTTAGATCTAGGGTTTCATCATGTGTTAGAGAGAGAGCCATGGTTAGGTTTTTGACTTTATTTATTTAAATGAGGTTACTTAAGATGGTTAGATTATGTCTCTCCTATCTCTTTTCTCATGATTGCTTCTCAATTTAGTTTATCTACTATATGTTTAGATGTTTCATGAATGGTGTGTTCTTGTGTGTTTATATAGAGAGAGGAAGATATCACCACTGGCCGGTACGTAAAATTTTGAATTCATATGTCATACATGTATAGTACATCGGGTGATTTTGCAACTAAATAACCACTTGCCCATTATATATATAGTACCACAAGCAATCACCCAAATCGGTCCACTGTGGCTACTATGTGTGCGAGTTTATGAGAGAGAACAGATGATACATCAAGAACACTAAAGAGGTAAGTGATAGTCATGTATGAAGTTTTGTCATTAAAGTTGCAAATGTATGGTCAAGTGTAAATATATAATGTTTATAAACTTCCTTTCCAGGCATATAAAGTAAGCAAGATGAGGGACTTCGACACTGATTCTTTTTATAAAATATGCGCGGACATGTGCTCATTTATCATGAAAGAAATTATTCCATGCAGCGGAAAATATCATGATTCTACCAGCACCTTAGCGAGTCCAGAGTTTAGAGTTCTTACAGAAATTGAGAGGCTACAACTAAACTGAGATGATTATTAGAGCTTCCATACAATTAAAATTGGCTAAACTAAGATATTAGAGCTTCCATATAGATGTACATGCATGATGTAATTAAATTGCATGTGATGTATATTTTGCGCACGTTGTCATAATTGATCACGATCCAATAGGGCTTAGTTTAAATAAGTGTCCATTAGTGCTGGATGCACTTCCATTAGGGTATAGTAATATGGCGGGAAAACTGAAATTTTTTTAAAAACTAATCAGCACTGGCGGTTGTGTTAAGAGAACGGCTAGTGCTAATTGATTTACACTGGCGGTTATATTAAGAGAACCGCCGGTGCAAACTCATTTATACTGACGGTTCTCAGTTAACTGCCAGTGAAGATGTCCATTTTCACTGGCCTCTCCCACCAGCGGTTCTGAGAAACGCTAGTGTAAATGTGTTACCAACCACCTCTATAGAGCTTCTCTGTACTAATATGTACAATGAACAGTGCCACAATAGTGAATGTGTCCGGTGGTGTTTGTTACGTATACATACAGGCTATGGGGAGGGCCAGTGATGGGACGTTGATCGCAGTGGTGAATCTATAGGATTTTAGCTTAGGGTATGCCACCTAAAAATTTTCATATACATTTCGGTAAAACCATTTTAGAAATTTAGTAGTAATTGTAAATTTTGCAACGTGATTCAGTATACATGCACTAAGTAACACTAGTTCACCAACCCGTGCTCTCGCACAGATTACAATCTTATGAGACACTAACTAACAAGAATTACTTATATCAAGTATCTTTTTTTCTCATCACTAATGTTCTAGCTATAATATGTACTCTACAGTCTATACTCCGTTGAGATAATCTATTTAAATATTGATTTATATTTTTTCATCCATATCTATAGTATTTTTCATACATAGCACCTCCGTGTATCTCCAATATATATTTAGTTAAAATATTTGCTTAAACCATGATAGTTTTAGTTGTAGTATATAAATGTTTAGATTTTTGTAAAATTTTAGAATCTATCTTTTTATTTTTTTCCGGTTTTGTGAGTAATAATTTCTACGATTAATCTTTTTTTGCACCATATGCATTTAGCTGAGACATAAATAAACTTGAGAGTGTATGAACTCTTATTTCATTAGCTGAGATATAAATAAACTTGAGTGTATGAACTCTTATTTCATCCCATTATGTGATATCATAAAAATCTATACTTTAATCGTTAGCTTTTGTTCTAGTTGTTGAAATACATTTTACATGTATTAATTTGAAATTACAATGCTTATTGTATCGTTTATTCAATGTTGACGGTGGATAACGTCAACTTTTATTAGAACTTTAGACAGGAAAAGGCACATGAATACACACTAGTCTAGGGTTTTAACCGACAATTTCCATGAGTTTTGCATATTCTATATTTTCCAGGGATTATTCCAGAAAAGCATAAAAGAAGGATTAGAGTGCATAATTATCACGAAACTTATCCGCGTCGGCAAACACCGTCATCGGGCTCAGTAAGGATCTAGAAGACACCCGATGAAGCGGGACCCACAGGGGAGACCAGGTGGGGCCGGCCGGCCCCACCCTGGCGCCGGTCGGCGCCCCCCTAGGGCTTCTGACTGTCGCCTTCTGGAGTCTCCCTCCCACGCTTCCTTGGCACCCAAGCAGAGCATTCCTACGTCGATCTAAGGTCGGTTTGATCCGACGGTGCACAAAACATGAAGACGCGGATCGATGACGTGGCGGTTCCTTGCCCTCTACTCCACCTCGGCCTATATAATGACGCCCCAAGGCCCCTTCAAGAGGCATTCTACACCCCGGTGCTTCATATTCTCTACATAAATTAGGGTTAGGGTCCCTCTAGTTGATCTAGTTCTAGTTCATCTAGTTCTAGTTCATCTAGATGTAGCAATTAGGAGAGAATAGTTCTTCTAGATCTAGTCTTGTTTAGAGATTAGGGAGATTGAGTAGAGGAGTAGAGATTCTGGAGGAGTTCCGGCCTGTCGGTCCTTCTTCGTGGCTGTATTCTTCTGGATTCAGCTCCCTCGCCCGGAGCTGCGTTCTGAGGTACTTTTATATTCAACACTCCGATTCAAGTAAGCAGTTGTTCTTATTTGTTCTTAAGTCCACAGCTCATATTAAGTGCTTTGATCTTGGTCATTACTTGGTTGAAGTAGTATTTCGTAGTGTAGGCGTGGTGCCTAGGCTAGGTTTACTTGTGGATGTCCCCTGATTAGCCGGATAGTGGTAGCTCGCGAAGGTGACTTTATAGCGTCGTTGAATCCTCTATAGTCCACTTCCCGTTGATAGGATCGATAGGCTTATAGGTGCTTAGTAGGAGATTACTGTTGGTAATTTTAACATCACTTCGCGTTAAGTTGTCATTCCTAACATGATGCCAAAAACCAAGGATAAAAAATAATCTACACACACTGACTCTAATAATAATATTATAGAATATATCCACAAACGCACAGATAATCCTCCCATTGTAGCATTTCACCCGGGAAGTATTCCGAGTATCGTTTATTTATTTTATGCCAAAAGGATAAAGAAGCACTTCTATTCATTTGGAGTAAGTAATTTATAAGGACTAAGAAGAATATAAATATGCAGACTTATCATAGCCAATTACACTAATGCTTTAGCAATAAATAGTCATTAATATGATAAATAATAACTGAATAAATGAGGTAAATGGTATTCTAGAGATAGAATATAGAGACTCATTAAAGTAGTAAAACAATCTCGTGATTCGGCTAGAGTAAAGGAAACCTATGTAATTACTAAATATAAAGTCTACAGCCTACGCCATATTACATATTCTCATCTATAGTATAACCAACTCAGAAAACATCATATGGAGCATCAACTAATGAGGATTTTAAGACACAAGGGTCACCTCCTTCGTGACCGTGCTCTGCTAGTCCTACGTACGGGGGGTGAACTACAGAGGAACCAATGCAGCTATCACCTGCGCGGACTACCACACGTCCCGGCACATCAGGGCGCCTCCGTAGGTACACAATATATCTAGACACCATGTCTACATAATGCATACCACCTAACTCACTCGAGTACTGAATCAGGCGCTTTACGGTCATACGATAATAATCATCATCAATCACAACTATATCAAATATGCAACTAGAATAAACTAAGAACTGAATAAATAGCAATATATTAAAGTAGAGCAAAGTCATAATGAGATACAAGATAAAATTACCGATCTCCAGATGAACAGATCTGGAATCCCGAGCGTAGCGTCCAACCCTACTTGAACCTTGCAAGACGCCTAAACTAAGAACTTGAAGAACTACAGCTCTACTTCTAATCTCTGGAAACCCTAACTTCTGTCTACTCTTGACAAATGAAGCAGGAGAAATGAATTGGTTCTCTTACCAAGGGGGGTCCGCCTCTTTATTTATAGCCCTGGGATGAACGCCAAGCGCCGCAGATCAAACCGACTTAACCAAGGGCCAAGATGCACCGTGGGAGGCGGTGGAGGAAGCTTCCGAAGGGGGAGGCCAAACCCTAGCCTCGGGGGGGTCGGGCGGCGCCATGGTGGGGCCGGCCGGCCCCACTTGGAGTCTGCTGCGGGTCCCGCCGCCGGTGTCTTCTAGATCTTTCCCGGTCCAGATGGCGATGTTTTCCGTCGCGGTTAAGATTTGTGGAAAATATGCACTCTAATCCCTCTTTTAAGCTTTTCTGAATAATTTCCTGAAAATTAGACAATTCACCAAAACTCGTGGAATTTGTCAGTAATAACCCCCTATGTTTCTATTATTAGTTCTTTCCAAGTGATAGTTGACGGTATAAAATGTGTACTTAATGACCGTCATCAATACCCCCAAGCTAAGTCTTTGCTAGTCCCTTAGCAAAGTTGACTTGAAATAATATTTTCCAGGGTTTCTTATGTATAATTTCCAACAAATACTTAAGCAATGAATTTAAAATTCTTCTCCGGATTAAATTATATTAGTCTTCCTTTCAATCTTATTCTTATTCCTTTCAACCGTGAGGCTTCTCAAACTTTAATTAAATCTTGGGTGATTGAAAGATAGAATAATCAAGCAAGCACTATTTATTTCATTCTTTGCTTATGCCTTACTCCAGATTTTTCTCTTCTTTTTAAGTATGTATATTATTATTTCAAAAACAATGAGAATCTACTAACGAGATTGCAGTAGACTACTAAGCTATACATTATGACTGAATATGCTAGTGATAAAAGATTATATTTTTAGACCCTTATGCAATATTATCTCTTTTCTGTCTTCCCCCGAGAAGTGTGGCTATCTCCCCAAATGATACTTTTTGTACCCATTTTTTTTTCTCTCGCATCGGATGTCTTTGCACCCCTTGTTTTACTCTCTTTCTTTTATTTTGGCATATACCCTTTTGATATGGCATGTTTTGGGCTCATACTTCTTTGGTATGGCATCTTTTAATTTTATAGCCCACACTCTCTTTTAGACTTTTAAGAGAGAATTTATACATAGAGCAAAAACCCTTTTTGTGCATGTGGATTCAGTCATGAATGCATAACAGAATAGTCTACTTAAACCATATTAGCAGAGCAAATTATTAAATTGCTTTAAATTTGAAAGTATCTGGAGGTTAGATATCACTTAGAATGAAATAAACAGCAGCTCAAACCTTTTTATATCATATCCGTCAATTACTTTGATTTAATTAAAAGTCTTATGCTACCCACAGATATCATGTTTTAGAATAAATTATCAGGGTAGATAAACTTCATATAATTCACAGGAGAATTTTAAATTCAAATGCTAAGCAATTGCAGGTAATTAATCACTTCATTCATCATTATTTATTCAACATTCTATTTTATTTATAATTTTAATTTTCTTTTGAATTAACCAAAGAAAACTTTAAGTTCTTCTTACCCTACAGCTAAAAATAACATAATTAAAGACTAAAAGAAATACTCGAATAACTATCGAAATAACTGATAGAGTATATAAAGGTGAGAGGTGCTCACCTTGCGGGGCTCTCCTTCAAGCTGGATGTCACCATACTCAGTACTGTGGTGGAGGTGGCGGCGGGTATCCCAACTGCTATATCAGATATTCCAACCCGCTCTGCGTCTGATGTTGCCCCTGATGTAATTGCTCGAGATCTGCACGGTGCTGCCATTGTTCCTGCTGGTGGAATCTGTTGTCAACCTGGTGTTGCCACTGCTCGTGCTGGTGCAAGGTGTCGTTCATCGCGTGCTGTTCCTGCTTAATGTTAGTGATATGAATAGATAAAGCTAGAAAATCATTAATGGGAGTCTCAAAATGCTGTTCAGGCGGCCGATAGTAATTATCTTCGGGTGGCGCATGGAACGGATACGGTCCACCAGTGGTGAAATCCATATTTTCGCGCACCGAAAAGGATGCACGGCCTCTCTAAAAGTTATTTTCTGTATTATCTGGCTCCTCTGTGGGGGATGTATCCCACCCTGTTGCTGCGGATGATTCTCCTTGTTGATATGTAGGCTGGTCTTCCCATCCTGCATGGGTGGACCATGGCTGATGTGGCTCTCGCCACGCTCCTTGATCATCAAAGTTAGTATAATGAAAATAAGCTGGCCCAGATGGTGTTGGGTCAGCTCCAGTGTAATGGGTCCTTGATGCCCTGTTGATGCGTGCTGACGGACACCTGCCAATATCAGCTCTACTATCTCTCTTCCTGTTGGGAAGAGGATGATGGGTTGTCATACTCGAAGGGTGATGGCGGATCGACGTTCATTCCGGAGCTGACAAACGAAGGTACTTGAGATGATGATTGGCTTCGGGTGCTTTGAAAAGAGAGTGCCCTTCCGAGGCTCCTTGCTGCACTCCTGAGTTTCTTGCTCATCTTGCCTGTAGAATGAAGAACACGAAAAACGCGGCACGAATAAACAAGAACACGAAAACTTAAAAAGCATTAGGATTAGCAAATCAAAGAGAAGGGAGAGAGGGATTCCTATTGATGAACTTGCACGTTGCTTCCTCTCTCTTTTCTTTTCCTTGCTAATTAATGGTGGATTTGAGAGATTGTAGTGTCGTAATTGGAAAAGAGGAGGAACTGGCTCTCTGGTATGTAAATGAAGTAGTGAGTGAGTGAGAGAAGTGGGAGGCAGAGGAGAGGAAGAGGGGCGCCGGCCAGCGTGGTGGTGAGGCCGGCCGGCCCCACCTGCAACCTGTTGGTGTCTACTCTTTGCTAGTGTCGAAATATGCCTGTGAATGATTCAAATGCTAGTACCTAGGTGGTGCTTTCGGTGGCAGGAAGGAATGGAGGAGGTATATGCATGTGAGTGTGATAATTTGAATGAATGGAGTGTAGTGAATAATTGGTGGGTGAGATGTGATGTGCGGTGATGTGTGTGGGTCCCATATGTCTTCCGCATTTATACCGTATAATGACACAAGAATGAAAAACTAAATTACTTTTATGAATCTATGAAAAATTAGAATTCTAATGATGGTCTTTTTATAATTTTCTGTCACCACAGTAAATTTCTCTGATGGGGCTTTTGCGCTCCGTTAGTTGTAATTACATGGGGCTTAGGTTTTATTTATGACATGCTTATTTTTTTATTTCTTTTTAATAATGCAATAATATAATATTTAATGCGAGAATTTAAATTACTGATAAATACCGAGTTACCTCCCAGCGAAGGTTCGGGGTTTTAAGTCCACCGACCCAGACTTTTCCAGTTGAATTATTCTTCATGATTAATCTCCGCTGTCGGAGAGGTTGCTACATCTTGTTCTTCACGATACTTCAGAGTTTGGCATTGTTCGGGTCTTGGCTTGAATGCGAAACGCTCTTCTTGCCCATTGATGGTGAATATGATTTCTCTAGCTCCGACGTTGATGGTTGCATTCGCAGTGTTTAGGAATGGTCATCCGAGGATAAGAGGTATCTTCCTCTCTTCCTGCATATCAAGTACTACAAAAACTACAGGGATGAAAAAGTTGCGGATTTTTACCAGAATATTTTCTGCAATTCCTGCAGGATAGCGGACTGATTGGTCAGCTAATTGTAGGCACATTGAAGTTGGCGTGAGCGTGGAATGGTTGAGCTTGTCGAAAACTATCTTGGGCATAACACTGACGCTTGCGCCAAGGTCACATAAGGCGTTTTCGAACATCTGGCTACCTATTGAACAATCGATAGTAGGGCATCCTGGATCCTTCTTCTTGACAGGAGAAGAATTCAGAATTGCCTCACTACACTCTTCCGTTAGCTTGACGACTTTAGTAGAGGGTAGTGGTCCCTTGTGGTTGAGGATGGTTCGAAGATATTTTGCGTATGTTGGTACCTGCATGGCATCTAAAAACGGAATATTGACATATAATTTCTGAATTACCTCTATAAACTTACTGAATTGGTCGTCCGTTTTGACGCTTCTTCTTCTTCGTGGGAACGGTAAGATAGTAGTATCATGAAAATCTTGTGTTAATTCTTGTTCTTGTGCTTCAACTGGTGAAGGTGTTTTGACTTCTTCTCTGTTATCCTTCTCAGCTTCTTCTTCTTCCTGCACTAAATGTGGGGGTCTACGTGCCCCTTTTGGATAAGGTGGATCACATGTAGACTTACCTTCTCTTGTTGATATTCCTTTTGCCTGTTCATGCTTCATGGTTAGTGGCAGACAGAGTAGAAGCTAGATGTGTAATTTGTGATTCTATCTTTTTATTGAATGTTATCTGATCTTTAACTGCTAAAGAGAAATTATCCAATTTTGAATTAATTCCTTCTATTACTTTATCATTAAAAGCAAGCTTCTTATAAATGCTCTCATTAATTCTAGCTTGTTCTAATATTAATTGTCTCAAGGGTGGTTGTCTTTGATTATAATTACCTTGGTACTTACCTTGATTTGTTGCTTGAGGTTGACTCCATCATTGCTTCTTGATGACTGCACTAATATCTTCTGGAGTGAATTCAACTCCTAAATAATATTCACATTGATTCTGAAAATTGGATGCATCTTGAATGGCTTGACGATCTCTCTTGTAATTATCCCTTTGTTCTAACCAGTTCAACAGTACATCCATTTTGGTTGACAATGCACATAGTGTCTCTGAAACTTCTTCACTCTTATGGCATGTCTGAGTGTTATATGTCCAACTCTGATTTTCTGCTATCTTTGCCATAATATCTTCAGCTCTTCCAGGGGTGAGTGACATAAATGATCCTTCAGCAGTGGCATCCAGTTGCTCACATGACCTTTGGGTTAGTCCGTGATAAAATGTTTGCATGAGCAACCACTTTTCCATTCCATGATGTGGGCAGTTTGATATGTATTCTTGAAAACGCTCCCAGGCTTCTAGAATAGGTTCACCTTTCTACTGATGAAATTCTGAAATCTTTCCTCGTAGGATATTGGTTAGGCTTACTGAAAAAACTTCTCTAGGAAAGCCTTTGAACATTCTTCCCATGTCTTGACTTGATCTTTACTCTGATAAATCCACTGCTTCGCCTTTCCTTCTAATGAGAAAGGAAACAAACGAAGTAGCACGATATCTTGAGGAATGTCCTAAATGTCAATGGTGTTACCAATCTCTAGAAAATTCTGCAGATGGGCAATTGCATCTTCATCCTTCTTTCCACTAAATATAATAGCTTGCACCATTTTGATGAGGCTTGGCTTGATCTTATAGTCATGTTCTTCAAGGTTGAAGGTTGGACCAACGCGAATGTTCTTGGTGCTTGGAGCAGAGAATTCATGCAGAGTTTTCTCAGCCATTGCTTCTCAAAATAGTGTAAGACCCTTCTTCCTACGGTTGTTCCTGATAAGAGTTAAAGTACCACAACCAATCCTGCACTTACCATATAAAATAGCTAAACAAAACGCGGGTAAGTCTACTAAAGCAAAAGGCTATGATCTACTTATAGGTATTTATATTAGAGTTTAATATTTTATTTTTCCTATAAAATTCCTTATATGAAATTCTAAGAATATATATCCTGGCGAATCAATAAATCTTATAAATTATCCTAATGAATAAAATTGCCATCCCTGGCAACGGTGCCAGAAATGCTTGTTGGTAATTTTAACATCACTTCGCGTTAAGTTGTCATCCCTAACATGATGCCAAAAACCAAGGATAAAAAATAATCTACACGCACTGACTCTAATAATAATATTATAGAATATATCCGCAAGCGCACACATAATCCTCCCATTGTAGCATTTCACCCGGGAAGTATTCCGAGTATCGTTTATTTATTTTATACCAAAAGGATAAAGAAGCACTTCTATTCATTTGGAGTAAGCAATTTATAAGGAATAAGAAGAATATAAATGTGCAGACTTATCATAGCCAATTACACTAATGCTTTAGCAATAAATAGTCATTAATATGATAAATGATAACTGAATAAATGAGGTAAATGGTATTCCAGAGATAGAATATAGAGACTCACTAAAGTAGTAAAACAATCTCGCGATTCGGCTAGAGTAAAGAAAACCTATGTAATTACTAAATATAAAGTCTACAGCCTACGCCATATTACACATTCTCATCTATAGTATAACCAACTCAGAAAACATCATAAGGAGCATCAACTAATGAGGATTTTAAGACACAAGGGTCACCTCCTTCGTGACCGTGCTCTGCTAGTCCTATGTACGGGGGGTGGACTACAGAGGAACCAACGCAGCTGTAACCTGCGCGGACTACCACACGTCCCGGCACATCAGGGTGCCTCCGTAGGAACACAATATATCTAGACACCACATCTACATAATGCATACCACCTAACTCACTCGAGTACTAAATCAGGCGCTTTACGGTCATACGACAATAATCATCATCAATCACAACTATATCAAATATGCAACTAGAATAAACTAAGAACTAAATAAATAGCAATATATTAAAGTAGAGCAAAGTCATAATGAGATACAAGATAAAATTACCGATCTCCAGACGAACAGATCTGGAATCTCGAGCGTAGCGCCCAACTCTACTTGAACCTTGCAAGACGCCTAAACTAAGAACTTGAAGAACTAGAACTCTACTTCTAATCTCTAGAAACCCTAACTTCTGTCTACTCTTGACAAATGAAGCAAGAGGAATGAATTGGTTCTCTTCTGAAGGGGGGTCTGCCTCTTTATTTATAGCCCGGTGAGATGAATGCGCGCCGCAGGATCAAACCGATTTAACCAAGGGCCAACATGCACCGTGGGAGGCGGTGGAGGAAGCTTCCAGAAGGGGAGGCCAAACCCTAGCCTCAGAGGGCCGGGCGGCGCCATGGTGGGGCCGGCCGGCCCCACATGGAGTCTGCTGTGGGTCCCGCTGCTTCAGGTGTCTTCTAGATCTCTTCCGGTCCAGATGGCGATGTTTTTCGTCGCGGTTAAGTTTTGTGGAAAATATGCACTCTAATCCCACTTTTAAGCTTTTCTGAATAATTTCCTGAAAATCAGACAATTCACCAAAACTCGTGAAATTTGTCAGTAATAACCCCCTATATTTCTATTATTGGTTCTTTCCAAGTGATAGTTGACGGTATAAAATGTGTACTTAATGACCGTCAACAATTACTCTGTTTCTTCTCCTATTCGGGTTACTTGCCCAGTTAGAACGGTATTATACAAAACTTACCGGTTGTCGAAACTAGAGTTCAATAGCTATTTCCTCTTTCTTGATATTATCTAGCCTAATTGTAGGGTTAAGTCTATATACTTTGTCATCATCACAACTGTTCCCCTCGTGGATACGATATTTAAAACCTTCGGTAAAATGTGACGTCGGTAATGATATCTCGTAAACTGCGGATAATCTTACTTAAATATTATTTAATGGAGTGCAGTTAATTTATACCAACATTCAATTTTTTCATGTTTTTTATTAAAAGAATATTCTAGCTCCTAGGCTACCCTCTTAGTTTTGACAATGTCATAATAGTTGTTTTAGCATGCACCATGGCATATTCATAATAGTAAACAAATAATTCTTAAAATTAAGTTAGTAATATTCATATGATATAATGTTTCAATCAAAATGTTTGTACTTTTTTTTCAAGGCAACGACTAACAAAATTTATTGTCATAAGTTTAATTATAACTTAAAGTGAACTATAAGTGTCATTACTTCATGGTTTGCTAAGAATAAATTTCCACACTTGATAAGCTTACAAAAGTAAATATTTTGACAAATGTAAGTTTCAACTTATGGATGTTGAATTATTGTTCATTTATATTAGCATTTATTGAGAGATTTTCGTAACGGTTGAGACGGATAATTTAAGTGCAAATTATATAGGTATATATTGCATTACATTATCCTAGTGCTATGTATTTGAATGCAAATTTATAGGTCAAAGCAATATCTTTCGTAAAAATAGTGATGGATAATTTTTAAGATATATTATTGGATTAGTTTAATTATCTTTTATAATTGTAGAGGTTTGAATTTTTCCATATAGGCTTTAATGGTCCCCTAATTTTTTAAGCATATTATTAGCATGTAATTCAAAGTGATTTAATGAAATTTTTATTAAGTTAATAAGAAAATTATACTTAACAATCAATAAGGATTGTATTAGAACTTATTTGTGTGGAGTAATCCGAGGACAAAAAAAAATTAAATCAAAATTATACCTAATGGTCAAAATGGATCATAAGATGTACATTGCAGAAGATAAATTAAATTGCAATTATGGGATTTAGAAAGATGGCCATACCTTTAGTCTACGTGTGCGGCCAATGCCAGCGTTGATGTAGATGTAATGGATGTCGGATGTTGTTGTCACTTCCTCCATGTGTACGCTCAAGCGCTAGATGCAAATTTGTCACCTCGTCGATGCCTGAATATTTTTGTTAGTGGTTGGGACACAGGCATCGCGAAGGGACGCTCGCCAGCCCGCCGGAGCTGCAACCCCGCAGGCGGCTAGCAGACTCGTCTTCGCTGGCGAGAAGAGGAGTTCGCTGGGCCCGACTGCTCCGCGCTGTTCGCTGGCCTTTGGGGCAGCAGGGAGGGAGCAGGTAGGGGGACGAGAGGAATAGTCGGTGCTGCCCCCACCCGTGGGGGTCGAACAAGCCGCACATGGGACCCAGTATGGGGGCAAAAGAGGGATCCGCATGTTTCCCTCATCTCCTGACCAGCTATAAATACGCCCCTGCTACGAGTTAGAAGGGAGAGGTCCGTTCCCAAGGGGTCACGGCCCTCCTGATCCCATATTCGCTACCCTAGATCAACACCCGTGTAGCTGAAAGTACAGGGATGACAGGTTTCGATAGTACTAGTTACTTTCTCTCTCCATCCTTGAAAAAAGAGTCGCTATAGAGATCGTGTTGATCAAACTTATGTTTCTAAATAAGTTTATTACAAAAGTATATTTAACGATCTACCTAATGATATTCTAATTAAGTACTATAAATAATGTAAATATTTTATTAAATATATTTAGTCAAAGTTAAAACCTGTTGACTTTTAAGAAAGTGAGAATGACTCTTTTTTATGTACGAAGAGAGTATTAGCAGTACTATACCTGTTTTTTTAGATAAAGGATAAAAATATCCAGCCTCTATATCCATGGATGTACGCAGCCAAGCAGTACTATACCTGTTGTCTGAAGATGATAGGAAAGCAGCTATCTACCAGCCTGATACACTTGCTCTGCTGTGTTCTTGTGATGCCGGGCCACAGGTACGTACTGCTGTACCTCTCATCAGTATTAGTAGTACTAATGTATAGCCGCGAGCTCGGACAGGCGACGACGACGGTGCTGATGGGCGCATCGTGCGGCCAGGGTGGCATGCGTGTGCACGACCGCGTCTACGGGCTTGGCACGGCGAACACATGGCGGGGAGGGCGGACGGAGGCGGCTCCATGCACTCCTTCCTCGTTGCTGGCTTTCTTCCTATCGATGGAGCCCACAAAACTAAGGGAACAAACTACGGTTTCTCCCCATCGCAGAATCCGTGCGTGGTTTCCTCACGTCGTTTCTCATATAAGAAACGGTTTCACGTGATTTTCTCCTCTTTTGCCATTATAAATATGATGCCACGTCAGATTTTCTACCTATTTGGTAGGATAGTTAATGCTATAAAAACTATCATAACTAGTTGGAGCATTGAAACCAAGGTTTTACTTACCGTTCCGGAGAAGGAAACCGCCGGCCACCGGTAACGGCTAACCGGCCGGTATAAATCGGTTACCGATTTATACCGGCCGAATTCAAATTCTAAATTTGATTTTTGAAGAAGACGTAGTTCAAACGGTAAGGACCGGTTTACCGGTCGGTTAGACCGGTTTACCGGCCGGTTAGAACGGTTTACCGGTCGGTAATCCAATGATGTCAAAATTTTTCAAATGAAAAATGTTTTAAAAAAATGCTAGAAAAATTTTTAAAAATACTTCATGATTTATAGAATCCAATGATGTCAAAATTTTTCAAATTTGAGTGCGTTTAGTATATTTTTCGACCTTCATGATTTAATGGACCTTAATGGGCCGTCTCTTTTTTTTTTTTTTCTTTTTTTTTCAAACTTCCAAACGTCAAAACAAATACTAAACGAACTCAAATTTGTAAAATTTTGACACCATTGGATTCTATAAATCATGAACTATTTTTAGGAATTTTTCTAGAATTTTTTTTTTTAAATTCAAATTTCAAATTTGAAAAACCCTAGCGGTTTCTACCGCTAGCAAACCGAACCGGTCCGGCCCGGTTTGGTCGGTAACCGGCCAAACCGGCCGGTTTACCAACGGTTTTTAAAACCTTGATTGGAACTGCCCTTACGTTACTTTCGTGAAGATTCGTCTTACTCTTCCTCTGTCTCTCAGCCGGCCTCATGTATAAATTGAAGGAGCGCAATCAAGTGACCTGAGTAGTGAGTACCTGATGGCCGGCCCCACCGCTTGGCGTCTGGCCTATTGTGCATTATATTCGTTTATCTCCTTTGCTAACACTTGCCTGTAATGCGTTTGACATGATCATTAATTAGTATACATGGAAACACGCCAATCTGTAAAACTAATCTGAACTACACACTATCTAGCAGTTGGCACCCTGCTGAGGATCACCCACGTCCGTCCGTATTCGTTACGCACTGTTTTTTTCTTTTTGACTGTGCATGCATGGCTATGCACGCCAGGTATGGATTGGATCGGAGTTGTTTTTGAGTGGCTCGTTACCCAGTTGTGATTCTTCTTTGTTTTGTAGCAATCTACCGATGGCAACAAGCCAAGCAGAGGCTTGTATATATTGTGTTTTTGGGCTAACCCAATTTTACCGAGAACCATGCAAGTGACACAACGGTTTATTGCAGGGTTGACCCAAAAAAAACTAATCTAGGTCGCGTCGCACGGGTCTTTTATATATATATATATATATATATATATATATATATATATATATATATATATATATATATATATATATATATTGGATTGACCCTAAAAATTATAACTAGGGGGTATTCGGGACAGCTCCGCTCCATATTTTTTAGTTCTGCTTTATGTTTTTTAGCTAAACGGTTTCAGCTTCATGCATGCAGCTCCAGAAAAAAGAGTAGAGTTGTGAGAGCACTTAAAGAGGTACTCCGCAAACTCTACATTTTTGTAGAGCTGTTCTATGGTAAATTTGTGGAGCAGAATTTGTGGAGCAGTTCTAAACACCTCCTAACCTAGCTATGTTGGGTCGCATGGAGCTGCGTCAGCCGGTGGATTATCTAATTCCTGTGTCGTGCCGAGTGCTGCACGCATGCAGCTGACGAATTCCCAGCTGACGGCGCGCACCTAGGGTATACTGCCCGGCCGGAGAAGTCATCCATCCCATCCCATCCGCGTATTTAGGAAGTATGGTACGTAGGCAGGCACGCGGCACACGGCACACAGGACACGCACGCGTATGGTATGTGTTCAGGGCACTTTGAGAAAGTAGTAAGTTTCTAGAAGACAACATGAGGTATAGTGATGAGTGGCTATTTATTTACATTCATTCTCCGATCAAGACGGCAAAGCAAAGCGACGACGGAACGGAGGCAGGCTAGATCCAGGATTTGAGGTTAATGATGATGTCATTTTAAACTACGGGCTAGCTAATTAAGCTACTGGAGTACTAGCTCGTAGCATGCATGCTTCCACGAGCGTCGGGACTGACTGGGACGATTAATTATATAAAGAACATAGGAAAAGGTTCAGGCTTCCTTCCGCTTTGCCTGCTTTCAGCCGTTTGATTCGCATGCATGCAATCAGTCTGTCAGTCATCATTCCCCAAGAGATGGTGGGCACGTACAACGGGCTGTTTCAGCCGTCTGTATCCAGGAGAATTTGCGAAAATAACCCTAGCCAGCAGAGGGTCGTCGTCTCGTGAGACGCCGGCTCTGGCTCGTGCTCCCAGGAATCATTTACTGACAAACGGATCTTGTGTGGGTGTGTTGTTTAGTACTACTACTAGTACTCCGTATTCTCCATCATCTGTTTGTATGCGCGATAGAAAAGAAGCTGAGCTGAAGTGGGCAAGAGCGACACAGTAGTGGTTCGTCTCCGTGGCCAGCCATCTATTGGCTTCTTATCTTTTCCAGAAGAATACACAAATTAACTTAGATCTTATAAATAGAGTATGAAATCTAAATCAAATCCAAAAATCATGATTCCAAATTTGTTAGATTCCTTTTTCGACCAGAACTATAACCTACATATAGAAGTGATACAACATCATGCTACCCCTTGAAGATTCTCTATATATTTTCATCTATGGGACCCATTATTACATCTTTTAGAAATTGTTTTGCTCAATAAAATTTGCAAAAATTATGTAACCTACCCGTATCAGTACGACACTATGTGAGAATATATTCAAGACTGATTATGTTGCCGGAATAACTAGTCAAAAAAATAGTAATTATTTTCAACTTAATTATTTTTATGTTTTATTTTATATTAAGTAGTAACACGCTGGTATACAAGGATCATACTCATATTTAATCTTTGCTACATGCAAGTATTAAAAAACTTATAGACAGTTAAGTAGATAACCATTGTACAAGCTGTCTATTTAGCTGTCTGTGTGCGGTTCCAAAAACTTATAGACAGCATGCTGTCTATGGGTTGTACATGCAATGGGGCCACGGCGGGAGCAATAGGGCCCGCGGCGGGGCAGGTAGGAAGGAGGAGGAGTGAAGTCTTTTGATTAGAAGCACGCCTTTCTCTTTCGATTCTTGACCGGGAGAGGCGGCAGGGACATTCTCCGATATGATCCTCTTCATAGGTCAGGTCTAGGATAATGACAGCTAGGGCAATCAAATAATCCTCCTACTAGGTCTAGGACCACACCCTGGTTTTACTCTCTACTGCTACTGGAGCCTTAAGTGGCATCAACAGTACATTACAGCAGTATGCATAGTGAAATAAAAGAATGGAACGTTTCGCCGCCTCTCCTCCTTGGCTCCTTCCCGGCTTGTTCCGCACAGCTTCGATGTACGGGTTCAAGAATTGTAGAGCTACATATTTTGCATGCCACATTTGATCACAATACAGTGCAAGAATTAAATAGTAAAGCTAGCCTATAAAACAGTGAAATGAATCTGTGCATTGATAGATACTATTTTACTCTTAGGTCAGTCTCCGTGACCAGTTTTATTGTATTGTTTCTAAGACTAAAATATCACATAAAATGAAATAAAACTTGGATAAAACTCTCACTCTCAATACAAAGTTTTATTCCATAATTTTATAAATATTTAATTCCATGACTCATAGGGAGCTGGTAATCGTGTCTAGAGAGTTTCATTCTCATAAAACTCATTTCTTGTCTCTATTCATTAAAATAGTACCATATCGTAAAAATTACATACTGTGACAGACTATTTAATGCATATAAAACTATCATGAAACTCTTGTTGAGACTAGCGTTAGTGTCACATCTTCAAATCTACTACTACTAGTAGTAGTAGTGAGCTCAAAATACAGGGATGACAGGTTCCTCTTGTCAGAATATGAGAGGAAAGCAGCTATCTGCCAGTACAGTAGTACTCCCTCCGTTTCAAATTATAAGTCGCTTTTACTTTTTTGGTTCATTCATTTTGCTATGTATCTAGACACATTATTATATCTAGATACATAGCAAAATGGATGTATTAAAAAAATCAAAGCGACTTACAATTTAGAACGAAGAGAGTATGTAGTATGCACTATTTGCTCTGCTGTTCTTGTGTGATGCCCACAGATACTACAATAATGGCATGATTATGTTATGATGCCAGGCACACCGTATGAGATCCGGTGCTTCGTGCGTGCCCAAGTGTTACCCGCTAGTTATCGGGCAATGGAGATCGAGCAACATGCGCGCGCGCGCACACGCGCGCACACACACACACGCTGAGAAACGTAGTCCCTCCATATAGGATTTAGATGTCATTTTGGACAGTGACACGGTCTCCAAAATAGAACTTTAATTTCATATTTATGTACAAATACTCATCATAAAGTGATATATTTATATTTTTATAAATGTGTTTTTCAAGATAAATCTATTCATATGGTTTTCATATTTCTAAATTCAACAACTTAAAAGTTATTCATAATTTATATTCTCAATGTTTGACCCATATCTTATCCGAAATGATATTCTTTTCCTATACAGAGGGAGTACTTACTACGATCGGGTTGCCCATGTGTGCAGGGTAAAACCACGTACTAGTACAGTAACACTACCTCCATCCAATTCTCGCATTATGAGGAGTTAAATATTTGTAACTTTAACTAAAAAATTATATATAAATAAACTGAAACTCATAAAATAAAATAAGTATCATTAGATTAGTTATAGAATATATATCTATATTAAATTTAGTGGAGACATACAATAAATACTAATTAATACTGTTTTCTATAAATTTGATCAAAGTTGAATAATTTTAACCGGCACATTTTCTGTAATTATATAATTTTGGAGACTGGAGGTAGCAGTAATTAAGCTTCTTCCCATACGACGGCAGGACTTGTGCGGTAAGGAAGGCTAGGTCCCATGGGGTTGAGGGGCGTTGTTGTTGCTTGCTCAGTCAGCTAAGCTGATTCTCCAAGAGCGAGCGAGGGGCCGCGGCAGCCGGTAACCTTTTCGGGATCTGTTGTCAAAAAAAAAAAAAAAAAAACTTTTCGGGATCGTATACTCAACGTGTCAAGGGCTTGGTTTTCTGTTTTGTCAGATACTGTACACTGACGTAAATCAATGTTTCTTTTTTTTTAGCTTGATTTGTAATGCCCGGATCTTTATTAGTTTGATGAGGTTGAGGTTGCCTCTCTCTGCCTCCTTTTTTTTTCTTTTACCTTTTTTGCTAAGAAGAAGAGGGCTATTCTAAGGGACTAGAATTTGACTTAAGAGACAACTAAAAACAGGTCATACAACTCAGAGACAGGAGGTTGTCTACAAGCAATTTAATGCTTTGTATGTAGCCAAGATCAATGATAAATATCAATTTAT
Organism: Chrysopogon serrulatus; assembly: GCA_015844335.1. Lineage (NCBI taxonomy): Eukaryota > Viridiplantae > Streptophyta > Magnoliopsida > Poales > Poaceae > Chrysopogon > Chrysopogon serrulatus. The sequence goes on along the minus strand of JADLZL010008185.1, from coordinate 1,237,547 downwards.
ATACCATTGTGTGTCCTTTTGATAAAAGATAGTTCAAGCATAAATAAGATGAACATAATTATAATATTTTAAAACCATCAATATAATAATTATGTTATATATATTGCAACATAGAGTCTATTTTTTTCTGTTTCCGTAACGCTGTCATATGTGCTCGATTAGATTATTCTTGAGTTTCCTGTGTGCCGCGTCAACCGAGCTTTGATAGCATTCAGATAGCTCTCACATGTTCACACACAAGCATTCAGATAACTCACTAGTCCATACTAAAGGGAGACATGCAATGCATTCAATTGAACTTAACAGTATCAGACACTACCGAAACATTCAGTCTAACTGAAGTCTATATTCAGATAACTGAAGTCTATAGTGGAACATTTAGATAACTGAAGCCCACTCAAACATTCAGAGACATTCAGGTAACTGTAGTCTAACTGAAACTTAACAGTACTGGACACTACTGAAACACTACAGAATCACCACCTTTCAGTTTTATAAATTAAGCAGAAATCGAACACTACTGAAACACAACATAATGATGTCCATCTCATTGTGCCTTCATGGTGTTAGTTGAACCGAACAAAAGGGACTTCAATATAGTAGAAAGCCATCCAGAACATACTCAGAAATTTCAGAAACTTGTAGGCAGTCCACAAATTTCAGAAACTTGTATGATGTCCATCTCACAGCATCAGACAGCGGACAGCGGCGGAGACACCAGGCGGACAGGCAGGAGCGGACGACCAACGACTGTAGTTCGGACAGGCACGAGCGACAGCCGCTGCGGACGGCCAGCGGTCGACTCGAGCAGTCAGAGATGCAGGGCCGCCGCCGCTACTCATCATAGCATCTCGTAGATCACAGCATCAGCTAGATAACAACTCAATGGAGGATGGAGGCATCGCCGCGCCGTTCCTGAGGGCACCGGAGATGGCGCAGCCCGCCGCCGCCGCCGCCGCCGAACCGCTTTCGCGAACTAGGGCACCTGAAATTGGCGGGATTGCTCCCTCAGCTCCCGCACGCGCCAAAACATCAACCGCGCGCACGAGCGCCCGGGATCCACGCACCGTCGAGACAAGGAGACGTCCCGTACAACGCTGCTCGAGTCGTCTCCTCTGCATTGGAGCACGGGACGAAGCCGTCGTCTCGCGAGATGACGGAAGAGCCGTCTTCATGCTGACTTGCTGAGACGGGGGTTTTCTGAAAAAATGGCAACGAAGAGACGGGGTCAAGGACTACCATGATGACAACACAATCAAGTTCAAAGTCAAGAGCATTTTTGGGCTGCAAAACGCGGTTTTGATGCAATATTTTTGGGCGAACAAATGTTTTTGGAAAAAAAGATAATATGACAACTTTTGCTGTTGGATGGAGGTGTTTCCTTTCTGTGTCCAGAACATGGAGATGGACTATTTTACTTCTCTGATGAGGAAATATGGTGCTGACCCAAGAGCAAAGCATTGCAACCCTGCTTTTGAGTGCTAGTCACCAGTGGACAGTGCAATGACTCAAGCTTGCAGGAATCGAAGGCTCGAGGTGCATGAAAACTGCTGCTGGCTGCCGCTGCTAGTACAGTAGTAAGAGGGATCAGTGAGAAAAAAAGCCCAGGAGCTGCTTTCTTGAAGCCGAACATACTTTCCAAGAAAAGGCCCCTGTCTTCCGGCAGGCAACGACGACACGCCAATGCAGCTCAGCAAAAGGACAAGCGCATCATGAATGAAGAATAAATGGCAGTGCTAGCTTGCTCTATATCTCCACCGTACCGGCGCCCCCCTCCCCACCCCCCCGGCGACGCCAACCTAGCTTTCTCTGCTAGCTGCTTCCGCTATAGCCGGCGCTGGGCAGGGCCTCTTGGAGAGGACCTCCCGTCCCGTGCGCTGCAGCAGCTGCAGGATTTCATTTCTTAGGCGGTTGGTTTAATCTATCGGAGCTAGCTAGCTATTTTGTATTTTTTTTTATATATATATATATATATATATATATATATATATATATATATATATATATATATATATATATACTGTATAGTCTTTCCTGCCATGAATGGTTAAACTAACACCTTCTCTCCATGTCCATGGCGCTAGCTTCGAGGTGGGGTTTGGAGGTATCGAGTGATTTCCCCGTCGCCTTCCTCTCCGCAGACGGCTGCGACGTACGGACGGGCGGCCGCGCCGGGGTGGTGCGGCGGCGTTGGGGAGTGAAGGGGAGGGCGCACGGGATCTGATCGAGAGCGCGTGGGATAGAAACGATGGATCCATCCCAACGCATTTTTCTTCATTTTTTGGCCTCTCCACGCCCATTGCGCGTGCTAGCTTTGAGGTTGATTTGGAGGTCTCCAGTGATTTCCACGTCCCCCTCTTCTCCAACCCATAAGGGCTATTTTGGCCGTGAATTTCCTTCACTTTCTCAGATTGTGCCGCGCCATTTGGAAGCCCCCGGCCGATCGAGAGCGTGATAGGGTTTTGCAGGCAAATTCCCTTCACTTGCTCACGATGGCATGTCGCGCGTGTGGGTGCAAGGACAGATCGCCATGCATGGCTCCCATTCCCAGCTGCTCGACCGACATCACGCCTCGCCGCCGTCAAGTTCTGCGCATAGGCATTGCTGACGGAAGTCGTTCTACTGTCGCGCCCCGGCGGCACGGAGCTCGAAGGAAGACGTGCGTCATGCATGCTACCCGCGCACAGCGCGGCGGCCGCCTCAATCTCGATCGTCGTCTTCGCCGAGCTCCAGCCCGCGTGCGGCGAACGGCGCGGCACCCGTCACCGGCCCATCCACCACCGCACCTGAGCCGCCTCTCGCTTGCTGGTCGCGTCAGCTCCCGGCAACGCGACCGATCGACGACGACGGCCGCAGCCTCCAGCCGCCTCGGCAGCTGAAGGACGCGCGCCGCCTGTCCGCGTGGCTCGCGGCGCACCAGCTGGACGGTGACCACCTGCTGTTGCGGGCGTTCAAGAAAAGAACAAGGCAGACTACTGTCGCGTGCACGGCCTCGACGTGAAATCCTTCCCTTCGTTTAGTTTCTAGGGTTAATCACCCGGCCTGTGCAGCGACTGTGGTTGCCAAAAACTAGCCCTAATAAGTAATGTGAGGGAAGGGAGAACAGGTCTCATATATAGTAGCAACTCCCCTCTTCCCGATCGGGTTAAATTATATTAACCCTCGCCCCGGCCTCTTTATTATTTTATTTGGTTATAAAATAAATAAAAACCTTGTCAAGTGATTTCGGTGCTTTCACATGGTTTTGTTGTTTTCCCTGAAATAGAAAGATCTAGTTAATATTAATTCCATATATATGCTAGTTTTTCTGATCCTGATCTACCTAGGGTTTTGCATGACCAGGTTACAACATCATGGATCGTGTCGTTGCTAGAGTCATGGGAGTTGCTAGGCGACAGCGGGGAGAGGCTTTGAGAACTCAGCAGATTCGCTTCCGTGTGCTCCGACGAGCGACAAACGAATTTCATGACCGAAATGTCATTGGAATTGGAGGGTTTGGGAAAGTTTACCGGGGAGTTTTGAAAGATGGGACCAAGGTTGCTGTGAAACGAAGGGACACGTACTCTCAACAAGGAGCCAGAGAGTTCCAAGTTGAGATGGAGCATTTGTCAAGGCTTAATCACCCCAATTTGGTTTCTCTGATTGGGTACTGTGATGAAAAAGATGAAATGATCTTGGTTTACGAGTACATGGAAGAAGGGAATCTAACGAGCCATCTCTATGGCCCTCCTAGTAGACCTTCACTCAGCTGGAAGCAACGTTTGGAGATTTGTGTGGGGGCAGCAAAGGGACTGCATTCTCTCCATACCACTTCTCCAAATGGCATCATCCACTGTGATGTCAAGCCGGGCAACATCTTGCTTGATGAGAACCTGTGCGCCAAGATTGGTGACTTTGGGCTATCAAGGGATGGTCCTGAGCTGAACCAGACCCATGTCTCCACTCGAGTGATGGGCACCTTTGGGTATATTGATCCTCAGTATTTCCAAACGGGGCAGCTGAGCGTAAAGTCCGATGTCTACTCTTTTGGTGTTGTCTTGCTGGAGGTAATATCTGGCAAACTAGCAGTAGAGAATAATGAGAGCTTGGTGACCTGGGGAAAGAAAATGCTGGAGGAAAGAAAGGCGGAAGAAATTGTTGATAAGGAAATTTTCGGCACAATCCACCCACATAGTCTGCCGATGTTTGGCGACATTGTGTTGAGGTGCCTGGCACAAGACTCGACGCAACGGCCAACGATGGAAGAGGTACTCAGGGACCTGGAGTGGGAGCTGGACTGCGTTCGTGATCAAGAGATCCAGGTACCAGCTGATGCTGGAAACTCAGATGACGATGAGTCTGATTATGCCATCTCTTCTCAGCCAATCTTGCAAGCGGCAGTTGGTCAAAGTTTGCAACGATTTCAAGGTAAAAATTACGACAGATATGCAGGCGTATCTCATCACGCTGGTCTCTCCGCTCCGTCGACGAGTCTGGGTGGCAACGCTGGTCTTGTTGAGCTCTCGAGAGCATCACTGAAGATGAAAATTAAGCAAGACTGAATCAGACTCGTCGTAGGATGTAACGCATTGACATTCTATACACGTGTAAATGAAGCAAGAATTAATAAACGAGATGTGTTATCGCTCTTTTTTTAATCCTCTTTCGTCCTCTTCTTCCTTTTGGTCTCCACAATTGTACTCGACTACTCCCTCCATGCTGGTAAAGAAAGACGTTTTGAACAATGACACGATCTCCAAAGTACAACTTTGATTTCATATTTTTATAAAAATACTTATCATAAAATGATATATTTATACTTTTATAAAAGTACTTTACAAGACAAATCTATTCATATGATTTTTAAATTTTCAAACTCAATAACTTAAAAGTTATTCATGATTTATGTTTCCAATGTTTGACCTAAACCTTGTCTAAAACAACTTATTTTTTCAACATGAAGGGAGTATATATGCATGCCTCCATAGTGAGCCTGTTACCTACTACCACTACTAAGAAAAAAACACATTGACTTACTGGCGCTGCACTGACGCGTTCGAAGTCATCTCCGTCTCCGCCACCGCATAGCTAGGATGCCCTAATCCCACACTCGTACAATATATAGCTATGACCGGAGATGCTTGATTTGTCGACTAGACGGTGCATCACGCGGCGGCGGCGGCGGTCTGCTGGCCTGCCCACCAGGCACCAGCCACGGGAGGGGCGGCAGCGGCAGCCTACTGGCCTGCCTGCAGCCAGCCGAGGGGCGGCGACAAGCAAGGGCCTGCCTGCTGGCCAGCTGCCTGCCAGCCAGCAAGGCACGGACGGCCGGGTCTCTGTACGTCAGCATCCGATCCGTTCCTGGTAACGGCAAAAGATGAGAAAGACAACAGGTCCATTCCAGTTGACAAAAAGTCCGTTCCTGGTCACGGCAAAACAACAGTAGCCAATGGTGGTGGTGACGGTATGAAATGAAATCGCGATCGAGCTAGGATTGGCTCATCGGTCGTCAGACGCGCCGCACCCAACCAATCCAATCCAGCCACCTCGATCGATCTTACACGTATGCGTCGCCATGCAAATTAACACATCGATCGGTCGGTCAACGATATGATTAGCAGGCTTGTCCGAGTGAGTACCCGGCAAGTCGCAAATGAATCGTCAGAGTACACACCATGCAAGCACGTACGAGCGCATACAGTAAGCTGAAGTCGTGGAGTTCAGTGCGATGCATGCAGCCGCAATCAAGACAGGTGCTACGTTTTTATCAAAAAAAAAAAAAAAAAAAAAAAAAGACAGGTGCTACGTACGGCAAGTCTAGAAGTCGAGTGGCTCAGCCAATCAACGACTACTGCAACAATTCGGCGAAGGTTAGTTTCCGGGTGCTTATGATTGCCATACGACTGATGGAGCCGAAAACAAGTTATGGGAATCATGCATGAAGACATATAGGCTTCCACGTAGCCACCCAAGAGACATACATAGATGAAGGCACATGAACTCGTGCATGTGTGCATAAAGTACTCTCCAGCACGAAGATGGTTACAACTCGACACAACTCCACGCAGCGGCACCCGTCTGACTGATGAATCTTTTAAGTCTAATTAAGCCATCATTAGCACATGTGGGTTAGTGTAGCATTTAAGGCTAATTATAGACTAATTAGGCTTAAAAGATTCGTCTCGATATTTCCAACCAAACTGTGCAATTAGTTTTTTATTTCGTCTACGTTTAATACTTCATGTATGTGCCACAAAATTTTTGGGCACCGCAGTCACAGTGACTGTTCACTGAAGCTCGGATAGGACAGGGAAAGATCCCACTCGGTGTGTTCATGAGACAACCCGGTGCGATAACCCCCTGAACTTCCCCAGCCCCCACCACTCACAAGCTAACAAGGGAAGACCAACTACTCGGCCACAGCGACCAATTTCTCAGCTACAAAATTCAAGCTGATGCCCAGGGCTAGCTCTCAAGAAAGAAACGAGCGAGTCGCGCGCCGCCTACTTCATTTGATAAGCATTCAGATGATACTTGAGTCTACTCATCCAAGCCTAAGAAATTCAAGATGACTTCACCAATCAACCATAAAGAACTTGGGGCCTTGTGGAACATATATAGTCTCCGGGTACCCCGCAAGAAAAGGCAAAGTTCATCACCAAAGATTGGTCACAAAAGAAAAAATGATACACCCTGAGTCCTTATACAAACTCATTCAAGTGGCAAAATGGCCGTAAGAAGCCTGAGCCCAACCAGGTAGAAAAGAACAAAATAGCCAAAGAAGGCTTGAGTAATTCAACCCTGACGGATCAGGATCCATAGGATCAAACATAGACCGACTGCTTCTATGGACCCGGGACGGCCCAAAGCCTACTGAAGGAAGAGTAGACAAGATGTCAGGAACCGCAAGGACTCGACATCAACCTGGCCGTACTAGATTAGGAAATGTCTCCATGTAATGACATTGTAATTCTCTAATCGTAGTCGGCTAGGACTAGACATACGTACCCTACTCTCTAGACTATAAAAAGAGAAGCAGGGAACGACCCTTGTACATCAATCAATCTTATACAGACAACCAACGCAAAGGCAAATGCCTAACTGGACGTAGAAGATCTCGTTGTCTTTGTATACCAAAGAAGCAGTCACCAACAAGACGTAGAAGATCTCGTTGAGAAATTCCAGAATTTTTCAATCTGTGATTCAGCGCAAGACGACTGCTCCGAGAAGGAATCGGAGTCGATCTTAGCAATTCGATTTCCACTCGGGCTACGCAACTCAGCATCAATCTACCAGGAGGCGGTTTCAGACAAACCTTACCCTGGCAAGCAGATCCCTCTCAAAGGGGCCTATTTGCACTGAATTTTGGATACAAGATGCAAAAAGAAAGAATGTTTCCGAGACACCATCTGACGAAATCGGCTAATTACCAATATCGGCTAATTTACGGGAGTTGGCTTTCTTCTCGGGAATCGGCTGATTAGGCGTGCTTACCCCAAGGATACCTTCCAGTAGAATCAGCTAAGTGTTGAGATCAGCTAAGTTACAAGGGATAAATTTCTTTCTCTAGGATCGGTTGTTTGACGTGGAGATATTGTTAAAGGGCGTTATTATCGAAATTACGTCAAGAATCGTGTCCGATTAATACACGACATGACAAGAGCTACAAGGAAGGAAAGAATCAGGCCAAATTGTTTTGAAAAGGAGTCCGAGTCTGGTTTTAAGTTTTGTATTTCATATTTGACTAAGACTTGTTTTGGCCGGGGATATAAATATAGACCATGGTCTATTGTAAATGACAATCAACAAATCAATCACAACCGGCTTCACGCCAAAAACCCTAGGAGTAGGAGTAACGTAGATTCAGCGAGTTCTTCTTCAAGCTAGGCTGCAGCGACTTCGATCGATCTCTAGTTTGCTTGTAAGTCCTGTCATGGTTCATACTATCTTGTAATAAGGCTGTGACGGTTTTATCCGATCTCTTATTATTGGTTAATGAGCTAGTTATCATTGGTCGTGCATGTGGATGGCTCGCTGTCTAATGCATCATCAATAGTTATCGAACTTGTTCAAGATTAGTTAGACATTTTGTTTAACTAATTTTGGGTTGGTTCAAATTATCTGTATTATAATTAATGTTTATTAATTATAATATATCCCTTCAAGCTAAGGTTGAAATAGATCGGCTCCTTATATATCAGTTGATCATCTTTTGAATCTGCTACCGGAAAAGCCATTTTATTTCAATCTTATGCTTCACGTGGTATGCGTTCAAGGGTATAGTCAAATTTATGCTTAGACATTGTTAATCTTTTTCTAGAAAGATTTAATATGGCTGCAACGGTTTATCCGGTCCCATCTGTGAGATCAAATCTAGATTCAGACGACGTCGGTTAACAAGGCCCAAGCGTAATGATTATTATACACTTTATTCGTTTACCCCGTCGGTATCAGCTGATTTGACCGATCGCCTGATAAATAGACTCAGTGTACAAGCTTTCACGCCCATGCATGTTACTCTAAACGCTTGTTTGAAGCTTTAAGTAAGTTTGTCGATCTCTTCTAAAGATCTTTTTAGGATTATTTAGATTCAGACGTTGTCGGTTGATGAACTTATTTATAATCGAAAACATTTGTTTATTACATGAATAAACTCCTGATTTTATAACTGTGTCTAGGTTGCTGACTATTTAGCCAGTGCCCTTTTTCAAATCGGCTGTTAAAGCCACACATATGGAACTGTCTGGAGCAATACTGGCATGTTCCACCTTTGATTACTGATTATTTTTTTCTTGTCAATTGCAGGTCAAATTGACTGGCATACTTGGATTGATTAAGCACATCCACCTGTTTGAAGCCTCACGGATCAAAGAATCACTTCTGCTTCGTTTCTCTCGGCTGCAAGTGTGTTTGCCGTGAGACTTTTTACGTCAACAGGGCCTAGTATTGACCACAACTTCTTCGGGCAGCATCGTGGATTGCCCTCTGAAAAAGCACTCGTCCCCTCAGGTATCGGGATCCATGGCCGAACTCCCGTTCCAGAAGGGCGTTTATCTTCCAGCATTCAGCGAAGAGGGCTCAGACTCATAGTACCCTCATCTACGAAGCTAGTCCACTAGAGAAGTCTTCATGATGTCGGCACGACAACCTCTCACCAGTTCCTCCAGACGTCCTCTCCAATGATGAGAAATCAGAAGACGTTACCGATGATGAGGTGGCCTCTCCTAATGAGACACCGATGCAGATCGGGAAACCAGGGAAAGATACGATCGGCTTCACGTGCTCGTCTCCAGCCCCCAACCTTAATTATTACAGTTGAGACGGCGCCCGGACGTCCGGCCCAATCGAGCGTCCGGACACGCGCGTCCCCCGCCCCGATTTGGAATCCGTCCGCCCTCCTTTCCCAGCAACCAGATAAAGCGGCCGGGCGTCGTTTTTTTTTCGATCCTAGCGTCGCCGAGCCGACAGCCCAGCGGACGAACGGGGGGCCAGCGCGCACCGGGCGCGTCGGGCAGCGCCGCCGCACAACCACCGCGCGCCCCCAACCCACCCCGCCGCCAACCCGCGCCGCATCGCCCTCGCTCCCCACTCCTCCCAGGCTGGCGGCTATCGCCGCCGTCGCCCGCCCACCACCCACCCGCCGCCATCACGCGGCGCATCGCCATCGCTCCCCCCCTCTCCTCCCGGCTGGCGGGCTCTCGCCGCCGCGTCGCCTCGCCCCCCACCACCACCCCCAACCCACCCACCCACCCGCGCCCCCCCCCGTCCGCCGCCGCCATGTCTCACCTCCTCGCCCGTGCAGCTCCAAGCGGGGTCCGCCACCCTCCGATTGTTGATGGCTGCGAGGAAGATCTGTGGTTAGAGGGGCGCAGGAAGCCTGGTGTTGCAAAGAGGCTGTTGACAAGGAAGAGCCGACAAGGGATCCTTCTTCTTCAAGACAAATTGTAAGGCTTCAAGACAAAAAATCAAGCTCAGAATGTTCCGTTTGCAATTGTGTTTGTAAAAAACCTGTCCATATTATGTTGCAGTCCACATTATGTTTGTGTGTTGCAGCCATAAAAATGATTTTGATGATGTGTTTATAGACTGAAACATGCATTCATAGACCGACCATATGACATTATGTTTTGTATACTAAAACATGTGCTTCAATACTAATGCAACATATTCTGTTTATAGACTGAAACATGTGCTACAGTGCTAAAAATGCAAAAAAAAATAAAAATTAGATTGCAGAATATGATATCCTGCGTGCCATTGAATAATTTTTGATGATGTTTAAAATGCAGGAATCAATTGAAGATGTGCCAACAGATGAGGAGTATGTGCAGGTTGACATAATTGATGATGAGGAGGGGGAATTTGAGTGTCCAGATGTGGTTTATGAAGAGGAGAAGGATGTGGTTAGTTCACAGCCCGTCGAACCATGTGAAGGGATGGAGTTCGATACGGTAGATGAAGCAAGAAAAGTATACAATGAATATGCTTTCAAAATGGGATTCAGCATCAGAGTAGCTTCATCTAGAAGGGCCACTGATACTAAGGAGCTGATTAGGAAGGAGTTTGAATGCTCACATGCAAGGGTTGCGGCTAGTCAGCGTGAGGGGAGTGAAACAAGTCTGGGGACGCGAGGGTCATGCAGTTCAGCAAGCAACGCTTCATCAGCAACCTCCAAGAGGAAAAGTGCAACAGCAGTGATGACCACTATGACAAGGAAGCGCAGCACAGTTAAGAAGGCTGATTGTAAGGCTCATATGGCTGTGGGGCTACGTGATGGCAAATGGAAAGTTGTGAAGCTTAAAACAGAACACATGCACCCCCTGGTGAAGGTCAAGCGCCAGGGGTGAGGCAGCTGAGATCACATAGGAAGATTTCATGGGTGGATTATGAACTGCTCCGGACTATGCACCACCGAAACATCCCCACGATGAAGATCATGGCAAGTGTTAGCGGACATGCATGGAGGCCTGCAAAACCTAACATTCAACAAAGAAGGACGTGTCTAATGTCGGGACACATTTGAGGGCAGCAGTAAGGTACAGAGACATAGATGCTGTGCTAGAATACTTCCAGAACTTGCAAGCTGAAAGCCCCAATTTCTTCTATGCAATCAAGTTGGATGCTGAAAACACAGTAACTGGTCTGTTTTGGGTGGATGGTAGATCAAGGGAGCTATACAAATGCTTCAAGGATTGCATCTTCATGGATACGACATTCTGTGTTAACAGGTATACCCCCCGTGCCCATCCACTATTTCAGTATGGTTGATTATCTGTTGCATTGGCATGTCTTAATCTGTTGCATAGGGTATGTTAGCCTGTAGCATTGGGATTGCCCCCCACTACATAGTGTGTTTCAATAGAGTTACTTATCTGTTGCAGTATAATAACTTATTCTGTTGCATAAGAAACTGCCTAACCAAAGCCTTTGACATACAGGTACAACATGCCTTTTGCTCCAATTGTTGGCATAAACAACCATGCACAAAGCATCTTAATTGGTTGTGCTCTGCTTCCCGATGAAACCACTGAAACCTTTGTGTGGGTGTTGGAAACACTAAAGGCTGCCATGGGGGGGCACACGCCAACTAACATAATGACCGACCAAGACAAAGCCATGAAAGCTGTCATAGAAGTGGTGCTCCCTGGAACAACGCATAGGTGCTGCAAGTTTCATGTGGTCAGCAAGGCATGCGAGAAGTTTGCGTACTTCATAAAACACAAAGATGGCTTCGCGAAGGATTTGGATTACTTCATCAACTACAGTGAAACACCCGAGGAGTTTGAGTCACTATGGCTGAAGTTTGAGGAGAAGCATAATATGCAAGCAAATGACCACTTCCAAAACATGTCTGAAACCAAGACTATCTAGGCCCCTGCATACTTCAAGAAGTGCTTGTTCCCGTTCACCAGCACAACAGGGAGGTCTGAGAGTATGAATGCTTTGTTCAAAAGAATGGTGCACCCTCAAGATTCAGTACTTCAATTCGTGAACCAGTACGAGTACATTATGGAAACAAGGATTGAGAAGGAAGACAGAGAAGCAACAAAAGGAGAGATAACAGATCCACCCCTATGGGGGAGGTCTCAAATTGAGAAGCAAGCATCCAAGTTCTACACAAGAAGCATCTTCTCTAGGTTCCAGGAACTACTGCGTGATTCGACGGCATACACTCTAGGTACAGTCGCTACAGAGGGAGATCAATTGGCAATTCAGGTAATATCCACACTCGTGTTGCAAATGCTATACTTCATACTGAAACATGTATTGAAATAAATCTGGAAAACATAAACAATGACCCACACAAAAAAAACACTAAAAATCTGAATGCTTATGGGACTGAAAACACCCTATTTATACTGAAACATTTCTTGCATCACCTCTCGAAACATGACCCACAAGTCTACCGCAAATGAAAAAAAATATATAGTTTTCTGGATGCATGTGTGTGCCATGATACAAATGTTGACTCTGTGTTCCGTGTGTTGAAGAAGGTGTACATTGATGGAGAGGCATCACTCAAAGCATACAATGTTGTTGCAAACCATGGTTCCGAAACATACACATGCTCTTGCCACATGTTTGAACAGGATGGTCTCTTGTGCTCCCACATCCTGAAAATCTTTACATCCCTAGAAGTGCAAGAAATACCAGGAAAGTACTTGCTGCATAGGTGGTCGGGAGAGGCGACATTGAAAGTACCTGAGCATCTTTCAGGCCCTGATCCAGTCTTTGGTGTTCCACAAACAAACAAGTTGAGGTACAATGCCTTGTGCAGAAAAATGACAAAACTTGCTGCTGATGCTTGTGTGGGGGGGCTGAACAGTACAAGGAATGTTCCGAGGGTGTTAATCAGCTGATAGAAAAGGTGAACGCAACAATGAAAGCATTGCTTGCGCAGCAAACACAAAAAGCAAGTGCAGTTGCGGCTGAAAACGAGGGAGTGGGAGAAGCGAAACGAGCCAAGTACAAGAACCCTGAAGCAAAAGATCGACAGGGGAGGCCGAGGGAAAAGGTTGATCGCAGGAAGTCTATTATTAAATAAAAAGAAAGAAAAGTGCATGAAGAAACAGGCCAAGGCGGGGGAAGAAGGCCAAGGATCAAGGCTGTCCAATATGCAAGGAGCTAAGCCATAGTATAGAGTCATGTAGGTTCGTGAATGCTGCAAAGGTGCTATTCAAGGACACAGAGCTAAAGCTGTAATCAAACTAATTTATATTGATAGGAGTTCTAGGAGTAATGAAAAAGTCATAGCTGAAAAGGATGACGATTTGTTTAATGCTACATCTGTATCTTGGTGATGAAACTACACAGTTTTGCCTGCCGTTACATTTGAAATGTGGTTATGCACACAGCATTTTACGTGAATAAAAAATATACTTATGCAACAAGAGTGTTTTGGTTTTTTGATATTACATTTCAGTGTACCACCTGTTATGTTTCGAAAAAAAAATGCTGGTTCAAAAAATCAAGTTTCTACTGCTGTTACATGTGTGTTAGTGAATCTGAAACAACAGAATATTGCTGCTTTGTTACATGTGTGTCTGTGAATCTGAAACAACAGAATATTGCTGCTGTTTTCGGTTTGCTACAAGGTTCACATACTAAATGGTCTTGTGACATATCCGACATGAGAAAAGAGAAAAAAAAAAGCCTACAACTAAACTAGAGTATCAATCTGTCTTCCATTCACTTGTTGGCACCGCATTCTCTCCGTGAAGTCATTTACATCAACACGATTGTGTTTTGAGAGTAGCACCCGTGCAGCAGCGAGCTTCCTGAATTCCAGCGCTGCGCACTGTGGTGATGAATCAACATGAGTATATGAATGTCACAAAAGTTAAAAAAAAGAAAAAATGAAAAAAGGAACCACATACTTCCTGCAGTGATGAGGACATCTTCTTGCCATCCCATGAATCCATGAATTCCATCACAAAGACACCGCAATCGAACCTTACATGAAGAAAAAAAGGGGTAAACAAATGTAACCATGATGTAGTGCTTGCTGAAAATGGGAGGGGATGAGTTCGAAGGGGGGTGATAAATTGGAAAACATACAAGTTCTTTTGCAAAGGATGAGGTATTGAAAAATTCCACTCAAATTGAGACACATCACGATCGAGAACCCCGCATTTCCGTGCAGTGGTACCGAAATTCTTGATCTGAAAAAACAGTGAAACAACAAAAGGTGTGCACTGAAACATTGGCCAGAAACTTAAACAACAAAACTGACAGTGAATGTGAAACAAAACAGTCAAACAAGGTAGGCTATTTTCAGCGCGTGTGGAGAGAAATACAAAAAGAAGAAAAAAGGCACTAACCAAGTTGCGGGCCTGCTTCAAAATTGGGGTCTCCTTATTGTTAGAATCACGCAAACAATCGAAATAATCGATTTGCTTCATGAACATATTGACACAAACAAGAGCCCAATGGTCGTCAAAGAGAACTGGGAAGAAAATCTGCATAGCATGAATCCAAAAAAAGAAAAAAGTTAGGGAACCCATTAGAAACAAAAAAGTGTCATTCCCAATTAAATTAAAAAAGCCAATAGCATATAGACTGCACATACCAGATCATACATCTTTAAAGGGCAAACCATGTTTATCCTAGCATAGAGCCTAGTGCAATTCACTTGTCCAGTGAAAGACTCTAGATCAGCATACATGAAGCCCCGCCATGAAACACAAAAAAAAAAAAAAGTGAAAAAAAAGGGGGGTCACCGCCAAAACTTGATGTCAAAAAAAAAAAGAAGGCTATATATCATTACCGTATCCATCGAAGAGAAAGCAAACTTCCGAGCCTTTCCCTTTTATCATAAAATGCATCATGTTGGTCGAGGTTGAATAAGTTAGTCCACAAAGCCATTGTTTTGTTGCTAACCAAGCCCCTTGACTTGAAGGCCTCATAGAACTCCTCATATGTGATGTGGAAATTGGAAATCTCAATGAAACATGGCCTATTAGAACAATGAAAAATCAAAAATATAACTACTATAACACGTAAATGTTTCAACAGCTAAAAAAGGTTCATGTCACAAACAATTAACTAATAATGTTTCAACAAACTAAAAGCTCATGTTACAAACAAGAAACTAATAATGTTTCAACAGCTTGAAATTATCATTGCAGCATTTAAGTAACAAGTGTGACATTGAAAAAAAAAAAAATCACACAAAGATGGATCCATGGTAGCGATGTAAAAAGGGTGAAACAAAGAAAAAGATGTACTCACGGTTCGCTTTGACCCTCTTTCATGATGCCTTTCTTGAAAGCCCTCTTAGCCGTACTTCTCCCACACATGTTTTTGCTCCTCGTTGATCTTGATCTTTTTGGGTTGGTTCCCGGATTTAAGGTCGATTGCCTTTCTCTTAGCTCTAGTCCTCTTATCACCTGTGCTTGGCCCCGTTGTATCACCTAGAAGTAAGATAAAAAGCAAACCACATATGAGCGAAACAAAAAAAGTGACCAAAATGAAAACATAATGGGGCTTATTGAAAACAGGGATGTGGAGAAGAACAAAATGAAAATACCAGCAGTGTGGGGGTCCTTAAACCTTGTCCGGTGGCTGCTGCCGTCACGGATGAGCAATGCATAAGAAACATAAATAGGGGCTTATTGAAACAAACAAAAATGGTAAAAAAAAAAAAGGATAAAATACCAGCAGGTGTGGGGCTCCTGGATCTTTCTCCACAAATTTCTTCAAACTCCGGATCACCCTTTTTGAACAAGTTAAATGAAGGCACTTCATCTACATATGATGGGCTCGGTGTCTTTGCCGGGCTTGGAGGATTGGAATGAATTGCTTGTCTAGAAGGGCTTGGGCTCGGTGTCTTTGTCGGGCTTGGAGGATTGGAATGAATTGCTTGTCTAGAAGGGCTTGGCTCTTTGGGAGGGGTTACTTCTGTGGTAGGGCTAGATTCTTTGAGAGGGCTGTCTTGTTTAGGAGGGCTGAGAGGGCTTGCATCTTTAGGAGGGCTGGTGTGTTCTTTTAGGCGGGGCGGGCTGCTTTGGAGGGTCGGCCACTTTGAAAGCACTTGGACTCTTTAGGAGGAATTGGTCATTTCAATGGGCTTCTTTGAGAAGATGGCGCGGCAAAGAAGTCTTTGTTGAGATGGGACATCCTATCAGCCAAATCATCAACATCCTCTTGCCTACGCCTGTTAGCCTGGTTTATCTTCAAAATCAACTCAGCGCCGCGTTTGGCCAAGATGGCCTTGGTTTGCTCTTTCAGCGTGGCAGCAATTGAACGGGCCAGATTGTCAACATCTTGCTCGACCAAAGAATTGTGCTCAGCAAGGAGAATTTGGTACTCCTCTGGAAGGCACTGCAAGTAAAATCAAGAACAAAAAATATATAAAAAATGAAATAGAAAAGAAAATCTGCTGCAACATGGAAAATGTGAGTATGCAACACATGTTAAAAAAGTAATGGTTTGTGGGAGGGTTGCAACATGTATGGGGCATAAAAGAGGATGCAAATGAAACAATAAAAATATTGTAAATGCAACATGTGAAATGACAGTATAGCATGAACCCTAATGCAAAACAGTCGGGTCGAGGCTAAAAAATCACCTCAGCTGTGGCGCTAGCAGCCGGGGCCCCTTGGGTTTGACTGGAAGTGCCTGGCTGCTCATCCATCCACTGCTGGAAGCTGGGGATCACTGGGTCTTCTGCTGACATTGGCTGCGAAGGGGGCATGTTCTCACCCATGGGAGGGGGGGTAGGGGGGCTGCCAATCCGAACTGCAAAAGAATGAAAAGCAAAAAAAAGGGAAAATGACATTCAAAACAGTTTCAAATTAGGGGTGGAATAAATGAATAAGGATGCAAAAGAAGAACAAAAAACTCACAGGTCTCCCTCCAAAAGCATGAAGCTGCAGCCTGCTCCTATCCACTTTCATAACGAAGTCAAAGTCCTTGTTCGTGACATGGCAGATGCGTGGGCAAGAATAGTTGATCTTGTGTGAAGCCCTGTCAATGGCAATGTCTAGGTGGTCCATGTATCCAATCTGCGTAAACAATTGGAAAAGCCAAATCATTCACAATAATACAACACATAAAGTGAAGTGAAACATGTATGCATAGAAACTGGCACAGATTAGGTAGCAAGCATGAAACAGGTTCCCACAGCTAGTAAAACAGTCCAGTGCATAAGCAAACGGAAAAAAAGAATAATAAAGGCAGTGAACGTACCGCCAAAAGGGCAAGGCAGGAACCTAGGAAAGGTGTTTGAGCTTTAGAAGAGGAGTTCTGAAACTTTCGAACTTGTTCCATCAGCTCGTCGATGATGTACCCGGCCCAATCATATGACTTGATTTGAGAGATATCAGTCAAGCTGTGGAGTAACCGTGTGTTGACTGCGTCATCAGTCTGTGGACAAAGTACAGACCCAAATGCAAGCAACACAAAAGCCCTCATGAAGGTGTCCTTGTCTTTAGCCTCGGTCAAGATCCTTATGCACGTGGAAATCTTTCCACGGACATCCCCATCCAAGAAAGGATCACGCATCTTCTAGAATTCATCATATTCATCGGCCATGCATGCGACCTTGACTGGAACATCTCCACTTTGCACGCCAAGAATGTGGGACACAAGCTGCCTGTCGAAAACAATAACCTTGCCCTTGCACCTGAACTCTTTCAAATCAGGAAGCATGTATTTGATCACCCATGCAACAAGCTTCACAGGGATGGAGAACTCTGAAATTTTCAGCAAAGATCCAAAGCCAGCTTCTTCTATCCAGCCTATCTGAGCATCAGTGAACTTCTTTTCTTTGACCAGATTACGGATCCTGTGCACTAAAAATCTGACAACAAATCCATCAGGTCCGCCATCGCTCGTGGCCCCACGGGTTGTGGCTCCTTGCTGCCCGCAAAAAGTAATAAAACAAAGGGTGATGTATAAAAAATGTGAAACAGTTTGGGCATGAAGGTGAAACTAGCAGAACAAACATGCTGAAACAAAAACAAAAAATGCAAAAAAAATATATATATATCACAATTTTTTGCATTGAACCACATGAAACCATGGGACTGATGAGTGTACTATCTACTAACTATATAGTAGATCATATCATAGCATAATGGAAGACATGTTATTAGGTAAGTATACATTTGGAAAACCATAGTGAAACATTGCAGACACCATTTTGAAACATAAAATGAATCACACAGGTGTACACAAAGGAAAAACAGTCCCATCAACCTTGGCCACTAACAACTCATATTGCATGGCATCAAAATAAAAATATACCTTGGGGCACATGAGTATCCTTCGCTGCTGGTTTCTTAGCAACCTTTCTCTTTGGTGTTGTTTTAGCAGAGAATCTTGCCAATGATTGGCCTGCCTTGCCCTTGACAGATGACTCGGGGGCGTTGCTCTTCGGGTCATTCCTCGCTGACATTTGTGCATACGCCCTGCTAGCCGACACCTTTCTCGCTGCAACACGTGAGCGCGGCTGCGACGTGTCGTAAATGGGTTCATCATCACTACTAGAAAATGTGTCGTAGATGGGGGAGCCTTTATGGCCCGATCTCGTGCACACCATCGCTGCAAAACAAATTTCATATGTTAAAAACAGAAAAAGGTAGACACAAGTCCCGTTACAGTCAAAAAATAACAAAACTGCAAACCAATTAAAATGGGCACATTTGTGCTAGGATTAGGGGCAAAAAGCACAAAAAATAAATTTGAATTTCATAGGTTTGCAATCCAAATGACAGTGCAACAAATACAATTGGGGATCCATATTTAAGTGCCACATTATGCTGAGGTTGAATTTTATATCAAACAGGTGTACACACATACAAAAAAAGGTGTGCCAACAAAAAAATCTGATAAGCTACCAAGTGCAGGCATCCAAAAAAGTTCCAAAACACATAACCTTACACCATACAAAACATAAAAAGCTAGAGAGTAACTGATTTTATATCATAGAACACTAGCACTCCCAGGGTGTGCACCAACAGTGGAGCATGGCAGCAACCTACACTGGAACAAAATGCCTAAATAGCAGGAAACAGTTGGTAGGCTAAAAAGTCTTGCCAATAGGTTGGGATGTGATCTCCAAAACAGGATGAAGAAAATCAGGATATAAATGATTTTTTACCACTGCATAGTAAAGGGGAGTGATATTAACAGAGTTGAACAGGGGCTAGGTTTGGGCGGCGGGCAAAATGTGCTTACCTGCTAACCGGGGGGGTGTGGGGGGGGTGCGCGATGTAGGAAGAGCACGGCGAGATCGAGGGCGGCCGCCGACGTGTGACACCCCAGGTGCCCCGGTAGGGGTGGATGCCGACCCCCCTCCCACGCGCGTGAAGAAGCGAGAAACCGCGGCGGAGAGGGCGGGGCGGCGATGCCCACCCTCGCGTGAAGAAGGGCGAGCCGCGGTGGAGAGCAAAGCCGCGGGCGAGGAGGATGGACAGCCGGAGATAACCTGAAAAACCACCCCGCGACGGCGAGGGAAAATGAGCGGAGGGGGAAGGCGAGCTTGAGCGCGGGGAGGGGGAGAGAGGGGGGGAGCAACGCGGGGAGGGGCGCGGGCGCGGGTTGCTCACCGCCGACGGCGGCCGGAAGCGACGGCCCTCCACCAACCCCGCCCATGCGGCAGAGTGTGCGCAACGGCGTCGCACTCTCCCGCCGCCCCAAGTCGCACGCCGAGAATGAAGGGGAATGATGCGGTTACTAGATTTGGAACGGAGGGGGAGTGTTGTCCGCCTTTGCGTAACGGGCAGCGCGATTCCGTTCCGTAACGGACGGCCGACGTCTTGGCGCGCGCGCTGGGCGCGTGTCCGCACGGATTACGGGCGGACGTCCTGGCCCCCATCCTTACCGTAATTATTATGTTGTTTATTATTATTATTTTGATCTGATGATACCATAATCAGGTCTGATGAAATGGACCTGTTGGGCTGGGCTGTGCTGGGCCACAATTGAGCAACGAAGCCTACAGAACTGATGAAGCCCATAGGCGCCTTGTTTTTATGTTTTTTTTTTTGCGTTTCACCTTTTTACAGAATTATTAATTGTCCGCATCAAAATTTTGTAAAAAGATATACCGCTCTCACAAAACGAGACGGAAAGATACGAATATAACCCACTATTACATTACAAAGGACGCAGATATGCCGCAATCCGTCGCGCTGTAGTAGAGCGCGCGACCCATCTACGCCGCGCACCGGCATGCTTCCGACACCCCTGCATGCACCGGAGCGGATCCAGTTCCCTCCCCGCCCCTTTCTATTTTTCAACTGACGGCTGACACCCCTGCAATGCACTCGTCTTTCCATGCAAATGTCCCTTTCAAAGCAGAACTTTTATAGAATTAATTTTTTTTTAATGATATACTCATTTTCAATTCTGGCTATATTGGTGTGTTTCACGTGACGAGATCAACAAAAAACTAGACCTCATTTGTATATGTTTTCAAAAATTTATTCTAATAGCAATTTATGTGTAACATGTGCTAAGAGATTTATTAAGGAGTTGCTACCATATAATACAACTACAAAAATAAGCTAAAGTTGTTACATAGTATGCACATCAGTTGTTTATGGAATAAAAAAATAAAAATTGTTGCATAGTATTTACATAGCTTATAAAGGTACTAGCCGCCACTCTAAGAAAAAATTACATGGATCAAGTTGCTAGTGAGAGTTTGTTAGAGTTTATATATATATTGTAAAATAAATAATATTTCATGTCCAAACAATACAAGTTAGTTGCAAACTGGGGGGACTGAATTAAAAACATGACTAGGTCCAAAAACAAGACAATCTGCAACCTAAGGGCAAATTATTAAAACAAACATTGCAAGGGCTCCCAACTAGAGGGGCAAATTATTATACAGCCCATGTAAGAGCTGAGAAATATGACCAGCCACCAATCAGGGGCATTTATTGAAATAAAGATAGTAGCAACGATAATGAGACAAGATATGATTGGAGGTGGGAAAATTGTTAGAACAAGCATTTCATAATAAGCATGATTGTGGAAACCTAAGAATATAACTCTCATATAAGAATCGGTATGTTGCATAATCTTTTAACTTTTCCATGCAACAAAAGCTTCAGATATGAGTATGAGTATGAGTACAACAAACCTATGTTTTATTGCACACCTATGAAAGCTCATTATTGTAGTGATCTACATGATTTAGGACTCAAGCAATCTACTGAACATTTAAACATGTGAGTAAGAAAGTACAACTATTGACAGTCAAGAAGAAATAATTTGATTTTGGGGGAAATATAGAATTATTTTATTTTTCTACCAATTTCCAAAACCTGCAGAATAAGAAGTGTAAACACACTTACACTGAGAAAAATCCATTTTGCTGGGAAAACATAGAAACATTTTATTTCTTGGTGGTTTCTGGAGATCTTCTTTTTCGAAATTCAAGCATTCTTTTCCTTTGTTATAGATTCAGATTAGTCAAAATTTTCCGAGTCAGTTTTTTAGGAAAAACCATCATGGAAGCACATGCTATAGCTCAAACGAGAAACGACGAGGTGGCATTTAACAAAGTTGTTCAATGTTATTTTCCGAGTCAGTTTGTTAGGACTTAGGATTGCACCTCTGATCTATCCTCCAGCAACGTGAGAGAGATATCTTGAAGAAGAAACACATTTCACTAGCATATCCTGCCACATTCATCTGTAGAAAACAAAAGAATACTTTTTTCACATGATTGTCGAAATCTCAGAATATAAGGCTCATATAAGAATCCCTCGAGAGCTAAGTTCCACCTTTTTAGCTTTCATGTAAAATTTTTTTTGGATATGAGTATTGTGCCTGTGTTTTATTGTACATCTATGCCAGATTATTGAATTCCCAGTAAGGATATTTTTACCCTGTTAATAACTGTATGATGACATCATTTTGGCACTCTACATGATTTATAACTCGAGCTATCTAGTAAACATCGAAACATGTGAGTAAAAAAGTACATCTATTGACGGTCGAGGAGAAATAATTTGATTTTGCTGGGAGAACATCAAATTATTATTATTTTTATCTATTTCTAAAGCCCACGGAAGTTCAAGCACACTTACCCTGTGAGAATATCCAGATTGCGGGAACTCTTCCACTCTTCCATGATACCATAGGCAAGGGTGAATAGATCTTATCATCTTTCATGTCATACAATTCACAAGCTGTAGCTGTTTTCTTCCAGTTCCTAGTGGAATACTGGAATCATCCAGGAAAAAGATAGAGTCCCATGAAAGATCGTAGGGAGACACGGACAGCTCTGGAGCACCCTCCCCCAAGGAACAATGCTTGGTCATTCCCCAGAGTCCTCACCTCAGACCACAAGTGCTGCTCAAAGTCAGCCTGAAATACAATGCTTGGTCATCTTGTCTTTTGAAGGACAGTTTTATGCGGATCATTAGCAGTGTGCCATGGGATTCGAGGAGGTAAGGCAAGCAAATGGAATCTCTTTGGAGTGGAAACGAGATTCCCTCAATGAGACGCTCAATCTAAGAAACCCTAGGCTCACTGTCATACTCATCCACAATGTCTATAGATATAAGATCCTCGGTGCCAGCGGTGCAGTCAAAGTAGATCTTCCCTTGCAAGAAGACCATATCTGACCATGCAGTAGCCCCTGGTCAGTATAGAGCAATTTCACTGGAACACCCAATATCAACTATGGCAGCGATAAGACGTGTGGATGTTATGGTCGGAGTTAGGGATTGAGAGAAGAATTGAGGGAACGACGGCGGTGGGTGCGCTACAGAACCCACGGTGCTACAGTGCCCATAGGTACTGTTCATGTGGTGGCGGTGGCTGTGGAAGATGCTGAGAGCGGCGGCTAGAGTTAGGGGCGTTGGGAACACCGGCCGCGGGGCTTTGCCCACGGCCGGCAAGAGAGAAGTGGTTTTCTTCTAATCTCTTACTTGATTCTAGATTGATACATCTCCTCTCATTATATAAAGAGGTTTGACTTGGCCTCTAAGCAAACAACTAATTAACCCTAATAAGCTAAGGCCCAATAATCCCTTGACTCCTCTAACCGTGGAGCACACA
Source organism: Chrysopogon serrulatus (assembly GCA_015844335.1). Taxonomy (NCBI): domain Eukaryota; kingdom Viridiplantae; phylum Streptophyta; class Magnoliopsida; order Poales; family Poaceae; genus Chrysopogon; species Chrysopogon serrulatus. Next base: position 1,214,543 of record JADLZL010008185.1, on the reverse strand, counting down.
ACCAGGGAGGTTACTAACATCTCATCTCTGACTTTGTTGTGCAACCAGGTGGCCCACATCTCAGAGGCCATATAACCTTCGGGGACTTCCATAGGCTCTTCGTAGTAGTTGTACGAAGATAGGCTAGGAAGGGGAATAGTGGCCTTGGTGAGGTGGTTCATCAGTAAGCAGCTGCCATCATTGCACGACGGGAGGAGCCACTCTCCACAAGAGTTGTGGTAATGCATGCCGTCCTGCAGCTGGAAGGTCTCACGGCGAGGGAAGCTAGTGGCACTGCCGTCAGCAGAAGCCATGGTACTGGGGATGGTGGGGGCAGGCATCACTGGCGCACCGCAGGGCACCACGCACGGCAAACGGCAGGAAAGAAGGCTCGGTCGGCACACGTGGGGAGGCGGAGGAACACCAAGTCGAGGAGCTCCGAAGGGAGGTCCGGCCATGGTGGTGCTGGGACTTGCGCCATCCTGCAATACAAATGGGAACCCGGCATTACCAGGCAGAGTATAAATAAAACAATAAAAGATATCATAAAACATCTTTTCTTTTATTGTGTAGTGGCTAAACAAATATGACTATGCTTGTCTGAAATCACCGTGAATGGATTTGAATCAGTGGCTAGGCTCTGGTTCCGCGAAAACAAATACAATTTTGAATACATTTAACTCTGAGTGACGTGGAGCTTATGGAAACTTAAAACAATCTTTGGTTTTAGGATGATGGCAGGTGGCATAGTATGCAGCATTGTGGTGATCAATGGTGGCATTGATCCTCTGGGCGCACTTATGGAGGTTAGTGATGAGTTGTGATCTAACTGAAGGCAAACAGGATCTGGAAGAGGATGTGCAGACCGACCTGTGACATGCAATCTACGGTTGGTGGACATGCACAAAGCCTATCAATATCTGTATCTATCTGGCATAGTAGTAATAAGCTAAGATTCAATTATGTTGGCCCAGTGAATTCAGTTATGTTTGTCTAGTGAACCATCTATCTGTTCTGAGCAGCGTTGTTCCTTTAATTTTTAAGAGGGTGTTTGGGACTGCTCCTCTCTATATTTTTCAGTTTCGCTCTATGTTTTTTTAGCCAAACGGTTCAGCTCACCATGCACGCAACTCCAAAAAAGGTGATATTGTGACAGCACATAAAGAGGTATTCCCTCCGTTCCAAATTATAAGTTTCTTTGACTTTTTTGGTACATTTATTTTGCTATGTATCTACGTATAATAATGTGTCTAGATACATAGCAAATAGATGAACTAAAAAGTTAAAACGACTTATAATTTAGAACGGAGGAAGTACTCCACAAACTCCAGATTTTTATAGAGCTGCTCCACGGTAGGGTTTATAAAGTAGAGTTTGTGGACCAGTCCCCAACACCCTAAGTGCTTATTTGGCTGTGTACAAATACACTTTAATCCGTATGGTTTGTAAGGGATTGAGGTATGTTTTAGTTTAAAGTCCACTTCAATTCCTTCCAAACGGTATGGATTAAGGTGTATTTAGGTGCAGCCAAAAATAAGGACAGAAACACCTGGCAGGCACGGAATGGAAGCGGGTCATCATTTAGCATCCGATGCCAGCGATAAGTGACCTTTGATGCTTACAAATCACATGGATGCATCTTCTCCACAGATCGCTCCCAATCGCTCAAGAATAGCATAAACGGGAAATGGAATCGAGAAGACAGACAGAACGGGATGCGTGTGTGCACGAGACCCGGCTGCCACTAGAGGTCCAAAGCAGCAGACTGCAGACGCATTACGGCCTCGCGCGGCCAAGCATAGGAGGCGAAACCAGGGAGATGATGGAGACGATAGGAACAAGGGGGAAGGCCAGATACCCTGGATTCGTCGGCGGCCGCCGGTGCTATGGTGAGAGGCGAGCCGGCGAGGCGACGATGGGGATTCGGATTGTGGAGAGTGGAGTTCGTTCTTTTTGGCTGGTTGAGAGGGGCCTGTGCAGTTGGGCTGCGAAAGCCTGGCCCATCTAACCATATCTATACATCTATACTAATAATAAAGAGGCAAAACTTTCAGCCAAATTTTTTGGTTCAGCAACTTTTTCGTCCAGCACTTTTTTGGTCCAGCTGAAAGACAGGTAATAAATAAATATTAAATAAAAAAGAATCACAGCGTGTCACGCTATCCAGCGCCTCTGCTTTTCCAATTGGGCTCGGTTTTCCAGATCAGATCAGAGTTGGACCAATCTCCATCCAGTCTGAGAGGCTCTTGGGCCACGGAAACAAATCCCCAACCCCAGGCAGCAGCAGGCTCCATGCGCCTGGGCCGGCCCAGTGTTGACTCCGCACATCTCTGGGCCTGCTGCCTCCAACTCTCCATGAGTCCACGGGTGCGGTGGAAATCATTTGAATTTGAAACATGTATTTTTCAATTATTCAGTGCATGAATTCAGCATTTATGTTTTTCTTTCTGGCGACGAGGAGACGAGTTATTTAAGTCCACTGGATTTTGTAGACGAGTTATTTAAGTCGTCATAATTTTTTTCTGAGACTCACCAAAATTGACGAACATGACATGGCTTATTTACGATTTTCTGCAGGGAATATAATAAATTGATGTGAACTCATTCCGTCTTAAATAATATAATCATAGAACACTGTCTACTAATGTGAAAGCTAATTATGGATGTACATGGATGTAAACAATAACGACCAACATGGCCGTCTATTTGGTAGGAGGTGAGTTCGAGCAAGGTGAGGAATGGATTTACAGCAGCCACACAGCTTATACGGAAAAGATAAGGTTTGATCATTTAAATTTGTAACTGGACCCCAATAAAGACAATAGCACTTTTACAGTTTTTACCCTCCTCTTTTCATAAGCACTAGCGCGTTTCTATGTGTATGACTGCATGTTTAGTAGAAAAAACAATAGTAAATAATAAGTAATTAAGATACTCCTTCCATGTTGGAAATAGAAATCATTTAGATAACGTCACTGTCTCCAAAGTATAAATTTGACTTTATATTTTTATAAAAATATTCATCATAAAGTGATATATTTATACTTTTATGAAAGTATTTTTCAAGATAAATCTATTCATATGGTTTTCATATTTTCAAACTTAACAATTTAAAAGTTATTCATGATTTATGTTCCCAATGTTTGACTCAAACCTTATCCAAAACGACTTCTATTTTCTATACGGAGTGAGTATATACGTTTTTAATTGTAGTAAAATTATCTCAGTAATCTTGATCCATATCACCTCAGTCATATTTGTTGTAGGATAAAAATAGAACATGGGTGCTACCAAACAAGAAATAATTAGAATAAGACCTCTTGTTAAATAGAAACAGAAGCAGACATGTAAAAAATAAAATAGTAGCCCGAGTCACATACACAAACCAGCCCTTTCTATAATTAGATTCTGTATGATGCTACAAGAGATATTCTAACTCATAGGAATACGGGTTATATAAGTCCGGGTTGAAAAAACTCTTCATTGTTCGGTAGTCAGAGGAGACGAAAAAAAGATCGACAAAAAAGCTAAATTTTTCTCTCTTTAGACGGTAAAAAAAATACCAAGTCCAATTCCAAATCTATACCTATTTATAAAGAGACAAAATTTCTTCCCATTTTTTTGGTATGGCCTCCCAAACTAACTTCGTGAATGTGCAAATCAATCACTGCACTCACACTCTTGCTTTAACTTTCTTTATCCAAAGAGGGTTTTACATGTGTGCCATTAAAAAAGATCGTAATCTCGCTCAAGGGACTCAAAAGTTCAATCTACCAGCAATGTCCAAGTTCGGAGATTTTTTCTCTCTCACGCCATTCCATCCACCTTCCGTTTGTTTCTCACCGTTTAGGAGTCCTGACGAGTGGGACCGGATAGTCAAAATATCTAAAATGCCCTTTCCTCTCTTTATGTATGGTGGGGTCAAGCAGTCAGCTTTCTCGGCATTGGATTTCCTGGCTCATCGAGAAAAAAGAGAGAACGAGAGAGAAGGGAAGGGAGGGGAAGAGAGAGGAGCAGGGAAGGAGAGAGAGAGAGAGGAGGGATGGAGGCGAGCACCGTGGCGGGCGCAGCGGCGCTGGCGCAGCCGCCAGCCGCCGACCGCTGCCGGGCGGGCGGCTCGCGGGCGGCATCGCCGAGGCGCGCGCGGAGCGGAGCGCGGGCGGCGGGCGACGCGCGCGCGTGGCGCGGGCGAGGGGCACGCGCCCACGGTGCTGCAGGCCCGGGCGCACGACACAGCCGCGGGCCGCGGGGCGCGGCGCGTGGCAGTGCGCCCGCCGCTGGGCGAAGCGCGCTCGCAGGCGCGACGGCGCGGGCGCGCGTCCGCCGCCATGCACACGGCGCTGGGGCGGGCAGCCGCGCGGGCGCATGGTATGGGGCGGGCACGATGCGCGGGTTCGCTGTGGCGACGCGAGGAGACGCCTCGGCGGCGCGGCGCAGGGCGTGGCGCGCTGGGGAGCAGCGGGCGGCGCGCCGGGCGGCGCGGGGCGAAGGCGCGTTTCGTGAGCGGGCGGCACGGGCGCAGGGCGCGCATGGGAGCGGGCGGTGCGCTGCTGTGGCACGCTGGGGAACCACGGGCAGTACGGGCGGCGCTGCTGGCGGGCGTGGCGCGGCGGGCGCAGGCGTGGCGGCGGTGGCGCTAGCGGAGATCGCGAAGCGGCACAGCGCGCCTCGGCAGGAGTAGCGCGCAGGCGACCGACCGCGACTTGGTGCAGGAGCAGCGCGCCGCCGCACGGCACGGCGCGGGCACCGCGCAGGAGCGGCGGCGGACTCCGGCGGACGCAGCTCGCACCGCCGCCCGGTGCGGCGCGCGCGGAGAACGCAACCGCACCGCTGGCCTGCACTACCGAAGAACGCCCTGTTCGGCTCCTCTTTTTCCGGCTACTTGCAGCTGCTGCGGCTACTTCTCCTCTTCACACGTTTACTGTACAACCAGCCAGCAGTAGCCGGCTTCTTTAGGAGCCGGAAGACGAGGACGAGCAGACCAGCGTCCTCAGCCTAATCCCGTGACCAAGGCCTCCCCATGCCACGTCACTTGAGCCAATGAGGGTGCAACACCTCATTCTTCATGGACCCCACATGGCAGCAGCATTTCTGTACCCCTTCTCCTTTTCTTTGGTAGGCACAGTTCACATAGACCCAAGGCACAGAGAAGGCAAGTCTACAGATCGGTGCATGGTGCACGAGCACAGTAGCAACCAGGAAAGAGAAAAGAAAGAGAAATAGAAAGTTTAGGTGGCTGACAAACGGACCCCACTATAGGGCAAAATGGTCATTTCACTTGTCTGTTTGACACTGTTAAGTGGAGAAATGGACGGAATGGCGTAAGAGAGAAAAATTCTCCGAACTTGGACACTGCTGATAGATTGAACTTTTAAGTCCCTTGAGCGAGATTACCGTCTTTTTAAATGGCATACATGTAAAAGCCTCTTATCCAAAAGTACTAGGATGTTATTATTAATTTAATTATTAACTAATAGTTGCTACACATCATCAGGATTAGATCATTGTTTATTAACCGTGGAGCACATAGTTTTATAGACGATGTGGCACTAATTAATAAATAAACAAATAAAACAGCTTAGAATTCACCTCTGTGCCTCTTCTCTACTGTTGGGCCAAACACAGGTCTAGGCCCATAACGGATTTGGACTGAGAGAGACTAGACTATTGAGATAGACTTTCAATCATCTTTTCATTCTTATTACATATTTTATACTTTATATATATTTCCATAGATAAATTATAAAAGTCATATGAAAGCGGGCATGAAGTAAAACATTTTAACCTAAATTTATTTTATGGTACCGATAGTTTTTCTTTTTTTCGACCACTCAATATGTTCTCTATATATAACTGAGAGCCGGTGCCGAGTCTTTCAAATAAAATAAATACTTTACAAGAAAATCGAAATTATGTTTATACGAATGGAATTCAATCCAGTTATATCTCCCGTTGCAACACACGGGCATACTCCTAAAATCAGTCTTATACATATACTATAAATAAGAGGTAAAAGGTGCAAGAAAAGCAGAAAAGGAAACAAGTTCACCAGCATACATACATGAGGGGGCTGATTCATGAAGGCGTAGGCCTCACTTGCCTCAAATGCTTCCCTGCACAAGAACAATGAGAGAATTATTCTGAAGAAAAAGGGGAAGTGGAAGCAGGGCGCATCATACAGCCAACCAGACATATGAATGTCAAGATTAGTGCAAATTGTATTGAACATTTCATTTCGCCTGTCTACTTGATTTCTCAACAAGAGATCAAATCAACACTGACACAAGCAAGAGAGGCCAGCAAACAGCACAGAGAAACAAAACAGAAAGTGAGACAGGCAAGAAAACTAACATGGGTTTGGAATCCGTGGCAATCGCAGCTGAGCTGAGAAGGCTGGAGAGGAAACAACGGAAGCAACAAGAACCAGGTGCGTGTGTGACAGTCGAATTAGAGAAACCTAATTGTGGCCAGGGCTGGACTGCCGGGCCAGGCAAAAACTTTAGTAGTCACAGAATGGATCCCCTAACTATCTATACCTATTTATTTATATATATTTATAAAGAAGCAAAATTTCTTCCTATTTTTTTGGTATGGCCTCCCAAACTAACTTCATGAATGTGCAAATCAATCACTGCACTCACACTCTCGCTTCAACTTTCTTTATCCAAAAGTACTAGGATGTTATTATTAATTTAATTATTAACTAATAGTTGCTACACATCATCGAGGATTAGATCATTGTTTATTAACCGTGGAGCACATAGTTTTATAGACGATGTGGCACTAATTAATAAATAAACAAATAAAACAGCTTAGAATTCACCTCTGTGCCTCTTCTCTACTGTTGGGCTAAACACAGGTCTAGGCCCATAACGGACCTGACCGGAGAGAGACTAGACCATTGAGAGAGACTTTCAATCATCTTTTTATTCTTATTATATATTTTATACTTTATATATATTTCTATAGATAAATTATAAAAGTCATATGAAAGCGGGCATGAAGTAAAACATTTTAACCTAAATTTATTTCATATTACTGATAGTTTTTCTTTTCGACCACTCAATATGTTCTCTATATATAACTGAGAGCCGGTGCCGAGTCTTTCAAATAAAATAAATACTTTACAAGAAAATCAAAATTATGTTTATACGAATGGAATTCAATCCAGGTTATATCTCCCGTTGCAACGCACGCGGGCATATTTGCTAGTATCCCTTAAAGCCCTGCAACGCCAAGAATCGTGCCCCCTCACATATCCCTGTTTCAGGAACAGTAAACGGCGCGGGGTACTGTTCCCAGAACAGTACAGTGAACAGTTTCCACCCGCTATGAACAGTACACCTGTTAACAGTACCGCCCGTTATGAACAGTAATAAAACCCGCTATTAAAACAGTATAGACCCACTATGAACAGTGCATGCCCGTTAGTGAACAGTATATGCCCGTTAGTAACAGTGCTGGATCTAAATGAGAACATTACAGATCCAATAAAAAAACGCCCGTGCTTTAGCACGGGATCCCTGCTAGTCTCTACCTAATAATAAAACACCAAAATTTCAGTCCATCTATTTTTGTCCATCCATTTTTTGGTCCACCTCTTTTTAACTATTGGATATTGGATATCTTGATTATATAAGGCACATGTCTAGCATGCTATGGAGTCGGGTTCTAAAACAGATTGGTTTGTATATATGACTCGAACTTATTAGATACCTAAACTAAACATAAAAGGATACAAGTAGAAATTCTCTTATAAAAACATAAATAGAAAAAATATAAGTAGAAATTAGCTTAAAAAATAGAATCTTATCCTACTTCTGATTGCCATGAGTTCAAGTCCTACACGGACTTTCCAAAAGAAATCTATATTTATCTATTCCTCCCTTTCTATATACCCTAATACTAAATATACAAAATATTCTATATATATACTTATAAACTTATACTACTTTAATACTAAATACTACTTTAAATTTCTTTCTATTTTTTTAGTACGGTCTCTCCTAACCTACTCTGTAAATCTAGAACTATACCTCGATACAGATCTGATGTTGTGTTTTTTAGAAATTGATAGCCGAGCGATGCTGTATCCGAACATGATTTGCTCACATGTTTCTATCTATAAAATTCTATACCGAGCCCATAAATTTTTTGATTGACAAGAGCAGTCGACGGGAACGATGACACGACGAGCGCCTTGCATCAACCCCTCAAGCAGACTTCCAAGAGTCTTCGTCCGCACGAGTTCCGTCTACAAGGTAACGCCGAGACCAACGCACCCTGGTCACACCAAAAGCTTGGCGAGATGTGACAGCCATCGTTGGCGTTGACCACGTGCACATGTTCGTCAGGAGTTGTACATGAAAAGGCTCCGATAGGAGGACAAGGCGTCACCGAGAGGTCTACACCACAAGAAGATGGATGCAAATTACAAAGGTGCACCGTGACTCCGGCTAGGCTCCGTCGTGAGTAGCTTTAAACTGCGCTATCTAATCATGCTCATCTAATTCAAGAGAAAGATACCTGCCGCAATCAGGGCACCATATGCTCGGGGCGATGACCGACCGCTCTACCGCATCTGCACGCCACCGAGGAGAAGATCAATGCACGTACACAGCTCGGCGGTGCTAGCACGTATGCAGCCAGCGGAGCAGCGCTCTGCTAATCTCAATAGTGCACTGCAGCACTACAACAACATTGCTAAGCTGCAATAGCGTACCACAAGGCGTGATGCTGTGCATCTACGAGAAGCAGAGGGAGGCTAATCAACAAACACCCGGGTCCTGGCCACCAGAAGGACGTACGCACGCAGGCTGCATCAAGACTCAAGAGGCAATCTATTGCCATAGTAAATAGAATACGTTTTTGTTTGTGATATGGAATCAGTTAAAAGAATAGAATAATTTGTTATCGGATGGTCGGTAGTCGTTGTCCAGGTTTTGGCCTGTTTTTCCCTTTTTCTCTGATAATGATTTGGTCTTCTTCCTTCAGCACCTCCTTATGTTGATGGCCAAGCATAAATTTCGTCATGGTTGGCCGCCTCCGGCCATGGCGACGACCACGATCACCAAGTAACCCAGCTCAATGATCGCTAGATTGTGCCAGATTTCACCTTTTCTTTGGCTGCATGCCTTGGTAGTCAGAGACTAAAAATTACTTTCTTTAGCTTTGTATCAACTCGATGTATTGAGTTTTTAATGAAAGCTTTCTTTATAAAAAAAACTTACTATGGCGGGTTACTTTTTTAAAAAAAGTAAAAAGCCTGTCATAATTCATATTCAAATTAAGTCCAAGGAGATTAGGACAATTATTAACTTCAAACATATTGTATCTTGTATTTATTATTCGACGACTTTCATATTAAACGCTGAAGCAGGAACATATTTAACCAGAATAATAATATCCATTAAAGATTAATTCATCTTCTCCGCTGTGGAGGGAGAAAAAAATAAAAAATTATTCTCCCATAGCAATGCACGGGTATATTTTCTAGTACGTATAAAACTCGAGGCATGGAAGCGGTCCGTCCCCCTCTCACGTTACTGTTCCCGTAACAGTACTTTGGAACAGTAAACGCGCTAAACTACAGTAACAGTACTGGATCTTATAAACAGTGGTAGCCCGTTAGTGAACAGTCCAGCCCGTTAGAAACAGTATAGACCCGTTAATAAACAGTTCCAAACCCGTTAAAACAGTATAGACCCGTTAACAACATAAATATATGAACAAAAAAAAAAGAAACCGTGCTTTGCGCGGGGACCCCTGCTAGTTTATGCATAATGGGCCCAACATGGAAGGATGTTTTGCCTCATCCTTTTTCGAAATTCAAGGAATTTTTATTTTCCGTTTGTCTTTTTCATTCATTACAGATTTATAAAATAGTCAGAAATTCTTGGCTTCTCTACCATAAGAATCATCAGCGTGTCTTTACTGATGCATAAATCATCATCATGTTTTTACTGATGCATAAAAACAACAATCAGCAGCAGCTCCTCCACAAGTTGCAACCACTTTTTCAGTATTGTTTGCTTGAGTAGGCGAGAAAACAATTCAGTATCTTTCTGAACAAACAGCCTTACCTCTGAATAGCATTACTGCCCGTCCCAACATGAAAGAAGCAGCAACCCAACTAGATACCTCGCTGAACAAGTAGTTGCTTCATTTGCCACTGGCAAAGGGTTGCGCTGTGTCACTTGAACCAGCTGTTTTTTCAACATCTGATAAACATGACTGCAGAAATATTGCACACCACCTTCGGTTGTAATAGCCAAAAACAAAATCACATATATGATATGATACATAACCAATTGTGATTTTAACTTACAGATCACCAGACAGGTGTGTGCAACTCAAACTGAATTTCCTTCCAGCTGTACCTCATCATGGACACAAACCCAAAATGAAAACATTGTGGTGATACCAATGCAGCTTATGTACATGATCATCCTACACAGATCATGCCGAAACCTCCCACAATGCCTGAACTACACAAATCAAACCCCACCAAAGCAACCAGGATTCAGAAACTGGGACACAGCCACACAAGCATTACATAAAACAACTGTTCAAGCAGTCACTCATACCAAACGTTGAGAGCATTCCTAATTAGAACGGGTGTTTGAAGCAACACCATATGAGGCAACAGGGCGGTCATTGTTTTCAAGCAGGTACTACTGGGTAGAGATATCCAAATCGACACATCCGAATATATCAGAGCCATTTGTGCATTTGTAGGAGCACATGGCAAGGTGACCAACTCTTTCAGCTTTTTTTATTAGCTCTGCTCAGTGTGGAGCAGGAGAGGCATCAGCAGAACAAGTTCCTCCACACATAAGCATCAGAGGTTCCACAATTTCTTGCGACCTGCTGTTTGCAGCTTCATCTGTCTCACCTGCATTTGGAAAAACCATCACAGAAGCACAAGGTTTGGCTCAAACGACCAAGAGGATTTTCATGAATGAAACCTATGTGAATCAATATGATCTAAGCCACCTCAAACAAATTTTCTTAACGTTATTTTCCTTGTCATAGTTTGATAGGAAGTCATCTGTGATCCATCCTCCTGCTGCGTTAGAGAGATGTCTCAAAGAAAAAACACATTTTCACTAGCATATCCTGTCACATTCATCTAGAGAAGTAAAAAATACTTTGCTTTTTACATGACTGTCAAAACCTCAAAATATGTCTCATACAAGAATCCCTTGAGAGTAAGTTGCACCTTCGTTTTATATAGCTTACATTTAACAAAATCGTTGAATATAAGAATGGCGCCTATGTTTTATGGCACACCTATGTCAGCTCATGGGATTCCAATATAAGGATATTTTGACCCTGTTCAAAACTGCATGATGGCATCATTTTGGCCCTCTACATGATTTAGCACTCAAGTTATCTACTGAACATTGAAACATGTGGGCAAGAAAGTGCAGCTATTGACAGTTGAGGAGAAATGTATGATTTTGCAGACAGTATTTAATTTTTTATCTATGTCCAAATCCCACAGAAAAAGAAGCGCATGCACACTTACCCTGTGAGAATATCCAGGTCGCGGGGACTTTTCTACTCTTCCACGATACCAAAGTCAAGGGCGAATAGTTCTGCCCATCTTTCATGTCATACAATTCACAAGATCTAACTACTTTTTGCAAATTCCCAAACCAGCTGATGGAATCATGTAGGTAGAAGATACAGTCCCGTGAAAGATCATAGGGAGACACACAAACAGCTCTGGAGCACCCTCGTGCAAGGAACAATGCTTGGTCATTCCCCAAAGTCCTCATCTCAGCCCACAAGTGCCGCTCAAGATCAGCCTCGAACACCACAAACTTAGTATTACCAGTCGCAGGAATTCCAGGTCCATGCTCTATTTTGTAGACCATTAGTAGTGTGCCATGAGATTCGAGGAGGTAAGGATAAGGCATGCGGATGAATTGTCCTTGGCATGGAAATGGGATTCCCTCAATGATGCGTTTAATCCGAGACACCCTTGGCTCATTGCCATACTCATCCAAAATGTCTATAGCTATAAGATCCACAGTGCCAGTGGTGCGATCAAGAGCATAGATCTTCCCTTGCAAGAAGACCATATCTGAGAGCTGACTGCACTCCACATTTTCGCACACTGACCATTTACCAGCCCCTGGTCGGCACAGAGAAAGTGTACGGAAGCCAATAGCGACTATGGCAGCAATGAGGCGCGTGGAGCACACAACCAGGGAGACTATCTCAAATCCGCACATGCTGTACAAAGAGGAGTACCGCATCTCATTATAGTGTTGGACCATATAATCTTCGGTGACTTCCACACGCTCTTTGCTGCGCGAAGACAGTTTAGGAAGGGACATAGTGGCCTTGGTGAAGTGGTTCATCAGGAAGTAGCTGCCATCATTGCGCGACAGGAGAAGCCATTCACCACAAGATTTGTGGTAGCGCATGCCATCTGGCAGCTCGAAGGTCTCGCCACGAGGGAAGCTGGTGGCACTGCCATCAGGACACAGAAGCCACGGCACTGGCGACGGTGGAGGCAGGAGGCACTGGCGTGCCGCAGAGCACCACGTGCGGCAAACGGCTTGAAAGAAGGCCCGATCGGCAAGCGTGCGGAGGCGGAGGAACACCAGGCCGAGGAGTTCTAGCGGGAGGTCTGACCATGGCGGTGCCCTTGAGCTGTGGACCTGTGGCATCCTGCAATGCAGTGGGAGCACGACATGATCAGACGGAGTTAGAAAACATAGAGAGAGGCATGTCGGCATAGAAACAAACACTTGGTGGGCATGGAATGGCAGTGGATCAATATTTATTTAAGCCATTTATAATAGTAATAATTCACCACATTTGATTCTTTTCAAGCACACTGGATGCTTCTCCTCCACAAATCTCAAACCCACAAGCAGGACACAATCGACAAAGGAATCAAAGAACATGCCGAACGGACAAAGGTACGGAAACATCAGATCTGTTGCGACCTAGCACTGTAACAGGTAAGGTGAGGAAGTTAGAGAAGAGACAGGCAGATACCTTGGACTCGTCATCGACCGCCGCCCGCCGCCGGTGGCCGCTGCTGTGGGTGGGAAGGAATCAACGATGGCGATGGGAGCGACGGAGTGCACGTGTACCGTAGTACCGTGTGCGTCCAGGTCTGATGAAATAGGCCCAAGAAAAAGACCTGTTGGGCTTGGCTGCTCTGGGCCATAATTGAGCAACGGAGATTACAGAATGATGAAGCCCATATGCACCTTGTTTTTATGGATTTTTTTGTATTTCACCATTTTACATAATTATTAATTGTCCGCATCGAAATTTTGCAAAAAAAAAAGGTCTCACTAAATGACTAAATGAGATGGAAAGATATGAGTATCGCCTGCTATATTATAAAACTTAAACGTGAACAGCGAGATGGCAAGCCCCGTCGTTACATGCAAATGACCTCAAAATTTTGAGAAACTATATAGTTATAAATCATATCCATTCATCCTACAAACATCATGCACCAACTTCCCCCAAAGTCTGAAGCACCCAAATCAAACAAGTATTCAGAAACTGAGACAAACCCAGAACCAAAGGCATTATATTAGAACCCGTGGTGGAAGCACCGAAGCAGTCAATCATACACAAGAAAACACCGTGTATCAGGCACTTTGGTCATTTTGTTAATGTAGATAATAGCTAGTGACATCAAAATCAATGTATGTGAAATGACATCAGAGCCATTTGTGCATGTGTATGAACACAAGGCCTCGTGAAGATTTCTTTCACTAAGTAGCTTTGCTCAATTTAGAGTAGTAGAGGCACCAGCAGAACAAGTCCCTCCACATATATGCAGAGATTCCACTTCCTCAGGTTCTACAGCCTCCTGTGAATCCTCCCCTGCTGTTTGCAGCCTCATCTGTCTCACCTGCATTTCGGGAAAAAAAACATCATAGAAGCACATGGAATGGGCCGAGTGGCTCAAAAGACCAAGAGTTTTTTATAGTGAATGAAAACCTTTGTGAATCACTATGTTCCTAGTCGCCTCTAACAGTGTTGTTGAAAGTTACTTTTTGAGTCATATATTATTAGGGTTGCATCTGGAATCCATCCTCCAACATAAGGGAGATGTTGCGAAAAAAGAAGCACATTTTCACTCCCAATCCTCTAAAAACAAAGACATGCTTCATTTTTCTAATGATTGTCACAATTCCAGAATATAACTCTGACATAAAATGCCTCCATATGAGGTGTATTTTGCCCTGTCTTTTAGCTTCCATGTAACAAAAGGTTCGTGTATGAGTATGGCTCATGTGGTCTATAGCACATCTATGCCAGCTAATTGGATTCCAATACAAGGATATTTTTTACCTTGTTCATAACTGCATGATTGCATCATTTTGGTAGTCTACATGATTTAGGACTCGAGCTATCTACTGAAACTGAAATATGTGAGCAAGTACAACTAACTATTGACAGTAAGGAAGAAATAGTTAGATTTGGCTGCGAAAACATGGAGGCATTTTTTTAATCTAATTCTAGAGAACGCAGGAAATGAACTGCAAGCACACTTACCATGTGAGAATATCCACGTTGCT